>CM053510.1:20332511-20533716 GCA_028627145.1 Eidolon dupreanum
TTTTTTTTTTTACTACTGTGCTTCTTTCAAGATCTTAGCTACATGAGCCATCATTTTAAATAGCTAGATTAGTATTTGAGCTTTGCAAAAGCAAAGAACTAGAGAAAAGGACTTGTTTCAGGCAACGTCATAGTAGTTTCCTGTAAATGTCTTGGGTTACCCCAGGACAAGTAGGATTGAAGGTTACTTGAGGCCATTCATAACTCTGTTGCATGGTTGTGTCAGTCACTTTGTCTAAATATGATTTCATACTTCCTGTGTGTATTCAATCTCACTTGATATTGGGTGATATGCATTTTGGACACTAATTTCTTTTTCAGAGGTTTTGCTTATTCACAAAGCTTACTTGAAAAAAATCTTTAAAGTCATTGAGTATTAGTAAATAGACTCTTCACCTAGATTTATTGAGTGCTATTTTGTCCCAGCTCTGTGTGAAGTGATAAGGATATAATAATAAACAGAGTACTTCCACTCATGGTGCATGCATTCTAGTATTCATTAATTTATTTAACCCAGCTATCTATCTATCTATCTATCTATCTATCTATCTATCTATCTATCTATCTATCAATCATCTATCTATCTATATTGCTATGCTGGATGCTGTGTTATATGAGCAGAAATGGATCAAGTTCCTGACTTCCAGGAGCCTATAGAATAAACAAGTCCATCTTTCATTTGTTTCACACTTATTTGATGAGGACTTCTAAATCTCAAAGAACTGTGGCAGGGATATATACAAAGGATAAGGTGTGATATTTGCCATTTGTGGAGCTTATGGTCTTGATTAGAATTAGTCAAAATATTTTAAAAGTAGTATGTGGTACATTTCATCACAGAGATAATAATAGCAATAATTATAATGATGATAGTAGTAGTAATGATAGTACCTAACACTCATTTTCTCTTACTATGCAGTAGACACGTTTCTAAGAGCATTACATGTTGTCATAACTTTACTGCTACAATAACCATGTGAGATAAGGATTATCCTCTCCATTTTATAGTTGAGATAACTGATGATATCTCAGATGTTTTTGCTAAAGACTACATGGCCTGATTATCAACTCCAACAATAAGAGTGCAGGACCTGTATCCTAAATAACACAAGAATTGTATTTTGTAGGAATAAATAGGGTCTTTATTGAAATAAATAAGAATAAATTGCTTATGGGAGCATAGACATATGGGTTATTTAAGACTGAGGTGATCAGGGATGCTTAGTGGAAGAATGAGATTTGAATTGGGCTTTATAAAATGAGCACTGCTCCTGAACTCCGACATCAAACAAATGACTAAGGTGATCTCCTAAGCATCTTTTCCCCATACGTGGCATTTAAAAGTCCTTCGTACCTACCTCCATGAGTAGGAAGGTCTAATTAAATTTGCAGAATGTTTTCTGAAACATCTGAAAGTGAAATATGAATAGTCCTACCTTCCAGAAGGTTTTCTGTTAGGAGCTTCAGAGTGTGAAGATATTTCACTGTAGAGAGAAGACATGGTTTCAGGTTTGCCAAATTTAGAAATCACATGAACTGCTGGATATAGAACAAATTTTGATTTCTCTTTGGTCTTTCATTCTACTTTCTATTAGATTAGTGTTAACTTCTCTTGTCTGCTCCTGTCTTTCTCTTCCTCTTTTTTTTTTTCAAATTTCTCGTTTTTCTTTCTCTTCTTTCTCTACCTTGCCTCTTCTAAATGCATCTCAAACATAAAATTATACAGAAAATAAAATAAACTCTGCCATATAGTTAATCAGTGAATCGGATCTGATTTCTGGATCTCATTTTCCTAGAAATGAGCATTATTTTTAAACTAAAGTTAAAATAAACATATAACATCATAGAGCCCACAATATTTTGATCAAAGATTATATTCATGCTAGATCTGGTTAGAACTTTATATTCAGCTAAATAGGCCACTGGTTTCTGTTAAATTACACTTAATGTCATCCATTTCTTTGAAAGTTTCAAAGACTAAAAATAACCTTTGAATTTTGATGCATTTGCATGACTTCACTGCATAGCATTTTCTCTAGATTACGCAGTACCATACTTGGTATTTATGTAAGCAGTATTGTGAGAATACACATTTTTACCCCCAGATTTGCAATGTGTTCAACAGCCTAGGCTTGCCTACTTTAGGAAAACTTGAGATAGGAGCATATGAACTTTTGGTACAGATAAACTAGAAAGTTTCAAAACAACACTTGGCTTTAAAACAACTCTATAATGGAACAATTTTGTATGCAATGAAATATTCATAATATGATTCAAATTCCTAGACATTACTTTTTACCTACACCTTTTTGGTATCCTACCTATCACATGAAGTGAAGAACACATATTCATAGAGCAGCTTTCTTCTTTAAATTATTTTAAAAATAATTATATGATGTTCCAAGGTACAGGGTAAAAAATAGGTAGACAATAGTCTTTATGGGACTCTGTGTTTTAAATGTGATTTATATGGGTAGGGATACAATATTTATAAATGGAAAAGTTTAATCAGAACCATAAATGCAAAAATCTAACACCGATACAGGTTTCTGTGATTTTTATTGCAAAAAAGGAGAATTTAGCCCTCAAAATAGGATGTTTATTCCAAAACCAATAATTAACTTAGAAAAAAAATAGTAAAGGTGGATTTTCTGAGTCATTGGAATATGATCTTCGAGTCATCCTTCTAATCAGCTGGGGGCATCCATCAGCACACTTTGCTAAGTTAAATGATATGGTGCAGTGTTGGGATTTTGACAGGTTACTCTATTACATTTCATTGGGAACATTTTAACAAAACAATGCTTTTAAAAAACAGCATTTAAAAAAGTGAGTAAAATGAGTAATTGTTCAAAAGCTCTTTGGCCATACTTTTTGGAGAAACAGGTAGGGCAAACATCTGCCTTCTGAATTATTGTTTTAAATTTTGACTTTTAATGTATGCAGCAACTCTAAATGGATATTTATTATACCAGTTCATGGGGAAGCGAGATGATGGCTATGGAACAAGGGTAACTACATGACGTCTCTCAATCTCTCATTCACCCTTCCACTAAACTCCCCAATTACCTTTTTTCCCCTGAGTCCTCAAAGCAGTGGCACTTCAGGCAGGTACAGAGAGTGACCATGGAAGAAAATTGGTTTACATAAGGCAGTTTCCCAGGCATATTACTCAAGGAATGGATCATTGGAATTGATTCCAAAAGCATGGTGACAATAGAGAGTAATTGCTAAGGATGAAGGCTATCGGGTCAGACAAACCTGAGATTGAATTCTCTTTCTTCTACTTATTAATGGTTTGACCTTGGAGAAGTTTTATTTTGCATGCACTGCTTTTCTGTACTTGTGCAATGGAGGTAAATAATACTTTAGTGAATTTCTTTGAGGATTAAATTAAATAAGTACAGTTCCTGTTAATATTACCATTATCACTTTTGCTTTCATCCAAAATTTTGTTTGCATACAAATGCTAAGCTAAAAACCCAACAAACAATTCTAAATTCATGATTAATTGTTAATGGAAATATTCCTTGATTTCTTCTTACCTAACCAAGAAAATATTTATGCTAAAGCAAGCACTTTTTACTGCATCTATATACTACAAGGCAAATAAATAAGCTTGTGACTAAACTAAGAAAAAAGTTGGCACTTAAGAGAGCCCCAGCTGGATTTGCTCCCCAGGGTTTATAATCTAGGCCCCTGGTTTCAAGGCTTGTTTCTGATAGTTGACTTGTGTTACAGTTATGCTGATGTATTCTGCATAGCTATCGACACATCAGAAGATTCAGCCACTCATCCTGCAGCCAAAGAAGCAGGAGAGACTAGTTCGACTACATACTACATTCTCTAACCAACCTCATGCTCAGCAAAATCTTGACCATGGTGAAGATGTGAGTGGCATGGATTAATGTTCTGCAGTCCACTTTCATCTGCCCTTGGTCAGAAGGAAAGGAATGAGATAGAGATTAGCAGCCTCTGACATCCAGAAGCTGGCTTGGTGCTTTCAGGTGGGACTTAATGTTGCTACAAGTTGGCCTGGCACTCACAACTGGTTAGGCTCAGTATTCTTCTGTTGAACATAAACAATTTCCCAGAGCAACAACATTAGACAAGGCCACTCTATGATCTTTGTGATTCAAGACAAAACCAGGACTACTCTATAATTGTGTCTGAACGACGATGAAACATGAACATTGCCCAGGCCACAAAAATGACCAAACTTTTCCTCATCCTAACCAATATAAATGACTATGCCTTCTTTATTCAATACTTTTTAAGTTTAAATCTCAATCTAGTCCTCTCTCCTTCTAGTTAAGATTTATTAAGATACCCAATCATAGAATTAACCTTATAATCTAAGGCAAACCCCCACCTCCTTATACTCTCCCTAAAATCACTGAACACAAGCCTAAATCTGTTTTCTATCATTCTAACCATGGGATGCCCCATGGTTCTCCATGGTATGTGTTCTCCCTTGCTATAACAAGTATGTGTATATAATGAGAAATTTTAATAAGAAGTATATATAAGAAATGTTTACCACATACATGCTTTATTTACTAAAAGTAAATAAATAGTGTTTTAAGATTAAAACTAGTAAATCATAAAAGGAGTATACAGAGAGAATAATGCCTGATACTGAGATATAACATACTCTTAAAAAAATAAAGAAAAAAAGTTTAAATATTACTTTTGAATTAATATAGCTTGAAAGTTCTCTGGATTTCCGAGTTTTCAGTGTGAATCCTGGCTTTCCCTGTTTTAGCTGGATGACAGTGTGCTTAAGTGTAAGTGACTTAAACTTTCTGAGATGTAGTTTTCTCATCTTCATAGAGGGATTTAAAAATATCTACCTTCCAGCATCACTGTGAAGATTTAGTGAATTAAAGCGGATATGCACTTAACTCAGCCAGTGGTGTTTAGAAAACGTCTGCCCATTTCTTTCATGTGTGATAGTTTTGTTACCCACTTTCTTGAAATCACTAATATTAAAACCTTTAACAAAAGAAGACATGTCAGTATACTGGCAGAGAAGCAAAGGAAGAATGGCCAGGAGCTCCTGCGTTAATTTCCCAGGGCTGCTGAAACAAACTACCACAGACTTCGGTGGCATAACACAACAAAAACTTCTCTTACAGTCCTAGAGGCTAGAAGTCTGGAAATCAAGGGGTAGGCAGCACCATACTCCCTCTGAGTGCTCTGCGGAAGAATTCTTGCTTGCCTCTTCCTAGCTTCTTGGGCAATTTGTGGCCTTCTTTGGCTTGCAGCTGCATTGCTGCAATCTCTGCCTCTGCAGACACATGACCTTCTTCCCTGGGTCTCTGTGTGTTCTCTCCTCTTTTTCTAAGATTTGGGGCCTACTCTAATCCAACATGACTTCACCATAACTTAATGACCTCTGCAATGACTCTATTTCCAAATAAGGTCACAGTCACAGGAACTGGAGGTTAGGACTTGAACCTAACTTTTTGGGAGTAATCAATGGAGACTATCTCATATTCTTCAGGAAACAGATCTGCGGTAGCGTGGAAAGAGAGAAATGCAAACAGAATGGCTGTGTCTAGAAATCACAGTGGACACATGATGACCTGACCTTGGGATGGGGACAAAGCATTGGACCTGTAGGTGGCTTTTAGATAGCTTTTTGGAACCTTCTAAAATGTAAGCATCCTTTTCCCATCTTGAATTCAATGGAATTTTCGTAGCCCCTCTGAAAACACTGATTCTCATCTTCAGAACCCTACTTACAGCTCAGAAAGGAGTAGGGTACTGCATCGTACAGTTTGTTTCCTAAAAGTTGATTTTGAAAGACATATTACATTTATACATTTTAGTGGACTCATCCCCGAAGACCTATCTCTAGGCTTAAAAAGAGCGATGCTGAAATGGAAAATGACATAAAATATACCAGGCACAAAGCATAAAGGGCCAGAGGGGGAATCTCCTCCTAAGGTTAGCAGAGCCTGGGGCAAGAGTATAGGGAGGTTCCCACCTGTACTCTTATCTCTTATTTTCCTGCCCCATATAGGGCTTCACCCACACCTGGGTGGACACTCCAGGACTCATGTCTAAAGACTATCCATTTCCCTGAACGAACAGCTCTTTGCTACCCTCAGGCTTAAGGGAATGTATGCTGGCGGTAAAGTCTGTTGGGAAGGAACCAGAATAAGCCCTAAAAGTATGCCTTCGGCCATTCTGGCATGTGATTCTGAGTCCTAGGTACCCAAAATATGGTACCTAAGGAAGTGAGGGAGGGCTCAGACTCTGGGGATGGATCTCTTCTTAATCTTTGGACTCTATTGCAAATGCATTGCAGAGGAGGCCCAGACTAAGGTTCTCTAAAGAGTGGGACCCCAAAGTAAAGACTTATTGCCCAGGTCTAAGGGGATAATCATCAGTAGTTTGGTCTGTACTTCTCTTCCTTAGTCCTCCTAGCTTGGACAAGAACTTCATTAACACCTACATTTCCTTTCCTAATATTGTGGCCATAACTGTGATAGCATTCTAAATTCACTTTCAACTTGAATCTTTTTATAGTTTGGTTTGGTTTTTAAACTGTTTTAGACACTTAAAAATAGGATCTCTTATCTTTATTTGCTATCTGGTACTTCTCTTATTTTGGTGGGTAGAATACTTGGTGTTAGGAGGTTGTCATAGGGTTAATTGGAAAGTACTAAATGACATCAGGTAGGGAATGAGCCCTAGGTAGGGCCTCTGAAGAAAACACAAAAAGTTATTGAATTGCTGCATCTCTGGACCAAGGCTTGGATTTTCTTCTGTAATGAGGGTTTTTATTCTGAGGGTAGGGAACTAAATTAACAGGAGAATTAGAAAGATACTATAATTGGCCATAAGGAATTTGGGAAATTTATACCCTTGAATTGGACCTGAGATACCATGCCGAATTATCTAGGGATAGGTACAGACATCATGAAGAAGTTACCAGTGATTTTCAGTAAGCCAGACTGGTCCCTACCATCTTTTTGTTATCCCAGAAATTCAAGAAAGCTACTACTGCCATGGGCTGTATGTCATATTAATGGTATAGATAAGGAAAATGTTATATACATATAAGGGTATTTATTATAGGATCATAGCTGTAAAAAGTTAGAAATATATATTTAGAAAATTTCTAAGCAGTGTGGTACATCTATTCAAGAATAGTCTACAGACATTAACAAATCATTTTTAGTATAATATTTATTTTCTTTTTTAATTTTTAAAGTTTATTGGGGTAACATTGATTAATACAATTATATAATTTTCAGGTGTACATTATAATTCAACATCTGTATATTCTATTGTGTCATTACCACCCAGAGTCCAGTTTCCTTCAGTTACCATGTATTTGATCTTTTTTATCCACTTCACCTTCTCCCTATTCCTCTGTATTTGACCCCCTTTAACTGTCTACCTACCTCCTCCTCCCTCACCCCTTACCCTCTGGTAACCACTAGTCTATAGTCCATGTCCATGAGTCTCTGTTTGTCTTGTTCATTTGTCGCTTTTAGGTTTATATCCCACGTATAAGTGATATCATGTGATTTTCAACTTTTTGTCTGGCTTATTTTGCTTAGCATGATTATTTTGAGGTCTATCCATGTTGTTGCAAATTGCAGTATTTCATCTCTTCTTATGGCTCAGTAATATTCCATTGTATATATGTACCACAGCTTCTTTAGCCAATCATCTATTATAGGACACTTCGGTTGCTTCCATGTCTTGGCCACTATGAATAGTGCTGCTATGAACATCGGTGTGCAAATATCTTTTCAGTTATGGGTTTTCAAGTCTTTGGGGTAAATACCCAGTGGAGGGATTCCTGCATCACATGGTAGATCAAGTCTTAGTTTTTTGAGGAACCTCTATACTGTTTCCCTTAGTGTCTGTACCAATTTGCAGTCCCACCAGTAGTATATGAAGGTTCCTTTTTCTCCATATCCTCTCCAACATTTGTTATTACTTGTCCTGTTGATGATAGCTACTCTAACAGGTGTGAGATGGTATCTCATTGTGTTTTTGATTTGCATTTCCTTAATAGCTAGCAATGTTAGGCATCTTTTCATATATTTGTTGGCCATTTGTATGTGTAGTAAAATATTTAATAACATGAAACAGCATGTCTAATGTGATTTTAATTGGGAGAAGAGAGGATTGTTTATGTGTACTCATGTGAAAAACCTGCCCAGGTTCATTTCAAAGCATTAACAATATTGATCCTTAAGTAGTAGTTTTATTTTCTTCCTTTGTTTTTTTTCTGAATTTTGTGCATTTTCTCTAATGGATACATAACATTTGGTAATCAAAAATAAAAATGGCAAATAAAAGCATCAACCTGACTTAGAAAAAGAACAATCATTGGTGTAAAGGTAAAATCATGACACACGTGAATTGTGAAATGCATCTTCTCTTTGCCTCACTTCTCTGTTCACAGTAACATATAAGGCAGTCACCCTTGTGTGTCTATAGAGAACATTAGTTTATGTGAAGAGGTGTTAATGCCTTTTTTGAATAAGATATTTAATATTTAGGGTCATCAAAAATGCTAATAATGATGACTGTAGTAATAGGAATTGTGCACATTTATATAGCATTTGACAGTTAATAAAGCTTCTTCAGAGTTATCTATGGAAGAGAAGTTCTGCTCAGGAGAATGTTCTTATTAATTAAGCATGAGAGAGAAAAGTATTATAGATGGCCACTCCAACCATTTATTATAAAATAATTTAAATGGAAAAGAATCAAATAATTTTTAGCTCTCAAATAGAGATATAAAACTAAGTTTTAACCAAAGCTTCCTGGGGATTGCTCACAAGTGACAGATTTGAGTTCTGCTCAATGGAAGTTACTCTGTTGTTTTATGTTACCATGATTCTATGTAACAAATTTTAAAGTTAGTCCCTCCTGCCCCTTTTCTACTAAGGAAAGCCCAACGTATTTTACAAAAGCGTGAAAAAGTATAGTCAAATGTACAAAACGGCCCCTTCTAGATTGCTCTCTCAATCTCCTATTTCACAAATATTTTGCCAGCCACATTTTAGGTGCAGGACGAGGCAAGGTTTAGATCTAGCAATGAATGAGCAGCTAGAAGCAACCTGAGGGTCCCCCTTTCCCAGGAAAGAGATATTATTCTCTTGGCTTAAGTGTGTGCTGTGCAGGGTTATACCCAGATAGGCATAATTATGTTCCATTTTTTAAAAGGCTCATTTCCCTGTTTCCCTTATTTCCATTTTTTATTCTTTCTTAAAATTTATTCTAAGTTTTCATTTTTACGTCTTGAATCAATCCAGGAAAATGTACTAAGATCTGTCAAGGGTTGAACAGAATGAACTTGAAAAAAAAGAAAGAAAACTTTAGAAGGTGAATTGGTAGTTACTTATTGAGCATTACTCTCCCATCACTAACAGTGCAAACAAATTATGCCAGTTTTAATAAATAAATAGTCTAGCCTAAACTCAAATATAAGAGAAGGATGAGAATTAAAACAATTTGGGTAATTTTCTTCAAAGTGGCCACTGTGAGGCTATGTGTTTAGTTAGAGCAGATTTTGTCTAACATCTCCAGCTAATTGAGAGAGAGGCTATATAGAATTTCTATTAATTATTTGGAGTAAAATGATGGCCTAGGAAGAAGTGAACACTGGTTAAAAGCATGGGCTTTGAGTTCAAAGAATACCTTGATCAATAGAAAGATATCAGCCATGTGTCAAATTAAAAATAGCATATGATACTTTAGAAAATATCAAATAACTTCATATACGGAGAAGCTTCCAACTGGACTATCTATATATGAGGCAAAAAAAAAAAATACTTTCTAATGGTAGGCTTATTAAGAATTAGGAGGATGTATTTGATTGAAAGAAAAGGTAACAAAATATGTAGAGTTAATTTAGTAGACTTCAAATCAGAAAACTTTTGATTTGAATTCAATATTCACTGTGATGATTAGTATCAGATTTAGAATAAATTTCTTTTCTGAATGTTAGCTTTGTTTTCAGAACTAATTTTGAACTTATGTTTTTACCACAGTGTGTCATATTGTTTTTTCATATACATTATTAGAGTATTTGACACATACACATATAACCTCAATACACATTTGCACGCATACACATGTATAAAATAATGCCACTGTTAACTGTCTTTTTTGTGTGTATTTACTATTTGCTGGTGACTGGGCTAACAACTTCACATTTATTTTATTTGATTTTCTGAGCAACACTATTATTGTTGCTATTTACATTTTACAGAAGAAAAAAACAACAGATACTTAAAGAAATTAAATAAAGGCCATATCATTCATTAGTAAAGGACACCAACCCAATTCTGTTTCTAACATCTTTGCTTTTAACAATGGTATCATGTTGAGTGAATGAGATATGATATGTCTAGGGCTTTTGGGTGATCAAGTCTTAGGGTATAAATTTTTTTTAAAAAATTTCATATCTTAGAATTAATGTTTGTTTGATTGCAATTAATTATATTAATTCCCAAGGCATTCAGCCCACTTCCCCCCATGGTAGTTCTCATATCTACCTATTTGAAGGGAGTTATCTATATTTTTTAAAAATTAAGCATTGCCTAGAGAAAAATCTTTACCAGGGCTCTTGAAATTTAAAAAATAAATTTAAAAAGTAATTTAATGGTAAAAAATAAGCTCAACCCAGGAAACTGGTTTCTTTGGCATTGGAATGTTAAGAACTTCCACAATTACTTAAATATTATGTTTCAGTCAGTGAAGTTCTCAAATTACTATAATTCCTCAAAGGTTAGATCAGAATACTCTACACATTTTCTATTTCGATCATGAAATTCTTTGCAGTACTCACATTATATATAATATAGACACAGACTAACACAGGGCAAGATCTAGGAACTCAATAAATTGTAGGTGAATTAAGTTGGCCTAAATGTTACATATTGTATTTGGTTATTCGATTACCTATTTCTGCATTATTTTTAATTTTAATAAAGATAGAAATGGAATATATGAAAACACACAGGTAAAGTGAGGGAATCTGAGTTAATGGTAGAAAAGAATAATAAATATATGAGGTAAATAGTTAAAAGGATGGGAACACAATTTGAAGCCAGCTATGAGTTCCTTGCATACCCTTGCATTCATGTTTTTAACAATAAAGGGAAAGACAGAAATATAATTAGTTATGTGAATCATAGGAATAAAAATACCAGTTCAAGAGGAACACAAACAAATGAGGTTTTCAGTCTTCTTGAATGAGTCCTTCTGAGTAGAAATTTACATTATAGTGAGCAATAGCTTTAGAGTAATAATACAATGCAATTTCAAAGGGTTTCCTCCGTCATCCTTCGCTATGGACTAAAAGCATTATGACGAATGCAACATAATAAAAGACCCATCATGGGGATAGATGGAATATGGAGAATGCAAGGTTCATAAAATACACATATCATTGCTAATTATATACAGTTTTTTTCCCCCTTAAAGTATTTTGCTTTGGAATTTAGTTATTTGACATTTTAAACCATGGCTTGCTTGTTTTTAATTCCCAGAGGATCAGGGAACACAACTATGTTAGGCATTAAAGAAACTGCAAAAAAGGATTAGAGGAAATCATTTAAATAAACCCCTTTAAAGAGCCTCTGCAGTATTTCTTCCTGTTGTTTATTTCAGACAATAGATAAAAATTGGAGCCTTCAGGCAGTTTGCCTTTATGTTTCATAGTCTTTCCATTTTTCTGTAAAGAGGAGATAAAGTCTGTCCTGTATGCTTTGATGTCATTTCCATCATTTAATAAATTCTCTTGGAAAGAAACAATAAGTACATCACCAGCTATGGAAAAGATGCTCTTCATTAAATTGCCCTCATCAAGAGTGACACAGCATGATATGGTGGAAAGAGCTTGACCTTGTGACCAGAAACACTTAACACCATCGTATTCCTATTATGTGAACTTGGACACAATTTTAGTGTCTGTGAGCTTTAATTTCCTTATCCATAGCATTATGCTAATGATACCTAATTTGATAGGGTTCATTCTTTGCTAGTAACAGATAGTGACTGGTAGATCTAAGAGAAAGGGAATTTATTCAAAGAATGTTGTGGAAATTCACAGAATACATGGGAAGGCAATAAAACCAGGATTATAGATGGGCAGGAAGCAGGGCTGCAGGAGGTGGGGCAGCTTGTGGTTCAAGAGTCAGGAATGCTTTATAATCTTCAGACTCAACTGCTATAATGAATACTACCCAGGACTTTTCCCTCCAGCCTTGGATTACTCTGATTAAGTTTCAAGGTTCCTGGAAAGAGTCCAGTCGACCTAACATGACACTTTGACTTACAGACTTAAAAGGATTATACACTGTGGAGGGTGGATGAAAGGTAACTCCTCCAAAGGATATTTGCTGCAAGAAGGGAAAATAAGTGCTACTCACTCACAAAATGAACAAAAGGAATAATATCTTCACTACATCTACCATGATAGAGTCTGATGCAGATTACATGATTTAACACTCATAAAGACCTTGACACATGATAGGTGACTCTGGAGTGAAAGGTCCAAGAGGGAAGACACTTTGCTTTATTCAGTGCTACATCCAAAGAGCCTAGAATGGTAACCCGCAAAAATAGGTGTTCAATCAATAGTTGTTGAATGTGGAGTTATAGTGTATATTTCTTTTTTTTATTTCTGCTGTCCTGACACCCTTTACTGGTTATGTGAAGGGTATCAGGAGATGTGTGTCCTTTGCATACCCTTGCATCCACGTTTTTAACAATCAAAGATGATAGGAAATGACAGTTTCTGACATTTAATAGCATATGGTACTTGTGTTGTACAGTTATCACATGATATTTGGATTTTCAGTCATCCATTGATGCCAAAAGGGAAACATAGTGGGTGGTGGCACTTTCCTCAGCACCTTTAGAAATAAAATAACATCCACTTTTTAATCTGAACTTTTGGATCTGAGAGTCAGAACTTTTTTGCTCTGTCTTCTCTGTCTTGCTCACCTTTTCCCCTGATGCAAAATACCATGTTCCCCTAGATATTTAACATGACTCCATAATCACCCTCGTTTGTTTTCTGGATCAAACTGCTGGGTAGAACCAAATGTCACAAAAAGATCCATAGCTTTTAAACGGGAAATGCAAGGGAAACATTTAGAAGTTATCTCTTAAAGAAGGCAGCACCATTTATATTTAAATCATTTTGTGCTGCTGAACATTTGTGACATGTTGTCTGCCCCTTAATGGTGCTGGGCCAGCAAGGAGCAAATCTTTAAAAAGAATTAAAGGTTATCTTGACATATACAAATGAGTATTAGAAGAACTTTGAATTGTATTGTCCAATCGGATTGTGATAAATGATACTAACTTATGTACAGCCAAAAGCATACACACAATCTTAGCTGACTCTTGCATGTTAAAGGGTGGTGGAAATAAATGAAATGAAAAGTATAAGTAATATAGGTTTTTGAATCTCATTTCTACTTTACAAGTTCTTTAACTTTGAGTAAATAACTCTCTTATCTGAGCCTGAGTTTCCTCTCCTGAAAAATGGACATACAACTACCTGAGTTGTTGCTATAGAGATTGATGTATTAATGGTTATAATTCACCTAGAAAAGTGACACACATGGAATGTATTCGGTAATATTAGACTCTCAATCCTGCAGGATAAAGAGACCCATGCAAAGATTTTTCTATAGGTGAGTGAATTACCACTAATATTCAGAAAGCTTAAGATTGAATCCCATCTCTATCACAAAGTCACTGTGTGAACTTGAATTAGTTGTTTGAACTTTTAGTCTCAGACATCTCATATGTAAAATAGAGATAAGAATCTCCATTCTGACTAGCTAACAGGGTTTTTATGAGGACCCCCCAAAAATGTGGAGATTTTCGAATGGTGAGTTCTTGTTGATATTAACAGCATTTAGTTAAAGAACATTTTCCTTTTATTTTGGAAGTATTTTTTCCTAGACTCAGTGTTAAACCTGTAATATATATTGCCCCAATAATCAAATGAGGCTGGAAATCATATGCTCACATTATGCATTTGAGGAAACCGAGGCTTAAACCACTTAGGAATATTTCCTATATTAGTTTCCTAGGGCTTTTGTAACAAGGGACCACAAACTAGGTGTTTTAAAATAGAGAATTACTCTCTCATGGTTATTGAAGCCAAAATCAAGGTGTTGACTTGGTCATGCTCCTTCTGAAACCTGTAGTGGAAAATCTTTCCTTGTCTCATCCTACCTTCTATTGGTGGCAGCCAGTATTTGATATGACTTTAATTATAGATGTATTCCTTTAATCTCTGTCTCTGTTGTCATATGGAATTCTCTCCGTGTGAATTCTCTCTCTGCATCTCTGTTTTTAAATTGAATAAATGATTTAAATGATTTTTTCTCTTGTTTACTTCCCCTCCCTCCCCTCCTCCTTACCCTCTGGTTGTTTTCTCTTCTTCTAAGGACACCAGTTATATTAGATTAAGGTGCATTCTAATGATCACATCTTAACTTGCTGATACCTACAAAGACTTTTTTTTCAAAGAGGGTCACACCCATAGGTACCCTGGGTTAGGATTTTAACATATCTTCTTGGGGAACACAGTTCAACTCGTAACATTACACAAAGCCAGCTGTCTAGAAAGTGTTACAGAGTTGATCTCAGGCATACTGTTTCTAGAACTTGGATTCTTAAGCAGTAGTAGGACTTGTAGAAACTTATTTATTTATTTAGAAGATAGCTGACCCATATAATTGGTACCTGAGCTTCATAATTCCCCTGTCACTGACTTATTCCTTGCTAGGCTGCCTCTTGGGAGAAATCAAACAAACAAACTAAAAGTAGCAGAAATTTCTCTGTATTTTAATAGTGTTTTTTGTTATGTTTTGAGATCCTGTATCTATAAGAAGGTAGAGTAAATAGTGAGCTATTTAATTACTAGTGAGGAAGGATACATCCTCCTTCAATTCTCAGCTTATTTTTTCATGTGGTGCTGGGCTATCCCCATTCCTGTTTTGATGATGATAGCCCAGCACCACGCACAAAAATAAGCATATGGCACAGGCTTGATCAATAAGAATATTCCAGCTTTCTGGCTTCACTGATAAGTTAAGGGATGAGCAAGCAAAACCAACTAGGTCAATAAGACTCACATCCAAAACTCATATCTAAAAATGTTAAAAAGAAAATATTAAAACATTTTTTTTTTGTTTCCCATCGCAAGTGGAGTTGCTGAACTATAAAGAGGCAAATCTAGAGTTAGAGGTAGCCAACTTTTTACTGCACTGTGAAGAATCTTGTAGGAATATAGGTGACAGAAAAGAAAATGATGTTAACAAATGGAGAGTACCTGGATTCAGATGTTGCTGGTGTTTACCTATTCCTGAACTTTCAGTTATACGAGACAATAATTTTTATTTTTTGCCTGAGCCAGTTTACTCTATCATTTGCAATCAAAATAATAAAGTGGTTTGCTGGAATTTGAGGCCTGCATATTTGTAGATTATGGTGATCATTTAGAGCTGTGCCTTCCTTAAGATTGATTCCCTATATGAAAGAATGAAGGAGTAGATTCTCATTAGAAAAATGTTTGATCTTAATGTAATAGTAGCAAAAGAAAATGGCATTATCTGAGATGTAACTTGAATATCCTTTGAGTTAGTTATATATATCCTGGAGATAAAATCCAATCGCATTCACAATTTTTAAACGTGCTCAAGCAGACAACCCAGCAGCCACCATGGACTCTCTGGTACATGCTGATCACTTTATCTCAGACACAGACATTTCTTGGAGCCTCCTTATAATGGCCATATTCTTGAATCAGACCTTCGGTAGAAGTTGCCTCTTTTTACATCATTCTTGGGTTATTTTCTGAAAGTTTATAAAGCAACTCAATTTCAAAGTCATATGAGTTCCACTACAGAAGAGAATTTGGAAAAGATGATCAATGAATATGTGCTTGAATTGCTTATTATTCACTATCCATTACAGGTGATAGATAAGAACCAGTCTCTCATATGCCAACCAGTCTGACAAATTGTAACAATAAAACTCAATCAGTATGAAGGGTCTTCTGAGGAGATATGGATGGATGCTAGGAAGTTTTATTGTTCATAGTTTTAAATTATAGACGAACTGTTCATACAAGTGAAAAAATATGAATGGAAAGATAAAAATCTTGCTAAAATAAAGCTCTAGTCTTTCTTTATATCAAAATAAAAACCAGACAAATTACTAGATGAGTATACATTTGAGATGGATCTCATTAGGGCAAAACCCTGTTCTTTTTACAAAATAACTAGGCCAAATATAGCTTTGTTAGTCTTTCCAGTGGAATAATTTGGAGAATTGAGGTAAAGATTTAATATCTCAAATTGTTTCCAGTGTTAGAGTAATTAAGAGCATAGGCTCTACAGAAAGATCTACATGAGTTTTAGTCCACTTATTAAATTCTGCCACTTGTGAGCTTCAGCAAGTCATCTAATCACTCTGTAAATCACTATCCTCATGCAAAAACAAAAATAACCATAGACTCTATCTCTTAGGGTTCTTGTGATTTTAAATAATGTACACATAAGAAGGTGAGATTGTGCTATATCTTGTATATAGTGATTTCTCTGTAAATCATAAGAATTGTCAATATTAACAATATTATTAAACATTCAGATGACGGTGGCAAAGTTGTTTTGAATCATATAAATAATTATCATACTTTTTGTCTCTTACATTATATTTGGAGCACATAGTCCATTAATACACTCAACAAATATTTATTCTGCATCCACCGTATGTCAGGCATTGTTTTGGTTGGTTTTATTCTGCTGAGATTTATCAGTGAACAAAACTGACAAAATTTTCTGCCCTTATGATATTTATTTCTAGTGTAGGTGGGAGATAGTTAATAAATAATAAACTAAAAAAAGAATTAAATTTAAGAGTATGTTTTAGTGTGAAGCAGTCTATGGGGAGAAAATGAGTATAGAAAAATAAGTGGAATTCAAAGTTCCAGGGAGCACAATTTTCAGTAGGGTGGTGTATTAGTTAGGATTCTCCTATTGGTTCTGCACACATGTGCATGCATGCACATACATATATATTTCTTTAAAAATCCTTTAAATCTTATCTTTATAAATACATACATAGAGAGACATATACATATATATGACATATACATGTACATATATAGAGAAAGAGAGAGAGAGAAACGGAAATGATTTAAGGAATTGGTTCACATGTTTTTAGGGGCTGACAAGTAATATAATCTGTAGGGCAGGCCAGCAGTGGGAAACCCAGGCAGGATCTGTTAAAGTCTTGAAGCAGAATTATTTCTTCTCCTGTACCCCTCAGTTTTTACTGTTAAGGCCTTCAACTAATTGGTTGAGTCCCACTCACATTATCAAAAGTAACCTCCTTTATGTAAAGTCAACTGCTTGTCAATGTTAATCACCTCTACAATAGGCCTTCACAAGGAACATCTATACTTGTGTTTGGACTAGTGTTTGCACTGTGCACCATAGCCTATCCAAGACGATATATAATAACCATTATAGATAGTCAGGGCAGGCCTTATTGCTTCTCTCAGATTGGTTGAAAACTTTACATATTTAAGGATTTGATTAATTTATGTTCATCCTACTCATATTTTGCCCATTTATGATTCTGTCTATCTCAACTGTATCACAGTGAACTAAGATTTGAAGGATATGAAAGAGTTGCTTATGTAAATATCTGTGAGGAAGAACTTTACAGGCATATGGAACATCCAGTCCAAAGTCCCTAAATTTGGAGTGTGTCTAGCATGTCAGAAGAACAGCAATGAGGCCAGTGTGGCTGGATTAGAGTGAAGGAGTAGGAAAATAACAAAATATACAGCCAGAAATTAAAGTGAAAGAAGCAAATAATGTAGGACCTTATAAGCTATTTTAATGAAAAGATGAAAGAATAACTATGAAGTGTATGAATATAACACTAAATTGGTGGTATATCATAACGTACATTTATAGAAATATTTGAAATCAAGATATTTCTCAGAATGGTCTTGGATGGTACAACTTTGAAGAAGACTAGGGGAAGGACAAGTACTGCAATAGAAATAGAAAATAAATATTTCCCTAAGAAGCAAAATGACAAAAGTTGTCTCTCCTAACCTTAGAGTGTAGGAACTAATATGTCTTTCTCACTATTGTATCCCTAGCACCTAGCACTGGGTGTGGTATGTTGTAGGTGTCACTAATATTTTAAAAATGAAAGAACCCTATATTTACAGCCAATTACTTATAGATGCACCTCAATTTGGAAAATCATTAATGCTGAGCTAAAGCATGGGAATGCTTTCTTGATCCGGCTCCAGTACTCTCATCATTTTCTTTTCCCATTTTCAATTTGGTTTCATTTCTGCCTGAATCTTGATCCTTTTATTCACCTGCCATTTGCAATCTCTAGTTCAGGGTTGAGAGTGGAACTCACCTCCTGTTATTGTTGCCTCTGATGTTGGCATAAATTTCTTTGAACTTTCTAGATTCCAGATCTTGGAAGTATTAGTGGATAATCTGGGAAAACACGTTGATTAAGTGGATTCATATCATGGTGTTTGATTTATAGGGGTTTCTGAATAATAGAAACAAGCAAAGACAGAGGCCCAGTTAGGTAAGGGAACTTCATTTTGAAATAGTGGAAGCTGAGGGGTGATGTGGTTGAGATAGATGGACTCATAAATGGGCAAAATATGAGTAAGATGAACATAAATTCATCAAATTATTAAATATTATACCTAAAGCTTTCAATTAATATGAGAGAAGCAATAATTTACAACATAATAGCTGAAATTACTAGGAAAAGCAGGATAAAATTAGGAAAAGATTCAATACTGAATTAGTTAAATTCTTAGAGCACAAAGTCACACTATTATTGAGGTAGCATACTTTTAGAGAAATGCTCTGTAACTTAGATATTAACAGTGGTGTACTGAAAAAAATTATCAATAAGCTCTCTAACAAAAGAGCATGCTATATATGTGTACTTAAATTCATAATAAACTTTAATGATATGAAGGCTACATAAAACATTTACAAATAATGATGAACTAATATTCTTTAGTGTAAATTTCACATAGTCAATTGATTCTCAATAGATGCTTTTGTTGATTTTGTTAAATTCTTCTATCTGCAGCATAGCTATGGTTGCAATTCAACAGTGATCTGACAAATGCAGACTACAAATAAATGCTTGATTACTCCCAGATTTGACAAAGGGGTCACTCGTGATATTGATAAATGAATGTAGACCCAATATAAATGTTGACTAACATTTTCATTTAATGAGTAAGATAAAAGTGAAACAATGAAGACGTTGGTTGCAACTTTATTCATTCTTCAGACATGCCAATGATTTTTCTTCTGCATTGAATAATAGTTTTGAATACCAGAATATTTCTAATTTTGGGGGAAATTCATAATAAAACAGCTATTACTTCAAATGTAATTTTCATTATTGACATTTTCTATCACTGTAAGTCTAGACAATCAACAAAACAATAAATCAACCCTTTATTTGATACTTTCAATAGTGTAAATACTCACAGCATGGCCCATTTCGAGCTACCAGTGTGATATCACTGAACCTGGAATTGGGAAGAGATGCACAGAATCTACCATTAGATATTATTTTCATTTTACAGATAAAATAGATATAAATAACCTCAAGGGCATAGTTCATAGTAAAATGTGATAAAAATAATTAGGAAGTGATAAATTTTAAGATTTATTAACTGTTTTTAATATAATTTTTCAATTATAATTTTATATAATGTAACTTTTTAAATAATAGCTGTTTTTAAAATCTAGTAGACAAAATCCCTAAAAATTTAACACGTGGCTCTTGCTATCCAGTACTAACAGCTCTAGTAACAACAGATAAGAAACTCACATTTCCCACACATCTTTTGATAGATATCTTAAACTCAGAACTTGTACGCATTAGAAGAAAAATGTTATCCTGTGTGCCATTACTCATATTCTTCTATAAAGGAACTAGTTGACTCCTATCTCCTAGATTACACTATACTTTTAGATTATTTTCTTTAAATGGCAAAAAAATTATGTAATTCCTTTTTTTTCCTCTCATCTTTTCAGCCAAAATAGCTAGAGAGTAATAATCATGTACACTAAAGTGTGTTTTCATTCTAAAATCCTTTTCTGATTTGCAGGATTAGGTACTTCATGGCAGAATACATAAGAACATGACAGAAAACATCATAAAAGCTGGTTTTGTCAATCGTCTTAACTGTCGTTTTACATGCATATCATTTTTTTTCTCAGTAACCAACTCAGATTGTAAGCCCTAGCTTGTGTACAGTTTGCTTTGCCTTCTTTTAGGTTCCTAAAGTTGCCTTGCAAAAATATCCATAGTCTGTCACCCATTTTAATTCTGCTTATATTTCTTAACACCCTACTCCAATTTTTAAAAATTATTTCCATCAGACACTAACATATCTATAGTAAGTCCTTGAACCATCAGCAATCTTTACTGTAGTTAGTTTTCTAAAGAGATAACTATTTTTTGGAACATATGGTTATAAAAGTCTATTTTTGGTTACTTTCAGCCATTGTGAACATGAATCCAAAGTTTTGTCCAATACAGTGCTGCAAAAACATTTTATTCCTAGGGGAAAAAAATAGCAATGTTAATATTGTATTTGTTAGAGCAGCTCTATTCTCAACTGGGAAAGGTGCCTTAATTCCTTAAGATATTATTTATTGAATGACAAGTGGTTTTCCTACTTTATGACCTCAACATTTTTAACAATTTACTTCTGGAAAGTTTATATTCTAAGTATATGATCCATGTAACTAAGTGTATAAGTCAGTGATATTGAAGTAGTGGTACATTAATTACATCTTAAGTAATGAATTTTTGGGGTAAAAAAAACAAATTGGAAGCATGGACTTCTGTGTTTGTTCAGAAAGAGTGTTAACAGATGACTTATTATAGACTAATCATTTATAAGCATATCTATTTTCTTTTGTCTATTTACCATGCTAAGAACTTATGATATTCTAGTTTAAACTTATGAGTAAAGATGACATGTAGAAACTGGTCAGATGATGGTGTTGTGTGGGGTGTCCATGAAATGTCCTTTACAGGTAAGTAATACTCTCTCCTTTGCCCCTTCCTCTGCTGCATGAAATGTGATGTCTCAGGTTTAATAGCTCTCTAGGATAATGAAATGACCATGACATTAGAAAATAAATACTACAGAGTAACAAGAGAAAAAGAGCCTGGCTCACTGATACAGTGGAGCCACCATAACAATTGCTAACCTGTGGACTTCTTTCTCTGAGTCTTTGGTTCTCATAACTGAACCGAATTGTTATTAATACATATACATTAGCATCAGCTCACTTAAACCATACAAACAAGGTAGGTACTATTATTAGCATGAACATTTTTTCAGATGATGAAAGAGTTACAGAGACAAATGAAGTAACTTGCCTAAGGTTAGCTATCTCAATATGGAGTTGAGCAAGGATTTGAACTTAGGCAGTCCTTTCCTAGGGTCTCTTAAGTTTTGCTCTATATGAGAAGCAAATAAGAAAATTCAGCTAGTCTGTCTGATAAAAGCAGTGAGCATCCATGGTACTAATAAATATAAGGTGACAGGTATGATTCCTTGTAATTTTAAAGGAACTTTACAAAACATCATTTAGTTACCTCATCTTCTAGGTGCCAGTATGAGAAATTGAGCCTCAGTGATACCGAGGACCAAGAAAAGACTTTAACAGTGTGTAAAATGCTAGGGTCAGACTTCAAAATATAATAAGAGAAAAAATTGTTTTGGTCAAAGTAATTCAAATGTTGTATTTAGTAAGGGGCCATAGGGGAGATCTGAAATGATCAGTCATTGATATTCAGGGTTCTCTCATTCCTGAGAGTTCTTAATAAAATAGCTTGGTTTTTAGAGCATAAAAATTGGTAATGAGATGATTGATAGCTAAATGAAAGCATTTGGTCAGAATGCTAAGCTATTTGATACCAGTTTAAAGAGGTGAGATGCTACATTTCTGGATGAAAAATATATTATTTGTCTCAAAAACACCCTCTGCCCTAGTCAGATTGATTGCTTTTTTTTTTTTTTTTTTTTTTTTTTAACTGCTACTCTCGTCCATGTAGTTATTTCCTTTCTAAAATTTCTCCAGATCACTCAGAGGCCAGTTTCAATCCTGCTCTCTCTGAGGCACACTTATGCTTATCTTTTATCTTTTTCTCCAGTTTTGATAACAAAATGTGCAATAAAAAATGTATGATATAACCCAATTTATTCACTTTTGTCGAGCCAGTTCCCCTTATCCATGGACTCAGAGCCAAAGCAATTTTTCTACTTTTTTATGTAGTCCAGTTTAGGAGATGAAAGCTCACAGTGACTGGCATTTCTAATCACCTGAGCATCTTTATGTTGTTTGAGTAGTGTAATAATCCAGTAGTTAACAAATATTTTTGATAACACACCAATACAGGTAAAACATTTTTGAGCTTTCGCCAATATTTGTACATTAATTCTTTGTTAAATTATACAAATTTATCACTTTATCAAAATTCTATATACATGTGAAACTATACATAAGATAAAATTTTGAAATAATAAGATAAAAATTGGGAAAAATAATTCCAATATTTCTTCCATACTTTAATAGATAATTTTGCCTTCCCTTTGGAGAGAGCTGTCTTAATCTAAAGGCCTGTTCCAGTCAACATGGCATCATCTACAGTCATGCTAGAATTTCTCTGCTACCTGAAACCCAGCCAAAAGCTAGGTTTACATCACATTCTGTCTTTCTGTCTCTCTCTCTGTTAGAAGTGTACTAGTATGGTATGGTCAAAGAGAACAGTCAAAAATGTCCAGGTCATTGAGTTCATTCACAGTGCTGTGTAACAACCATCACAACTATCTCAGGCTAATTTCAGGGAAATTTTACCCTCTGGTGAATGTGGTCAGAGGAGACTGGAGTTAATTCTGTGAAATCTAGGGTGGAAAGTGATCCATTACAAGCAAAGATGCCTGACAGCACCTTTTCATGCCATGTCGTAGCTACACATGCCATTTATACAATAGCACAGCTTGTATTACTACTGTGGCTTATTAGCACATAGCTGCTGGTTTGTGTTGCAAAGGTGACTATCCCAAACCCTTTGATTCAAGTCTGGCCAGTTACTTAGTATTGAGGTTTCTCCTCGATCCCCATTAATTGTTTCATAAATAACTCCCTAGTGCAAAGTTAGGAAGTTGAATAAATTCCTCTTGTAAATCAATTTCTAACAAATCAAATCACTTCCAGCATAATCTCAATTAAAAAAAAAAAAAGTTGTCAGGGGCCATTTGAAGCAACATTCTACTAGCACTTGAACAACTATAAAATGGATCCAAATAATACAAGTGGCGGTTACTGTTTTGACATGAACAATTAAACTCTTTGACATGATGCTAGTTCTCTTTGTCGACTATGCTTGAGAAACCAGAAAGATGCTGGTCAGAGATGAAGGCTTACCAATCACAAAAGAGGGAAAGCTTGCTGAGGTCTGACAGTTTGCCAAACCCTTTACAAGCTGAGGCAATATCGTTGCTGATGAATATGATATTCCTGTTACAACATGTTCTCTTCTAGTTTAAGAGAATAATAGATTCCTGAAACTTTCATGGCACAGTGATTAAGATCATTATTTTTGCTTTCAACAAAACTTAAAGTGGTAAGGTGAACTCACATTTGCAAGGGAAGTCGCAGAACAAATAGCATGAAAGGGAACTTATTCCTTAGCATCTGGGCAGATGTAGGAGAGGGGCCAGCACAATCAAACAGGTATCTTTGTAAGGAGGATGAAGACACACAGTGACTGGGTAGATCAAGATGTTATTAATGGAGGTAGAATATACTGGAAGAGGATTATATTAGGGAAGTTGAGGAGGGAAGTAGGAATGAGGTGAGGAGAGTAGACAGCTGCTGAGTTCAAATCAGGGATAATTTGTCATCTGTTTTGAGTCACAGTGAAAGTCAGAGATTGACTAGAACATGAAGCACTTGGGTCATTGCTTCCAGCTTGAGCACTCACGTTTCCCCATCCCTATGATGAATCTCTGTTTACTTTGAAGGCAGTCTGTTTGTTTAGGGCCTGAACTTGAAGAAAGCTGGCAGAAGGAAGGCTACTAACAATTAACTTCTTATTACAGTTAATATAATTGGAGTTGCCTCTAGAGAAAGGCATATCTGTTGCAGAAAGCTGTTACATTTAATTTTTCCCCTTCTGTCCATTTAGTCTATGCAACACTTTTTGTTCTTCAGATGGTAGATCATAAACAGGGAATGACTGAGCAGTATATATCTTTTTAAGTTGGAGTACTAGCATTTGTTATTAGACTGGCTTCATCTTTCTAGCCAGGATAAATCAAAGATGTTATCTTTAAGCATTTTAAAATTTGCCATGAAATGACAAAAGCCAAGGACTTCAAAACAAAGGTTGATTATTTTTCCTAAGCTTGTGATTCTGTGGTAGAAGAAAATGCTATTTAAAAATTGAAGTTGCATAACATCTTGAATTTTCTGGTGCTAGTTAGGCACATAAATTGTCTTCAATTTTTTTTCCATTACAACTTCTGCTTTAAATAAATGAATAAAAACGATCATAGAAATTGAGTCTCTAAATGCTACTGTCACAGGTCAGTAATGAATGGATTTCATTTCTACTCTTCATTAAAGAGGCAGATGTGACTCTTGAGATTAGGTGATAGCTATGGACTCTGATGGTTTGAGCCACAGGCTAAAAATGAAAAGCCACTGGTTTCAGTTCTGGCTTTGAAACCAACTAGACCACAATTTTTACCATACTGTTCAACTTGCTGAAAACTCAGTATTCTCTGATGTGCAATGAGAGTCCTAAACATTTCTTTTTTTCTAACTCACTGTGGTAATAAGAGCAATAGAAACAGCAAGAAAAAAAAGTATTTTTTTTTTTTAAAGAGAGACATTTTTTTCTGTTTCATTTTGTCTCAAACACTGTGATCCCTAGGTAAATATCTAAATGTGATTTACCCAAATCTTTGTTGAGCACAGATTATACCCAAAACACATTGTTGGCCATTCCATAGAATATTAAGTTGTACCAAACTCAGAAATGTTTTCAGTGACCTTACAGTCTATTAGGGAAGACAAAATAATGAAGTGTGGTGAAGGGTGAGTTCTAGAGTCAGACTGCTTGAGTTTGAGATAGTACTTCCACCATTTTGAAAGATATTCTGATTGTTAGTACCTCAGTTTCCTCATCTATAAAATGGTATAATAATAGTTTATAACTTATAGGGTTGTTGTGAGAGTTAAATAAGACAACTCAATTAAAGTGTTTAGTGGTGCTTGACATAGGATAAAAGCTCAATTGCTATTATTACTATTACTATTATGGGAGAAAAGTTATATATTAAATAATTATATAAATAAAATAGGATAAATGACCAGTAGAAGATATAGATGAATTGTTAATAAAGCTCAGAAAATAGCTTTCATTTCTTCTAGGAAGGATCAGGAATTAGAACTGAATGAAGATGGTTGCATTTGTGCTGGACCTTGACAAGTAAGTATGATTGAGATATGTGAAGATTAGAGAGGTATCTCAGGTACAGAGAAGGGTTTAATTAAAAGCACAGAGAAAGGAAAGTTCAGGAAATAGGGAATAGGAAATGGTGATTGATCCAGTTTGGCTATAATACATGATGATGGAGAGGAAGAAGTTGAGAAACTAAGTTGGGAAGGCACGGTGGATTCATTACATGGAAATTCTTGAATATGAATCCATTGAAGGAACCAATGGCTTGTAGATAATAGGGAGTGATAGAAGTTTTCTGAAAAGTGATATGATGTTAACATAATCATTGTTTAGCAAGATTAACTTGAATGTGCAGCTTAATGGTGAACAGGATGGACTTGAAAGAAAACAGAAAACTTGAGGATAATCAGCTTAAAAGAATTTAAATTGAGCCTGGGGAGAGACAGTAAGGCAAGAGAAATGGCTAAATTCTACTGACTTTGAAAATTTATGCATGTATTTATTTAGCTTATTCTCCCCTAACATATTTAGACTTCTTTGGCTACGAGGTGGGAAACATAGCCACCGAGGCCTCCACAGCTGAACAACTTCAAAGAGAGAAGCTGACTCAATCCTGAATTTCTGCTCAATAAATTCATTAAGGAGGACTCTGACTGGCTCAGCTTGGGTCAGGGAAGGCTCTTTGTTCAAAGGACTCCATGAAGAGTTTTGGATGCTGAGTAAGAGAATTTGCACTATATTCTGTGGAGCAGGGTTTCCTACGTTTTTGTGTGTCATGCACCTCTTTGGGAGTCTTTTGAAGCTGAGGGACCCCTTCTCAGAATAATATTTTAAAATGATATAAAACAAGACTATTAGGATTTCAATGGAAGGTATTAGATTGAACCAAAATATTTTTTAAATTGTAATATCAGAATATATACTGCTTCTTGACAAGATTTAGTGACAGGCCTAACAACTAACGTACTTATGAAAATGGTGATGACAATAAATAATATTTTGAGATAATGTGCAACTGTAATGTGTTGTGAAAATATCTGTGGTTTCTATTAGTGACAAAGTTAGAGGTGCTACTAATACTGCTGCTATAGTGTTTTGCCTTCACTCATCTATGAAGGCAAGCGCATTAGAAGTTGGTAAAAATAAAAATATAATTTTTTTCTTATCCACGTTTATAGGCACCCAGAATTCTATCCACAGCTAACTTATAGCAGAATGAGGAACTTTACTACAGATGATGGGGGCTATCAAAAGATTGTAATCTAGATAGTAATGTGGTTATCGAGACACTGTATCAGAATAGTTAAGAGCATAAAATTTGGAATCAGAAAAAAATGTGGAATTGTGTCCCAGTTCCATAATTTTGCTATCTTTGTGGATTGATTGAACCAGTATCTTAACTTCTCTAAGGAACTGGATTTTATTTACTAAATGATTATGGCTATAACTAAATTCCTAGAGTCATTGTAAGGATTAGACTTACATGAGATAATGCCTTTGGCAATTAGCGAAGGTTTGGCAGGGAAATTTTAGGGTAAAAACACTCATTGTGGGTATTACTACTCCTTTTTATCTCTTATACTCTTTGAATATCGACACACTTTTATATATTTGTAGAAAAAAATCTTTGGTTATCTTCTTGGAAAGAGTGCTAGACTATTGCACATTAAACCTTTCTTGGAAGGAGATGGGGAAGGATGATATTTCCTTTTCCTGTTAGTTTGGGGTTACAGGCATAAATTCAGTGACATCTTGGAAAGAGTGACTTCTCATATGGATGACAGATGGGGCTGTCATGTTTCTTAAAATACCAACAGCATAACCAGGAAAAGCTCTATTCTAAGTTTGGGATGTAAGCTCTATCTCTTGGGTATGGCAAGCTGTGCCTTCCAGCCTCTTGAAATGATTTCTGCTAGCTAAAATAACACTGAAGTCACTAAAATTTTAGTTGATTTTGTATCCAACACCTGGCTCTTGGTTGAATTGTTTATACTCATGCATTTAATTTTAGATTTAAGCTTCATATTTTCCCCACTACTCCAGATATTCTTGATTTTCTAACCAAATTTAAAATGTTTATGATTTATCAGCAGATTCTGTAGTTTTAGACCTTATTGTAAATATACAAAATGCTAGAGCAGCCCATTAGTATGAACTTGCCAGTTTGCGTTCTGTCTCTTTTGCCAGGATATAAATCTTTACATGCTTTACTAGTTCTTTTTATATTCAACCCTTTATTTACTGACAAAACCAAGAGGAATATAGGTAATGAAGTCAAGTGGTATTTATTTTGCTTGTTTAATTAGCTGGTCTGTTGCCAGTTTTTGTTTTTATTTTATCTATTTGGAAGAAGCTTCAATATATTCCAACAAAGCTAGTTAGTCAGACTACAAGGCCTCCTTGTAATTCTATAAATTCCCTCTAAGTTTTCAGCAAAGTCCTTCACTTCTTAGGAATTTCAGCTTCTTTTTCTTGCTTTTTGGAGTCTCTGTGAGTAATGGCAAATACTGAAAGTAGCATTTGGTACACTATGTCTGGGGTCCTTTTACATTTGAACATCTCCCTCCTGCTTGCACTTCTAGATTGAGACCAAACGTGACCTTCTCCTTCATTATTTCACTATAGGTGGGTTTTTTTCTTCAGTTGTTTAAAAATGGCATCCAACTCATTTCTTATAGAGGAGCTCCTAAATATTAATTAGACTTTTCCTCCTGTCAGCTTCCTCAACTCTGTATTAATATCATTAATGTCACAATAGTGATAATTACAAGTAATATAGTTATCTCCTCCAGACTGAACTGTTTACAACCAGAAACTTTTTTATTTAATCAATCAATCAATCAATTTAAAAAATCATTTATTTATTGAGCACTTATCCTGTATCAGCTAAGTGCTAGGCATAGAGGATGTTATTAGTGAATAAATTCAAGTTTCCAGTTCTCGCAAATGTAGAGCCTAATGGTTTTCATTCCACATCCCAAACACTTTCCACCAAGTCTGGCATATAGGAGACAGAAAATGTCAGAATAAGTAATAAAAAACTAAATTTGTAGTTAACAACCCTATTAAAATAAATGACTGAATTTACCAATATGTAGTTATAATAAACAGAAACTATTTTGAGAATATTTCAGAAAAGGAAAAAGTAGAAGAAAGGTGACATGTTTTAAAAAACCTATCTTCTTTCTTGGGCAAGACAAGATTTAATTTTGGAGAAGACCATTGTATTATCAATAAATTTTGAGACAACAATATATCATGCTGCTTACAGGCATTTCAGGCCTTTGAAACTTTAATTTCTAATAATTGTATTCCACTGGATACTCATCAATATGCACTGATGTCTTGTCATAATGGAGTATATTTCGTCTGTGTGAATGGATTTCAGGGCTCCATGCATTTGATAGTTTTATTCATGAAAAATCCAGTCTGTACCAACTCTCTCCCATTTCATTATTGTCGAAGTAACCTGTAAACAAAGATAACACAGAATGGATATTACTAATAGAGCATAGGAAATGTATCAAATGTCTGACATGACTAGGAGATTGTTTATTATTTAAGGCCAAAATGAGGAAGGGAGAATCTTTTTGAATATATTTAGGTAAAACAAGAGCAATGCAATTCACGTTTCTTGGCACAGATGCTACTGGCTTGGGGGACAAAAAGAAAGTGGAGCAAAGAGTAAGGAATAGGATCATGGATAAGAAAAGTAAGCTATTTAAAACATAGACATGGACATTCTGAATTAAATAGATCCAGTGAATAAGATGGTTTGTATTTCATATGATCACTTAGGAGAATGGATTAAGAAATCTACTTTTGTGATGGTTGTGTATAGTGCCAGATGGGTGCTAGAGTAATCATTTCATAGGGGGAAAAAAAGAGGAAAAGAAATCTGCTTTTAACAGAATAAGAAATCACTGAACCTGAGAGACTATAAGCAAATACTTGACATTTCTGACATTAGTTTTCTAATCTACCTCATAAAAACATACAGGTAGTACTTTTTAAGGACCTTTGTTATTCAAAAATCTTTAAGTTTTTAGATACTTTGGCTCCTAGTGTTATCAATAATAAAACCCACATATCAAAAGAAAAAAGTAAGTTCCTGTTGGTTTTAAACAAAGAGCTCTATGTTTTTTATACTATACACACACACACATATTCAGCTTTTAATATAATTGGGTATCAAATCTGTCCAGAGCTTTGCAGCAGGCACGAGAATTATGGCATCTGTCAGTCAGCAGAGTTATTATAAGCTTTATGGAAACTGAGAGCTTAATATAGAAATCAGAATTTATACAAATGTAAGAAGAGATGAGAAATTGGTGGTTGGTAAAGTCAGAGGGTCAGAGTCAGACTTACTAACCAGTCTGCCTGATACACTGGCGCAAGAGGACAAGTCAGAGCCGAGGTGGACAGCAAGGGATGACTTTTAAAGTATTTGTGGAAGTTACTGCCTTGATGGAAGCTGTTGCCTCTACAGAGGTGAAGTTATCTCTTTGTGGATCTGCAGCCAAGTGTCTGGTGTTGGGCGGGAGCCTTGCTATTGATATGTTTTGATTACAGTGAACTTAGACCCCTTAGGAGTGAAGGTTTAGGTAATACCAAGCAAGCTACCAGGACTTGCAGAGGTGATAACTGAAGGGGAGGGAAATCTAGAATGTGCAGTAGAGATGATCACCGGTTGCAGATTCAAGACCAATGACAACAGTGGAGGATGTAGTTCATCCCATTAACCTCTCTATATTAAGTTTTGATTTATGAAGAAAGGGTTGTAGGGAAAATAGAGCAACTACTGTGAAACCGTGTGGAGAAACTGATCTGTGCAGAGAGGGCTGGGCTGTGGCAGCGACAAGAGTTCTGCTATTCAGTGTGTTAAGAGAGAAGCTCTTGTGAGAAATGTAGTAGCTAATAGCCTCCGGCTGCATTCTTATTGGCATTTGCTGCATGGTTCACACCTAGGCCACATCCCTCTATCCAGTGACTGAGCACAGCAGAGGTCCTAGCTTCTGGCCATTTACGCTCAATTCAGGACATCTCTAATGATCAGTTTCTTCTCTGGGATCCTCCTTGAGCTGTCTGAGACTCTCTCAGAGCTAGGACTCACAGCTCGAGGCTTTTTCTGCTGCATCATCCTCCCTTCCCTTTTTTCCTGAGCACTAAGCTTCCTCCGAGGCTTGAAGACCTGCGCCAGTCTAAAGGCAGTCCCTGCCTTCTGACCTTCCCTCTCCCCTTAATTTTTCACTGGCCTTTCCCCACTAAATATCTTGTGCTTCTAATTCTGTCCTGACATTTGCTTCCCAAACTGACACAAGGCTCTAATTTTATTTGCCCCCGCCCTTTTATAGACCTTCCTGTTGAAATGGTATCTATTTACTGAAGAAGCTGAAGTAGCAACAAACAAGACAGTGTAGTTGGATGGTAACTGTGATCTAGTGCTATTGATAGGTCTGACCTCCCTATCATTTTTGCTTCACTGGCTGTTCAATAGTAACTTTTTGATTCCTATGAATTAGAACTAAGTACAACAGTGTCGCTTCTCCCTCCACTTCTGGCAAAATGCACGTTGGCTCAATCTTAATTTGTGTTGGTCATCTGCTGATTCTCACTTTTCAATCTGACAGTCACTCCATATGATATCACACATTTCTCATATCCTAGCTTTTTTCTTCCACTTTCCTCAGTAACCATGGTTTCTCTTTCAGCTGACCCATTTTCATGCATAAGCCCTTGCAAAACTCTATCATGCTTCTCTTTCTTCCAGGCAAATTCTGGTCACTAGAAACCACTCAATGACTCCTTGACCCTGTCCCGTGGCGATCATTTTTAGCTAGGGATTCAGCATGAACTTAGACTGGGTTTAGCTAAGCCATAACATTTATCCAAAACATTATTACACTCATAAGTAACATATGATATTTGGTATTTGTAGTCCTTTACAATTTTGAGATGAATTTTGAATCACCTCCACAAAGAGACAGTCTTAGTCTCCCAAACAGAACACAGTTTTGTGACATCATTTTCATTATTCCTCTTATTAAGTAAATTCACCACGCCTGGATAACTGTTTTAAAAGACCTGAAGAGGTTTGTGTTTAATTTTATTTTTTGCACTTGTCTCATTTCATGTATTATTTTAATGTAATGGCTTAATATTTTAATAATTGTTAAGTCGACATTTGACAAAATAATTCAATTATTTGAGACTCTAGGTCTTCTTAATCTGATAGGTTTAAGGATCTTGGAAAACAAACACTGCTGCCTTCAGATGTACTACTACCAAAGACATTTCAAAAGTGTCTTAGTCTATAAACATAGTGTTCATAGGAAGTATAGGGAGTTAAGTCTTCTCTTTGCTGGGAAAGCCCAGGTTCAAATAAAATGATAACTATATGGTTCAGAAAACTCAACACTGATTTTGTCAAACACAGTACAGTGCCTGTCACCATGTCCCAGACTCCATTTATTCCATAATTGACATTGAGTGCCATGAAACCTGCTAAAATTGTTTGATAGTAACACATACTAGGATGGTGAATAAATAATTCATGTAAATGTGACTCCAACTCCTCATTTACTGTTGGTGTTTATAATGAGTAGAGGCAGACAATTTAGCACCTCGTTTTTCTGAAAGTTGATTGAAAAGTTAAGGATTCCATCTCCCAGCTGTCTTGTTTAGACTATTCGTGTCAAACAACTAATTCACTTCTAGTTTTCCTCTCATTTTAACCTTTTCTTCACTTAATTGAATCTCATCTTTATGTAAATATGATGACACTTAGGTGTTTTTTCAGACTGAATCTGTAGAAGCCTGTCTCATACTTATACAAGTCCCTCTATCCGGGTACCACTCCAGTCAGTTTGTCTGACAGCGAAAACCCAAGTATTAGATAACTTCTAAACTATGGAACCAACTTTTTATTTCAGTGAAAAGATTCAAACTAATTGTAGATATTGGCATGTCCAGTGTCATAGATTGATTATAAACCCTGAACCCTGAGGCATAACCTAACTCACCCTGAGGCATAACCTAACTGCCTGGAATTTTTTCATAAGGAAACCAGTGTGTTAATTAATGTGTATAAAAATCAACAAAAACCTATTCAAAGACAACATTGAGTCTTGTTGTAATGGATGTCAAAGTAGACACAGTTGGGAGATATGGTCTAGTCATTCACTGAAATATTTCTTATTTATTTGGGATAAAGATTTAAGTTATATTGTACTCTAAGCCCTTTGAGAATAAGGAACTTTTTCTTGCCATATTAGTCCAATAAAGTGTTTGATAACTGTCTACTGAATGAATATATGATAGATTAGTAAAGAAAAGAAAAGAATTTAGAGCTAAACGGTATAGAATACATGATGTTTCCCATAAAGTCTTGATAAGAAGGAATAAAAAAATAGCTAGAAAGCTTGAGATCTTGTCATGTATTGAATAAAATATATGATTTTGTCATATAGTTTTAAGATGACTTTGGTTAAAGTCATTGAAATCACACATTATACTGGTCAGTAATTTGTAATATCCCAAATCAACTTTGCAAACATCTACTTTACCTGATGCTCTGTCACTCTGGGCATTCTACCCAGTCAGAGATGGTATTTGAGCATGTAAAGTCTCCTGATATAGAGAAGCAGCAATGAGTATGGGTGTTTGCACTGTTAGCCACTTTTTTTCTTTCCAGCCTTTTCTAAGTATCAGTCCGGAGTTCATCATCCTGCAGCCACCTACCCCGGTTGCTGAATCAGTTCAATTCAAAATGGACAGATCAAATCTATGAATAAGTGGGGCCAAATTAGTCTTGCTGTATTAAGCCTTATGTAAAGCCTGGTCATTTGAATTCTTCAGTCAGCTTGAGAGTACTTTTGTAGTCAATGAACTTTAGCCTTGCTCTAACCACTGCTTCGGCCATATTTGGTAGTCTGAATGAAATGTATTTTTCTTGTATTTCTGATTATACTCCAGTTCATACAGTCTTAAATTTTTTCCTGAACCATACATTTGACTGGCATTTTGACAACTCCTCTGGCCATAGTCAGCTTCTCTTCCTCGGGCTGACTGCTGTGTTGACCAGTGGTAATGTATTATTATTTTAAAATGTGGACCATGGGATACCTACAGTGTCTCTTAGACTGATTTATAAAAGTGCACATATCAGTACCCTGCTGTAGACTTAAGAAATCATAATCTCTACATGCAGGACTCTGAACTTTTCAAGTAAACAAACTTCCACAATTTGTAAAAGTTTGAGAAACTGAAAAATATATACAATTGTTTTGTACTATATGCGATAATAGATGTTAACTTATTGTGGTAATCATTTCACAATATATGTCACTCAAATTGTTCTGCTTTACACCTTAAACTTATACAGTGCTGTATGCCAATTATATCTCAATAAAACTAGAAAAAGTTTGAGAAATATTACTATAGCTTGTACATCTGGCACTGAGGGTTGTGCCCAAATGGAAATATAATTATTTTAATAAGAGCTTTATTGAGATATAATATTTATTTACCATAAAATTTACCCTTTTAAAGAGTATGATTCAGTGGTCTAATTACATTCAAGATGTAGTCTTGATGTTTTTTATATATAGTACAAACCCCTTTAAATCTAATAAATGAGTTTACCGTATCTCTGAACGTTTAGATTGCTGATTACCCATCTTAGAGTCCAGGTCTACTGCTGGGAATATTTCCTTTGACTCATGATCACAGATTATTTTCTTCCAAACCACATTTCTTCTGAAGAACCAGCAGACCTTATAGTGAACTGCATTCAGATAATCCTACATGAGATTATTTGGAGAGACACCTTTATCTAAAATAACAGATTAATGTTCAAAAGAATGTACTATTAGCTTGGGTGGAAAGGATAGGGCCATATTAATAAGATGAGGAACTACAGTTTACACTGGGTTTGGTAGAAAATATAGACCCACTGGAAAATCTATGAAATGAATAAATGAAAGAATATCTTGTGGGTGCTTGTGTAAAATTGGACTGGCAAGATTGGACCAAATAAGTCAGAGAGAAGTGAGCCTAAAAACAAGAGAACTAAAGAGAAGAATGTTGAACTGAACCAGGAGCTAAGTAATAAGAGACTGAGCTTGAGTTCTATCCATCAAAATGGAGAGGAAATACTGCTAATAAATAAATGGAGCTGAAAAGGTTAAACTACGTAATACTATGAGAAGATGGCAGTGCCGCTGAGAGTGGCAACAAAGTTGATCATGGAGCTGATAAAGATGAATGAAAGCTCTAAAGCCTGTATCTCACAGCTGAGCCCAAGTTGCCATTGTCACTTCTCAACTACAAAATGTGATTGATACTAGGGAGGAGAACTAAGAGAGGGTGATTACTGGTTATCGAGGTTAGGCACATAATTCTATGTTGTTTGAGCAAATAATATCATTTCTGGAAAGTGACAAGATGAATGGTGCCAATAATATGCATCAATTAAATGAGTCATATTAGGCATTCAACCAGCATTTTATACAGGGCATACTCTCTCTAAGGAGACTCAGGTGAACCTTCTTCACCACATTTTGCACTAATACCTTTCTTTGTCAATCCTCTTTCAGTAGGGAATTATGGGAAAGGAAATATTTATGATTTAATTGAATGACATTTCTGTATTGTTAAAAATACCCCAAAATAATATTGTGGAAATGAATATCGCTCACAATATTTGGTTCTCTCATACTGCTTGGCACAAAAGCCATATGACTAGTTTTAACCAATGAAGCACAAGCAGATGTGATATGTGTAAAATTTAGGCCAAAGTATTTAAAAAGACTGTGTCACCTCAAATTATCTCTTCTCTTTTGGTGGTAATTATGCAAGCCACATGTTAAATCATTCTGAGTCCTTGAGTCAATGCATAGAGAGGAACATCCCTTGAGAGTTGCCTCATCTATATCTGATTTTGTTTAAATGAGATAAATTTTTGTTCTGTTAAGCCACTGGGTTTAAACTGTTACTCTAGTCTTGCTTCTGTATCCTGCCCAATATTCTGTCAGTGTGGCTTATGGGGAAAAAATAAAAAAAAACAAAGCAGAACAAAACAAAGAAGAAATCATAGTCTAAAACTCTAGGGGTAACTGACTTCAGGAATAACTGGACCTCAGTGATTCCTAATCTGTTTTGCGTTCTCTATGTTGACTGTTCCTACACAAGCTCTTACCATAAAGTATCTCTGGCTCCTTATACTTATTGTTTAACAGTCCAGTAGAAAAGGGCTTTTTAACTTGCAATATTTTCCTCACTCTGAAACACACACACACACACACACACACACACACACACACACACACACACACCTGGAATTGAATATCATTTTATTAGTTCAGGTCATATATTCATCTCTCTATCCATGAATATGAATAGTGACCATCGATTTAATATGTTGTGATTGGCCTGTCCAGGGTCCAAGAGTTATCATTAATCCCACCTAAATCATACAAACTAGCAGTCAGTGAGGAATGGTTCCACAAAATGAAATAGAATTGTTATTACTAAAAAAGGTGAATTGATTCTGGGAAGCCAAAAAAAAAAAAAAAAGTCCACATTAATTTGCACATCTTCAGTATGCACATTATCTCCTAATAACTAACTCGTGGCAACATTGTACACCCTAGAGAATGTTATTTTAGCTAACATTTCCTGACGGAATGATGTTTTCTAGTTTTTAATATTCAAACTTTATGAAGCTTACAAAACTCTCAATTACAACATTTTCCAGCCTGTGTTTGCATCAGAAAATTTGTATTTTTGTCCCTAGAGTTCAACGCAACATTTCAAACAAAATGATGTTTAGAAAAAGCCTTGAGTTATATTCCAAAAACAATTAGCAGAATGTCAAAACCATAATAAATGTCTTTGAAAAGTATAAAGTATGGTGAATGTTGACAAAAAGAATATGTAGGTTGGATGCGACTGGTGGTAAGAAAGACATCAGTGTGTCAAGCTCAAGGTTGATTGCCATTCTCACCACTGGGCATTTGTCCTGAATGTCTTTCATATTGTTGGTAAATTTTTGCTAAGAATTGATTGTACAGTGTGACTCTAACCCCATCCCCCAAACACAAGTATTCATGACAATTATGGGAAAGTAAGCAAAGCAAATGAGAGAGAGATTATAGTGGAACTGAAATTTTACTCCATAAAATGTAATTTAAAAAATTACTATATTAATTATTTGATAAATTACAGACCTATATTCCAAGTGTTTTATATTCTAACACAATAGTTTGTTAATTCTCTAGAGGCATTTTGTATGTGTGGGTGTGTGTGTTGTAGTCATATTTAGAATTATATTGAGAGTTTTAAGTTGAGGTATAATACATATACTTTTTCCTATATAAAATAATGGGAAGACTTTCCAGGTATAGTTTTGTTTTGTTTGGCTTTTTTTCCCCATAGCATATATGATTTTCAGAGGTGGATTACAATCCATAAACAGGAGATCTCTGTATTTCTAAGCTGTCATCTTGGCACTCTACTTGGCTTTGTGTTAGTCTTTCTGTTCTAAAGTCACCTCCTCTGCTGTTCTCAATTTTCCAGGGCAATGAGGTTTCTAGAACTCTTACCCAATGAGAGGTGCCATATGAGTGGGAGGGCCAAAAATTAGAAATGGCTTTCAATACTAGCATTTACTAGGCCTGCTCTTAGGCTGAAAAACAACCTCATTAAATGACCCGGAGGCTCTCATTGATTCTGAAAATATTTCTTAGACAGTGGACTTGATGAAATTTAACTCCTTTATTTTACTTTATACACATTTATGGATTACACATTTCATAAAATTGAATAACAGGGCACATCACAAATAACAAATATGGTTAATGATCAATCAAAGTTTTGAATGAAATATAAGGCATTGGCAACAAATTCAGAAGCTTAGAGCATCTGAAATGATTATTTTTCCCATTTTCAGGTGAACATCAGGTATGTCTTCTGGTTTGTTCATTTATTAATTAATTCAACAACTATCCATTGACTTTCAATTTTTTACAGGGCTTAATGTGACCAAATTATTTCCACTTTAAAGAACAAATCTTAGCTCTTTGATTGATATTCTCTTCAGTGATCTATTTAGAGCCAAGTTTTGAAGGGATGGGAAAGAATTCATTCACATCTTTGAGAACAGACTATTGAAAGTGAGAAATCACTAAGCTAAACAACATTGGAATGGATCAAGAAAAAAGGCTACTTACATACTTAAAAGTGGGTTTCAATAATAGATAGCCTTCACTGAATACTTATTGTGGGCCAGACACTGTGTTAAGCCCTTAACTTGCAATATGTCTTCTGATCTTCCTAATAACCCTGTGAATTAGTTACTGTTACCATATATATCGTATAAATAAGGAGAGAGTTAGTGAGATGAATCAATTCATCCATGATTACTTAATTAGGACTTGGGAGCTAGAATGTATAACCAGCTATGCCTTGAAAGATGGTTAGAATTTGTGTAGGTTCACAGGCACAAAGCCTGCATCATAAGCAAAGACATGGAGAATGCACACGTGAAGTCAGATTAAAAATGTTTTACAAGACCAGTTTGACTGGAATGAAAAGTTTGCATAGGGGAGGTATCACAAATTCATATGCCATTTAAAGATAATGTATGTTTTGGTTATCTATTGCTGTGCACCAAACCACCCCAAAACTTGGTGTCTTAGAATGATAACAATCATTCATTATCACTCAAAATTCTGTAGGTAGACTGGGCCTAATAGGGTTGTTCCTCTGCTCTATGTGATATCAACTGCAAATGTGGTAGTCCAGAGGCTTGAATCAGTTGGAATGTAGGATTACTTACTCAAGTAGTTTACAGATAAGGATGACTGTCAGCTAGGAGCTCAACTTGGGTTTCAACTGGAGTGCACTCATTCTCATCCACATGGGCTCTCCATATGGTCTGGGTTTCCTACAGAGTGACATCTGAAATCTAATAGAAAATGTGTGAAAATAGAAGCTGCGTGTATCATAAGTTTACACGGCAATATTTTCCATTCTATCAGTCAGAGCAAATCATAGGGCTAACCCAGATTCAAGTGGAGATAAAACAGACTCACCCCTGGTTGCGAGGAGTATCAAAGAAGTTGTGGCCATTTTTAGTGAATGCAGCAGCATAAGTGTGAGATTAAAAAAAAATGGTAGGGAACATGCACATTAGAGGGCATCTTTCCCCTCCTATGCACTTTAGATTTTAGATATTTAAAAAACACTGTTTAGGTCATACAGAATATATTTACATATTTGATTTCCACCATTACCCATCTGTTTCAAAGCCAAGATGTAGGGAAATGTGGGGGAGATATAGACTAGATAGGTAATCTAGAAATTGTCTAGAGCTAGAATATCAGAAAAAAGTAATTTAAATGTATATTGATATAAATATAAATATAAAGAAAATGGAATTTCGCTTGATGAAATGCAGAAGATTTTTATTTTTAGATCAGTAGTCTACAAATTATCATATTCAAAATGATCTATGAGGAAGAAAACAAAAAAATTAGACTTTATATTAATATTTATTATTTCATTCTTTTTTACAGTATGATTTTGGTTTGTGTATTATAACATGCAAAATATACTCAATTGGTGTAATAGCTGTGCATAATTTATAAGTAAACCAACGTATATTAGGAAATATGTGCTCAAAAATGTACTAATAGCTGTGTATAATATGATTGTTAGGGTTTATAGATTATTGATCTAAGAAATGAAAATAACCAGTATAACATCAAGTAATTAAACATATTGGCTACTTGGGGTGGATAATTTCCTGGTGCTGGTGTATAGTTAATGTTGAAATGTAGAACTGTATATGATACTGATAAAAGATAACCCCGCCCTCCCAAAAAAAACCCTATTTCATCACTCTTTATAGGAAAAAATAACAATTTTAAATGTAAATGATTTAATTTTATTGTTAGAAAAAAGTTTCTATTCACTTAAATTATATTCTTCTTACCTGGAGGGCAATGTGACTATATTTGCATATGGTGATTATCAGAACACTCATTACTATATTTGAGCCTGTAGCTAAATGTTCAAGCAGAAACCTTTGATTACTAAAATTGATTTATTAAGCACTTAATTTGTCTAGGACATTATTGTGAATCATAATTTTAACAGTTATTTTTGTCTCTACACCAAACTCCTTAAAAAACATGCATTTTTTTCCTCTTTTAAAACCTTGTCCCTACATGTGTGATCTTCAGATTTCTTCCCATGTGGGTGCTGGAGCTCTTTATAAAGTTGCTACATGTGTTATGAATGCTTCTTATTTCTTTGGTAACATAGTGCTTCTTTTTATCCCATCTCTATTCCTTATATGACCTTGGGAAAGTTACTTGGTATCTTTGTCCTTAGACTCCTCATGTGGAAAAAGCCAAAGTCAGAAAAGGTAATTTCTAAGACTCTTCTTAGATCTAGCAATGAAGGATTTGTTTCTCTAGGTCTTTATTTTAATAAGTGCCATTATGAAATCAGGTAGGTCCTGTTACCTTACTTGTACAAATCACTTTGAAAGGTCACCATGAGGTTAAGAGAGACTTCCTAGGGAGCCTTGGCAGTCACTGGGCAGTAGAGAAGCACCAGTGCTCACAGTGGCCTTTGCTGGATGTGGGTGGGGGGAAATGGTATTGCTGATAAAAGTAGTAGAAGCACTGACTTGTAGAAGAGAGATAATATCGTAGCTTGGAATTAGAGCAAAAGCCAGTGTCTTAAAAAATCTATATTATATGTCCAATTTCTTGGGTTTATATTGAATAATCAATAGAACAAGGTTGAAAAACACAGCCAGGAGTGAGGGTAAGGCAGGTAAATCCTGAATGGTCAGGATCGATATCAGTAAATTCTGGGTGTCTGTGTCAGCTTGAGTCTTCCAAGAAGCAGATGCCAAGATGGGATTAAACTGCAGGATATTTATTCAGAAGGAACCTCTGTGAAGGATGAAAGAGAGGGGAAGCCAGAGGAGGAAGGGGAGACTTCGCTCTCCTATGCAGGTCTGATACTTGAGGAGGAGAGGGCGAGGAAGGACAGGGCAGGAAAAGTCTCAGTCTGGAGGCAGTTCTTAGAAAGTTTGCCCAGGCGCATGCGTTGAATCCTTTAGCCAATGGTACTTGTTAAAATAACCTTGGGTCTTATATGATAGACCTATATTACTATTCTCATCATGCTCAGTCATCGACTGGGAGAAGCCCACAGGAAGTGGGGCCACGACATGAATGTGGCGATAAATCCAGAAGGGCAGCTGCCAAGGCTGCCAATCAGTTATACTCCCCACAGCAAGAGATCTGAGCTACATGTTTTTAAGGCCCCATAGTATCCAATGGATCCCAATGTGCCTCCTTTAGAATTTAAAATGGGTTGAATAATATAGAACACCCTCTTTTGTGAAAATGCCGCCGGGTAGCAGATTTTTCTGAGCACTTGGGGAAGATAGGATAATGATAAGTTCTATGTTTTGAGGTTTTTTCTGTGAATTAGCCTCATATTAGACAGTTTACATACATTGTCTCATTTACGCTTATGCGGATGCAATAAGGTAGCCATTATTATTTTTACACTTATTTTACAGGTGAGAAAATAGTCTTATTGAGATTATAGTTCTTACTAAAAATTGCACATTATAAATGGCATAGTTCTTAACCACTATCACAAACAAAACCTTTTTAACAGCACAAAATCCCAGTGCTGCTTAGGAATTACAAATCTTACTCAGAATTTTTTACAACAGAATCTGAGCTATTGAGGTTTAAGGATTCTTGTAATGTCTTGATCTTCACTACAGTTCAAGAAAATCATTATTTTGTAATTGCAGTTCCTCAACATTTGCTCTACTAGCTTTTAAAAAAGACTTCACTTCAGCATCACCACCATCTAGTCCTCCCACCACCTAAGACATACCTTCTTATATTTTCCTCACTGTATTTTAGAGGCTTTTGATAGATGTCTGTGGGATACAAGAAGGAAGGAAAACAATTACGGCAACTATGCTTACAGTATTTTAATGTAATCTGCACATCATTTCCTCCTTGAAAGAGCTCAAAGTTTTAATGCCCACTAGATTTTATGTTCCTTGAGGGCTGAGAATATGTCTTATTCAGAATAACACCCAAGAAAGGCCCTTGTTCAAAGTATGAGCTCAATCAGTATTTCTTTAATATAAAATGACAAAATTAAGAACTCTTTCCTCTATGTTATTTCATAAAAATAGTAACATTTACTGAGTATTTGTTCTGTACCAGGTGTTTTCTAAGTATTTCTAATAACATGCATGTATTTAGCTCATTTAATCTTTATTATACTCTGAATTTATTGATCATCTTAATTGTATATATTTGTGAACTAAGATACAGAAAAATGAGTTGATTTGCCAAAGGTTGTATAGTTTAGTAAGAGCCAGAGCCAACATTTGAAGTCAGGTGGTCTGTCTTTGGAGTCCATTCACTGCATAATAGTGCTTCTCTACTTAGTAATGACTAAGTACTTAGTAAGGAAGCAATACACTGTAATAAATAGTGATCAATAAATTATTAATTAGTTCTGGTGCAATATCTAACAATGAAGTGAAGGAGTTTGTCAAAATTGTTTTTATTCTCCTGTTGGGATCATCAGATAGGGATTTCAGTTTGAAAAAACATTTATTTTCCCTTCCTTGGTTCACAGAAAATGTAAAAGAGTGAACAGAGGGGTGATGAAACAAATATATTAACACAGCTTTGTCCAGGCTGAAAGGCTGCTGGTTATGAACTAATATTCTACTGGCTTCATTTAGAGCAAGAGTAAACTTTACAACTTCTTCCTTCAAGGTTCCATTATTGCCACTGGCCAAAGGAAAAGTCTGGCAGGAGGGTGAGGGAGGCAGAACCTTTATTTATAAATGAAACCTACTTAGTGTCAAATTTGCAAGAGGAGCTTGCTGGTCACTTTGAGGAGTGAAACTCAGTGCACACATATGTTGAGCGAGAGCTGGCCGTGTATCTACTTCTATAAATGAAGTTTTGTTGGAACACAACCACCCTGTGTTCCGACTGTGGCTTTTGCATGTTATACCAGTGGAGTTGACTGGTTTCGACATTGACATCATGGCCCATAAAGCCTAAAATATTTACTATGTGGCACTTTAGAGAAAAAGTTTGTTGACTCCTGCTCTTGAGCATTATGGAAGCTCATTCCATGGTTTTGGAGCTAGTTTGTCAGTGTTGGGATTCTGGCTCTGTCATCTGATGCTTGTGGGACAACAGACTTGGTAGTCAACCTTTCAGCATCAGTTTCCTCCTTTTATAAAGTGAGATGATGATATTTACTTCTTAAAGTATCTCTAAATTAAGTGTGCTAGTACATTTTAATCCCTTAATATGATGGGTAATACATAGTGACTATAATCATTCTTGTCATTGTTTTTACTTTACCATTATTAAAACTTTGGAGTCCATTCACTGCATGATAGTGCTTCTCTACTTAGTAATGACTAAGTACTTAGTAAGGAAGAAATACACTGTAATAAATAGTGATCAATGAATTATTCATTAGTTCTGGTGCAATATCTAACAATGAAGTGAAGGAGTTTGTCAAAATTAACATGTGTGCTAGTACATGTTAATCCCTTAATAAGATGGGTAATACATAGTGACTATAATCATTTTTGTCATTGTTTTTACTTTACCATTATTAAAACTTAAATTCTTTTTTTACTTACCTAATCCATGATTCTTAGATTTAGGGGTAAAAAATGGAAGCAGCTCCATTTTGAATTAGACTTTGTATGAGGGCCAACTATTAGTATTTACTCAATAGTATGAAAACTATTAATTCATGGCTGCCTGGGCTGTCACCTGTCTCTCTACTCACATGAAATCAAAACACAAAATTTTCAACCAGCATAAATTGATTTTCAGTATATTTGTAAGCTTCTTATAATTAGTCACTTCCTTGAAATGAATGAATTGATGATCAATTATCATAACCATAGCCATGGTAGATTTTGTAATTTCCTCCTATTTAGAGAGGAGTGATATATGTTTACTAGTGGAATAGGAGATATAGAGGACAAGGCGAGTAGTGAGGGATGTGTGGTCTGATGTACCAAATCAAATTTTGCCTTTGTGGTCCTTTGGGGGGTCAAAGAGCAAGCTGCAGACACAGTGGTTCTGCTGAGCTGTCTGTGGCTTTCAGCGAAGCTAATGGAATAATGATAGTTCCTGACGTAAAGCAGACGATGTTCTATTTTTAGGCAAGAGGAGCTTGCCAGATATGATCCAGACACATTCTTATCATCAAGGATATTGAAAAATGCGCACAGTTTCCTAACCCCCTTTTGCCATATGTAAGATGATGGTTTGCAGAGGAGCCATACAGAGAACCCTAATAATACTACTATTTATCAAGCATTTATTATGTACCTAGAACTGTGCAAAACACATTATCCCAGTGAGGAAATGCTAATATTGTTCCCATTTTACAGCTAGAACCCCTACTTTGCTGAGTTTAACAAATTTTTAAGCATGAAAAGCAGAGCTGGTTTCAAGTCCATTTCTAGTTGACTCCAAAATCCAAGCATGATTGAAAAGGGAAAATAGGATATAATTAGTTTAAACTCTCAGCTCTCAAATCAAATTAGAGAAATGATTCTCTAGCCTTTTATTATTTTCCAGGCATATTGCTCTCTATTCCATGGACTGGAAGTGAATAAAGTAGTAAGTTTAGAAAATGATGATATTCCACATTAGGGAAGAATTCAGCCAACAAAGGACCAGAATCTCAAGTTGGACCTGTTAACTGTTTAGGACACAGTATTATGCCCAGGAAATAGAAACAAACTGGAATCAAGCCAGCAGTTACATTTAGGGAGGCCTGGTGGGTAGATCACAAAGGTAGGGTACCCAAGAGTAGGCACCATTTGGTTTTGGGAAGGTGGCTACAGGGTAGTCAGGTGGCAGTTTAATGGAAGTCAACAGAGTTGGGTATGTTTGGGTCAGATGTCCTATTTGGTAAAAGACTGATAAGTCCTTTATACGAGGGAACTGGAGTCATAGAAAGTTGTTCAGGACAAAATATTAACCAGAATCTCAGTTATCAGAACAGAGGCCCATCTACTCAGATTATAACCAGTAAGAAGATATAGAGCAGGAAAAATGTCAAAACAAAACATTTCAACAATTGTGTGTTAACCACCTGCTGTGTGCAAGGAACTGGGACTGGAATATTATGTTACAGTTCTAAAATTTTCCTTGACTACAGTTAAGCAGTTTAGTTGCAGAATCTGGGAGGGAATATCAGTGAACTTAGAGTGAGGGCAAATGAATAATGCTTTAACAATGTATCACACATGGTGTCTTAATTATCTATGGATATATAACAAACCACCAAACTGAACCTTAAAACTTAGTGTCTTTAAAAAAATTATTTTTCATGATTCAGTGGGTGGTTTCTTTGCAGATTTCATGCAGCTACAGTTATCTGGTAGATCAGATGGGAGGCAACCAACTTGTTTCTATCCACCATGGTTTTTCATTCTGCTCTTTTTTCACAGCATGGTAGTCTCAGGTTATGAGAGGGAAGAAGCTACAATGCCTATTGAGGCCTTGGCTTAGAATGGTTTTCTCCACATTTTGGGGGGATCAAAGCTAGTCACAAGGCCAGCCCAGATGCAAGACGTAAAAAAGTAGATGACATACTGATGAGAGAAATGGCAAAATTGTATTGCAAATAGGCTTATATAATAGGAATGGAAGATTATGGCCATATTTTATATCATCACAGTTTACTAGTAAATGTGGCAAATTTTTGGTTCTCTGGCCACAAATGACTAACATTTCTCCCACATGCAAAACATTTTCAACTCTATCGCAAGATCCATCTACAATTGGGATCATCTCCAATTGGATTGAGTGTCTCATCCAAATTGCATCAGCAAACTTGAATGGCTCATGTTGTCAGGTTCCCCTCCTTGTGGGAAAGAACATATTTTTACATTAGCCAAGGGTCAACTTCTGCTTCTAGAGAGTAATTCTTCGATCCTCTGTTTTCTTCTGTTCTTGACTCTGACCTCTGGACTCCTGGTTCTGCCCATCTAGATGCAATTAATATAGATGGCTTAATCAACCTGCTTCTTGCTTATAGAATTTGGGAAACTGAGTCTTTTTCTATTTTGAACTATATATTTTAGTCCAAGCTGGTAAATCATTCATAAAATTTTTGAGGATTTTTAATAAATGCAATTGAGGTTAGCTTTATGTCCCAAAAGCCATATCCATAATTCCTTGTGGACAGACATTTCTCTAGTTTGAGCTCCATATATGGCTGCTAAATAATCACATCTTTAAGATTCCAAGAGTGTCCGGTGGAAACCACCTTAAATCTTTCCGAGGTCTTAACAAAGGATCTTAGAGCCACATCCTTGTTTTGGTCTCTACCCTGAGGTCATTTCTTACTTGGAGATTTTGTCACCTGGAGAGACTAGAAATGTGAAATAGTTTTATTTTCCAACCTTTAAAGTCTTGCCTCTTTTATACTTCTTTTAAATTATGTTTACATTGGGAGAATTTCTTCTTTTAGTTCATCATTCTATTATCCTAATTTATAATTGTCAGCTTAAAAATAAAAGGGACTTGACATATTTAATGTTCTGCCCTAAAACTTTAGCCAGATCCACAAATTCATTAGTTGCATTTTGTGGCTTTTACCCCTATCATGACAGACAGATTTTTCAAATTTTCCACAAAATAATTAGATTTCCCTTGTCCAAACCTCTGACAGCAGTTTCTTCAGGTATATTAGGTGTATTCCACCCTCCACTAAATGTCTCCTTGCTTCTAGTCTTCTCTCTTGCCTGTTGCCTGGTCTGAAAACTAATGTCACATGCTTTAGATTTTAGTTATGGGAGCACTCCACTTTGGATACTGATTTATCTCTTAGTTATTATTACTATGTAACAAACCACCTATAACTTAGTAGCTTTAAATAACAACTTATTATTTTTTATGATTCTGTGTGGTAATTAGGCAGTTTTGGTTTTTCTTGATATCACTTGTCACTTTTGTATGCTGGATGTAAATCTCAGTCCCTCTATTTATTAGCTTTTCAAACTTAAGCAAGTTATTTATCTTCTGCTCCTTAGTTGTTTTATCTAAGAAATAATTGGGAGTAAAAATAGCTACTTTGATTTTTTTCTTGCAAGAATTAAATGAAGATTATGTGCATAAATCATAAAATAAATGCTTGACATAAATATTTCTACTCCTCCTAGTACTACTAATAATCGCAACAACAATATTAAATATGAAGCTCAAGCTTGGGGAGAAAGATGGGAAAAATTTATCAAAATGTGGTCTAAGGTGGGAACCTCAGCCAAAAAAAAGAGAGGTTTATTTCCTAGCTGGGACACGGTCACAGTGGGAGGAAAGTGAAAGTGACTTACTGATGTCATCTCAATTACTAAACTGAATTTGGATCCTTACATCCCCTTGCCTGAAGACTGAATAGACCTCCAGCAGGTTCCCAGAGGAGCCTGTGGAGGTGAGAAATGGAAGGAAGAAATTAAGAGGGAGAAGCCAAGTGATGGAAGAATGGGGGAAGGCAGTGTTAGGGTGCCAGTGAAAACATCACCCTAAGTAGAAAGCCTTCTGTTGGTCTCTCTTGTTTGTGTGCTAGAACTCTTTTCACGGGTATGCTGGTACATATTTACAGCCACCTTTGTTATCTAGTGAAACAGCAGATCCTTCTAACTCCTCTCCTCCCCTCTTTCTATTTCTTAAACTGAAGAGAAGAGTCTCTCATCCAGCTAAACAACCTACCAACCTCTCTGCCATGTTCTTGACTCCCACCTGGGGGCAGAGATTTCATTCTAAAAGCACACCTGGGCCCAAAGAGTCAGCCTGTCAATTCTCTCTAGCTGTACAGATTCTATGGTAAGTACAAATAGATCAGAAGAAAATCATTTCTAAGGAGAAACTGATGGTTGGTTGTTGTTATTGTTGTTCCCACTGGCACCAAAACTTGTTGAAGGAGAGGGGCTAAGCCCTTCTTTGGAGTTATCACTTGGTGGGTTGCTATTTTGGAATCATCATTATGTAGATTTCTGACACATTTTATCCTAGATCACAAGACCTCGACTGCATGGCAGGTTTCTCACCTCAAATTTTGTGTATGTCTTGGAGCTTGTCACTGCATACTCATCATGCTAATTATACCTCTTGATTTTAGAGTGAATACTTTTTTTATAGAAAGCAAACAAAATTATTTCAAAAGAAAAAAGTAAAAGATTAAATTCTACTATAACTGCACTTTGATAATAACTCTCTATCAAGCATGAAAGATGCTCTCTATGAGCATCCTTTCCTGTTGACTTTTATAACTGTAGTTATATGTGCCGTGAAGTACTCTGTGGGCATGTCTTAAATGTTTCAATGTACGATTTGTTCTTAAATAGTATTCCCACCCTTATAAGTGGTTGGTTTTCTTAGTATTTACACATTCTATAATAATATTTTTGGGGGGTTATTTGTTTATTATCTACCTTGTCACTGCCACTGATAGAATGTAAGGAATGTTTTTTTCCCATGTTCCTCTCCAAGTCTAGCCTTTTGTTAATGTTATTGTTGATTTTAATGGTGATATTATTATTATTAATCATGTGTCAGGCACTTTATCATGTACTTTATCCACATATCTCATTTAACACTTACAATAAAATTTAAGGTAGCTATTTCTATCTTTAGTTCTATACAAATTAAAAAAAAAAAGAGGTTCAGAGTAGATAATTTGTTTTGTTCCTGAAGTATCAGCAGTGCCAAGAAATACATCTGGCACACAGTAGGTACTCAATGAACATTTGTCAAAAGAATACATGAATAAAGTGAAAAATAGGAAGTCACCTTCAGCCACTCAAATTGCAAAAGGAAGAGATTAATAGAAAGGGAAATGCGTTAGTTATAAAAACAGTTGCCTTCTAAGTACAGTAATCTGTATTATTTAAAAGCTCCTTTGTACAGGTGGGTGCCTTGATACCTGGCTGAGTTATTTGCTATTTGCTGTGTGAGACCTTCATCATGACTCTCTAATCTTCCTGGAGAGGAGAGGAAGTATGGAGAGCTTCAGTAAGTGCAGAGGTTAAGACTCAGGCCAGGGAACCAACACACAGCCAACTCAAGAAATCAGAACCCAAAGGAAACTTGAGAATGTGAATTCCTTTGAAATTTTTAATTCCCTCCAAAGAATACTCCAGGGAAACCAATCTAATTGCAATCTTAATGAAGTGGAAGACATGAGCTAAAATTAGTCTTAGAGGTGCCTAGCACAAAGAAGGATTCTCCTCTGGCAAAACAAAGACAACAACAAAAAACAACATGTAAACTAGGTATTCAGCATAGTTTAAAAGGAGAATGTAATTTTTTAAAAAACTGAAACAAAAAACTAAAATTTAGAACAAGGAACTAAAATAACAAGTATATAAATATTACAGATACCTCTAATTAAAAAAAACATGTGTTAATGAAGGCAAGACATTAGGAAATGCATAGAGAAATAAAGAAATTATCCTAGATCCATAGATGATTTATCAAGATGGTTGACATGAGGACTCCACAGCAGGCCCTGGTTGCCATTTTGACTGACAATGTCCCACATGCCTGGCATATCTTAAGGGCTAAGTAAATGATAGCAATGTTTAATAATATTGCTTCTCTGCTTTATGAACTGTTCATTAATCTCTAAAGTTCAATTCAAAGCTTATTTTTCCTTTGAAACATTCTCAACTTCCCTTTGTCCCTTTCTGGCAGGAATAATTTCCCCCTTTTTATTATGCTCCCATAACATCTGTTGCACAACTCTCTTATATCCCTAAACAATTCCTATTGTGAGCATCATATGCACATTTGTCTTCTCTGTTGGATTATGTACTCTTTGAATGGATGCCAGATGTACACCTTATTTATCTCTGCCATGTGCTTACCCCAGTGTATGCAGATAGTTAGCAAGTATTTAATAAATGAGGGGAAAAAAGAAGCAATGAATTAGTGAGTGAATGAAAGAATGGGGGTAACCCTGAGTGATAGGCAGGTCCTGTGTTAACTCCGTTAACTCCAGTTTACTGATAGAGAAAAATGATGACAATGGATGTTAAAGTAGTCATATTTGCAGTTAAATTTTACCATATACCTACTCTGCTCCAGCTCTGATGAGTACTTTTCATGCAATATTAGCATCCTTACAATAGCCATTCTAAATAGGCGGTATTAGCTCCATTTTACATCAAACTTGTAGCAATCACAAAATGTATTTATTATTATCTCCGCATTTCACAGATGACTAAGTAGAGACTCGTAGAAGTCATAAACTTCCCAAAGTCACATAGCTATTAAGTGACAGGGATAGGATATTATCCTAAGTCAGGTCAGCTACAAAGGTATAGTTAATTTAAAAATTAGAAGCAGAGCCTGGACTGTCTGGTATTAGTCCAGTATTTCATTTTTATTCCCATTCAAATTTTTGCAGCTCAAATTTTTAACAAAGCATTTAATAATCTCAAAGATAATCATGTATAGGTAGATCAGTACCTATATACATTGTGGAATTTGAGAGGAAAGTAAAAAAATCTTCCTTGATTTTCATTATTTGTCTCAACAATTTGCCAGTGTATCTGTAACTTCCAGGATCGTGGAAGGTGATTTTTCCCAAAATGGGTCCTGCTGGCTGTTAATAGGTGTTCCATGTTCAAATAGTTCAGGAATTTGGAATTAAATGTGGGTTTAAATAAAGTTTAATTTATTTTTAAGTATCATATTTACACTGTGTGTTTACCTCTCATAGTTAGATTTCTTTCTGTCACCATTTACTTGACCCCCTTTACCCCATCTACCTTCCCCCTCGGCACTCCCCGCTACCCTCTGGTAACCACTAGTCTATTGTCCGTGTCCATTAGTCTCTGTTTGTTTGTCCTGTTCATTTGCTGCTTTTAGGTTTATATCCCACATATAAGTAATATCATGTGATTTTCAACTTTTTCAGTCTGGCTTATTTTGCTTAGCATAATTATCTCAAGGTCCATCGATGTTATCGCAAATGGCAATATTTCATCTCTTCTTATGGCTGAGTAATATTTCATTGTACATATGTACCACAGCTTCTTTAGCCATTCATCTATTGTTCAGTTGTTTCAACTTCAGTTGTTTCCATATCCTGGCCACTGTGAATAATGCTGCTATGAACATCGGTGTACAAATATCTTTTCGGATATAGGTTTTCAAGCCTTTGGGATAAATACCCAGTAGAGGGATTGCTGGATCATATTGTAGATCAATTCTTAGTTTTTGGAGGAACCTCCATACTGTTTTCCATAGTGGCTGTACCAATATGCAGTCCCACCAGCAGTGTATGAGGGTTCTGTTTGCTCCATATCATCTCTATCATTTATTACTTGTCCTGTTGATTATAGCTATTCTAACAGGTGTTAGATGGTATCACATTGTGGTTTTGATTTGCATTTCCTTAATAGCTAGCAATGTCGAACATCTTTTCATATATTTGTTGGCCATTTGTATATTCGCTGTGGAGAAGTGTCTGTTCAGGTCCTCTGCCCATTTTTTGGTTGGATCGTTTGTTTTCTTGTTGTTATTGAGTTATATGAGTTCTTTGTATATTTTGGATATTAGGCCCTTATTAAAAGTGTTGCTTGCAAATATATTTTCCCATTTGGAGGATTGTCTCTTTACCTTATTGACAGTTTCTTTTGCTACGTAGAAGCTTTTTAGTCTTTTTAGTTTGATGTAGTCCCATTCATTTATTTTTGCTTTTACTTCCCTTGCCTTTGAGGTCGAATTCATAAAATCTTCTTTAAGCCCAAGGTCCATGAGTTTAGTTCCTATGTTTTCTTCTATGAATTTTATTGTTTCAGGTCTTATATTCAGGTCCTTAATCCATTTTTGAGTTAATTTTGGTGTGTGGTGATAGATAACAGTCTAATTTCATTCTTTTGCAGGTGGCTTTCCAGTTTTCCCAGCACCATTTATTGAAGAGGCTTTCCTTTCGCCATTGTATGTTTTTGGCTTTTTTGTCAAAAATTATTTGCCCATATAAATATGGGTTTACTTTTGGACCCTTGATTCTGTTCCACTGGTCTGTGTGTCTGTTTTTCTCCCAGTACCATTCCATTTTGATTATTGTCTCTTTATAGTATAATTTGAAGCTGGGCAGAGTGATGCCTCTAGCCTCATTCTTTTTTTCTCAGGATAGCTTTGACAATTTGGGGTCTTTTGCGCTTCCATACAAATCTGATGATATTTTGTTCTATTTCTTTAAAGACTGCCAATGGGATTTTATGGGGATTGCATTAAATCTGTATAATGCTTTAAGTAATAGAGTCCTTTTAACTATGTTAATTCTTCCCACCCAAGAACATGGAATATCTTTCCATTTCTTTGTATCTTCTTTGATTTCTTCTAATAGGGTCTTGTGGTTTTCATTATATAGGTCCTTCACTTGTTTCATTACATTCATTCCTAGGTATTTTATTCTTTTTGTTGCAATTGCAAAAGGAATTATTTTTTCCACTTCTTTTTCTGACACTTCATTATTAGAGTATTGGAACGCTATGGATTTTTGAACATTGATTTTGTATCCAGAAACTTTACTGTATTTGCCTATTGTTTCTAGTAGTGTTCTTGTGGAGTCTTTAGGGTTTTCTATATAGAGAATCATGTCACCTGCAAATAGTGATGGTTTGACTTCTTTGTTTCCTATTCGGATGCCTTTTATATCTTTCTCTTGCCTGATTGCACCCGCTAGGACCTCCAATGTGATATTGAATAATAGTGGTGATAGTGGACAGCCTTGCCTTGTTCCTGGTCTTAGAGAGAAGGTTTTTAGTTTTTCACCATTAAGCATAAGGTTGGCTCAGAGTTTGTCATATATGGCCTTTATTATGTTAAGGTGCTTTCCTTCTATACCGATTTCGTTAAGTGTTTTGATCATAAATGGATATTGTATCTTGTCAAAGGCTGTTATGTGTATGATTCTCTGATATGCTACTATATATTTTGAATAGGTATATAAGATATAGAGCAATATTCAAATTGAGAGATGGACACCATATCCCTTCCTTTTTTTTTTCTTAAGTATCAAAAGAGAGTTTTGTTCCATAAAATGCACTTCTGGTCTACGGCTATGCCATTCCTGAACAAGCCCGATCCCGTTTGATCTCAGAAGCTAAGCAGAGTTGGGCCTGGTTAGTACTTGGATGGGAAACCACCTAGGAAGACCAGGTGCTATAGGCATAAAAAACATAAAATAAAAGATTGTAAGCTGACAAGGTCCTTGCAGTCTGTGAGGTCAACCAAGAGTTGCCTCACCTGAAAACAATAAAAATTAAAATATAAATAAATAAAATAAAATAAAATAAAATAAAATAAAATAAAATAAAATAAAATGCACTTCTGAAAAGTACTTGGTTAAGGCATTTTGGAAACCTCCAACCAAAATACCTTAGGAAACTTCCAACAAAAATGTCAGTTGTGTTAGCTGGAACAGATTGCACACAGACTCGTAGGCTTTACTAACGAGTTGTGGCAAGAGAGGGCTATTTTCTACCATACAGTTTTGTCTTTAAAAAAAAAGTTGCATTGTTTAGGAACTGGGAGTTCATCTTCCAGTTCTACGCATTAAGGGGAATTGGTTCAAGTTATTTTCTCTCTATAAGCTTCATTTCCTTTTCAATAGAGTGGATATAGTAATAACTACCTCATATGAATGTTGTGACTTCGTAATAATGATAACGAAACTATGAAAAGAGCAACATATTTTGTCCTACTATCACCAGGCACAATTTTAGGTGTTTCACTCACTATCTTTTTTAATGTTTTTGGCAACCACGAGAAAAAGTTGTTCTTATCCTCATTTTGTAGATGAGCAGACTGCAACTCAGAGTGTTACCTAGATTTCTCAAGATCACACATCTAGAAGGTGGCGGAATTGAATTTCAAATTTCAATTTGAAATTTGAGTCCATTTGATTATTTTGCCTATGGTTTACTAACTTTAAATTCCAAATGTGATTATTACTATAAGAAATAATAATAATGATGATAGTATACTTTTTTGGTACTCCCAAAAGCTTGTGCCAAGCTTTGTTCTAAGTTTATGTGTATTATTTAATCATCACAATAATCTTCTTTATGGGAATTTGCTTTGTATATTTAATATGTGATATAATTGTAGCTTTCTGCTATTATTTTCTATTATTATCACTATCATGAATAATGAATAAGTTCTTATGCATTATTTTCCTAATTCTATTTCCCCCATTTTTTTTCAAAAAATTTAATGTAAACAATGTTACAGAATATTAAGGCCAAATGAGATTTTAGAAGTCATTTAATCTTATTGCTTTTTTTTTTTTTTGAGACTATTTCTTAATTTGGTAAACCACAGTGGGGGTGATGCTTGGACTGTTTGTGATTCTACACTTTACCTTGCTCAAACTATTTGGGAAGTATAGCTTCAAAAGATGCATTGAATAGTAAACAATGATGTGATATCACCAAAAATCTAGAAAATAAGTTTTAACTTGAAATAAGACAGGCATCTTTTTCATGCATATCTTCCCAGGAGTAAATTTAATAGGACTCATCACTCTCAACAGGCTCATCCTTGGTAACGAATACCCAATTTTAAAACTTAGTGTTGGAGGACCCCCTCCCCTGACCTTGGAATGTTCTACCTTTCAACCATTCCCACACTAGGAGCTGTTTTCGAGCCTTGAGAGAGTATTGTGTTATTGAGACCATGTAGACAGTATATGTCCTGAACCCTGTTAAGGCATCTATATAAACTATTTAAGATTGTAGTGGGTGGATACAGAAACCTATTCATCTTTCAGTCATGCAAGACAAGTCTTGTGTGTAAGTTTCCTTGCTTATTAAATCTGCCATCTACCAATCTGGAGTAATTCACCTCTCTCTTGAGTTTTTTCCTTGCCCTCCATGTATGGGGATCTAGTTTCATCTGAGAAGCTGGTGAAATTTACCTGAGAAGCTCCTGAGTTTGCAGACCAACACTTGGAGATGGCTTTGTGGCACAATGAAAACACATGGGTCTGTATGTCAGGAAAACAGGGTTCTAAGCCATGCTCAGCCATTGGCTTGCTTTATAGCTTTGTCTTTAATGAGATAATTATAAATTTATGCCATACATATTTGTTGAGTGGCTACTAAGTGTTGGACACTATGTTATATCGTTAGGATAAAATAAGAGCATAAATCTAAATAGTTCCTGACCTTGGGGAATTAGCCTGGTAAGGCTGGTTTGGAGCACACAGCATTGGTAGAAAGTATGTATCACATATGGTAGAAGCTCAATATGTTGTACTTTTTTCTCCTTGGTTCCTTGGGAAAGTAACTTTATTTTTCTTGTCACTTTCTTCATCTGTGAAGTGGAGGTGACAGGATTGGGAGGGGCAAAATGGAGAGAATAATTTTCAAGATTCTTTCAGTTCCAAACTTAAAGATTCATCAATTTCAGGATAATAACCAGGTACTGATCCAACATTTGATGTGTTTGTGATGGATGTTGTTTGGCAATAAGAAAGAAAGAAGTTGCTCTTCTGTTTACTTTTCACTTCACTGTCATAATTTAATACCATGAATTATAATTTCAACCAAAATACAATCCAATTTACAAATTTACCTTGTGAGGAATCTGGTCTTGGAGACTTGAATATGAAGTGAAACATCCCTGAGAAAAATTCAGCAGACCTAATCTACTTCCCCCTGCTTCTTGCAAGTGCCCTTCACTCAAACTATACCCAGCCTTTTTCAGGGGTAAAAGGTGAGTTGTGTTCTCTGTTTATAAGCAAACTTATTTAAAAAGCATTTTATTTTATTTTATTTTATTTTATTTTATTTTATTTTATTTTATTTTATTTTATTTTATTTTATTTATTCTATTCTATTCTATTCTATTCTATTCTATTCTATTCTATTCTATTTTTTTTAGGCGAGACAACCCTTGGTTGACCTCACAGATTGCAAGGACCTTGTCAGTGTACAATCCCTTATTTATTATTTTTTACACCTACAGCACCTGGTCTTCCTAGGTGGTCTCCCATCCAAGTACTAACCAGGCCCGACCCTGCTTAGCTTCTGAGATCAGATGGGATCGGGCTTGTTCAGGGTGGTATAGCCATAGACCTTGCATTTTATTTTTTGTTTATGAGCTTTTGTACATGAACTATAAACTGTAAGATGTTTTCCATACTAGGTGCAACAGGAATGCAACTAAGTTTTGCAAATCTTTCCCCTTGAATATGACCAGAATTCAACTCTCCTCATCTGGAGCAAGGCTATTTTATTATGGTCCATTTTAAATAAGTAGTTTTCAGGTGCTTGAAAAATATCTACATATATTTCCAGTGTTGCCTGGCACATTTTCAAGGCTGGTTATCTGTCATTTCTCAGAGAAAATTATGTCTACAAAGTTTAGGGGCAGATTTAAATTCTGGTGACAGAATATTCTCCTTTTAATCATTCAACTTCTATAACTGGAGAGAACTTTCTAACATTTAGGTCAAAGGGTACTACTTTCATTAATTCCTAGAACTGAAAGACTTTGCTCCTGTTTGGAATGTTGATGCAATAATGCCACAAATGTCCAATGAATATGACAACGATGACTACTGCTACTACTACTACTACTACTACTACTACTACTACTACTGATAGCACCTCATACCACAGAATCTAAAGTTTTTAATTCAGAAGACTTTTCAATAATCCTACAACCTTATAGAATAGTCAAATGTTATCATAAGCATACTTTTTTTATCGCATTTTGCTTTATTGCACTTCACAAATGTTGATTTTTTTAAAATTACAAATTGAAGCTATCTTCACCAGCCAAAGGATTACAACTTGCTTTATTGCGATACTATGCTTGTGTGTGTGTGTGTGTGTGTGTGTGTGTGTGTGTGTGTGTGGTGGTCTGGAACTGAACCTACAATATCTCTGAGAATGCCTGTATTGCTATCCTCTGATCGCAAAAAAAAGTTACAAATTAAAGAATGAGTATAAACAGAACTCATTTCTATACTTTATAGAGATCTCATTGCAGACTGAAAATATGTCTGCTTTTAACTCCTATAACAGTTTATAATTATTATTCAATAAGTTGTCTCCCCAGATTGTAAACTTCTCAATATCAAAGTCCTTGCATATGTCTTTGTATCCCTGGCACTTAGTTATTGCTCAAGTGTATGTTGAGTGGATAGCTCATCATAACACATGTGACTTCATTGAATAAGGTTGTACTTGAATGGTTTTAGTCTTGTTATCCATATAAAATTTTTGAAATATATGAATATAAATAATTTAAGAAACTTTGTCACATCTAGAACTTTGTTTCAACATTCCATTTTTCCATTGATACAAGGATCCATATCCTCCTTTTATTAATTTATTTACTCTGGAATTAATTCATTTATTAATTCATCTATAATGCATTATCGAGTGTTTATTATTTACCATATATCATGTAACTTGAATAAGTTCATGGGTTTTTTTTTTTTAGCTGTTGTTGTTGTTCTAATTAGATTTTCATTAATATCCTGGCTTATTATCTTAGACTATTAATGATATGTGAATTTTTAATGTTAAGTGAATTTCAGAACTTCTCATACCTCTATTTTTCTTGTTGTAAAATAGCAATTATGATTCGTACACTTTTTCTTTAAGGTGAGAGACTAAGAAGCAATTATTTTGAGATAAATGTTTTAAAGACAGACAAGGAGAAAACAGAATGAGTTCATAATAGATAGCCTCGTTTCCAAGGGAAGGTAATGATTTGTGGAGCTGAGTGATCCATAGTGTCCCTTTGCTCTGTCAAAGTCACAACACTTTTCCTTATTCCTCCTCTGTCTTTTCTTTAGGAGACATCATTTATGTTTTTTTTTTCCCCCCCCGTGGGCAGTATCTCTTCTCTCATCACTTTTGTCCTCTCTTTCTAACACTTATTTACTGGTTTCTTCCACTCCAGCCTGTCCCTGCTCCACCTAGTACAATAACACCCTAAGTATAGTCATGACCCCTACCCATATCTGTTCACAATCACTCAGTGGCTCGCACTGTCCACACCTATTAGCTAGGCATTTAATACTTCTACTTTTAGGCCACACTTACTTTGGACAAATTATTTCTCATGACTTTCTTTATGTATCTGTCTTAAGTCAAACTGACCACTTACCATTCCATGTTCTGTATCGTGTAAGGAGCTGCCTCTCTGCCTTTGTTCATGTTTCTATTCTAAGTCTGTAACAACCTGTCCCTCTACTTTCTCAAATCCACATTCTACCTTTTCTTGAACTCAGTTAATATCTTAATCCCTTCATTAAGTCATTTTTGTGTTTTGTTTTTTTTTTCAATTAATGACATGTGGCATTATGTTAGTTTTAGGTGTACAACATAGTGGTTCAACATTTACGTACCTTATGAAGTGATCACCACGATAAGTCTAGTAACCATCTGTCCTCATACTGAGTTATTACAATATTATTGATTATATTCCCTATATTATTGCCTCTATGCTGTTCATTACATCCCTATGTCTTATTTCTTTTATAACTGGAAGTTTGTACCTTTTTTACTCCTTCCCTGAGACCACTTTCCTCTGGGAACCAACAGTTTGTTCTCTGTGTCTATGAGTCTGTTTCTAATTGGTTTGTTCTTTTTTTTTTTTTCTTTTAAATTCCATGTATAAGTGAAATAATACAGTATTTGTCTTTCTCTGTCTGACTTATTTTACTTAGCATAATACCCTCTAGGTTCACCTATGCTGCTGCAAATGGCAAGATTTCATTCTTTTTAATGGCTAATTAATATTCCATTTTGTGTGTGTTTCTGTGTGTGTCTGTGAGTATCTCATATCTTCCTTATCTATTCATCTGTCAATGGACATCTAGGTTGCTTCCACATCTTGGCTATCATAAACAATGCTGCAATGAACAGAGGGATGCATGAATCTTTTCAAATTAGTGTTTTTGTTTTCTGTGGATAAATGTCCAGAACTAAAATTGCTGGGTTATGTTAGTTCTTTTTTTAATTTTTTAAGGAAACTCTGTACTGTTTCCTATAGTGGCTACACCAATTTGCAATCTCATCAACAGTGCACGAGGGTTCCCTTTTCTCCACGTCATCATCAATGCCTGCCTTTTTAATAACAGCCATTCTGACAGGTATCATATGATATCTCATTGTGATTTTGATTTACATTTCCTTGATGATCTATGATGTTTAGTATCTTTTCATGCGTCTGTTGACCATCTATATGTCTTTTTTGGTGAAATGTTTTTTCAGGTCCTCCGCCCAAAGTCATTCTTGATCTCCCAAACTAGAAGTATTTTTCCTCTCCTTGCACTCTAAATGACAAAGTGCTTTATTTGCAATTGGTTTATGACACACAAATTTTAAGAATAACAATTAATATAGAATATAATAAAATTCTGATGAGTTGTATCAACTTTATTTGCATTTTAAATGATATTTTTGTTTATGTGAAGAATATGTCTGATTCCTTATATTTTTAGTATACACTGGGGGGGAATATTTGTGGAATAAATGAATAAATGAATGAATGAAATGCTGAATGAACAAATGAATCATTTATAGAGGAATATCTGCTTTAAAGTTACAGTCAATATATATAGTACAGTACTACTTTTATAAATTGATCAGATTATTGGGATCCTCAACTATCCAAATACAGCAAATAATCTAAAATTAGTTAAAATATTTCTGAGCAGCAAGGAAAATAGCTATCATAAAATTTATTTACATTGGTGCATACCCTTAAGCTAGCTGGAGCTTACTCAGTTAGTATTAGGTGTTACCTTGGGTTACTGATTTAATGAGCTTAGTTATTTAGTTGCTATAGAAACTTAGGCAGTAAGAAGGGGCAAGCATACCATAAGGAAGAATGAAAGCAAATAATGTGACATATCTTATTAACCTGGAGATCATGGCTATTGTGGTATAAAAGCTCTGAGAAATAATTTAATCATTTTGTCAAATATATTTTATTGGGGATATATATTTTGCAAACATTTCCATCAAGAATGGCCTCCCAAATAAACTTCATTTCTTAAAGGGGTCAGCTTTAGTTATCTAAACATGCTGATTGTAAAAATACCTTATAACTGTAAAGCATTTTGACATCTTTAAATGACTCTAATATATGATCCATGAATGGTAACTATAATTATTTCTATATTAAGATTGTCTAACCACTTGGCTGTATACCTGAAACTAATATAAAAATAATATTGAATGTCAGCTCGAATGGAAAAATTTTTTAAAAAGTGTGAACAAAGGATCAAAGAGATAATACAACTAGGTTAAAAACTTATAAACTAGTGAATAGCATAGCCAAGACTCAAGTCCATATATTCTGTACTCCTAAATTATTTCTATTTCACTATTTGTAGTGGCACTTATATTTAATATTTCATCTCATAGTGTTTTTGAAAAAATGATACAGATCTCTTTAGGATCAATATATCTGCACAGTGACATGTTATCTGGAATACATCTAATATGATCATTTCAAAGGCCACTTAAATCTTAGGGTTACAAGGAAATCTTAGTTAAGAGCTGTGTCCTGAACGCTGTTGTCTTCAAGTCCCTGTGTTATTATTAATTTTAGACGTCCATTCAGTGCTCTTGACATCATTCAACTTCTAGAAAGTGCATCTTTTTGCTTAAGGGCTCTTTCCAGGAGCCTGCTCTGCCTATTGACCGTTGGGGAGGGATACCGGGGTTTTAGTACCATCAACCAGTTAGTGAACCAAGGGAATGTATAAATACACCAGCTCTCTCAACATTAAAGTGATAGGCAAGCATTTTGGGGGGGATCCCCTTCAGGATTAAGCTTCAGTCACTCAGTGCAATGCCTGACTTAACTTGCATTGATAGTCTTCCCTCCCCTTATCACTGTCTCATTTCCCTGAAAGTCATCGCTACACCTTCCACCTAAACCACCGGCACTCAAAATCTTGTCTCAGTCAACTTTTGAGGAAACTTGTGTGAAGACAAATATATCTGGTGGAATTATTGCACCTTAACTACATCAGTTAATCTAGTAAATCATAACAAGAATCACAATAACTGATATTTTTGAGACTAATTATATGATAGCCATGATTCTGAGTGTTTTGATGTTTTTCCTTATTTAGTTATCATGACAGCCCTATGGGGTAGAAAGTATTAATGCCCTCATTTTACAGAATAGGAAACTAAGGTTTGGAAAAAATAAGTAACTTGGACAAGGTCACTCAGCTTTGCAATGAAGGAGCCAATATTTGAACCTAGGCTTTCAGTTTCTAAAGTCTAGTTTTTAAACCTCTAGAAATTAAATTGCTCATTTGAGATACACACACACACACACACGCGCGCGTGCGCGCGCACACACACACACGCATGCACAGAGTCTGAATAGAAAGAAGTAGCTCTTTGCTGGCAGGCAGTATGCAGAAAGATGGGTTCTTTCTCTGAGGGACCTGCCTATAGCCACCTGCACTCTATTGCTATGAACCTTTTTAAAGTACCAAGAAGCAGTTTAAACATGTAAATATTTAGCTGAAATGACGAAGCCCTGTATAATATGGTTTCTCTGCAGTTCCCTTCACTGTAAAGGAATTGGTGTTTAGAAAAACATAATTCCTCTGAAAATAGCTTCATCCCATTTGTTCAAACAATTAAGCCTATTGATGAAGTTAATTTATGAGAGGAATGACACATGTTGGCAAATTGTTCTGTTCATCTTGTCAGCCTTTGTATTTTCTCATTCTCTCATTTTAACTTCCTGCCTCTGCTGCTGTTTACGCTGTCACTTTTCAGTGTCTTCTGGGAGCTGATGTTTCCTACAGCATATTTGTTTTTTTTCATTTCCAAATTCATGCACAGATCTATTTTATCTACTTGCTTCTAAGGATATGTTTGCTATCTCCTCTAGTCTAAGTTTTATGATAGTTATTTGATTTTTCTTCTGGTGTTGACCTGCCTCAGTCATTTTTTATTACATATGCCTCATGCTTCTTGCATTCTGGTGTTGACATGGCATAATCACATAGAGTCAGGTGAGTAAAATAGAAGCTAATGACTTGTACATGTAAAGGAAAGAAAATAATCATGACTTTAAAAAGACTACTGTACTTTAAATTCTTTGGTTAGGTAGAAGAATTCCTTTTGGTCAGAGATTTGCCTTTTTGCCTAGAAAAAAACCTCTCTCTTGGGTTGTTCGGTTATGAAAAGCAAAGCCTTCCATCTCTTGTTTTGTTTTCCACTGTCTTGATGAAAAACTTAGATAAATGGAAGTGGGAAATGTGAGCCTACTTCTGATTGCTGGGGAGGAGCAAGCAGGAGCTTGGGCTGTCCTGAGACTTGGAGAAGATGAAGAAAATCTCGACAGAAAAAAATAGGCACTGTGGCAGGATAGCAGTACTGTGAGGCTGAAGGTAAGAGGAAGCCAATGACATAATCCTGGTAGAAATTATCCAGGGAAATTTAAGAGACTAAAGTCTAATGTTCAATCTCCACTTTTTGCCTCACCTGTACTCTGCAGCAATCCCTTCTGTGATCAGTAAGCCTTAATAGAAAGCAGCACATACTGCCTGTGTTAGCAGTATTTAGAGAACTAAAGAAACCAGTGTGGGAATCAAGGGGTGAAAGAGAGAATCGTAACCACAGGTTCCATGTTGATGAGTGAGATAATAGAACTTAAATAAGAACAGAGATTCAGAGCACATGATGGGCAGGAGAACTTATTTGTGCTCCATATACATAGAAACAGAGAATCAATTCTTCATGCCTAAGCAAAAGTGAAGTTTTAAAAACACAAACTTGATCATGTAATCTCCTATTTAGACTCCTTCTGAGGCTTTCATGGAAAACTCCTTGCTATAACTTACATGTCCCTTTAGAGTCTTACACATTTCTTCAGCCTCAACTTGCAGAAAACTTCCCCTTTGTGTTTGTTCTTCACCCATACTCGCATCTGTTCATTCCCTGCAACTTGCCATGACCCCCTCACAAATGACCATTGCACATGCTGTCCTGTCTGCCTGGAATATGTTCCTTACCTACTTTGAAAGTTGATTCTTGTTTATCTTTATATTGCAACTCATATGTTCCTTCTTCAGGAAGCTATCCTTGCTTTCCCTGATCAGAACTTCCCTCAAAGCCCTATGCACTTCTTCTTCAGTATACCCATCATAGTTGTAACATCACAATGATGTGTGTGATCACTTGATTAATGTCTATTTCCCCCATTAGTCCTGAAGCTCTATTCAACAGGTACATCTGAGTTTGATGAGAGTTTCATCTTCAACGCCTTGTCCAGTGCTTACCACATCATAGGCAATCAGGAAACATTTTCTGGAGGAAAAAAGAGGGAGAATGAAGTGAAGGAAAAAAGTATAGTAGGAAGGAAGGAAGGAAGGAAGGAAGGAAGGAAGGAAGGAAGGAAGGAAGGAAGGAAAGAAGGAAGGAAGGAAAGAAGGGAGGAAGGGAGGAAGGGAGGAAGGGAGGAAGGGAGGAAGGTAGATGATAAACATTTATCAGGCCTCAAAAGTCTTCTCTGCCTGGTGCTGCTTGAAAGACAAACGTTTGGAAGGATCTATCTCCCCTCTGATTCTTAAAACTGCCTAAGAGTCAGTCCTGTTTCACAGATAACAAAAACATTTGCCAAACTTGACAGTTAAAGAAATTCCTTATCTATTTAGTTAAGTTTTGTCCTGGGATGAAAAAGGAGGAGGAGGAGAAAGAGGAAGAGAAATTACATTTTGTTTAGTCGTTTTAAACTCTTTGATATGTATGTGTATATGTGAATGCATTTATTTGTGTACATAAAGAAGGGAGAACTTTCTCTCCAGTTGCAATCATTTAGAAACAAGTTAAAGACTGTGAAGATAAGGAATCCTCTCCTGGTCTCTTTGGCTAATAGTTACTTCTTAGGAAAGAGAATGATTTGGCAAGAGCAAAGGACACAAGTGAACGATGACCTGATGACCTTGTCTTCTTTTCGTGGTTTCATTCTTGCCAGTCAAACTCTTCCTCTCATGCTCTAGCTTACTGTTAAGGTATTTTATTCCCAGGCTCTAACTATGGATTTGGAGTCCTAAATTAAGACCGTTTTCCATGCTAGAAATTGAACCTGATTTCACCTAGTAACTCTGCGATCTTGGGCAAGATATTTAACCTGTTTGAGCCTCAATTCTCCTGTATTTAAAATGAATATAATTTACTCATGTTGGGGGGGGGGAGGGTGGTAAGTTCCAAATGAGATGACATATGGAAAGCCAACTGCAGAGTATATATGTTTAAATGTTCCTTTTTTGACTCCTCTCTGAATTTCATTTTCTAAACATGTTTTCATTTTGTCTAGTTACTGCCAGAAGTAAGTTGGCTGATCAATTATTGTTCCACAGTGCAGGTGGATTACCTTTCTGTACTGTGGAAGATAGGAAAAGAAAAATCACATTAATAATCTTTCTCTAATTGACCCTCCTGAGAAGGATCAAGTGCCCAGGCTGAGTTTTAGGAGCAGCTTCAAATACAAGGGCCTGAAGTTAGATATTAAATTCTTATGAGTATAGAGAAAGGAGAACTCTCAGTGACACAGGATATCTTTTGGCTAGTGATCTAATGTAGCATCTTTGAGAGCAACTACATCATTTAGGTTCTTATCATATTTGTTAAAAAAGGGAACCAAGGGCTCCTCTGGCTGTTTCCTTAAGTCATATTTTCCTCTCTTCCTTTTGGGAAGTTGCCAGAGGCAGACTCACCAGTGCCAGTCAGAATCTTTAGAAAGAGAGTGGCTACCTCCTTTTACCATTTTTGCCCTCCTAGGATTTCTACCAGAAGAGAGACCTCTGAGCAGGACTCCTATTTGCAGCACTCATCCAACCTGTAAGAAATAGCAAATGCCACTTCGTGGTGATTTTATCTATACTTTTCTTTTTCTCGTTCAGAAGCACCATAAATCCCCAAACTGAATTTTGAATGAGACACTCTTCACTCACCAATGGGACAGTGAGTATGCATAAATGGAATCATACTGCTTTTCTCAAGTAATTTGTTTTCACTCTAGCCTGAAATTGTCTTTAAAAGCTGAGAAACAGCCTTGATTCAGACTCCCACTTGATACTTAATGCCTGGGGATTAAATAGCTTGGTGATCAACCAGAAGAGAAGTTTGTTTTATAAAAATAAAGCTAGGAAGGGAGATGAGGCCATGGTATCATTTCCCACTAGTGGCCAGGAGAGGAATTGCTTAGGTCAATCTTGAATATATGAACAATTTCTTGGAGAGTAGAAAGGGAATCTCTGCGAAATACTATTGTGCTTAATTCTCTGCACCAAGACCCTGTTAAAAGTTAATGACTCTTATTAGCCCATTCCATTTTACAGGTGAGATTCAGCAACGTGTTGAGGATCTTATAGTTATTATGTGACAGAGACACATTCTGAATAAGAACTGTCTGACAGACAAAGTTAGAGCCCAAGTTTCTAATGAACCACTACATTATAGTGTGAGCTGGTGTTCCTTGAATGTTTGGAGACATACAAAATGACAGCTAACAATACCTGGTGTTTTGGAATGAATGTGAAGCAAGCGGAGCAATTCACAAACATTGAAGACATCTCTGTTGACATTCTGTTCAGGATGAAAGCCTAAGGCACCAGACCCTGCAACTTTGTCTCAAGGTCACTAGGATACCTGAAACCTGTTTCCTATTTTAATTTTCCACGCAAATGAAGGTTGATGAAACTGTAAATCAAATAGGAAGTTTGGATCCCACTCATATTTTTATCCCAGTGTTAAGTGTCCCATTCACTTTATCCTAGTGTAAAGAGTTTCTTAATAGGAGAGATGCTAGGATTTTTCTTAGAGAAGTCTTTCATCATCAAGGAAGGTTTTAGGATGGTGTATTTAGAACCACAAGAAAAGACTTCAGTTGTTTCTGCTTCTACTTTTAAGTTTCCATCATTTAATCATACACCATATATCATCCAATATCTCTTCATTGAGTACCTTCCCTATCCAGGCACTCTGCTCTTCTCTTGGTCTTCTCATTCAGGACACTACCTATTCTGTTGTGGACCCTAATATTTTTCTGAAATTGGCTATGACAGCTGCCTCCACATTTGTAGAAAATTAGATACTGTGATTTAAAGATAGACCAGTTACTTATGCTTCTTAGTGTCCACATCTGTGAAAAAGAGGCTGGAAGAAATAAGTGGCTTAGAATAGATGGATTATCAGATGCTTTCTAATTCTAAAGTTCTTTGATCCAGTAGCTTTAGTCTTAGTTACACTCAGCAAAGTAATCTTATAAGTTCAGTCAGGTTCAAAGGCCTTGGGTTTCATTTATAAAATAAAAAGTTTGGATGCATTTTTTTTCAGCTCTGAATTTCTATGATTTAATGAAACTTCTGCTGCACTTTGCTCCAGAGCACATTTTGGGGGAGAAAAAAAGTAGCTGCGTCTCTGCAATCCCCATGGCTTTTGAGAGCATCCTTTTCTCTCATTGGAGGATGCTGCTTTTAGAGTCTGAGCTAATCCTGTTTCACATCCCTCTTTTCCTTCCCAGGAGGCAGTGTTGAGGGAAGGAAGTCAGGAGGAGGACTTCCAGCTTCTGATTGCCTGGGGTTGAATTATGATATCTTATTTACTGTGTGCCATGAGGCAAGTTGTTTAACCTCAGTTTCTTCATCATAAAATTGAGCCAACAATAATTTACCCAGAGGTTAAGGACATCTAGAGGACAAAAAAAAAAAAAAAAAGTACTTATAGAGCACTTGGAATGAAGCCTGGATCATAGGGAGCAGTCGATAAGCTAGTAGCCACTATTTTGTTGAGTGAAAGCAGTTGGTTGAATATCGTCTCCAAGTTTGGGAGCCTGTGAACCTAAGGGAGTATACAATAGGGACGTGGCTGGGCAAACTGGCTCAAGTGAGAGGGAAGTGGAGGGTGGGTGACAGTAAAGGGCGTAGGCTGTGGCTCTGGTTCAAGCTAATGAAAAGGATAAGAATGTGTGAGCGTATTTCCAGAATAGAAAGACAAATATTTTTAATCTTCCTTTCTGTATTTATTCAATAAATAATGACTTTCCCTTTATCCCTTTCCTGTCCTCCCTCTCTTTCTTTTTTCTTTTCATTCCTCTTTCTCATTTCCTTTTTTCTTCTTTTCTTTCATTACATGCTTCGATATAAATTCTAGCCTGAAAACAAGAGAGAGCCTGGGCTCAGTTGTGGGGCTGGGAATGTGTGGGAGAAGAATGCTAGGCAAAGGAAGGAGTCTATTTTGGCCTTTTTTTTTTTTCCCATGACTGGGGAAAGACCAAATAGGCCTGTGACTTATTGATCAGGAATGGAAGAAAATTCATGCTGGTAGGCAGGCTGCAATGCATCTGAATTAGCCTGGGCCTCATCATGGGAGGTCTGGAAGGTAAATGCCAGCTATTCCAATGGAAGTCAGGCCTGCCCAGGCTTTGGAACTGAGCAAAGGGAGAACCACTGTGTGGTTGGGCCCCAGCCCTGGGGGTAGGCATGATATCCAGCTCCTTCTATTTGTTGTAGTAGTAGATGGGATACCCCACCTGGATGGGATGGGGACTGGAATCAGGGTGCTTCTGGGGCAGGTTTTTAGAGAGAGTGCAGAGGTTCACCTGTCAAATGGCCACTGGGATTCACAAGCTTTGTCTCTGCCATTGCAATTTATAGTGAAAAACACAAAATGCAGTCTCAACAACTGATCTCAAGCCTTGCTCTGAATTAATACTCAGGTTTAGACTGTCATTAAAGGAAGCACTGCCATTGTGGCTTGGGAGCAGCAATTTGATAGGATGGCTGTACTTGATGACAGGGAAAGAAATGAGGAGAAAGCTACAATGGAACATGTTAGGCAGCAGGCTCTTAGTGTTCATCTCTTCCTCTTTCATCCTTCTTTATATTACCTCTTTGATTCTTGAAACAACCATGGATTTACAGAGCTTTGAATAATAAGAGGATGCATAGTCATGATTTGACATAACTAAATCCCATTAAAAAAACAGACTCTTCACAATGTAATAGATGTTAAAAAGGACCTTAGATGTCTTCCACAATTTCTCTGTCAAAGCAGGAAATTTTCTACGCTAACCTGGGCAGTTGATCATCTTGCCTTCTCATAAATGTTTCCATTAATAGTGAGTAATCTCATTGTTTCTTATAGTAGCTCATTCTAATACATTCAGCCACCTTTCTGGGTTCTGCCTTTTTTGTACGCCCAAGCATAACATTGATGGAAGAAATTAACACTATATCACTGACAGACAACTCCAGCTTAGTACAGATCTGGGGTTTCCAATTCCAACAGCAATCCTTCCCTCAACTTTTTTGTTTTTGTGCAACGCCACCCACATCATGACCATTGACCCCAACTTGGACTGTTGGGACTAGTTTCAGAAGTTAGCTGCACCTAAGTATTTCTGCTGCCTTGCATGTAGCTTCTCTTCCCTTAACTGCCACAGTTCATTCTGTGTCAAATAAAGATGTGTCATTTTCCCCATAATCATTCTTTACCCCGCAAAAGATTTTTTTTTTCTGCTTTAGAACTCTCTATTAGAATTTGTACCATGTTCCCAAGGAGAAAACTGGAGGTCTCCTGGTGAAGGTAATACCTTAGGCTGGATGATCAGGAGTTTTGTTTTGTTTTTGTTTTTGTTTTAACCTATGTAAAAATGGTATAATAGGACAAGACATATGGCCCTCAATCTCCCCAGCCTGCACTGGCTACGCTTGCCTTCTCAAGGCCCCTTAACTCACTCATAGGAGTCGGGCAAGTATTTCTCTTTTCTTTTTTAGCTAAAGGTCTTTTAGTCAAAAGTCCCCAGGATGTTCATTCCTGGCCGCTTTGAATGGTCTTACTCTATACATACAGTTGGAAGAAATACAAATTCTAGCTGTAGGTGTTAGCTCATGAGTCCAGTTTGTCTGGATTCCTCTATTATGACCTTGATTTCATCCTGAATTTTCAACTCTCTTCTGGTTCTCTCTCCTAGGAGATAACTTGGGTGTTTTTCTCTAACACTGTCCTCAGATAAGAGCCTGAGATTCACCTACTTAACTTTATATCAGAGCAGAGTAGAAGACAAACTCTCTTCTCTTAGCCCTATCTTTGAGGAGGCTGATGATTGAAAGCAGATCCTTTTACCCATTGGCTAGGAAAGAAAAATGGACTCAGTCTAACCTACAACCCAGAGTTCTCTTCATATTTCTTTACTGTATATGAAAAGGTAGATTAGGCCCAAGGTAGATTTTCTCCACTAATATAAAGACAAAATCTATTTTTTAGTAACATCCATTGGTCTTAGGTCTGCCTCATAGAACAACACAGACACATCAAGTCTCAGGTATTTATTTGACAAAGGACAAGAGTCAGGTCACATTCAGCCAAGCCTAAGGCAATTCATCTTTACCATAATGAGTTATCCATAGCACTTCATCATCCACTGTTGTCCTCCAATGGAGTTTAAAGCCAATATAAAAGAGTATTAAATGATTTTGCACTGGATTAAAGTATATTTCCGTTGCACTGGTTATCAGCAGGCACATCTCTGGCAGAAATATTTACAGCTAATTGAATTTCCACCTATACCCACCCCTTACCCAATTTTCCCACCACCTTTGCAATGAAAAAAGGTCACATGACTAGTTCTGGGCAATCTGAGCAATAGATTATGAGTCTAAGTGATGTATATCACTTTTAGAACAAAGCATCTAAGAGTTATGTGGAAACTGCCTGGGTACTGAGTCACAGCTGAAACGCAGATTTTCCAGAGAGTTTTCCAATACATATGAGCATTCATAAGAGCAAAAAATAAATTTTTTCATTGTATTACCTCACTGAGATTTTAGGCCTAATTTGTTGATGCACCACAGCCTAGCTCACGATGACTGATAAAATATTTTTGTTACAGTGCTCAATAGACATGGCCACTTGGTTTGAATAATTGTAGTGGAGATCTCCAGGATCACAAAGCACCCTTATTAAATAGGAATGTCAGACTGAAAATTTCTTTCTGAAAAAGGAAGGAAGACCAGGGGGATAATATATAAGCAGCAACATCTTTAGGGTTATGTGGAACTAATTAATACTCAGGGTCCTGACTGCATATGTCTCTTTTTCTAGCACAGGTCTTTCCACATATTCTGGTTCATCTCTGGGCGGCTGGGACAAAATACATGCATAGGAGACAAACTTCACACTGCTAATGTTTAGGCTTACTAACAGATTTCAATGAAAGTAATGAGAATGCTACAAACCTGAGATGGGATCTGGAATTGAAAATTTAATGGACACGTATTCTCTATGGAGTCTTCACAACTGTAGCAGACTTTCAGGCCACAAGCTGTATTCTCTCACCCATCAGAAACTGCTCTTGCATGAGAGCTAAATGACTACTGAATTTTATACTCGAAGCTATCAATATTGTCTTATAGGTTTCTTTCCCCTTCTCTTCTGTCCTCAGGAAGATTTATAAGGCTGTCTTTCTAGTGCTGCCATTAACAAGCCTTGGGTTGGCTGTCTAGAGATGGAAAGAAAACCAACGGTTATTTAGTACCTACCACAGGCCACACAATGTGCTAGTCATTTTGTTTGTTTTGTACTTTTTCTCATTCCTAACAGAAAATTTAATGAGATCCAGGTATTGCAGATTAGAAGGAGCAAAGGAATTTGGAGTCTCAGAAAATTTTGTTCAGAATTCCAGCTCTGTATTGCTAGTTGTGTGACCCAGAATTAATCTCTCTGAACCTATTGCCTTAAAGGCTAATAACACCTTCATAAGCCGTTATTGGGATGATGAGCCCTGAGTGGAATTGTGTGGGTCTGTCCCTGGAGCATACTAGGGACTCAGCAGCCTTCCCAACAAGCCTTTGAGAAAGAACTTGTTATTCCATATTACAGATGAATTATGACTTAAAGACTTAGTCATAATTCTTAGACTTAGGGATGTTACATCTTACCCAGGGTCACATATGGCAGAGCTATTAGTCTGTTTCCAATTTAAATGCCACTACAATGGCAGAGTTGAATAGTTATGACATAGACTTTATAGCTTACAAAACCTAAAATATTTACTATCCAGACTTTTAAAGAAATACATAGTTTGACACATCCTGGATTGAAAGTAAAAATATAGAACCTTTTTATGCTGAAGAATTCTGAAACAGAAAACATTCATCAAGAGTTCCATACTAGTAAAATAAATTTAGTTTGTGGCAGAGAGAAAGTCTATTAATCTTTAGTTTGCTTTTGTTATTCAGAAGAAAAAACATAAAACTATTCAATATATGTTGCAATTAAAAAACATATATTTCCACTCTCTATCATTTATGAGTATGCTAGAGAGAGAGGGGACTGTATCAAATGGAATGTGGGAAAATGTTAATGGGAGTGTCACTCAACAGCCCAGTGAGCTGTAGCAGTCTCATTGTGATCCTCATGAACACCAGGAGACCTGAAAAACTATGTTTGCTTGATCATCAAAGACTGGAACATTCTGAGAGGACACACTGTATTTTATTCAGTGTTGAAGGAGGTAATAAATTCCAGGTTCAAATTGTTTCTTGGTAACCAAAAACAATTTGATGCTTTACTATAAAAAGCAGAACATTCTATTTTGATTAAGTCAAAAGTGTTCTTCATACACAACATTCCATGGAGTCTTTTTCTTCCTTTATCCTTAATGTCTGCATAATAAAATCACACATTCAGTTGTTTAAAAGAGCCAAGAACGAATAGGAGATTTGCTGACCCAGTGCATAGAGCTTAGAAATTCAATTTGCCCATTCTTCATTACTGGCAGGTCAGGTCAGACCCCAGCTGAGGGTGATGAAAACTATGGAACATTTTAGAATCATTTTGAAGAGCCGAGAGATTTGGCTCACCAAGTCTCATCTATACCTGAATAGAATGAATTCCATTATTGATGCTATCACAATTGACATTTCCTTAGGTTTTCATCTATTCTATCTCCAGAATGATTACCTTTTTTTTTCAAATTGTTAATATACTAATATACTGAATTCTGGCAATTTCCACTGTGATTTTTATCTATATAAGAATTCTCAGAAATACTGTGGATCAACTCATCTCCAGCTGTTAAACTAGCTTGGAAGGATAGTCAGTGAACAGAATGTTTGCACCTCCTTTAAAAATGTCCAGTTTTCCTCAAACAATCACATGCATTTCATTTAAAGAAAGTAGTTGCATAATTAGTGAAAACATATAGACAGACTTTTTCAAACAAAGACTGAGAAATATGAAGTTGAAAATTTTTTGCCCATAATTGAATTTTTATTTAATACTTAAAATAAATGTAGCATTTTGTTTATAGAAGCAGTATGGTGGTTATTTATAAGTTTAGCTCAATTTTAATTTTACCATAAGCAGTATTTCCTTTTCATTTTCCAGACACATATAAATGTAATACTTTGCTGTCTCTAAATATCAACTTGACTCTTTCTAACTTGACACTTTTATTAAATAATTTCCCCAATATTAAAGCAAATTTCTTTCACCCAGATTCATTCCATCGTAGGCGATAGTTCAACTAAACTCTATCCTAGGAACATAGTCAATGGAAAGTGATAGTCACGTGGTGTGTAATTAAAACAAAATGCTGTACAGTGATTTTGTTCCTTACAATTATTACTATGTTAAAGTATGGAGTGCTACTAATGGCTCTTAAACCAATCAGGTGGAATTTTAGTAAAAATATTGGAGAGGGAAATTGTACTACTTAGAAAATTATGGAGATAATGGGATGCTGGTTCAGGATAAAGGATTTAAAAAGTGATTATACTCTTTGCTAGCTGCATGGCCATCACATTTCTTAGTAAATCAGCAATTTTTCATAATTTTTCATAATGATCCCAAATTGCTTATGATCTTACATACCGGAACTCTATACCCATGCCCTGTGCTATAGCCAAATGAAACATATTTCAAGCATTGAAGCAAATATTTGAATTATTCTTTATATTATATGTGAATAATTCTTTATATTATTATTCAACTTTACCACTATCCATTGTTATTTACATATATTCTCTTACTACTCTTTTAGTGGTTACTCTATACTAGTGTTTCTCAAAATGTGGTTCCCAGACCAGCCACAGCAGCTATATCAGCGTACCTAGGAACTTGTTGGAAATGCAGATTATTTGGTCTCACTCCTGGAGGTGGAACCCAGAAATCTGCATTTTAAGCCCTCTGAGTGAGTAATTCATGTTGAAATTTGAAAACAACTGCCTTACACCATACTTTCTGCTTCTCCTTATTTTATAATAATGTCCTCTCCTATATTCCCTCCTTTATCCCTGGTTTAAAAAAAAAACCCAAAACACCAAAAAACACATATGTTTTTGTTGGCATGTACCTCGGTAGGCAGTGCTCAGTCATTGACTGCCTACCAATACTTGTCTCTACCACATATCCTCTACCACCATAGACTCATTTTGCTTCTGAAACATTCCTAACATTGTCCTTGCAATGTTTATTACTACCTCTATGCTATATAGTTCTCATTAACCTCCTAATCAATCTCCTTCCTCTCAAGAACTTCCCAATCAGAATTATATGAATTTCTGCTTTTAGTTATAATGGCCTGCCTTATAAGAGACCAACTCACTCATAAAGAACAACTTAAAAAGCTAGATACTGTAATGAAAATAAGTGGTTTTAAAGCCTCAAAGACCTATAAAGGCATCTGGCCAGAGGAGTTAAGATTTCAGAGAAAGGAAGCACTCATTGAGTAAAAACTGACATACTATCTTTTGTTGTTGTTGTTTTTTTTTTTTTTTTTTTTTTTTTTTTTTAGAGTTTTATGATTCCTAACAGTCATAAACCGAGAGAGAGAGAGAGATCTGAGTAGTAAGCTGCTGCTGAGAAACTAAGATATTCTGGAGAGATTTTTGAGAGTCTCACAAGGATGTAGAGATAAAACATTACAGTTCAAGGCTGCCAAAGTGATTTACTTTGATGAATCAAGATCTTTACCTATTATTCTATATCTACCTATGTGTTTTGGAATGAATCATGTCCCCTCAAAAGCCATCTATTGAAGCCTTAGTTCCCAATGTGACTGTATTTGGAGATTGGGCCTTTAAGGAGATATTAAAATTAAATGAGGTCATAAAGGAGGAGCCCTAATCTGATAGGCCTGGTGTCCTTATAAGAAGAGGGGGAGATACCAGAGATTGACCTCTCTCTCCAGGATCACAAAGGAAAGGCCATGTGAAGATGCAGTGGGAAGCTTGCCATTTGCAAGCCAGGAGACAAGGCCATGTCAGAAATCAATTCTGTTAGCACTTGATCTTGGACTTCTAGCCTCTAGAATTGTGAAAAAATAAATTTCTGTTGTTTAAACTACCCAGTCTGTAGTATTTCGTTATGGCAGCCCAAGAAAACTAATAATTAAACATGGAAAATCTAAAAGGCTCTACTGAACTAGTAATTAAATTTAGTAAAATTGCCTGACATTAGGTCAATATACAAAAAGTATCTGTATTTCACCATATGAACAGCAGACACTAATGAACATTTAAAAGTTATTCCATTTATTATAACAACTAAAGCACAAAATACCTAGGGATATATCTAATAAAAGATTTGTAGGATGTGTAAACAAAAATAAACTATAAAATATTAAAGAGGGCCAGAATTCATGGGGAATATACTATAATTAGATATCAAAAGTCTCAGTATTATAAAAATAAAATTCTCCCCAAATTCACCTAAAGATTAAATGTTTATAATAAAAAATATCTGCCATAATTTGGTGAAATTTTAAAAGCTGATCCTAAAATATGTTTCGAAATACAACATGCCAAGACTCACCAAGATAATCTTGAAGAGTAGAGTTTGAAATATCAATACCTCTTATAAAGGTACAAAAATTAAGACGTAACATGTAAGTTGATCAATGGATGAAAACAGAAAGATTAGAACAGGCCCACTTGAACTATTGACTATACAGTCACTCAAACCATTATACAGGTGACATTTCTGTGGAATGAGTAAAAGATGGTCTTTTGGATAAGTGGTTCTGAATCAGTTTTATATCCATAAATAAAGAATGAATTTTGACCTTTACTTCATAACATACACAAAAGCATATTTCTTTAAGATATATTATTTTTAGAATATAGAAATAAAGTTTCTAGAAGTTAAAATAGGATAATATTTTAATGTTAGTAAATATGAAAATATTTCTTGAAGAATCCTTAAAAAGAAACTATAAAGAAAAAAATCGATCAATCCGTCAAATTGGAATAAACTTTTAATCTTCGGAAAACATCATTCAGAAAGAAAATTGACAAGCCAGGGTAAGAAAAGGGATTTGCAATACATATATCTGAAAAGGACTTTTTTTCTGATCTGAATGGTGATTAAATGGAGGTATCAATTTTGTCAAAATTTATTGAGCCTGTATATTTAAAAATTGTTAATTTTTTGTTATGTATGTTATGCTTCTATGCAAATTGATGACTTTATCATTCTTAGAACATCTAACGCTTTTTGGTTTCATTAATTTGTCGAACATTTATTGAGTACATACAATACACCAGGACACTGAGCTAGGTTCTGGATTTACAGCTGTGAATAAAATGCAGTCTCTACCTTCATGGACCTTATACGACCTTGGTTATTTGTAGCTTTTCGTGGTACACCTGTTTAAGACTGGTTAAGCAAAAGCCACTATAAAGCTGAAGAAAATATGCCAATATGTTCAGTTGGTATCTAGTTTAAATGATATCCATAAAAAGTGGAAGCATAACAAAAGCTGAAGTAGCTAACATTGTTTTGAGATGGATATTCTCCATCTGCCTCTCTTAATCCATTTTCCAGTCTTCTCTCTCCACCAGGAATATCATTTGTATGAACCGCATCAGGCATCTGGGAAACCGTAGCCTGATTATGTAATAAAGTTTTATTGAAACACAGTTATACACTCATTGTTTACAGTATCTATGGCTGTTTTCAAGAGACTCTGTGGCTTGAAAGCCTAAAATATTTATTCTCTAACTCTTAACAGAAAAAGAAGTGCTGAATTCTAAACTATATCAATGGCTTCCTTGCTGTTGAAATTCTACTTGGGTTAGTCAATGGAACACAGAGCTAGAGCTTGAAGAGAGAGAAAAGAGAGTTCTATGCAAGATCTTCCTGGGCTAGAGAATTGCTCTGCCAGTACTCTCAGCTCTTCTCAAGGCAGCTTTATCTTCCTTATTTACTCTCTTCTGCTGGGTCAGATAACTCCATATCTTCTTCATTTCCCATACAGCAATGGCAATAGCCCTGCACTATCTCTTGTGGTTTTACAATGCCTTCTGCACGTCTTTGCAAATTGTCTTTTTATTGAATGCTCTTCAAATTACTGTAAACAGTGGAAGCCATATATTTTCTAATGGGACTCTGGCTGATAATTTATTAAGCACTCACTCCTTGCCAGATACTGTGTTAAAAGCTTCATATTCATTATGTAACTTAAATGTGACAAAACAACTCTGTAAGATAGATATTATTATTTTCATTCTCTTTTTACAAATGAGGCAGCTTATATTCAAGTTTGGAGGCTTGATAAAGTTTATACAGCTAAAAAGTAGCAGACCTGACACTTGAATTCACTGCTATTGATTACAAAGCCTCTAGAGCTGAAGATCTTAACCATTATTCTCAAAAATTTCCATCATGTTATGACTTTTTGGATAATGCTTTATTAAATTGATGCTTAGCATTAGAAAAGTTTTCTTATTTATTATTTCATTTAATCATATCACAACAGTCACTCTGAAATTATTATCTTATTATTAAAGGTAGGTAAATTGAAGCCAATATAAGTTAAATGATTTTCTCAAGATTCTATAAGGTAAAATTTAATACAGCCAAGCTTCATGACTCTAGGTCTTATATTATACATAACTATATAGTTATCCTTTATCAAATACATATACTAATCCATTTGGAATGATATTTAACATTGTGCTTGCTATAAAAATTATCATTGTATATATAAACATATGTATTCATACTTATACTATACTTATAGTAACGGATTGTCATTTGTGTAAAGTAATGTGATGAAAATATGGTGCATGTTATGTATATGAGATAGAGAGGTAGGGGGTTAGGAGAGAAATTTGAGGCTGAAAAAAATTCAATTTTCCATATAGGTTGGGAATTATTAGGGTTTTTTTTTGTTTTTTTTTTTTTTTTGGTCCTGGAGTTAAAAGTTAATTAATTTGAAGCAAATTTAAAAAGTCTAGATGAAGTGCTTTCCCCATGCTGCTGAGATTTGATTGGTGAGAAGCAACATTTCTGCCAGTTTGCCATCTGATCTCTGTCTGACTCTTGGCTGCCTATAGTTCATTCAGTCTCAAGTCGAGAGTCTGGCCAAGAGAGCTGCTGGAGACACACAGACTCAGCATTCCATGTTTAATTGCCCTTCTGAAAAGATTAAACAGGTAGCAAGCTCCAAACAGATCTTAGCTAATTCCTCCAGCCCTAAGGCAAGAAGCACTATGGACTGCAATAAGATCTCCTCCCATTGATCTAAGGAGCACATTTTATGTTGCCAGTCTCCTGTTATGGGCACAAATGCTCCTAGTTGCTTCTCCCACGTTCAGAAAGTGTATATTTTAGGAAAATTTGCTTAAAAATTTGCTCAAAACAAATAGTATCTAAATCTATTTGTTTTGTTCAGTCTAGAGAGTATTCCTTTAAAAAAAGGAACTGACTTGCTCTTGAGATAAGAACTCAGGGCATGTGGTGTGTGTGTGTGTGTGTGTGTGTGTGTGTGTGTGTGTGTGTACCTATATGTATTTAAATCCCTTGTCTTTGATAATAACCTTCTATCAGATCCTCTTTTCCTGTGTTTTGGGTACATTGGGGTGAAGACAGAACCTAATTTGAGCTGTCGTTTGCAGGGGTGACATTGTCCTATCCAACAGCACGGCAATCAGCCCTTTGCCATGTGTCTACACCAGTAGCCAATGGGGAAGACATTTCTGTGTATTAGTTTAGGTCCTGGAATGCATCAGTTCAATTACCATACACAGCTATGATAACAATGCCCTATCTCCCATATCTCCCACAAGTCCCAGAAGGAAGTGAATGTCAATTGTGGATCTAAGGAAGCCAGTAAAATTCTGCTGTAGTCCCTAAAGAGGACTCTTCTTTCCAGGACTTTTTAAACATCTCGTATTTTTTTTTATATTTCTACTGGATTTGTATATTACAGTGGAATCTACCAGTCGGTCTGTCAAACATTAAGTCTAACAGACTATCTGCCTGCAGCAGATCAGTCAGGTAAAAATGCAGGTAATTTGGTGTTCCTTGACTGGTGCAGGAGGCTCAGTCCCTCTTTGGAGGGAGCATACAAAATATGGTTGGACAGAACTGACATAGGCTCTTAAAGAATCTGAGTCACTGGGTCCCAATACATTTAGAACAAACACTGGTATTCGATCCATACTGAGATATCCCATACTTGATATCTCTTAATGTTAACATGTCTCCAATTTCCAGAAAAATAATAGAAGTGATAAAGTGACAAAAAGTGACAAAACGCATATATTTAATGGGAAAAGCTAGGAATGACTAATTTCATTTGACAACTTATTTATTAATACATATTTATGATAATTACCTTTTTATCTTTATTAACTATATCATCCGGAGTTTGGTTTGAAGGTTTTCTTCTAGGCCTATCAACTGGAATAACGGAGAGTTCTCAGGAAGGCAATTACTCTGCTCTGGGGTGATGGAGTAATGCAAGACTTCTCCAAATAGGAGATGTCTCTGGAATTAGATCTGAAAAGATTAATAGGATTTTGACAATTAATAGGAGAGGTAACCAATAGGAGTCAAAGATAGAAGGCAAAATTGCATGACATATACGGAAGTTTGCTCAGGCTAAAATGGCTAGTTTGGAAGGCTCATTGGAGGTGGTTGAGATATAAAAATAAACCATTTGCTTAATTGATATGTAATATATCTTCATTTGATTTTTAATCTTGTTTCTGCTATTAGGTTTAGCTATGTCTCTCCTGACATTAAGATGTATTTAAACCTTTTAATGGCTTTAGCTAAGAGGCCACATCTCAAATACCCTTTATTAATGAGAGAGCCAAATGTCATTCAGTGTGATAGTCCTGCCAGTCTTCTGGGTCTGAGATCATGCTAGCTGGCGTCTCAGCCTGGAATAAATTTTCCAGCCAACATAGTAGTTCTCCTTTTCTCTGTGGTTTCTCTTTGCTTGGTTTCAGTTACCTGCGGTCAATCAACTGTGGTTTGAAAATATTAAATGGAAATTTCCAGAAATAAAAAAATTTATGTTTTAAATAGTGTGCTGTTCTGAGTAGCTTTATGAAAACTTGCTCCTTCTTGCTTCCTCCCACCCAGGATGTGAATCATCCCTTTGTCCAGCATACCCATACAGTATACACTATCTGCTTCTTAGTCACTTAATAGCAGTCTTAATTATCAGATTCACTGTCATGGTATGTCAGTGTTTGTGTTCAAGTAACCCTTATATTACTTAACAATGGCCACAAAGCACAAGAGTAGTGATGCTGGCAATTCAGATATGCCAAAGAGAAGCCAGAAAGTGCTTCAAATGAAAAGGTTACATGAATAGGTAAACATAATATACATAGGATTCGGTACTATCTGTGGTTTCGAGCATCCACTGGGGTCTTGTAATGTATGACTACTGTATTGCCAATATACTTGGCCAACTGTGCTTTCAGAATGACAAACATCTGGAGAGGAAGTCTGAAGACAGTGCCTCATGCCCTTCAGCATCTCAAAGGCTTTAAGAAATTCTCCACCTGTCACAAACAATTCTCTTGATATGACCATTAGTAGAAACAAGTAACTAGCTCTAATTTCTCTGTTGAGGATATTGTTTTCAACCTACACCTGCTTGCCTGCTAATTTATACCCAGCTGACCATTGATGGACTTGAATTCTTCTAACCTATCATGATATCAGAAATTATAAAGCTCTGAATTCTTCAACAGCAGGGACTTCCTGGCAAGAGATGCATTGGTGAGAAAGTTAGGGAAACCTACATGTACACTGACACACTCTTTAGTAGCATATATATAAAATCTAAATTTACTTTTTTTTTTTTTGCTGCAATTGTGAAGCAGATCATCAGTGTTTTGAATGCAGTAGGAATAGAAACATATTCTAATAACACATGTATCAAACCAAGACCTCTTTTTTTTACTTTTTATGGAAATGTAGCCTATGTTTATGCCTACTGTCTTTTTGCAAAGTGTGGCAGGCTCCTTGAAGGCTGAGTGAAACTTCCCTTCTCTTTGCTTCAAAAGCTCTGTTCTAATTTCTGACATGGCTGTTACACTGCACTGACCTATTTCCTTGTCTCCTTGCCCTACTGGGGAAGGAACCTCATTTATTGATATTTGTGTTGGCCTTGGAATAAAATGGAGTGTTTTAATCGAATCCTGCCTAATCAGATCCCTGCTATCTCTACAGCCTCCTCTCAGTGCTTTCTCATTTGTTTTACACATTGTCACACTGGCCTTATTCAAAATCTTAGAACTTTTTGAAGTTTCATTTTTGGTCTCTTAAAATTCTCTTATTTACCAAAATTCTTTACTCTGAAGATCTACCTTTAGAAGCATAGACTACATGGTTATGACTATGATGATGATGATGATGACAATGATGATGATATTGGTTTTGATTTTGCCCAAGTAGCTAAGCTAGATATTTCACTGGATTTCCTCATTTATTTTTTGCATCAGCATTATGATGTAGATATTAAGTTTATTATCCTTAATTTATAGGTGAGGAAACTGAAACATAGAATGTAAGCCAGGTGCTGGAGGACAGGCACATAGTTAGTGATAAAGTTGTTTGTCAAACTTAAGAAGTCTACCTCTCAAGACTTTGTTCCCAACCCTTCTCCTCTACTGCCTCTTATATTTGTATGGCACTTTCCAAACTCCAAAAAATGTTCTGGCATACCTGTGATCCTAATCTATTAGGAAGGGTCTTCTCTGAAGCAGAAATGAATGATAATGATTTCTATCAATCTATCACAGGTAAATCTCCTGCATATGTCTGGAGGGTGCAACTTGTTTTCTATAAAGGAGTCCTGGGTCGTGTGTCAAGGAGTGCCTGCAGAATCTGTTTTCTGCCTCTCTTTACTCTCTCAACTGTAAAAACATGCTTAGTCTATCTGACACCAATTGCTTTACTTTTAATTTGAATTAAAATTTTGTCTCTTTGGTCTCTTTTTTGATTAGACATTTTTTCTGACTGTTTTCACTTTTTTGTCTAACACTTTCTTGTTCTGAAGCCTAAATAATCTTCCCACCCCAATAGTACACATATACTTACTTAATTTTGACTACTAAAATTCCCATCCCAGTCTGAGTTTCTAGGTCCTTAACTGCTCAGGAGGGGAATGCAGATATGATTAACAATTGCATGTACTTGTCATTTTCAATAGGGTTGTCCTACTATGACCTAGAGTATGCTTATATTTGAACTCAAATATAAGTAAAATTAAAATTGACAGATTTCTGGAATGGTTTTTACCATTTCCAGTTAGGATAGTTAGCATTGTAACATTTCTTATATTACTTTATGAAAAAAGTAGGATTGAATTCTAATTAAAAACACATTCTTTGCAATAGGACAGATCCGAAGACAGGCTTTGCCACTTGGTGTTTGTCTTTGTGCAAGCTATTTAACCTCACTAAATCTGTTTTCTTATCTTAAAAAAAAAGGAATAAAACTAGTACCAACCTCAGAGAATTATCATAAAGTTAAATGAGATAATGCATATAAAGTGTTTATAATAGTGCCTGAACCTATAAAAATGAGTAATAGGCGTTATTGTTCGTGGTTCTATTTTAAAAGAGTAAGGCCATCAAGAGTTTTGATCCAGAAAGGCTAATAATATCTTTTTATCTTTGCTGTTTTGAACAATTATTTGCTATTTTTGCATACAAACAACAGCTATGTGAACTAGTGGTCAGTTGGCATTAGAGTTAACTTGAAGGAGAGGGTTTTGATTTTTAAATAGAGCACTTGGGACTCCCAAGTTACTGTCCTTATGTATTATATTTTGGCAATTAAAAAGTGAGAGTGCCTAGCTGCTTCTGTCAGTGGTGTTACCTTGAGGGAATTGCCTCAGCTTCATAGGTCCATAAAGTCAATTTCATCAGCTCACTCTAGGGTGACTATCATCATTCTTCAGTTTCTCTCAGGGACATAACACATACCATTCAAACTAACATGGCAGAGAGGTAAATCAAAGTCCTCTTTCTCAAATGTAAATATGATTATGCTATTTCCTTCATTGGTACCCATCAAAGGCTCACCATTGGTCTCAAAAAAACAGTATAAACTTCTTAATATAAGTTTACAAGGCCCTCCTATACTACCTTCCATGAACTTTATCACCTTCATCAATATCGGCTTTCCCTTATAAATGATATCCCAAGTATATTCAATTTTTGACACTGTAAAATTGATCAGACTATCAGTAGACTTTGAGTCTTCTCAGATTTTTTTTTTTTTTATCCTAAAACACTCTTCTTTACTAACCCCTTAGTCCCACATGAAGTATAGTGGGCAGCCATCACAAACACTTTGCATGCTTCATCTATCCCATTCAGCTGTGATTGATTATTCTCTTTCTTGTTTCTTCTAATTGAGTCTAAGTTTGGTGAGGGTAGAAACCCTGTCTATAGTGTTAACCAATGTGTATCCAGAACTCAAAATATACATGAAAAATATTTGCCACTAAATACATAAATAAATTATGCAATGGGAGAAATCTCTGTCGATCAGAACTTTGTATCTGCAGGTGGTACCCTGACTGCGTTCTTCTTAAGTCCCTTGCTCTCAACCTTGTGGGTTTATTTGGCAAGGCCTAATTTCCAAGCAGATAGTTGCTTGTTTGTGGAATAAGGCTTAATAGAAATCTCTATCAAGATTTATAAGCCTGAGTATAAACCTTGTTTATACTCAGATACTTGTTTCAAAATCTGGACTTCTTCAATTTAGAATCACAGACTTTTTTTTTTTAATATATGTTGTAATTCATAGTCTTTGTAAACATTTTCTAATCTGATTGTGAAGTCTGTCCATTCCTTCTATGCCAGCTATGATTAAGCTTATTTTTTCAAATACAGAGTCACACCTCAGTGAGTAGGCATGATTCAAGCTCTTCAAAAACAGTCCTGAAAACATGAGGCTATGTTTTGACTTTGTGTTGAACCACTCTGCAATTATTTGATAAAGATGGATTTCTAGCTACTTTGCTGTTGTTTTTGTTATTGCTAATTGATGATTTCATAAGTTCTTTCTTCACTTGGCATGTTTCATTTGGATGCCTAGTAAGTGGCTTTGCCTTTGGTCCTCAATCTAACCTTTGCCCCTGGGACTGCACCTAACATTAAATCACTGCTTCTGTCTTCATATGCTCTTTGGTCTTGCCTCATTTCCACTACCAAGTCAGCGTTGGCATATCCACATGTGTCTTCCAGTATTGCAAGTCAGTCAAAATGGATGACATTCTCAGAAAGAAAGAAACTTTCTTTATTAATGAGTCCTGGATGAGCTCAGATATTCTGTTCAAATTTCTAAACAAGATTTTATTTCAATTATCTTTTAGGTAGACTGATTCCCAATGAGAAGTATTATCTCAATAATGATGAATTAAGAGCATGGAGTTAAGGCTGTTATCTGTTGACCTTCTGGAAATTATTCCTCTTCTCCAAGCCTCAGTTTCTCCATATATACAATAAAGATGATAATAATAGTGCCTATCCTATAAGGTTGCTGTACTTATAGAGGTGATAATGCTTGTAGAACTCTTATTCCAATACCTGGCACAGATAAGTAAATAGTACAGATATTAGTATTTTTATTATTATCAATATTCAGCCATCTTCAAATACTATAGTGGGATGACACAGTCTCCAACTTGGAGTTCCTAGTCTGGCAGCAGGTGCTGAAAACTAACTTGGGTGATCAAAGTATTATTATTAGAGGTGATACAGCAGTCATGATGAAAAAAGAACTGATATGTGAGTACTGATTGAATTGGTTGCTCAAGGCCAAAAGAAAAACATGGCCTCTACAGTAACACTGAGTCTCAAGGAGAATCCTGGCATTCAACAATAATGACCATTCTCATACTTGGATCCAAAGCCTATTGCAGGGAATATTTTGTCTTTATAAAATGACATTGAGAAAAATATAACCCTTTGTCATTTCTATTATGAAATCAAAGGACCAGACGTTATCCTAAGTGATTTGTGCTTATTTGTATTTGTATGTTACTAAATACAGGACACGTACTATTGATATCAACCAGCAGTTACACAACAGCTTCTGAAACCTGACCTTGGATCATCTGGGTGGCAGATGAAAAAGTTCCTTGGACTTTTAATCAGGACATGACTCTATCCAGGCACAGGGAGAAGAGAGATTAGGAGGATGTGAGGACAGCTTCAAAGGTCCGCAGCTAGTAGCTTTTTGCACATTTTCTTCTTAACAAGGTAGATAAGAAGAGAGTCTTTTAATTAGAGAGGTGGAGCTATGGAATAACACAGCTGTAGAGAATCTTGGCTCTTAGTCCCACCCCTTATCTTACAAAAGAGTAATGTCTAGCCCAGAAGAATGGAATCTCTGATAGAGAAGAACAAAATCTGCAAATCACCTCTTCAGACCTTAGGTTCGGTTATTATCAATTTAAAATCTTATATTAGTTCTCTCAAGCCTCTGAAGTGCAGTACTGCTGGAATATATTAATGTAAGAATATCAATCAGTAACTTTTAGAAAACAGTGGTTAAGAGCATAGGCACTGACATTAAGTGAACCTGCCTTTCAGTCTTGGCTCTTCCATTTTCTAGCCATGTGGCCTTGGACAATTACTTAATCCCACTTGGCTTAATTTTCTTCATCTGTCAAGAGGATAATCATAGTTTGCATTCCTTTTTATTTCTGTGACTGTTAAATAACAAAATACAGATTAACAATTTAATGTAGTACCTAGCATAAACTAAATACGGGCACATAGTATTTAAACTTATTGTTTATTTTAATCAGTAATCATTGTTACAAATATCAAAAACTACCCAAACTTGTTTGAGCAGAAATAAATGTATTAAAAGATATTATGTATCTCACTGGGTTCTTAGAAGGACAATAGGACTAGATTTTGTAGCTATGCACTAGGAATAACTTACAAAATTATGTTCTAGAATTGATGTGGTTGTGACACTGCTGGTGGCAACTGACTCTGAAATTCGCATAGCTAACCGCATGGATGCTGGCTTTTGGAAGCTACTTCTAGAACCTCTGCACTGTTTCCTCTAGGATATAGATGTACATGTGCTACCCTCAACAAAATCCTTTCTGCATAGGACCTGCCTTTTTCACATTGCTAACTTTTAAATTTTTTTAAATTTTAAAAATTATAAAATATACAAAGCATAAAATTTACCATTTTAAGTGTGCAGTGTTGTGGCATGAAGTACACTCACATTGTTGCAGATCACTAGATTTTGATTCAATAACTTGATATGAATGTTTATTTTTTGTGTATGCTTCTAAGCTTTACTACCAAGCCCATGTTTCCTTTAAATCGATTATGAATCTTGAATATTTTAAGAAAAAATGATTTGGCTATGGTTTTATAAAGGGATTCAGGGTCTCATAAGGTACTGAATTGCAAAATATAGGAAGAATGTTCAAAGACTTGGTGCATCCAACTTAAAGAAAATATATCTACTATAATTTCATCCCTTTTTGGCCCCATATCAAATTATACAATTAGATGATATTTAAATTTCAAACTACAATAGCAACAAATGTTTCTGCCTGGCATAATGCAATTATTCTATAAACAAAATAAAACACTCATGGCTTCTCCCTTAAAAAGTTGAAGAGTTTAATATTTATGGCAGGTGTCTCGTTACGGGGTAGTTCAATTCCATGTTGTCATTGATCCAACCTATTGTGCAAGCACCTCTCCAATGAATCCTATGCTCTGATCTATCCAATGGTATTTGCGATATCTTTGGAAAATCAAGTTTCCACATGGAGTCCAACCCAACATTTGATCAGGGTCCCTATAACAGTGAGGTTAAAAGGAGGACTTTGGAGCCAGACCTGCCTGGGAAAAACTCCACCTCCATTATATGCTTGCTTTCTGACCCTTGACAACTTACTAACCTCTCTTTGCTTCCTCAGGCTTTTTTTTTTTTTTTAAAGTGTCAACCCCTATCTTCTTAGAAAGACTAAATGAATTAATATAGGTAAAGTGCTTAGAAAATGGCTTGGCATAAAATAAGCTCTAACATATAAGTAGTTGCTGATCTGTTACTACATCCATTCTATCCTAGTTCTGTGATCAGCCCCTTGATATTCTCTAAGTTATGGAGTAAATTGTAATGTTAGCCACCAATAACACATTCAACATAAAATAGTAGGATGAAGTAATAGGAAAACAGAAAATTTATTTAAGGTAAATAAACAGTAAGAGAGAAAATATGGGTAGATATAGTGATCCTTATTTCTCTTTCAGTCACTGGGTCATGGCAAGTATTTATTCTTTCTGCCTTTGCTGTCAAGCTCATGTGTCCTTTAAATAGATCATAAATACTGAATATTTCAAGAAAATATAATTTGGTGGTTGTTGATTCAAGGCCTTTATGCTATGGTTAAAATTTTACCCTAAAAACTATCTCTAAATGTTAAGTGATATTATCAGAAGGTGATTTGTGGCTAGAAAGATAGATATAGAGTAGAATTCTGTGGGTGACCTTCATAGCTTTTTTGACAGTGAGCACTCACATTATATTCCATTATTTAATATTGCGTGCAAATTGGGAGAAAAGAGGCATTAGTGTGATTTATGATCCATCTCTAAGCAGAAGGCACAGTTGTTCTGGTTTAGTCAGCTCTCATCTTTTTCAAATCTCAGATAGTCCCATTTACATTAGGAAGTGAGAAAAAGGTATCATTTATAATCTAATAGAAAAGAAATTCTTTCTTCCATTTTTCAAGAAAATTTCAGTTTAGAATTTTATAAAGCAGATAAAAAATAAGTTTGGAAATCCTCTCTAGAAGTAGTAAAAGTAAGTTTTGAGTTATTGAGAATTTCTGAATATACATAAGCACTTTTATAATTTTCTAAAGAGGCCATCCGGATTAAGGGGATGTAACAAAGAAAACTTATTTAAATCTTACTCAGGATGCATTATTCTTTACATATTGTCTCTTTAGGGTAACTTAGACTCTTATTTAGCCTAAGTTTTCTCAGACTACCCAACCCCAAATCCAAGGTAAAAAGTTGAATCATATTAACACTAATTTTCAAGTTCAGCTATATCTTGTTACTACTAAGCCAAACAACCACCCTTCTGTAACATCCTCAGTTAGATATCCAGGCTGTTTCTCACATATGTTTACAAATATGAAATATCTTAAAATATGGACTCCCTAGTTACCCCACAGAAGATGGGATTAGGCCTCTGCAAAAACTCTTCTGATTCCTGAGTCATCATCTCTTATGGATTCATTATACGACTGTATTCATATTCTAAAACCATGTTTACTTAAGCTATTATATGTGTGAGCTCAATGGTTTACCTATACTCAAACATATTTATATACAAAATATATCCTTTACTCTGTCTCGCCATTCTGGTAGTCAGAATATGTCTGAAAAAAAAATGTGAAATAGTTAAAAAATAGTTATGTCACCTCCTCCAAAATAAAAACTTTGAAAAGATATAAAATAAAGAGAACTGGAGGGGATTCAACATGATCTTCACCATTATTGAGTTTCCAAGAAGGAATCCAAGCATTCTGTAGCCAACCCTGAAAGTCTCACCCAAGAAGGAAGCTAAGATGATAGAAATAAAACGTTGGTTTAAAGGGAATCTTGTGTTTTCACTGAAAGTGTTTCAGTATCCAGTGCAGCACCTGAGAGATGCAATTTCTCTCTCTCCTTTTCTCTCCTTTCCTTTTGAAGAATTTTTTTTATTCCTTTTATAGTCTATAAAAACCACAAAGTTTCTCTAAAATACTACCCATAGAAAATCATATTCCAATTGTACCAGGTTATAACCAAGAATAATTAAAATTTCAATTCAGATGTTACTGGAATCTTTCAAAGCATATCAAATAGTACCTTAATTCATGTCTAAGCAAAACTTTTAGGATCTCTCTCAATTCTATTGTGATCTCTCTTACGCATACTGCAGTGATTCTCAGACGTTCTGTACTTTTTTCATGATGCCATTCTCCAGCCTCTCTCCTCAAAATTGATGTTAATTGTGGATTGTGATGCTCTGATTTCTCTCCTTACTCTTTTTTCTAGCTCATCCTCCTTGATTTTGTAAATTAAATAATATTTTCCAATTTCTTTTCTTTTTTTTTTTTTTATTGTTCATTATTATCAAATTCTGTAAAGCAGAAGAAGTTCAGGATCAGGGGTTAACCAAGCAAGCAAGACTAATTATATAACTTATTCTATGTTATTCCTGTCACCTGCCCATCTTGCTTCCCTCCATTTAGTTTTTTCTCTTTTTTTCTGTACTTCAAAAATAAAGCTTTCTCCTGTCTGTAAAATGAGAAGATTAAATTGTCTTAAATATATTAGTGTTAACTGGCGCTGGGAAACATACAAGGATGGATAATTTATTGAAAACGTGGAGTTCTCTGGACTCTTTTTCTTAACTGGGGGAACTAAATCTTCTGTGCTTCAGATTCCATCACGGCTCTCCAAGATTAGGTAATGTTGCAATCCTCTGTCATTCTGTACCCATGGCAATTAAACAGGAACACAGGGCATGAGCAGCATTCTCTTATTTTCTTACAATGCATTTTACTTCTTCTCTAGTTGATAAGACATATCTATAAAATTCAGACATTTCTCTGATGAGGACTTGAGTTAATTCAAGTAAAGGTTTTAGTGCTAATTCTCATTAAAGCAAAGATACTTGAGTGTGTACAGCCAGGTTATGAAGGTCACACATTTCTAATAGAGAACAAATGGAAGGGGAAGAGACCATTGAAAGGGTGGTAAAGGTCCCAGTGACAGACTAACACTTATCTCTCTTGACAATGTGTTTTCTTCACCCATGCCATGTTCTACCATGTGTGATAACATTTGGAAAGAACTGCAAATTGGGAGAGGATGAGAAATGTTGTAAAGAGAGTTGTATTTAATTTGTATTGAAATATAGTTTAAATGTGATGAAGGCACCTTTTGTAATTGTATATTTCTATGAGTTTGACAAATTTGAATGGACATGTAACCACTACCACAATTCAAGACATAGAACATTAGAGCAAAAAGTTAATTTGTGCCCCATCACAATTCTTCCTCCATCCTACTCCAGGTGATCATTGGCCTGATTCCTGTCATTATAGATGAGATTTGTCTTCGTAATTTTGCATAGAAATGAAATCGTCTGGTAGATACTCTTATATCTAACTTCTTTCATTTAATATAATATTTTTGAGATTCATCCACGTTGTTGTATCAATAATTTGTTACTTTTTATTGCTGAATAATATTTTATTATATGCATATAGTACAATTTGTTTTTTTCATCAGTTGATGGATATTTGGGTTGTTTCCACTTTTGAACTGTTATGAGTAAAGCTGCTGTGAATATTCATGTACAAGTTTTTATATGAATATGTGTTCTAATTTCTCTTCTATAGATTCCTAGGAATAAATTGCCGGGGTGTATAGTAATCGTACAATTAACTTTATAAGAAAATGCACACAATTTTCGAAAATGATTGCAATATTTTCCATTTCTACCAGTAGTGTATGAGTTTTCTAGTTTCTCCACATTCTCTCCAACACTTGGTACTGTCAATTCTTTTAATCTTCCCCAGTCTGCATGTAGTGGTGTCTCATTAAAGTTTTAGTTTGCATTTCTCTGATAAATGATCTTGACCTCTTTTCATGGACATACTGGCCAATTGTATATCATCTTATGTAAGGTACCTTTTAAAAATTTTTTACCCATTAAGGTTGTTTGCAATCTTATTGAGTTAGAAGTGTCCTCTATGTATGTTGGATACATACTTTGTCAAATATGTGTATTGTGAATGTTTTTTTCCAGTCCACAGCTTTTGTTCTATAGTTTCAACAATGTCTTTTGTCAAGCAAAAGTTTGGAATTTTTATGAACTTCAGTTTGAAAGTTTTTTTCCTTTTTTATAGTTTCTGCTTTCTCCATCCTATGAAACTTTTGTCTACAGAAAAGTCATGAAGATTATCTCATATGTATTCTTTTTAAAGTTTTATAATTTTATATTTTATGCATATATCAATGGTCCTTTTAAATTAATTATGTTGTGTATTATGTGAAATATGATGGAAATGTATATATGTATTTTTTATACTTTTTCCAGAACCATTTGTTCCAAAGATGTTCCTTTCTCATTCAATTATTTTGGCATCTTTATGGAAACCAATTGATAAAAAACGTGGGAATATGCGCAGTTTGTATTCTTTACCATATATGACTCTTCTTATGCCACTATCACACTTCCTTAGTTACCAGAAATTTATAATAGACTTTGAAGTTAAGCAGTTTAACTTCTCTTAGTTATTTTTCAAAATTGTTTTGGCTAATCTATGTCCTTGCATTTCCATATAAAATTTAGAATCAATTTGTCAGGTTTTACAGATTCTTACCGGGACTTTGAAGAGAATTGTACAGATTCTATAGGTCGTTTTGTTGAAAGTATTAGTCTTTGTATTAATGAGGATAGGCTTTTTTATTTTGTCTTCTTTGATTTCTCTCAGTGATGTTTTATAGTTTTTGTTAAAGTTAATCTCTAAATATTTCATATTTTTTACTGTGTTATAAATGCTATTGTTTTTAAATTACATTGTCTATTTTTCATTTTAGTATGTAGAAATACTACTTATTTTTATATATTGACCTTTGTTGTCTGCAATCTTGGTAAAAGTCATCATCATTTCTTAGTTCTAAAAGCTTGTTTTTTGTAGAATTTTCCACAAACATAATTAAATATTCTATAAAGAAAGATAGCTTTATCTTTTTCTTCCCATCTGTATGCCTTTTATTTCCTTTACTTGTCTAATTATATTGTCTTGTAATTCCATTTCAATGTTGCATCAAAGTAGTTAGAATGAACATTCATGACTTTTTCCTATTTTTTGGCATCAAAATGATAAAACTCTAGTTGGACTGATTAAGACCAAAAGAGACATACACTATTAATATTAGGAATAAGAGAGAGGATAACATTACAGATCCTATAGACATTAAAAGGATAATAGGTAATATTATGAGCACCTTAATGCTAATATATTTAACAACATAGATGAAATTAAATTCTTTGAATGACACAATTTATTAAAACTGACTTAAGAAGAAATAGAAAGCCATAATTAAAGATCTTATTAAAAGAAAACTCTAGGCTAGATAGCTTCACCAGTTAATTCTGTCAAACAGGTAAAGAATCAATAATACTAATCCTTCACAAATTCTTTCAGGAGACCAGAAAGGGTGAATACTTCCCACCTTTTTTTTTTTTTAAGGCCTGAGTTATTCTGATTCCAAAAACAGGCAAAGGGATTATAAGAAAAGAATATAATAAATCAATTGCCCTCATAAACATAAACATAGAAATCATTAACAAGATATTATCAACTAAAATTTAGCAGTACATATGATGATAATATATCATGACCCAGTGAGGTTTTCTCAAGTTCTAGCTTTAAGTCTTAGTCAAAAATATAGTCATTGGAAATAGGCTTCAGGCAACTTGTAGTTTGCTCCTGTGGTACCTGTTAACTTCAGGAGGAAAATACAGCTTTTTATGAACTTACCTTTATGACTTCAAGGACTGAAACCACAGAAGAGAAATTCTTGTACTATTAACAGTCGTGCCCACCTCTGCACTATGAGCTGATTTGTGTCTTCAATGCATTTCTCATCCAGCAAGGAAGAAAACACGTGAAATAATTAGAAAGCTGTAAAGTGGTATATATTCTGAAGGCAAGGTATATAACCATGGTAAACATTCTGTGGTTTAGAATGCAAGTACAATAGGTCTTTTAAAGTGAAAAGTTAGAGTAGTTTAGAGGTAGTTCATGAAATGGGTGAATTTGGATCTGGACTATAAAGCAGTTATTCATGTTCTCAACAGTCATCAGAATGTACTTTATATCATGATTTCTTATGAGTGTGTTGCACAATAAAGTTGTAAAATGGAATCATTTAACTTTTACATGTATTAAAGTCATTTTCAGGTTATCCCCATTACAACATCACGCTCATTCCCACGCATATTCTAGTATGCTTTCTTCAGTAGGAGGAAAAGTAATAAAGGTGATATAGTCAGTGCTTGGAATTGTTCAAAACTAACCTTGTATCTTGTTTATTATATTTCCCCATAGGATATCCCATCAACTACCATGTCTGCCATGGTTAAAGTGGGAAAAAATAAAAACCATTGATTTTATAACTTTTGGTAATTCACTTGCTTTTGCTGTACTATATTGGGAAAAGAATTCATTGCCTAACATTTTGAGACATTGAAAGTCAGACCAGCTGAGAAAAGGGACCCCCTCCCCCACCAATCTGTTAACTGTGTGTCCAACTGCCTCCCTTGATTCTGGTCATGCTGGCAGTAATTAGCAGAAATCAAATGCTATCTTGATTATTTTTCCCATGTTTGATTTTCTTGCAGTTTTACTGCATATGTACATAATGTAACCACTGTCTTACAAAGTTGAGTTTACAACAGTTTTAACAGACTCTGTACAAAATATATTAGGGATAAGGAGTAAAGGATATTTATTTGTTTTCGTGAGGATTGCCAATGACATCGGAATTCATTATACAAAAACTGATCCATGATTTCTTAAAGGGCTCAGTTTTTAATTATATTAATTACTTACAAATTGAGAAAATGCGATGCAATAGAAAGTCATTAGTTTTATAAACAGATAATCTCAAATTTCCATTCTCATTCCATTAATTTAATGGCTGTGTGACCCTCAATAGGTCTGTCACTAAACTTTCCTGGACCTTACTTTCCTCATCTGTAAAATTTATGTAATGATACCTGTCTTATAGTTTAAGTTTCTTCTAAAATTCTACTCCTTAACTCTACACCCTAAGTGAGATCTTTGTGATATTTTTATCTGCAGAACATAGCTGCTTCACTCCCAACTCATTCTCTTTTTGGCAACAGATCCTGCTACCTTGACCAAAATTTGGCACTTAAGAGAAAAAAACAATCAGATATTTTTCTTCACTACTCTTTCCTGGAGAAATATAGAGACTGGCAGTGGTTATAGCAGAGTCATGAGATGGTAAGATCCTCAGGTGGGCTCAAGAGGTCCTCTTGATCATAAGATTCTGGGATTGTGCTGTAGTCTGTCCTCTACGAGGCCTGGATGTTATAGTCTTTCCTGGGTTCTGTGAACTATCATCATATTCATTTCATAAGCCCATGTCAGTTTAAATTGAGTCAGAAATTATTTCTGTATTTTATACTAAAAAATCTTAACTGGAACTCTCCCTTGCCATTTGCCTCTAAAGTACCCTTTGCTCTTGTCTTTATAACACATGTCACACTTGTAATTAATTGTTCAACATTTGGTTCCCTTACCAGAGAGTAAATTCTATAAAAACAAGGAACAGCATCTGCCTTGCTCCTCTGTTTTCCAGTACTTATTAGCACAGCACCTGACACCTCGAAATAATGGCTGGATAAATAAAAGGTTTGTGTGAAGTAACTCTCACAGTTCTTAATAAATGCGAATGTCTTTCCTTCGTCCTTTTCCTACCATCTCCTTTCCTTTTTCCTAACACCAGAAGCACATATCTTTGAAAATACAAATATTTGATACTCATGTGTCTTTGTGCTTCAAATTTGTACACATGTATTTCTCTTCTACCCACATCCCCAATCATTGATTAGAGAAAGCACTTTCACTTCAAGTTTCTCTTGTAGTGAAAACAGATTCAGAATATATTTTGAGAGTCAAAGTAAGAGCTGGTATCTCTTTTAAGGGAATATGACAGAAATATACCACATACAGTTTGTGCATAGAAGTTTTTAAAGAATAGAGATGTTTTCTGTCAAAGCCTTGCCTTCTGCTCCATCTTTTCTGTGGCTATTGCTGTGCTGGTGAGAAGACTGGCCCAAAGCACACTGCCGAGGAGGTCTTATACAAAGGTGAATAAAACGGGCCCACACAGGGATTGAACCTGTGACCCAGTCCTTATTAGCAACTCTACCCAGCAGAACTGACTCTACAGTGGTTGCTGAATTTTTTTCAGGTAAATCCTGCTGTCTTAGCTCCAAGGTCATGTGTCTGACCCAATAAAGATAGTTAACATGAAAAAGTCTTTTTTGCCATTTTTAGAATATCTGGAGCGGAATGACCTCAGAATTGGTCAGTGTCTATAAAGGGCATTTGGTTTGTGAAGAAATGAACACATTGCTATTCTGGGGAACTTACAAGACAATGTCATGTTTATTTTCATTTTTGATCATGGAGGGTGGTTTTGCAGAACAGTCATTGGACTGTAGAAATAGCCTTCTAGCTTAGGATGTATCCACAATTAAACAGAGGACTATACAAATATACAGAGAATTTAGGACTAACCACACAGAAGCTAGCTATTTTAAGGAAAAAGAATATATTTTTACTTAAGCGCCTATTACATGCCAGACACTGTTATACATATTTACTCTAGTATTATTGTGTTCCTTTACAGATATTATTTCCTCCATTTTATACATGAGTAAACTGAGGCTTAGAGAGATTTAAATAATGTGTTCAGGGCCACCCAGTAAAGTATGCAAATTAGTCTTCAGTTTCTATCTTAAGAATTCTTCTCATCTTTTCAACAGTACTGAATGTTCTTTGTTAAATAACCTGTTACACTTGGTCTTTAGGAGTAATTGTGGTATTTGAAGTGATCAAGATTCTGCTTTGAGCTCAGTCTCAGCTGTCATTGACACACAATATATTTGCCTTTCTCATTAGCCAGTTCTGAAAATATTAATAGTATTTAATCAAAATTTCATTTCAGTTCTTTTCAGTGTGGCGGGTGTTTGCTTGTTTGCTTATTTATTTATTTATTTATTTATTTATAATTTCAGGGTTCCACTTTTCTTCAGTAGGTCTAAATTTGATCCTTCTGTAGGTCTATGTGAAGCTGATGAATTTGCATTTTCAGTAAGACCTCTTCTGAACCCCTGCCCCAGCTCCAAATATTCTGAAGTAGGAAATCCCAAGACTCAGAGAGAGAAACATGCACAGGGGAGAGGGTTACACTGTTTCTCTCATGGCATTTAATTTGAAAGCTGGAATTAAGGGAACTTGATATTTAAACCCTGGCTCTCTCATTTTTAATTGCATAAACTTAGGCCACTTATTTGATTTCTCAAAGCATCATTTCCTCATCTGTAAAACAGGCATACTAATAGCTCCTCCTTTGTAAGGTTGTTATCAAAGTAAAATGAGATGTGGTGCCCAGCACAGAGCAGGCATTCAGTGAAGAATTTTTAAAACTTTCTTACACATATTGTACTTCTTCCATGATACAGGTATTTCTATAGTAGATTCATTAAGAAAATATAGAATAAAAATTAGAAAAAGTTTAGAAAATGCATGAATGAATTATTCATGGAAATTAGAATTTCAATCATCTCAAAAAATATTTGTTATGTGTCTATTCTGCTCTTCTCTAGGCACTATGCTAGCCACGCATATATTTTGTGAACATATTAAAATCTTGAGGCTGGATGCACTCCACTTGTTTCTTTTGTTAAAGACAAAATAATGGATCAAGAAGATCATGAATCTGACCTGATAGGGACAAATTGGAGGATGCTTGCTCTAAGTTTCGAGTCTTTAAAATATGAGTAGATTACAACCAAATAAAAAGATCTCTCATTTTCTCTGAGAAGAAAAATAATGTACCCCATGTAGGTTTGCCTAAATTTGGAACTCCAGGAAAATACAGAACCTCACCCTGAATATCCTCCCTCTTCATTTCTTTTGCATTACTTCAACTCTCTGATTTAAATGAAGCCAATTTATTTTTGTGAGGATTTTAATAACATATTAATTATGATCAGATTGAAATCTAATGACTAGCTCCCTGAGACTGGCAGATATCGGACTATTTATATATGCTCTCTGCCCTTTCAGTCTGACCTACTTTGAGAGTTCAATTAAACCAATTGACTTTTGAAGTTTGTTTATGAAATGGCTGGGGAATGCTGACTATTTGGGGTGTTTGGCATTTGTACAACACACCATTTAACAAGTTCCCTCAGTGTATTTTTAGAGTCTAGAAAAATGTCACTCTCTAACCTGTTAAACAAATCACAGTTGAGTCGCAAATGGAGAAACGAGATATGTTCATCTGTGTGTGCATGTTCACTCAAAGCTTGTGTATGTAGTATACACACATAATTTTCTCATAAGAAAATGAAAGAACTCTTTTTGCATGTAACTTGATTATTGTTAGTCTATAGTTCTTAATTTTGTATAACTTGAATGAGATTAGTTCATGTGCTTAATCGTTTAAGTACTTTTTAATCCACTATTTGTTCAGTCAGTGATTTTTTATTAAGCATCTACTATGCTTCATTTGCTATAAAGACTCTGGGGATAAAGAAAAAACAAAAACCAACCAAACAAACAACAAACAACACCCCCCCAACCAGATACAATTCTTTTTTGAAAAGAATTATATTAAAATTAAGCAAATCATCATATGAATAATTTACTAAGTATAATAGCTATAAGTGCTATAAAGGAAAAACACAGGTTACTTCTTTTATTTAGAAGTTTTTAGCTATTGTATCCTTTTATCATTAACATTTCCCTGTTCCCAGCATACATGTATCCTGGGATTCTGTTGTTTGAGCTATGTTTTTATACTTAGAATATGTAAAAAATATAAAAAATACATTTTCAAGCTTTAAAAAAAAATTATTTCCAAGTAAATAGTGACGTGTATATGCAATGCTGTTGTTCAGAACTGATATATAATTACATGCCTTTCCATTTCTAGCTGAAATATCCCCAGTTCTTTGCCCCATCAACACTAGCCCTTCATTTGATATCTCTTGTTGCTGTGTTATGTTGATTCCTTTCTTAGTTATTTGAGTCTTAGTTTCCAAAGCAGACCATAGACTCCTTGAAGGCAGAGTCTATACCTGGTTCATTATTGTGCTGCTGGGCTTATTTTGGCTTCATTTTATACCCATATAATATGTGTTGATTTGCTGATGCATTTCTTCCTATTTATAGCTTGTCAGTGATTGAACATTGATCAGTGGTCAGGATCATTGTAGCCACATTAGTTGATCAATCAATATAACTATTGTTGATTAGTCTATTTTTCAAGGTTGCAAATCTTGTTGCAAATTTTAAAAGGTAGTGGAATCTGGCTTTTCTGGCTCTATGACTTTGCAGGTGAATTACCAAAGTTAAACTTTATTGAATAAACTTACTCACCTCATACTGCTCAGCATTGATATAAAGGGATATTGGCTTTAGACCTATCCACTGCCAAGGGAAACAAAGGAATAAAGGAGTGACAGGTTCTAGGTGTGGACAAATATAACTCTTTATTAGTGTATGGTAAGCCTCAGGTTAATATGAAGACTTTGTGTGTGGCAATGTGTTTGGACTCTGATTCCTAACTTCCCAATATAAAATGTGAAATCCTCAAACTCAGTTGAGACAAGAAGTTATTATTCCCAACAATACCTCCACTTTGATAATCTTTGCTTCCTTACTATTAATGTAAGATATGTGTCCTACTGATCTGCTGTTATATTGTCAAAGATTTTCCCCCTATTTCTTTCTGTAAATAGATTTATACTTGCTTTGTTTTTAATTAATTGAGTCTAGCTAGTAAGGGGGGTGGTCTTAACTTTCTAATTCATACATAATAGGTAAATTGGAGCAGACAAATTTCTGCATTCACCTTCTACTTACAGACACCTAGAGAAAGGTAATATATTTCAAAGGGTAAGAGCAGTCACTTACTAATGCCGGAACTTCTGAGTTTACATCCTAGCTTTACTGCTTATTAGATGGTTGACACTAGTAAGGTGGTTAAGTTATTTGTGCCTCAGTTATGTTATTCATTGTGTTGCTCTAAGGATTACATGAGTTAATCTGTGTAAAACATTTAGAAGGGCTTATGAGGAGCTCCAGTGCATATTAACCACTATTTTTCTTACTAATATTGCTATATTGTGTAATAGATATTCTGGAGGTGGAATTTTGATGGTATTATTTCCAAGAATGAAGATAAAACCAGATCCTGCCCTCCATTATCTCACCTCCCAGTAGAATTCTGGACTGAGAGAAATTTATACATGAAACAAAAGAAGGGTAAATAATACTGAGTCAGTGCTCAATAATGCCCAAAGTGGGCTCTCTGGTTAAAGTTGAGTTGTAAAATAAAGTTTAAGTCAAAGTTTATAATGCACTTGCTTTGTGCAAGGATTGTGTTAAGTGTTATACACACATTATCCCATTTTATTCTTAAAACTACCAAATGAAGAAAAACTCTTTCCCCTATTTTACGAACAAAAAAATGAAACTTACAGAGATTAAATAATTTCTAAGGTTTACAAGTAGTAACTGCCTCAACCTGGTTCGAAGCCAGGGTGTTTGATTCCTAAATATGAGTGCCTAATCTCTCTGTTCTATCTTCTTCCACTTTTTCCTGCTCTTTCCTACCAAGAAATAGGGTCCAATCAAAGGAATAAGGGATTATGTGAAGAAAACAATGGATATTTAAATTTGTTCCATAGTCTTCAAGTAGTGAACTCAGTTCAGGGTCTGAGGCTGGCAATGGAGACGTTAAAGAGTTAAAGGCACGGTCACTTACACTAAGGATATTAACCTTCACTGAGGGACGAGGCAATGAATAAATAGTGCCAGATGTATAGTGCAAGGAGTAAGCCATGAATATTTAATCGCTGACAATGAAGCACCTGCTAGGTGCTAAATTAATGGGTTTGTAAAGATGAATATAATTTCTACTTCCATAATGTTTTTATAATTTGTTAGGTAAGATAATACATGTAGATTAACAACTTTAATAGAAGGCAGAATGTGATAAGCCCTAGCACAGAGGAATAGAAAGAATGGGGTTGGTGGAAGATATAAGAATTAGAAATGTGGGAATACCATCTACTATGCATGGAGCACCTATTAAGTGCTAGCACTCTGCTTCAGAGTTTACATATTTTTACCTCATTAATTTTTGCCACAACCCAGTAACAGTATAGATATTTACCCTAATTTTATGGATTAGGATACTAGGGCACATACAGGCTAACTGTTTTACTTAAAAACAAAAACAAAGACAGTGAGCAGCATATCTGTCCAACTGCTAAGCCTGTTTTCTTTGAAGGTAGAATTTGGCATTCAAGGAGATAAGAAACACAAATATAGAATAGTATAGTTGTCAGACTCAATGATTATCCCCAGATATTCTCATCTCAGTTGAAATTCCAGATATTGTGGAGCAGAGATAAGTACAATCCAATAATCTCTACCCACACTGAAATTTCTGGAGCAAAATAAATGATTGTTGTTTATTAAGTCACTAGGTTTTTTGAGTGATTTGTAACAACAGTAACAAATAACAATAAAGGAGAATGCATGTATATTAGTTATCAATTGCTGCGTAACAAATTATTTCAAACATTAACAGTTTAAACACACATACTTTTATTATCTCAGGCTCAGTGCGTCAGGAGTCTCATCATGACTTATCAGGGTCCTCTTCTTCAAGGTATTTTACCTAGGCTTCAATGAAGGTATTGCCGGGGATTATAGTCATTTTAGGAGTCAGCTGAGATCTGCTTCCTAAATCACTTGTGTGGTTTTTGGCAAAACTCACTTCCTCACAGAGCATTGGACTGAGGCATTAACAGCTCACAGGCTGTTGGTTGGAGGACTCTCTTAGTCCCTTACCACATGGGCTTCTCCGTATAGTATCTCAAATCAAAGCAAGCAACCAAAAAAGCAAAAGAGAGTACTAGCGTAATAACAATACAGAAGTCACAGTCGTTTGGAACCTGATCATAGAAGTGACATCCCATCACATTTACAGTACTTGGTGAGAAGCAAGTCACAAAATTCAGTCCTCACCCAAGAAGAGGACATTACACAAAGATGTGACAACCAGGAGACAGGGATTGCTGAGGACCATTTTAGAGATCTGCTTATCAGAGTATGATAAGTCCAAATACTTGTTAGAAACAGTTCATCTTTTCATATTATAGAAAATAAGGAAGATAAGTTTTTTTCTTGTTTTATTTTTGTTCTTGAGAAATAGAATCATCCTTAGGCTTCAGTCATGATTCTAAAATGTAGTAGAGGTGTGACATAGAAAGAATAATTATTTTAGCCTCTGAATCTCAGTTTGCTTATTTTTAAATGCCAAAAATAGTTATTTTTTTCTAAGAATTATTTCAAATATTAAACAACTGAATGTAATTGCAAATATATGTTAGTGCATCCAGAATATATGAGGTTCTGAAAGAAAATTTGTTAGATCAGATGTTGAGACTGTGTTACAAATTTTAATTGAAGATAAAAGCATCATTCTGGTGAAAATTATAGGCATAAACATGGATGAGTATCCATGTAGTCTGCATACATTCTTCAGGTATATGATTGCATGGGAAATAATTTCTCTGAATGTACAGACAAGAAAGAAATTAATTTTAACTTTTCAGTTTTTAAAAGTCCTCTCCTTTTCATTGTCTCCCTTATGTGTCTTATGGAAAATTAATTACTAAAAGATGTTGTCTTATGATTTCTTGATCTCAAAGTAGTAGAGAAAGCTTCTGAATAAAGTGATGTAAAACATACATGGAAAACAATTAATTCCACTTGATAAAATTAAGAAAGAAAGAACGATATGACAATTGAGTGGAAATTTTCTACTTCCAGACTGAGTACGTTAACTTGTTACAGACCAGAGCTACACTGAAAATATATTATCTGCCCCTTACCTCCAGTCCTGTACTCAACTGAATCTAGTAATTTGCATGGGGTCTAGAGCCTCTAGGCAAAGAACTTAGGAACTTAGGCCCATTCATACTTGGAGGTTAAAGATCTATGAACATATGTGGAGGACTGTGAGGGTGGAGAAATGAGGACACAAGTATAGAAGTCTCAGGAGAGGAGTCATCCAACTTGAGCAAAGGAAAGATTTAGTTCAGTGAGCCAGAGTTCACAATAAAGCCTGAACTTACATGGTAAAAATGGCTATAAGAATAAGTGCCTTGTTTTTGTACTTGAAACCAGCCAGAATCAACCATCTGAGTAGTGTACATGCTTTTTAGAAAATGGAAGCATTGTATCTATAAATATTAAAATGTTTGTAACACCTAGACATGCAAGCCAGCTGGCTGTGGAAAACTGAATGGAACAGTGAGATCCAGGAAAAAGAGAGAGGGGTGTATTCAAGTAGATTGGAGAGAGGTAAGCACCAGAGGTGTCATAATTAGAGGTGACGATGGTGCCAGCGGCACCAAAGGGAATGTTGGTGTCCTGGAAATGAGTAACTGCATTAGGAGGGGCCATGACGATGTGAAATTTCATTCCAGAGGAAGACACACAGCAAAGCTACTTGAAGAGATGCAAGGAGCTTGGTCTGAACACTGGAGGTAGGATGACCAAGCATAACAATTTTCCCAGAACTGAGAAATTTTTCAGAATGGGGATTTTCCGTGCTTAACTGGGAGAGTTCTGGGCAGACTGGGACAAGTCAGTCACTTTAATCAGAGGGATTTGTAAATATAGTGTGATACCGATGAAAACCTTCTTAGATATTATGGGAGGCAGATGACCTCAAGTAATTGAGGGTGGGGAGTGGCTGAGAGTCAGTCATTCTGCAGATAGAAGATATCAAACCAATGAAGGCCAGATATATGTAAAGTGAGACCTCATTTTTGTACTGATTTGTGAAGTCTATGATTATTGAGTTTCAAACACAATCTACCTTCAGTTTTCCTCTTTCCAAATCTAAAGAGTTGATCCAGTGGATGCTCCGAGAATGTAGTTTTGTGGGACCAGACTGATGAATGAGATTGTTACCTGGCTGTGAAAAATACTGGTCCAGAAACCAGGCCGAGTCTGAATCAGTAAGGAATAATAGAGGCTTAAATGTTCTGGTAGGTGAGGATAAAGTTGAATTGAAGCTGCCGAACCCATGAATTCAAGATTGGGGTCACAGAGATAATGACTTTGATCTAGGGAAACAAGATGAATAGCAAACAGGTAGAGACTAATTTCCATAGAAGGAGGGGCCAGTCATGGGAAGAGTGTTGATAAATTATAAAGAATAAACCTGTTTTTATTTAAGTCTCTTTTAATATACCAGCAGTGAATGATAAATGAATAGGCTATCCTGGCTTAAAGAGCCAGAGGCAGGGGTACAATTTGAGGCTACTTTGGAGGAAAATCCTCCAAGTGCTAGCACAATATTTGGGTACATAATAGGCCCTTAATAAGTACTGACTTTCTCTTAATTCTTCCTGAATATGAGGGAGAATATAACATTTTTCTCAATTAGGTACCTTGAGACTAACTAATGTGATTCTAGCTTATTATTCATGCTGCTTCCAGAATTATCATCTTCCAAAAATAATATATCACCTTTTAAAAATTACTGGGTATTAATTGGTATTTGAAGATAAGATTCACTGAAAAAAAAAAATCAAACCTGCAAAAAACAGAGCAAAATGGTGGTTACCAGAGGATGGGGGGTGGGGACATAAGATTGATAGTGTTTAAAGTTACAAATTTGTAACAAGCAGTAAATAAGCCATAGAGATCTAATGCACAGTATAATGAATATAATTATGTAATGTGATAAATATCACTAGAATGCTAATCATATTACAATATATAAATGTAGCATAGTAACATATTCTACACCTTAAATTTATACAATGTTACATGTCAAATTTATTTTATAAAAACTAAATTTTATGTAATTTTAAAAGTGAGAAAAAAATAAGATTCAAAATTTGTAGCATCCAAGGCTTTTTAAAACTTGACCCCAACGTTCTTCCCCAGTCATAAGGAGTAAATCCAGCTACTCCTTATCATATACTTTTTTTTTTCCAGATACACCAACTCTACTCCTTTAAAAATAAAAATTCCTGCCCCATATTTAAAGTACCCCATTTCCAGGAAAGAATAGACAAGAACGAAACAAGAAAAAAACAAACATGGAAAAATAAACTTGACAAATAATATGCAACATCTACATGAAGAAAACTAAAATACTACTGTAGGATCTAAGATACAAACAAAGAAAGTAAAATACCATATTCTTAGAAGGACTCACATTATAATCCTAACAAAGTATATTAAGTTATTCATTCTAGAAACTGAATATGATATGGATGCCAAGTTCAGATATTTTTTTCTTACTGCACAAATTTCATGAAAAAATAAACAACAGTATCCAGGACATTGTTGGTTTGATTGGGGGATGGGATAGTCCTACTGCATATATTAAAACATTGTAAATCTAGAATAATTAAAACAATGTAGTACTGTTACACATTAGACCAATCACTGGTATTTCATAAAAATTCCAGAAATAGTACCAAGTATATATGAGGTTTTCAGTATGTGGTAAATGTGACATTTCACATTGGTAAGGGACTGATAGATTATTGAATAAATGTTGGAATATCTAGGCAGTCACCTGTAAAATTTGGTTTATAGTTCACATCTAAATGAATTCCAGCTTTAAATATGAAATACGAACTGCTAAAATATTGGTCAAATAAATGGAGAATTAAAAAAATCATTTTCTTAGTATAACACAAAATCTAGAAATGAAGGGGGACAAAAAGAAAAAAAATAGATAAATTCCACAAAAAAAGCTTTTGAAATTTATGTTAGAAAAACAATAAATAAAGTCTTAAGACAAACATGAAACTCTGGGAAGCATCTGTTAATCATATCATAGAAAAATGGCTGCAAGCTCTGTAAACCTATAAGAAACAGGCCAACCATTCAATAAATACATAAGCAAAGAGAATGAACAAACGATTCACAGAAAAGGAAATACAACTGGATCTTAAACATACAAAAAGCTGTTTGACACCACACATCATAAAAGAAATGTAAACTAAAACTACCCAAGTCTTCATATTTACCTCTCAGATTGGCAAAGGTCAAAAAGTTTAATTACACACCGTGGGTTTTGCCAGAGTGCAGGGAAGTAAGCCTTCTCATAATTCATAAAGAAATAAGTGGCAATCTCTATCAAATCCCACTGCTTAATATATAGTTACAAATTTACTAAAAGGAAAGCCTTACAAAAGTCCAGTAGAATCGGTGCAATTTCCCATTCCAGTTCATTTATGCCTTCAATTTATTTTTGTTGGAAATTTAACATAAAGAATCATATAATTTCAGAAATGGTATAGTGTCTCTCATGCATGAATTCCCTTTGTAACAACTTCGCCACCTCCCAAAGCAGCAGTTCTGTACATTTTAATTGTTAAAAGTCTTTTCTTAAGCTGACCCCAAAATGTCCGGCCTTCACCTTGCCCTCTGAAGGTGTCAGAGATTTCTAACTCTACTGATTCTAAATGCTAAAACACTAGAGTTGAGGTTATCGCTCTCCTGACGTAAGAGCTTTTTTTCAGTCTCCAGTCCAGACAAACATGTCTAAGGTGACTTTTTCTTTTTTGGGAAAGTAGATGTAATCAAGGCTCCCATCGGTCTTGATTAAGCAGAGGTCATTATTCCATGTGCCCTGTGATGCTAGTGTATGCACAGAGCTTGCTTCTGTTTCAATGTTCCTTCATGCATAGCACACAAAAAAAGCTCTAAGAAGCAGGAGGCTCACGTTTCACCTAAGGCTGGATGAGAGACTTGCCCAGGGCAGTGCCTTAATCAGGGCTTTTGCAATTTAGCAAGGGAAATGTCAGCTATGACACTACCCCAGGAAAGAGCTCATTATGAGCAAGTAGAAGGATCTCCTTTATGGCTACTGTTACACAAGTGTCTTTGATGATGAGAACAAAGAGATGCAAATGAAACCTAGGGACAGCCTTGTGTCTATAAATGTTTCTGGCATCTGCGATCTTTAGCCTCAGCTTCAGTATCAAAGAGATACATTGAACAAGAGCCCCACAACCAGTGGTCCCTCAGGTGCCCCTGATTATCTGTTGAAATGGTCAAGTGCATACTTCAGGGAAAGATGGAAAATGTAGAAAATTAATTTTACTGGACTTCCAGGAAGATGGTGGGAGTGTGGTCATATGCGGAAGCTTGGCAATTTATTTTCCCCACATGACACAACTGGATAACTAAAAATGCTAACCAATAATGTCATAGGTAAGAAAGATTTACTAGTAAGGTATGACGTCTTTCTGAACACATTTCTATTTCTAGAGGCAATTGTTTAAGCCGATCCTCTTTGCCTAGTCTGGTTACAGGAATGTCCCAGGTAGCATTGAAACAGGACACTTCTTTCCTTGGAATCTTAGATGTAAGTCTCACTCATGGTCCTCAGTGAGTGCTCTGGTCTTGGCAAGATGATATCTATTGTTAAAGAATAATGGCGCAGGACAGAACTAACTAAGCGTGGAAGACTTGTCCAGACTACTGCAATAGTGGAGAAAGAGTGAATTCAGCTCCATTGAAACAAAAGGCAGGAGAGGTGTTAGGCACTGGGGTGAGCTAATGGAAAGTCACCAAAAAAAAGATTTTAGTGGGGTGGCTGGTCTAAGCGATTAGGCCATCTGAATTTGCAAATTATTGCTTATTGAAGGTAAGATCCTCCCCTCCCACAGAAACTGGAAGATAGCAGCACTTTATTGAGGGTTAAATTTCAAAGGGATGGCTCCCAGGTCCTTGAGAAAGACATTCCTGGCCTGTAAATTTGGCAAGATTCTGGGAGGAGATTTACATCTCAAAGGGGCAGAGAAAAAAATTGTAATTGCAAGTTTTCTAAAATAAATGCTCTAAGGCTAAGCAAAGGAAGGTCGGGGTAGGGGGGTGGGGACTATATCAGGAAGAAAACTGTCTAAAGTTTAGTCAAGTCAAGCTGAGGGAAACTTAAGGCCATTTTGGTCACTATAAGGCATAGAGAACCCTGTCTTCAAATTCCTGATGGGACTAGAGAGGGGAAAAAAAAATCAGAATTTTCCGGAACTCAGAAAAATTCAAATTTCCTACCAAATAGGAAAGGTCCTTTTTAATTTGGAGCTGGACTGTGAACATCATCAAGAACAGTGAAGGTCTGAGAATGGGGCCTCCCACCTCTTGGCAGAGAACAATCTCCTACCTGGTTCCCCATCCCTGACTCTGTCACCTTACTGAAAACAACTTCATGTATAGACAGTTAAGCCTTAGAGACCAGCCTGAAAGGAAAGAGAAGGAAAGAGAAGAAACAATTGGTGGGCATCTTAAGTTAGGTTCCTACATACAAGACCTCATTTAATTCTGTCAACCCTCTTAAGAAGTATTCATTACTAACCCATGTGACAGAGGAGGATGTTGAAGTTTAGGGAGGGTATTTTGCTCATAGGTGTATGGCTAATGCACATCAGAGCCAGATTGTAACCCAGTTTTTTTCTAGCACTTAAGAAACATCTGTTTTTCTGAGAGTGAGGAGAGAGAGAACAGGAGAGAAAGAAAGACATACAGACAGAGAGAGTTTATATGTTTCTCTTGGAAAGTTTGGAACAAGGCAGGTAACAGTCTTGTGGTTTTTTCATAAAGATAGTGATCATAGTATGAGAAAGGATGTATGAGTCAATTTACCATTAGTTTATTCCCCACTTTGCATACTGAATGTTTGTTTTATAATGCAAGTCATAGTACGTTTCTTCCCTACTTAAAACCAGTGGCTTCCCATCATGTTCAGAATGAAATCCTAGGCCTCACCCATCCAACAAGACTCTGAACAGTCCATTCCCCTGTCTCTAACTTCTCATTGCCTTACTTACTGTGCTACAGAAACCAACACACTGTTTCTTTGTTAACATCAAACAAGGTCTTGCTCAGGACCTTTATACTTGCTGTTCCCTCTGCTTGGAACATTTCCCAAGATAGCAAAATGACTCGCTCCCTAAGCATTCTATAATGTCTCAGGGCAGTTTGTATTCAATATATTTTATTTTTTTAATTGTTTTTTTTTTGCGGGGGGGTGTTCTTTTTTGTTTGTGTTAGGACCTTTTTATGTAAAGGGACATTAGCCCCTTTTTTTCCTGCAATATTGATTTCTACAAGAAAAGTTAAAAAATGAAGTTGGATATATTACTCTTATAATTACTTCTAGATCAAATTATAGTTAAGATGTCCTCACTTAGATATTGTAATGGAATATACTGATCTTTCTTTTTTTCTACTCATAGGGTTTTCTTTTTACATTCAGACTTTTGATTAATTTGCATTTACACCGTGTGTGGTATAAAGGGTAAGGTACAAATCCAATTTATCTTTTTTCTCAAATGGCTGTTTATCTTAATACGATTTCTTAAAAACATCTCTTTTTTCCCTTAATTCAAGATGCCATTTTTATAATATCAAATTGGCATATGCACTTTGATTTATTTCTGGATTTCCTATTGTATTTCATTAACTCTCTTTCTGATCAAATAACTGTTGCATATTTAATATATTTGACTGAATCTGCTGAGCAGTGAAGAAGAAGTCGGCACCATCTGTTCTGAACTGGCCCGGACTACCCTGTGGACTGAGCCTCAGTGCATAGTTTGCATCAACATTATGCTGGATTTGAGTTAAGACATCAGATTCCTGGGCTCTGATTTTTCTGAAAGTCTGTGCCAGAGTCTTTAGGGGTGGGGCCCAGGGGGCTACGTTTAAAAATAAGTTTACCAGCCAATTTCCAGATAAAGTTTGTAGATGGGAAGAAAGAAAATTCATACAGCATTTTTTCTAATGGGTATCTATTTTATCTTTTCTCTGCCTAAAGGCACAGAAAGATATTTTGTATCACCGTATAAGCTACAAAACCAGAAAGGAGATATTTTTGCTCAAAATGCAACTACTTTTGACTACCACCCAAATCAATAAGTATGATTTCCTTTGGCATCGCTGAATGACATATTAATAAGACAGACTGAGATAGGCTAGGCTTGAGAGTTAGCCAAGTGGGGAGAACCAGAAGGATTAATTAATTAATTGAATTTTTCTGTCTCAATTCTGGCCACAACATTTTATCAGCATTAACACATTGAAAGTGCCTAATTTGCATATCCAGAAAACTCATGCCAGATGGGTAGGGGTCATTGCATTAACATTCACTAACCATATTTAGAATCAACAAATTAAGATGAGCTAATTTGCATATAAAATCAGAACAAGGTGAAAACAGAACCAATCATAGGAAGGCAGTTTCTCACAAAAGTGTTTACAATCCCTGTGCTTCCCATAGTTTAGTATCACTTATTGCTGCTGCAAGGTGCATGCAGTTCCTTTGCTTTTGGAAAGCTTGAAGTCTTTGTCTGAAGGCTCGGGACATTGCTCTAGCAAAAAGCCCAGGACTGGAATTGTCTTTAGTGGCTGTTTATTCACTGGGAAAGGAGAAAGATCATCTTTCCTACACAATTCAGAGACATACTTAGAAGTCAAGGTTCTGTGGCCTTTTCCCATAGTCTCGAAGAATATGTATAAATGGTATATTTATTAATAGTTTACATAAATTAAATAATTTAATGTGATTTTTAATGTTTAATTATATAATAATTACAAGCAATTAGAATGGTTATATTCAATTTGTTGGGTTACGGTAATATAAAAACCAATAAATAGAATACATGGAAAACAGAAGAGGGAAAGGTAGTTTTCAAGAATCACAGAAATTGTGTAGAGTCATAGGGCACATTCAAATCTGCCCTCAAAAGCTGGGAGCAATGATTCATGCTGGAGAAACTATATAAATCATTGAATTTGAAGGGTGGATAAATAGAGACAAAAATGTCAGAATTTAGGAGAATGAAAAAATCAGAATGGTTACCAAGGACCAACGCAGAAAGCAGAGAGAATTGGGGCAGACCTTCACCAACTGGCATTCTTTTCATGGGTGATGCAGCTAGAGGGGAAAATGTAGAATTAGAGCAGAAACCTTTGGCCTTGAGTCTTTCACTGTTCGCAGATATTCTTATCATTCTATATAACTTCATCACCAGCACCCCCAAAGAATGAAATAACAAAGCCCTGATCAGCCTCGAATAGCCATAATCTGTAACTCGTTCATACCACTGACCCTGACTTTTCATTGTTTCACCTTATTCTGGAAGACCTTCTGGCAGAGACCAATTGTTCTAACCAAGACCAATTGTTCCTCTTTTGTATCTCTGCCCTTTAAGAAGCATCTATCATTTCCTAGAGCAGGATAAAGATCCAACATTTTTGTGTTAAGAGAGGAGGATCGAATGTGACTCAGAAAATGTGAAAATTGAGGAATAAAAAGAGGAAATTTATCCTCAGGCTCTATTAGTACTATTATTGTCAAGGGTAAGTGGAATGGCAGGGGAGCTGGGTCCAGCAGAAGTCAGAGCAGTTGTGGAAATAAGCTGATGGTAATATTCTCTGCTGTACTGAGGAAAAATAAGGACAAGGACCTAGACATAGATGAGTAAGTGACACAACTATTTAATAATAGGTATAACACAGACACCGATCAAGGAGGACAGACTCTAATGCTAGTACCAGAACAGGATCTTGGAAGTGCAACTGTGGCCCATGAAACCTAACTGGTTAGAGTGAACTGTGCCTAATACCCCTCAAGTACTCCAATATGTAGAGTATTTATTGAAAAGTGTAAACTTTTCGAAACTTCTTCATCTTCAGGAAAACTTCTGAGCATTTGAGTTCTTTATTGCTAATTGTAAATGTTCATTTTATCATCCCCAAGCACTGCACTTGATAGATCATCTATCTCTTTGTCTATAAACTGAGGAGGAACACGCTTACAGCTAGAAAGGCTGCCTATAAATCCCAGGCAGAGTTGAATCCTTATGACTGGAATGGGGATGAGATAGCACAGGGAGAAATGCTTCTGATGAGAGAAACACTGAGAACATAACCGAAATGACAATCAATATTGGTGAATGTACCAATGAGCATTACTTGTTGCCTTAGCTTGAAATATTTCTGCAGAAAGTTAAAGAACATATGACATAAAGGCATATAAATTAATATAAAATGGGCCTGCCTCTGTATGTAGCTGATTATGTTAATCCTAGCACTAAGACTGTACATTTTGCACTATTTAATTCATTTACTACAAGTTGCATTCCAGAGAACTATGCCAGAAATTATGTTTAATAGCTGATAATCAGTATTTTTCTTTGAGATAGAAGTGGGAGATGGAATCTATTCAAGCAAATTCATCTTCATTAACAAGCTTTTGCCTTACGTTTGAACCTTTGATTTCTTTTCATCTTTATACTTTCCAAAGTGAAATTGACAGTGGTATAAGTGCGAGCCCCTATTCCCTTCCTCTGCCAAAGCCCTGTAGATCGCTTTAAATTTCCTTACTGCTGGCTCATTTCACAAAAGGTTTAAAAGATATTCTAGGAAACATCTTTCTGGCTACATTTTGTTGCCCTACTCATGTTTTGTGGCCATACTTTAAAAAAAAAATTATTACCTCCTGTGGAAACAAATTCATCATAAGCCTCTTGCAATATATCTCAAGTCCATGACATGTTGGGACTGACATCTATTCATAGATCAACTATAAATAGGCAGCAATTTACTCCCAATTAGATGTGGAGGGAAATCTGGAGTTGCAAGAAAATTTCCATTCACTCAGTATGCAGTCTCTGTGATGGCTAAGTAACTCATGAAACTGCCATTTGTTAAGATTTCACCTTATTTAATTTCCACTCAGACACTTCTCTAATTTCTGCAGAGCCTAGGGAATAACTTAAGACAGGGTAATTAATTGGAGCATAGCATCTTTGAGGGGGAGAAAAGCAAAATTATTTACTTCTTTTCTTTCCTTTAAAAAAAAATTCTGAATATTGAGACCACATTCTCCTCCGTTAACTCCTCTAAACTGCAATATTCTAATTAAATTAAAATCACCTATGATATGTCTTCCCTAACTAAGAAAATGTAATCCAAATAATAAACTGTATGCCTTGGTCATCCCTAAGAATCACAAATTAGTTTCAATGTGGATTGAGTAATATGAGCTTGTGGCTTTGGAGAATGGGAGAAAAGGCATGGAATACTCATTGGGGGACTTTGATTGTATAGAGTCTAATCAGTTCTGTTCAAAGAATCTCATCTAAAATGAGATTGAATAGAGACTGTTGAATCTCTGAGCTTCCACAGGAATTTAATAGTGATTAGTTTAAATGAATCAAAATTACTGCTAAGAATTGATTATTATGAGGAGAAATCTAAAGAGAATTTGATTAAATTAATGCAATGAATGTTGTTGTTTAGCTTGAACAGAGAAAGAGAGCATTTACTTAACCCGATAGTATCAGATAAAATCACACTTCTGCACACACATATGTCATATGTGTTTTTAGTTTTTAAATAATTAAAATAGAAAAAGAATTGCTCAAATGGCACTTAACCTAGTTTTATCATGCCAAAGACATTTTGAGATCTTGTAGAACAGTACTTTTCAAGTTTTCATGTTCATCAAATCACCTAGGGATCTTGTTAAACCAAAGATTTGGCGAGATTCAGGAGTTCTTAGGTAAGGCATGAGGTTCGCATTTCTAGCAAGCTGCCTGGTGATGCCGATGCTGCTGGTTTGGACCAACCATACTTGAATAGTGAAGTTGTAGAACATCTGGGTCATGAGTATGAAAATTAATTACCACTGTATGGGGATAAGCTAGTTAATACTAAGTACTGATTTATATAATGCCTGATAACTCATAGTATAATATAGTTACTGAATGGTTTTAAAAGTTTAAGAACTAGGTGATAGCAGAAATTTCTGGTTCTAGGCTTTCCTCTACTACAAATAACAGTTCTTAATATGTATGTAGTACTTTGCAAAGTAATTTTACACAATTTAGGTCACATAGTTTTATGTCAATCCTCTCAACAACCCTGTGGAGTAAGTCAAGCAAGCATTTTCTTTTTATTTTCCTTATGAGAATCCTAAAACAGAGTTGATGTGTTTTGTACTGTTTCACACTGTTATTCAGCATGAAAACCACAACTCAAATCCATATCTTCTAATCACAAGTTGAGTCCTTTCTACTGATAGTGATTTTGTGTGGATCACAGAGAGTCCTTCCTTCACTTATAGAATGAGTGATTCAGGTTCATTTAGATAAGTGGCTATCAGCCTTCACTATTCAATTAAATTACCTTGGGGACACACACAAAATAGCAGCGACCAGCTCCATCCCAAACCAATTGAACCAGAATCTCTAAGAGTAGATACCATTTCTTTTAATACCTTAAGCACATTCTGATGAATAGTGAAGACTGAGAACCAATGATATTTGATGACCACTGAAGTATCTTTACGTGTAGGAGTTCTATCCAGCTATAAAGGTAGGTTTTCGTCCCTATCTTCCTTCAGGAAAATCTGGGTAACAATGGAATCCAAATAAATAAGTATGGATAAGTCTGTCACTGACTTTGTTAATGATGTTAAATTATGATTTCATAAGTTTTTACTGTTTGTCTCATTGCACAGGCCTTTAAAATGCTAGTAGATTTCAGCTGATACTTTAAAAATTTCAAATGAATATTTTAGTTTGCTCCTTGTATCCATACTCTATTCAATTACTACATTATTATTTCTGAGTTTCCTATTTGTTCTTTGAACCTGGCACTGAGTATTTAGGCTTCTATTTGGGCTTTTATTGCAGTGGCTTTCTAAACCCTTTTGATTGTCTTTGGCATGCCCGTGACCTCGCAAGGATGTGAATATAAAGTGTGCTTACATAGTTACTAGGTTACATAAGATTTCTATGTCAGAAGTTCATTGTGTAAATGGTGTAGAAATACTTCCTTCTAAGAGCTGAAATTTCAGTACTAAGTACCCCTGATGTAAATTTTGCGAAAGTTTAGGTTGTTGGAAGCAGATGATTCTGTTTTTCTTTTATAGAATGATTTGCTTTTCTGTAATTGTCATAAGATCAAGAGGAACAGGATAGTCAATGGCTCACCCTAGTATATTCCATTCCATTGACCACTTTTCAAAGGTGAATAGACAGGAGGAAAATGAAGGCTTTGAACTCCTGGGAGGAACCAAGAAGGATTTAGGCCTTCCTGGAGTAATCCTTGAATATTTGATCACCTATGGCCTATTCCATCTGAAAGCATCCTAATTCTACATGATGTCACTGGGTCAATGATGAGTCTCTAAGGTCCTTTAAGAAGGACTGCACTTTCTTACTTCCATTTTCTATAAGTAGGCAGTTTATTAAATAAGGAAATGAAATGTATACTGATCTAAAGAAGACTACGATATTGACTTATTGGAGTAGCAGGTGCAAAATGATCTTTTTGACAATACATCATTAATACCAATTCCTAGATGTTTTAGCCTGATCTCCCTGCCTTTCTTATACAGTTTGTCTGAAGATGTTCAAGAGGTTCAGAGATGCTTTTTAATTTGATTTTACTGCGAGATTTTTAGACCTTAGGGAAAATTATCTGGTTGTCATTATAAAATACATTTTTATTCACCACAAGCAAAATGGTTACAACCCATTGCCTTTATTAATTTCTAGATTTTCCTATTCCTTCTTACAGTGTCGTATCTTTCATAATATCACTACTGGCCTCCATGGACCTCACAGAGGAGATTCTTTTTGTTTGGGAGACTCCAGGTGTATTTTCTTTTTCTCCCTCCCTGGTAAACAGCTTTATCTGAGCCCAGCTGAGCCTGGTTCCCAGAAAACATTTGGCTACCATTGCTCTTGGGAGATGGTTACTCTACTCACAAGGTATTCAAATTTTTTCCTGCTCCATTAATTCCCCTGTTTGTATCTGGAAACTTTATTTTCTAGTAGACTCTTTATGCAATTTGTAGCTATTTCCCTACAGGGCAAAGTATGGCATCACCAGCTGACATTAAATAATAAATGTTACCAAAGTGATTGTTCTTATTTGGAATTAATAATATTTTATTAGAACTCATTAGAGCACTCGACTGCTTGTGTCAGACCCAATTGTTCAAGCGAGCATTGAGCACACCTTCCTAATTCAATGTTCAGTCTCTCTCTCTCTTTGATGTAAGGGAACTACATCTTTGTACTAGGTTGGAAAATCCAAGTTTTAACTCTTCCTGTGTCAGTCTGAAGGCTGGATTTATATATAATGTAAATGTCTAAATATTAAGAACAGTAGAAATTTAACTTTTCAAAGGGAAAAATTCAGATAGTGGAATCTGATGACAGATGGCATCACGTATTTATTCCATTCTTAGAGTTTTTGCCCTTTTGTTAGGGTTTATATCAAAGTACAACCTAGGTCAAAATATCTTTAGATTTGTTTGGTTTCAGAGTTAAATATCAAATATTTACCTCTGAAAATGAGACAGAAAGAGATAAGCTAGTTGTATCAAATATCAATTTTCTGTCCCTCCATATCTCCTCTCCAGCTGTCTTCATTTTATATTTTGCCTTAAGGATCTGAATTTTATGTACACAGTGGAGAAAGGCTCTTTGCTTTCTGGCTTCCTTCAGTGTTTGGCCAATAAGAAGTCATGACGTGAGATCAGGAGGAGGAGAAAGGTAGGATTTTATGTCCTCTGGCTCCCTCCCTGGGAGGTTGCTCCAGGCTAGCTGTGTTTTCCCATGAAACATTTCTGCTCCTCTCAAGATGGCCCTCTCTATAGGACTCTCTCCAACCAATGCTGGGGAACTCTCATCTCCTATTTCTTCAGGCCCTGAAGTGATAGCAGCTCTATTAGAGTTACTAGTTTCACTGTTCTGTACTATCCCCTCTGATTTTCTTATAAATATGAGTGTACTATTTCAAACTACAGGGACCCTGCATGATTCACTAGTATTAACATATAGGTTTGTGTGGATGGGATATCTATTTGTCTTATCTCAAAGTATGAGGATGGGAACCTATTAACTATACATAACTTCCAACCTTTAAGAAAACTGGACTTGTGATACAAACTATGAGTAATATGAGTGGTGAGTGCTAATGAGAGATGAGAAAGTATATCAGTAGTTTCCACTTATCCATTGGGATATGTTCCAAGATCTCCAGTGGATGCTTGAAATTGGAGACTGTTCCTAACCCTATACTTTATCTATATCTATATCTATATCTATATCTATATCTATATCTATATCTATATCTATATCTATATCTATCTATATCATCTATATCTATATCATCTATATAACTCTATATCTCTATCTATCATCTATCTATCTATCTATCTATCTATCTATCTATCTATCTATTTATCTATCTATATCATCTATATTTAGGCAAGGCAACCCTTGGTTGACCTCACAGATTGCAAGGACCTTGTCAGCTTACAATCCCTTACTTTTTATTTTTTATACCTATAGTACCTGGTCTTCTTAGGTAGTCTCCTATCCAAGTACTAACTAGGCCTGACCCTGCTTAGCTCCTGAGATCAAATGGGATCAGGCTTGTTCAGGGTGACTTGGCCATAGACTATATTTTTCTTATACATACATACCTATGATAAAGTTTAATTTATAAATTAGGCACAGTAAGAGACTAAGAACAAGAACTAATATAACATAGAACAATTATAACAATATACTGTAATAAAAGTTATGTGAATGTGGTCTCTTTTTCTTTCTGTCTCTGCCTATCTGTTTCTCTCTCTCTCTGAATCTAGATGGCTTCTAAGTGACAAAGGGTAGGTAGCATATACAGAGTAGGTATGCTGGACAAAGGGACGATTCACATTCTGGATGGGGTGGAGTTGGTTGGACCAAAATTTCATCATGCTACTCAGAATGACACATAATTTAAAATATATAAATTATTTCTTTCTTAATTTTTCCATTTAATATTTTTGGACCATGATTAACCATGATAATTAAAACTGAAGAAAACCAAACCACAGTTAAAGGGGAGGAGAGACTATAGTATTTGTAATATTTAAAGATGGTATCCAGTTGATATGCATTTGTACAATCATATATTGCTCATAACTGGCTTTCATTCTGATTGGCCACAGATCTGTATTGAGAAGTAGTTTGAAAGCACTCGGGTAATACTGATATATATTATTATCCATGTGGATAAATTGCTACTTGGTGAACTTTGTTTTTTTCCACTTGAAAATTGGCAGAGAAAAGCTTTATTTAAGCATTAGTAAGCTATAGGACTGTAAGACACTTTGAGGGAATTAAAAATCAGTTAATTTAAAACTCGAACTCTTTTAAAAATATTTTTAGAAATAAGATTATACATGATTAATTTATAATACTGAGATTTTAATGCAGTGGTTTTTATTTAATTAGGCATAGTCCAATATTTTTTTTAAGTTTATTTCAAATTCACTTTGTAGTTTTATAATGTTCAAATCAATGAGACTCATTTTGGTTCATCACTCATATACAAGAAACAATCCATTTACAAATACACTACACATAACCTGAAAAAGAAAAATAAGCCATAATTGTAGCTTTATCATAATACTCACAGTAGCTATCATTTATAGGGAAATTTCTATGTTCTAGGCAGTCACTGTATAAACTTCATAGGCAGTATATTATTTAATCCTTTACTCAATAAATATTTATTGAGAACCATTGCATTTTAGTTTTTCAGTTAAGGAAAATAGGACTTCGAGAGATCTAACTTGCCCCTAAACATGTATTTCGTTAGCATCTAACTGAATTTGATCTGTGGACTCTGACTCTAAAGCCCCTGCTCTCAACTATTATAATAAACTGTTTCCCAGACTTTCATAAAGCTTAAAGCAATTGTTATTTGTAAAACAGCAATCACAAAATTTTTGATGATCATTAATCAAAGTAGGAAGGATTACTTGTAATTGTATTAGTGTATACTTTTATTTCTTGACATTCTCATCTAAATTGGTTCAGTAGATGTTTTTGTAATACCTATTAAATATAAGGAATAGAGTAGAACTGTCCAAATGAGAACTGAGTGAGGTAGCTGTGGGACTGTTAAGGAGGAATATATGTGAGGAGAATCATAATGAAATGATTGACAAGATTATTTAATTAAAAATCTAGACTTAGAAGGGAAACATTATTTGGTTCAGTTTTTTTCTTTTATACGATAACGAAAGGGAAACCTAGATACAGTGGCCTCCCAAAGGACACTGTAGAAATGTCTGAGGACAGTTGGTAAGAAAAGACTTCCTTCAACCATTCCATTCAAACCAAAGCAAGGCATCACAACAAATATCAAAAATTACGAATTAAGAAAACTTTATTGAATTAATGGATGTAGTTATTGAGGATTTATAGCTTCTAACCCAGTTAAAGATGAGACAAACATTTATTATATTCTTCTTGATGAAAAAACACACCACCACAACTATTGCCAAATACCCATCATTCATACTCATAGTGTTTGTATTTAACTTATCTTCTGAAATTTCTATGTATCACAGCATTAAATCCTAAATTAGAATGTCACTTCTGTTTTCTAATATACATTAAAGTAAGCAATTCTTAGATTTTTTTTTTTAAGTGTAGACATGCGCTACCTAAAACCAAGCCACAAATCATGTGAGGTAAAGGTTCTACACGTTAGGAAAGACTTGCCTAGCACATATAGTAGTAGTAAGAGTTAAGTAAATATTAGGTTATTTTGATGGTGGCTATAAACTAATATATTCAGAAATGTCCCTGACATTGGAAAATCCAGTTCTGAGCTAATGTCTTAGTCAACTAAGACATTTGTGGAGTGCGAAAGTTAGCATAACAAAGGAAGGATCCATCTATGCAGGTGAGTTTTGTGGGGATTATTGTGTTCCCTGCATTTGCTATTGAGAATGGAGGCTAATCTTAGCCCTTAGCTTGGCATTCCGTATTGTTTAGTGAAGATGAATGGTGTATGCTGAAATCTGGCATTATCAGCTCTCTCTAGCTTTGTGTCAGTTTTCAGTGTTCCTGATGGACATATTATATGCAATGTTCACTAATAAACTATTTCAGAGCATTCTTCTGTTTCAGGATAAGTCTTTAATATATATGGTACTGATAGGGATGAGAATGTTGCAATTAATAAGTACCAGCATAACCACTCTCTCATTCAATTAATAGGTGACTATGTAATCATGTGTAAACAGTATCCTTTACTGAGCTGACATTTACATCACCATTAATTTTTCATAATTAGGTTATAAATAGTCCATTTGTGGAATTAGGACAATGAAGTTTAAAGATATAGGAATATATAGATGTAATTCTTTCACTGAAATTAGTCCTAAACAAAAAAGAAGAAGTAACTGATTAGAAATATGTAAGAAATGTGATCCTCAGGAGAAAATTGTTATGTCTTTCTAGAATTACTAATAGTGAAGAGAATGAGTGCTAGATATAGAAAGTCATAGACTTTAGACTTCAGAGAACAGGTAATGTCAATAAAAAGTAACTTCATTAAAGTCAAAAATTTCTGGTCCCAAAATACAGAGGAAACTAACCAGGAGAAAAAGACACAAAAGCTAAGGTCCATGGTTTTACTGTAAGAAAAAAAAAAAAAAAAAAACCAGGAAAAGAAATTTCTTCCCCCTCAGCAGCTGGCACTTGTGCAAGTCCCTGATTGTTAGAACTACTGGGACTTCAGTTCTTGGCCAGGTTATAAAGTGAATAGTTTAAAACGTTCTAATTTAAATTGTGCATCTTTTTTCCCCCCTACTCTTTTGGACTGTAGCTTCATTTTTATTCCTTTTTGAATCTTCTCTCTATGGAAATACAGAGAAAATTCAGTCTTACACAGTGTTCCAAATCTTACAGATAGGTTATCTTTTCCCATTTCTCTATCTCTAGGTACCACAATAGACAAGCACACAGAGATCCTTGCAATGGCACGATGTGAATTCTATATGAAATTTAAAATACCTCTCCGCACTGAGGGAAAACAGCTATTTCAGGTAATCACTGCTCCTGGGTACTGGGAAGCAGGTAAACATCATGGAGCAATAGATAAGAGTGTCTCTCTTAAGACAGATGTGGAGCAGGGCTTTTCTTCAGCTATGAATTTGGCCTACCCCCTCACTCTTTATAGTCCACCAACATTTGACTTCATTTTTTTTCCCCTAATGTACAAAGATGTCCTTTACTGCGTGAGGCTCTTGTAGGAAAGTCATTTGTTCTTCCTGAAAAGATTCTGTTCATCTCTCTCTGAGCCTGCAACAGAACACCATAGACTGGGTGACTTATAAACAACAAAAATTTATTTCTCACAGTTCTGAAGGCCAGAATGTCTGAGATCAAGGTGCCAGCAGGTTCTGTGTGTGGTGAGGGCGTGTTTCTTGGTTCACTGAGGTCTGTCTTCTCCCTGTGTCCTCGTATGGCAGAAGGAGCAAGAGAGTTCTTTGGGGGTCTCATTTTTATAAGGACACTAATCCCACTCATGAGAGCTCCGCCCTCATGACCCAATCACCTCCCAGAGGCTCCACCTCCTAATACCATCACATTGCAGGTTAGAATTCCAATATATGAATTGTGAATTCAAGCATTTAGTTCATAGCAATCCTAACTTCCTAAAAGTGCCTACTCGTCATTAAAGTCTTAACATCAATGCTCCTTGAGGAGTTTTACCATCCTAAATGAAGTTAACTTCCCTTTTGCACACATTCATGCAGCCTACATTTCTGTTTCAAAACAATGTATTACATTTATAACTAAAAAAATTTTTATAATACTTTTTAATTTTACATATTTTGCCCCCACCAGACAGTAAGGTGTCAGGAGGGGCAAGCACCATATAGGTCTTATTTAACACCTGAAATACAGTTGGAGTTCAACAAATATTTTTTGAATGAACAAATAATTAAATGACATTCATCAGCTCAAAGGCAGGCAGGAAACTTACTCCCTGGCAGATGAACTGCTGCATAAACAGAAGCTGAGTAGTGCAGAAAAAGCATTTGATTTGGAGTCAGAACTTTTGGGTTCAAGTTCTAGCTTTGTCAACTTTTAGCTGTTTGCTAGGAAGAGGACACCACAAAGTTATGTCCTTCAACTATAGCATGAAGACTTTTTCCTCAAATCATTTCCTGTCATAAAAAAACTATTTAGATTCTAAAATATATATGAGGCTTTAAAAGTCTTTTGTTAATATTTATTGAGGTCTCATTGACAGATAAAATTATATATATTTAAAGTGTACAATATGATTTGATGAACATATACATTGTGAAATGATTACTATATCAAGTCAATTAGCATATATTATCACCCCACATAGCTACATTTTTTCTTTTTGGAAATTTTAATTTTATAAAATATCAGGCATATAGTACAATATGATTAACTCCTGATACTATGCTGCATGTTAGCTCCTCAGAATTTATCATGTTATAACTCAACTTTTGTACCCTTTGACCAGCATCTTCCTATTTCTTCTACCCGCCAGCCCCTGGCAACCATCATTCTACTCTCTGTTTCTATGAGTTTGACTTTATTTTTTAGATTCAAGGGTTCTTCACAATAGAAAAATTGTGTATTATGTAGTACAATATTGTCCACGCAGGCAGTGACAGCACCATTTGACAATTTTTAATGTTGCAATATCATTGATTAAAATATGGGAGAAAATGATAAAATGTTGCTCTTAAAATTTGATAAAATGCTAAACAAAGTATTAATAATAATTACAAAATCTTCAAAATTTACAATAGCTTCTCATTGCACTTAACAGAATTCCAGAGTGAATAATGCTATTATTTAAGAGGTTTCTGAGCTTTTTTGTCTTCCTGCTTGTTTGTGCATAGTGCGCTGAAGGCCAGAGATTAAAATTAGGTATTATCTGAGATAAAACGGTGAATTCAGTCCATTTCAAGATACAATTCTTCAGTACTGTGGTATGCATAATTTTGTATGAGATGGTTAAGGAGATAGTGAAAATGTGTAACAGACACTTCTTTGAAAAGGATCTATTTATAATAAGCAATACAGAAATAGCCATGAGGTGGGTAGAGACTCCTTTCCTATGCAGGATAATGAGCACAGCCCCACCCATCAGAGAAGCCTCAGAGGATGTTGGCTGCCTTTGTAAGTGAAGATGCTACAATAGCATTTGTGGAGACCAGGGTTTATTGGGCTCCAAGCTCTTGAGAGTAATCCTCTTTTTCTTTCCATTATGTACTTTATCGTAACTCACTTTACTGATCTTGTTTCCTCACAGGATGCTGTTCAGAGACAGTTTACCAGTTCAGCTGAAACAAGATTTTAAAATGGTGACTTCAGTTTCTGGCTTCAGTTTCCTTGGTAATTTATTATCACTAACTCTTGCAAGAGTCCTGAGGGAGACCTAGAAACATGTACCTTGCTGAGGCAGGTCAGTGGTGTGGGCCAGGTACTGGATACTGAGAAGGAATATGAGAAGGGAGGGTAGACTGCTCAGTGTTTTCAACTTCTAACCTTTCTTGGCTTTCTTTCAAAAATCATTAGAAATATAAATATGTACAGCATAGGAAACACAATCAATAATATAATTATATTCAATGCCAGGTGGGTACTAGAGTTATCAAGGTGATCACTTCCGAAGGTATATAAATGTCTAATCACTATGTTGTAAAACTGAAACCAAGATAATATTGTATAACAACTATAATATAAAATTTTTCGCAAAAAGATAAATATGAAACAGTTCTGCTGGGTGAAAAGAGTGCCCATGACTGATCCAGGAAGGAGGGCTTAGAGGAGAAAGCACGACTCTATCCACATGTGGTGAACGCAAGCTGAGTGTAGATAAGGATCTAGGTGAAGATCACTTTGATGTCCTGTCATTAAGTTTGAAAAACGATATGAGTCCATGCAAAAACCTTCACATGGATGTTTGTAGCAGCTTTGTTCATAAATTGCCAAAACTTGGAAGCAACCAAGAAGTGCTTCCAATAAATAAACTGTGGTACATCCAAATAATAGAATATTATCCAGTGCTAAAAACAAATGAGTTATCAAGCCATGGAAAGACAAGGAGGGACCTTAAGTGCATATTACTTAGTGAAAGAAGCTAATCTGAAAAGGGGACATACTATATGATTCCAACTATATGACTTTCTGGAAAAGGGCAAAACTTTGGAGATAGTAAAAAGATCTGTGGTTACCAGAAGGTAGGGAGAGGAAAGTGATGAATAGGTGGAGCACAGAGGAATTTTAAGACAGTGAAAACCCTCTGTACAATATTTTAATGATGGAAATATGACATTACACATTTGTACAAGCCCATAGAATGAACAACACCAAGAGTGACCCTTAAGGTAAACTATGGACTTCGAGTGATCATTGTGTCAATGTAGGTTCATCCTCGGTAACAAACATACAACAAACTTAACAAGCACACAACTCTGGTGAGCGATGTTGATAATGGGAATCTGTGCATGTGCAGGGATAGGGGTATATGGTAAATCTCTGTATCTTCCTCTTAATTTTGTTGCAAACCTAAAACTGCTCTAAAAAAGTCTTTTAAAAAATATGAGTGATGACAGCCCTCAGTATGCACCTGTTCTTCTCCAGTCACACTGCTCTAAAGTACTCTGCTGTTACTCTGAGATATCTCATTAAGCTTCCTGTGCTGGATCTCTAGTTACCTTTATCATATAATGGCCTTTTTATTGCTGGTGTTTATCTTTTTGCTACAGCAAGACTTTCAATAACTTCTTGAGACAGCTGCATATATGGTACACATTTTGAACTTTTGCTTTTCTGAAAATGTCTTTATCCTGTATTTTTTTTTTTGGCCTGGTAATAAAATTCTATAGTTGAAAGTAATTTTACTTTAGAATTTTGAAAACTGTCCTTCCATCTCTCTTCCCCACTGCCCCTGTAAACTTAGAGAATTTTTTCTTTGTATCCAGTGTTATGAGATTTCACAATGATAGGTCTTGGTATGGACTCATTTTTCAGCCATTGAGCTGAGCACTTGATGTGTCCTTTCAATTGTTCAGTTCTGGAATATTTTTCTTAAATTATTTTGTTTATTTTGTATTCTCTCTCTTTTTTTTATTTCTCTCTCTTTCTCTCTCTTTCTCTCTCTTTCTCTCTCTCTCTCTCTCTCTCTCTCTCTCTCTCTCTCTCTCGATTCCTATTATACAGATAATGGGCATCCTGTACGATGCTCTAATTTTCTTATCATTTTCACTCTTATTTTTCATCTCTCTGTTGATTCTGGAATGTTTTCTCAAATTTATTTTCCATTCCTCCTATTTTTAAAAATATTTTCTTTTTAGCTATCATGTTTTCTAACACAAAGAGTTTTTCCTTGTTTTCTGAATATTTATTTTTCTTATTATCCTATTTTTCATAAATGTATATCTCCTCTTTTCTCTGAGAATATTAATACTTGACAAGATTTTTTACAAACATTTTTTTCTCCCTGAATTGATTTCTATTCTTTCAAGTCACTTTATATCTGTATGTTTTGGTCTTTATTTTTCATATTAGAAGCTTTCTTTTGCTCTTTGAAAAACACTGTTTAGAAAATTAAAAGAAAAACCACAACAGTAAGAAAATATTTACAATAATGTATCTGATAAAGTACTTCTATTCAAAATATATAATGAGCTCTCAAAATTCAATAATAAAAAAACATAAGATAAAATAAAAATTAACAGTTACTTGAACTGACACTATCCATAAATAATATCTATGAATGGCAAAAATTCCAAGAAAAGATGCTTATCATCCTTAGTCATTATGAAATGTAAATTAAAACCAAAATGAGATATCACTGTGCACCTGGTATAATGACGATAACAAAATAATTGGCCATGCCAGTCTATTTCAAGAGGACATGAAAAAAATCCACTCTAATTTATTCCTGGTAGTACAAGGACTTTGGAAAATGATTAGGTAGTTTCTTAAAAAGTTAAGCATGCCACTTCACTTCTAAATTTGTACCTGAGAAATAAAAGCCTATGTCCATATAAAGACTTTTACACAATTCTTCAAGTAGTTTTTATTTTAATAGCCAAAAACTGGAAATGATCCAAATGTCTATCAAGCATTGACAGATAAATTGTGGTACATCCATTCAATGGAATACTACTTAGCTCTAAAAAGAAATGAGAGACTATTGATGTAACTGACACTGTTGATGAATCACTTATGGTGAATGAAATCAGCCACACCAAAAAAATACATATACAATATTACTCCATTTATAGAAAACCCTTGAAAATACAAACCAATCTATAATGATAAGAAGGAGATTTTTGGTCTCTTAGAAAGGGGATGGCCTTGAGAAACACTAAAAAGGAATAGGAGAAAAATTTTGCATTGATCATATTTATGACTGTGGCAATTATATGGGTTTATACAAATGTAAAACTTCAAATTATTTTTTTAAATGTGTGATTTTTGTATGCAAAATATACTTTTGTAAAGTTGTTTAATTAAAAATATTTTATAAGCTTGAGTATTTACCTCAGCTGTCAATTCCCTCACAATAGTTATCTATTTCTGTCTCAATATTATGATGCCTTAATTATTATAACTTTATAAAAAAATTTTATCTGGTAAGACAAGTCCTCTATGAGATATTTTGAGTATTTCTGGATGTTACACACTTATATTAATTGTAAAATTAGTTTGTTATAAACCATAAAAATTCTTGAGGAAGATTGTCCACTAGTTTTTGAAAAATTGATAGTCTTACTGTTGTGAATTTTCCTGTCTATAATAATAAGATTTTTACCTCTTGTTTTGGTTTGCACGTATATCTTCCACTAATATTTTATAATCATTTTTCCATATGATTTGCTTACATTTTGTTAGATTCCTTAGTATCTTAAAGATTTTTCTGCTTTATTAATATTTGTTTTCTAACTCTCTTTTTTGTTGCTATTGCTGTTGATTTTTCTATTCTATTGACATTTGAATAGTGTTCTAGTTTTCCAGCAATAATAATGAACTCTAATAATGGTTCCAATAATTTGTCAGCAAATGGACCATCTTATCACCAGAAACTAAAGACAATAATAAAGTTCATTAGACAGTTTTTCCTTTTTTTATAATATTTGGAAAGGTCATATTGTATATAAGGATTATCTGATCCTTGGTGGTTTGGCCAGAATCACAACTCCATCGAGTAATTTGGGGGCATTGGGAATTTATGTTTGACTATATATTCATTACATTATTTATTTAGGTTAATTTATTTAGACTGATTTATTTAGGTTAGCTGTTTCTTTTATGTCATTTTTATACTTGTATTTTCTCTAAAACTCATTTTATCTACAGTTTTAAGATTTTTAATCATAAAATTGTTCCTAATATCACTTTATTTTTTTAAAGCAAAAAATCATCATTTTTGATTATTAATCTCAGTAAAATGAGATATTTAAAATCTTGTCTTATTTTCATTAACATTTTAAACAAAATAGCTTTATAGTTTAGTAATTTTAAAATTTTATTACATCACTTATTCTACAGTTATTTTTCTAGATTCTTGAATGACATACTTAGCTAGCTTTTTTACTCTCTTTTAAGATGAATGAAATTAAGGCTACATTTTACTTATGAGTAAGTGTGCAAAGATTAATCTCAAAACAGATTTACAGCATCATTTGGCTGTGTTTCATTTGTTCTTTATAGCCATACCAATATCATGGTAATTTAATCACAGCTCTTCTTGAGATTTTGTTTTCGAACATGGGCTTCATTACAAAAAACATCTTTCAGTGTTTTAATTCTGTCTTTGCATCTCCAGTGAACTATGTTGTAGAATACAATTACATTAATCTTTTTCCTTGGACCAGATGGGCCGTGGACAGGTTGGATGCTTATTTGCCTATCTCCTTGGGTCTTCATGTGCACGTTACCCAAATTCACTCTGAGAACTGAATGATCAGAAACCCACAAGTTGGGACTAAGGGTCGAGATGACATTATGATGAGTGTTGGCTTGAACTTCTCTATCAACTCTAAATACAACAGAAAAAGAAAGTTTTAAAAGAGTAAGAAAAAAATTAAGATATAGCAAACTCAAAACAAGAAAAATATATCCATGGAACAGAAAGGCAATAGAAAATCAGTAGTGAGCTAGTAATCGGGGACTGGAGCCAGGGCCTGCTGGGCTCTGGGTCTGGTCAAAACTAGGATTTGCCTCCTGCAGAGCAATGGGAGCCGTGGCTTCAGGTACATGGCAGGAGACCAGAGTCAAGTAAATTGCATGAAACCTGGGGTAGGTGCAGGACTCACTAGCCATGAAATATAGTTGAAAGCACATTATGGCTACTGCCTGGGTCTATGGCTTATGTAAACACATATACCTGAAATGTCAAAGGATGTAGACAAAGTCATATCAACAGCATCTAAAATTAAGTGACCTTATATTTAGTGAGTGATTTTGAAAAAAGCCCATGGTTATGAGAGAACGGGAACCTGAGCCATTATAAAAATTTGTCCTGAGATGAAGTTCCCTTAGGAACCAAATCATATCTCTGAAAGAAAATGGGATCTCCATGGCAACCAAAAAGCAGATTCTCTCACATTGGTGTAAGAGGGACGGAAAGAAGCTTGATCCAGAGGGGGAAGCTCTGTGCTTTTTCTCTAGGCAGAGCCCTAAGGAGGCGATATGCCCCCATAAAGATGAGCTCTTAGATAGGCTATAGATATTTCTGTGTTATAGACATAGCAGAGAAGATCCTGCAGACCCACAGAAGCCAGAAAAACAAAAGTGACATTGAAATCAGTGATAGATGATCATTTGAGATGATGGACAACTCAAGAGATACTGATAAACAATTTCTCCCTGTTCTCCCAAACAGCTTGCCTTGGAATGAGATAGGATCTTAAACATAATCCAATAAAAAATGAAGGCTCCAATTTGATTGACATTACTTTTCTGCTGCTCTGAGAAATTACTAGTTTAAAATAAAAATTATGTTGGATTACAGAAAAATGCTATCTCTCTGACCTACCAAGAATTATATCATATTCCAATCCAATTTTTTTACAATTCAATTTTACATTATTGTAAAATGTGCCATGTTACTATGAGGTTAATGAAATGAACAGTGAAGCCTGATGAGCTAACCAAACAGGAGTGCCAGGTGTCCAGCTATACCATTCAAGTGACCTTCTGTCCTGGCTAGTTTTGCATTATTGATTGGTGGTTGTTGCTCTGGTTTAACTTTTGAGAAGAATATCTCTGGTTGTCTGTCTGGTTGAGATTTTTAGATTGGCAGCAATTTTGGTTATGTCCTCCTTGTGGGACCCTTTTCATTGTTTTAGGAAACTGTTTTTTGCATTGCACTTCCCAAGAAGGCAGAGATTTCCTTCCAGTTAGCCCTTCTCTCTCCATCTTTCCTGAGGTGGTATAAGGAGAATAATCAATATACATAGAAATTTGTGTTACTGTGAAAATTTTGCTCAGTGCGTTAGCAGCACTTTATCCCTGACACCTGCAAATGAGATATAACTGAGACCTCACTCTACTAAATCTTTTTATCACCCTGGATACAAACAAAAGGTACCCAATATGAAAGCCTCAAAGAACTAATGATTTTCTGGGGTCCCTTTCCCAAGTAATTTTAGTAAAAGAAAAAAGACACTATTTATACTGCCATTAGACTTGACACAGTTTTCCACTTTATCTTTTAGCCTAAATCCAGAATCCCTTCTGCCCAGGTCTAGGTTTGCCTAAAAGAAAGGCAAGATTGTTCTCCTTAGGGGCCTTGCAGATATTTTGGTATTTCTTTGACAATTGTAATTTAAAAAACCAACAAACAAGAAGAAAACCAAAGGAGCTCAGTAAGATTTTTTAAATTTTAAGTCAACCTTTATTTTCATTTTCATAACATGATGCTTAAATACTTAATTGGAAACAGATTTAAAAAATACACCAGAAGTTGAACTTTTAAGAAAAAAAATCTCGTGTTCTTTTTTTTTCTTGTGCTACATCACTAGAGAAAAATAAACATTTTTTTTTACCCCCATGTTCTGAAGAAGAAAAAACAGTAGTGTATTTTTAAAGCCTGAGCAGGTATGTGTATATGGGAGAAAGGAGCAAAATATTTTGTTTCAGATTCAAAGAATGAATTTAAGTTCCATTGGTCAGGAAGGTAGAGGATGGAGGCTGTCTTGGAGTTGGGGCTATAGCGAAAGTTTTCACTTCCAAGATTGTCAGGTAGGGAGCTAGATATCAGGTATTTGAATGGTCCAGGTGAGTGTGGGCGTGCCATCAGTGACCACGATTGGCTGAAGACCAGAAGTTCAGCTTTGAATGTTCAGACAACATAAACTCCAAGATGCCTGTACAATCCCAGAAATGGAGAGGTGCTCACCAGAAATGTCTGGTATGAATGAATGGTCACCGTTGGCAAGCAGGGGCACAGAGCTGGATTTGGAAAAATCCATTTAGATTTAGAAAAATAAAGCAACATAAATATCTGTGCACATTCATACCTGAGACAAATAGAAAATATCAAGTAAAAAGTTATGCCTATCTACTGACAAATTATATTTAAAAAAAAAAAAAAACCCTACCAGATTTCATAGCTAAAATTTTTATTTCTATGAAATCCTGATTTCTCAGCTCTCAGTTCCTTGGAAAAATTGAGGTTTTTGGAGCTTAACATTTTATCTGTGATTTAACCTACTTTGATTATACATACTTTATTTCTGTAATAATGTTTCTGTATATGTTTTAAAATCTTCATCTTTCTTAAAAACTTTTGAGGTTTTAAAATTGAATAATAATCTACCAAGGGTACCTGTATGTTCACAGTGCCTTCTATGCTAAAATTTTTTAATGTGTTTATTTAGAAATGGATACCATGATGAAACTGTAAAATTCCTAAAAGAAAAAATGAGAAAATCTTCATGACATTGATCTTGGAGGTAATTCCTTGGATATGATACCAAAAGTACCACCAATAAAAGCAAAAAGAGACAAGTGAGACTACATGAAACTATAAAACTTCTCTACAGCAAAGGAAATGACAAAATGAAAAGGTAACTCATGGAATTGGTAGAAAATATTTGAAAATCATATATCTAATAAGGATTTACTATCTAAAATATATAAGAAAATCTTATAATTAAGCAGTAAGGAGACAACCCAATTAAAAAATAAGCAAAACACTTGAATAGACATTTCTCTAAAAAAAACATAAATGACCAATAGGTAAAATAGGAAAATGAAAAATTGTTCAACAAGATTAATCACCAAGGAAATGCAAATTGAAACCACACTAAGCTATCACCTCGTAGCTAGTAGAATGGAGAAAAAAAAGATAAGTGTTGGCAAACATGTGGAGAAATTAGAACCCTTATACATTTTTGTTGGGAACATAAAATGATATGGCACTTATGGAAATGACTATGTATGTTTCTAAGAAAATTAAAAATGAAACTACCATATGATCCAGCAATCTTGCTTCTTCTGGGTACTTTACCCGAAAATCAAAATTAGGATCTTGAAGAGATATTTATACTCTCATGTTCACTGCAGCATTATTCACAATAGTCAAGATGTGGAAACCACTTAAATGTCCATCAACAGAGAAATGGATAAAGAAAATGTTGTATATACAAACAAAATATTATTCAGCCTTTAAAAAGAAGGAAATTTTGTCATATTTGACATGTATGAACCTTAAGGACATTATGCTTAAAAAGCTAGTCAAAGAAAAAGTACTGCATGATTCATCTTACATGAGCTATCTAAAATAGTCAAACTCATAGAAACAGAGAGCGGAATGGTGGTTGCTATTAAACAGGTATATAGTTTCATTCTGCAAGATTAATAACTCCAAGAGGTCTTCTGTACAACATTATACCTACAGATAACAATATTGTATTATGCACTTAAAATTTTGTTGAGGGTAAATTTTATGTTTTTACCACAATAAAAAGAAAAAGAAAAAATAGGAATGTTTACCATGAATAGCAAGAACTTTTATGTGACTGAATTGTCCTTTTAATTGTTTCTTCATTATCTATTTACCTACCAATCTCTCCCCTCTTCCATGAAGACTAAATTGTCCCAGCCAGCCCAAGGAATCTATCCTCACCTGGAAATCCCCCATGGCCCTTAATATCTGCATCATTCATTTTGTGACATTGTTTACTACATTTTCAGTGGCCTATTTGTCGACATATTTTAAATTCTTGAGGGATAGAGTACTCTTTTTCATCTCCCTTTCAGACCTTGCCAGTATGGAGTTGCAACATATTGGTTGTTGATTGATTATAGAAACAACTTCTATTCAGTTTCTGTTAACTCAAAAGCTTGTTGACTTGGATAAACCTCTATTAGATAGTAGGAAAAGCATTATTTGTAATTGATGACAGATTTTCGAATATCTTTAAGTTAAATTCCTATTATTTATGTCCACTTTTATCTCTTCTGGGGAAAGACACATATGACATGGTAGTTCATTGTGTTAAAATTTATAAATAATTTTGGCATATAGAATGACCTCTCTGGCCTTAGATTTGTCATCTCTAAAATGAGATCTGTGTGCTGTATAATGTTGGTGTCTATAAAATGAGTTAGTAAATGTTTCCTTTTATAAAGAATTTGTTAGAAGTATTTATTCTTTAGATATTTGGGGAACTCATCTGTAAACCATCATTTTTTGTGTGTGAGATTTTTTTTACTAATATATTTCTTTAGTGATTCAGGTTTTCTATTTTTTCTTAGTTTAATTTTGGCGATTAAGATTATTCTGGTAATTTATACATTTCACCTAAGTTTTTATTGTTCTTCATAGCTCAGGATAGTGGATACTCAATAACTTTTGGTGAATGAATGAATCAATCAATGAATGAATGCTAGACTCAAGCATCTAGAATGAAGCCTGTATACTACAACTCATACTTTATACTTTCAGAACTGAAACAGGATAATATTAAAATATAACATTGAACAAAAAATAAAAGCACGAGTAAATGCATAAAGCATGGACAAACTAATTCATATTATATTGATAATAAGTGTATTTTACATCAATTTTTTTCAGTTGCTTTATCAAAAAAAGTTTTTTTCTCACAATTCTTTGGATAAAACTGTTGTCTAATCTTATATAGCCTTTTGGGTAACGTTCCTATTTTTAGCATCAGTCTTATCCATCATTGTACCTAGAATTCCTAAATTCTGGACTTTTGACTTCTGTAGCATTTTTCAAGGCAAATTGTTTTCAGTCTTAGCTGTAAAGTTTCTTTCACCTCTATTATCTGCTTTCTCTGATTTCCATCTGCATATTGTTTTCATATCTGCTTACTGTCTTGTGAAAATGTGTTAAAGTACTTCATCTTTTAATAGCCCACCTCTCTCTCACCTTTTATTTTGATTTATATCCATTTTATTTCTTTATTATTATTTAATTGAATCTTTACAAGAAGAGGGAAAAACATGTACAATAAGTTAGCCATTTTGTCCAAAAAGCTTAGTTATAATTTTTCATATTTGTATTATATTTGTAGAATGGATATTTATTAGTTTTATTCAAACACTTTCTCCTACAAACATATATTCACATGCTCGATGTTTTCTCCACATCTTTTCAGCTACAAGCATGTTTTTCAGCTGTATTTTTTTCCACTACAGACACACATGTGCTTGTTCTATATCTGTTACCTATATATAATCTCTCATTTTGTATATGAAAATCTCATTACTTCTGCCAATGTACCATAGAAAAGTATCCCATAAATGAGATTGTTTTGTTGTTATATTCTGCAATATTAATTTGACCAGCCATAAACAAACTACTTTGGCAAAATTTTCTAACAATTCACATTCCCAGAGTCAACGTATTGGGAAAACGTTTGTTCACATTATTGCAAGTAGTGGGTATTACTACCCTTTATAATTATTGCCAACCTGATAAAACTGTATTTAATTGTTGCTTTATTTTTTATTTTCTATACTTAAGATTGAGCACCTTTGTACATATTTTCTGGATATTTTCAGTTCCTCTTCTGAAAGTTGCTTATTTGTATCCAGTTGACAACTTTATTATAAGATTGTTTGGTTTTTTTGAATGGGTAGATGTTTTTCGAATAGTAAGTATAATAACTTTTTGTTATATATTTTATTGTAAACATTTTTAATGCCATTATTTATTTTACAAGTGTTATAAAGTTTATTTTGCACTATAAAGTTACATTTATAAACATCTACATATGTCTTGGTTCTAGTTATATTGTCATAGTCAAAAATGTCCCCCACCCATAAATTATACACAAAGCCTATTTTCTATAGACTACACAGTTCTGCTTCAGCTTAAATTATTTTAATTATTTATTTTTGCATTTACTAATCATTGCATGTGGTTTTTAAATTTTGTATATGATGTGAAGAAGAAAATCAAGCCTTTTCTTTCTAATGAGAAGTTATTTATTCTAGTAAAATTTATTAAATAAATCTTCCTTCTTTCTGTGATTTAAACTGCTACCTTTGTTGCATATTGTTTTCATATCTACTTTATTCTATTTGTTGTTTCTGATTTTGTTACAACAGTCTATTAATCTATTTCTGAGCCAATATCACACGATTTTGAATTTAAGGCAATTATCTAGTTCATGTAGTATCAAAAAGCACATCTTCTTAAGTATTCTTTATTTTCTTAAAGGTTCTTGGATATTTGAAGATGTTTACCTTTTCATATTAACTTTGAATTATTTTAATCCAGTTCTTTAAAAAAATTAAGTTCTGCAAAGGATTGCATTCATCTATACTTAGAAACAATACATTTAAAGGACAACCAGATCTTACAGGCTTTGTAAAAACCTCAAGGACTTCGGACTTTTTTTCCTCGAGGTCAGTGAGTTTAAGTGCATTTTTTTGAGATCCAAAATGGAAAAGCTCTGAGAAACAAACAAACAAAAAATAGTCATATTTGAAATTTACTTTGTTTACAGGGCAAGGGGCGATTGAAATAAAGGGGGCAAGATCTGAGGTAGGGAGCTCAGGAAAGCAGCTGTCGTTATCATCAGATGAAATAAAGGAAGTGAAGATGGTCTAAAGAAGGGATTCATCTGTTGGGAAGCATAAGTGGATATTTTTAAAAGACAGCAGAACTGAGTTGGGCAGGGAATGAATGAAGCTTTAAGATTTATAAATTTCATGACTTGGTTACCACATCCTGTGGTTGAAATATAATTATCCGATATCCGATATCCATACTGCATGAAATACAATTTAGCCACAGAGCACAGATAATATGTAAAAGTGTTTCTGACAGACTGCTACATTCAAAAAACAGGAAGCAAAATATCATAAATAAAACAAGTACAGTTATGTAAACAAAAACAGTATATAAAAGAAGTTAAGGAAATATATCAAAGGATACCATAAATAAAAGAAAAAAATGTTTAATTATAAATCTAGTCAATTGTTATACAGAAAATAATGAAATAATATGAAATTAGTAGTTCTTTTTATTTTTGCCCATAATAATTATTTTTAAAAGATACCATATCTTGAGCATTATATGGCTGAAACTATGCTGAACAACTACCAATGTTATTTTATTTACTCTTCACAGATGTTCTTTTAAGGAAGACTGCTATTATTTTTCCCTTTTTTATTTTCTTACAAGTTGAGGAAGTTGCTGCTTACAGATATAAATTACATGCCAAAAGTCATTTATTCACTAATAAGTGAGAGAACCAGAACTGATGTGCAAGCTAACATTAAATAACTTTTTTAAGTGTTTCATTTTCTTATCTCTTTCATTCTGCTGTGTACATATTCAGTACCAATTACTGTCAATTAATAAATGTCATCTTTAGGTGCCTCAGAGTAGAGATAGAAATAACAGATGGATAGAAGAAGTTTTTTTTTAAAACACACAAAAGTAAAACACAACATTATTTACAAGGCCATGCACTGTAAAGAACCCCTAAGTGTAATCATAAGGCTGAGAATTTAAGACAATCGTCTGGTTCGTACAAATTTACATGAAACAAGGCCCTATAGTCTGCCTTTCAATTAGAATGAGCTGAAAGTTAAAGTTGTTCTGAGTGCTGTCAGCACAATTAACATCTGTATTTTCAGTAGTAGTCCAGGCCCCGTGAGTAGTGCCAGCATCATTTAAGTTAAACTTGCTAGTCAGTTAATTTGTGCTAAATATAGTTAACTAAAGAAGAGCAATTTCTCTTCTCTCTTTGACTTACAGTCAAGTACCTTCTAATCTGGTGTGATGGGTTTTTGGCAGGAAAGTGGTAAGAGAAAAGTGCTTCATAATGAAAATCCATTCAATCAGGTTCAGCAAGTGAGAGAAAAGAAAAGTATTATTACAATAGAGAGGGAGCCAGGCATTGTGACAGAAGGACTCTGGACCCCATGCAATAGCCCTGTATTTCATTCACTTCCAGCCCTGCTTCTTCTTAGCTAATTAGTAAGTTTTGAAACCTATTGTAGACTCAGTTTCCCTATCAGAAAGTTGGGTTAAAAAAGTAGCTCACAGGGTTATTGTGAAGAAAATGCCAAAATAGTACCTGTGCATAGTACCAATGAACATTGCCTTCCATCTTCTCTTCATCCTTCTTGTTCCTCCATCATTATCCTTCTCTTTCCAATTAATAATATTCCTGAAGAAAGAAAAACTACATTCCATATGAAGGTACCATGTACATTGTTACTCTTTCTCTTGCTCTGTGGGCTGGCTTCTAGTGATTTCTTAGTAAATTCTGCTCACATTCCGCTCCTCCAACTCTTCTGTCATTTGCTACCAGTGACATTTTCCAAAAACTGATTATCTCATTTTAATCTACTTGACCTGGTCCCATTCTTGATTAATCCTTTTTTAGATAAATTATTCAGTACCCCAGTATAGTAAAGAGTTTACATCTTGACCATGGCCTTTAGAATATAAAGCTTTAACTCAAAAGCTCTAAAGAGTACTGTCCTCTTTGCTCTTAACTTCTAAAACTAGGAAGGCTTTGAAACCCCAAGAAATTGGTTTTAAATTCCCAAATTTTCCAAACCGAGAAACTCCCAGCCTGAGAGGAAAGAAAGAGCTAATGGCATCTCTTCATGGCTAACAAATATTGAAGGTGCAAGATGGCAAAAGATCTAGAATAGCCATTAAGAATTGGAAGCTGTACCTCTCTCTCTGCCCCCATTTCACTGTGTGACCTAAGCAAGACAATTTTCTTCCAAGAAAAAAAAAAAAACAGGTACATTTGGATTCAAGGATCTCTAAGAAAATAATTTATATGTTATCATCCCATGAATAATGTTATTCTCAGGGATTAATTTTATTTTATATAAAAACAACAATAGCATTTGTCCCAGTTCTAAACATTTTAATCCTCATAATGGCTCTATAAAAGTAAGCACTATAATTATCTTTTTGTTAGGAGTGAGGAAACTGAGGCTCACATACATATAAAAACATGACCTAAGTCGCACAGCTTTTAAGAGGTGGAGCCAAGATTGGAAAACTCCATGTTGGCTCCGACATTTCTGTTCTTAATCACTATACATGGCTGCACTTAAAAAGATATATTTTTGGATGTGCATCCTTATCACTTTGCTATACTATACTGAAAAGATATATTTTTAGATATTTTTAGATATGCATTCTTATCACTTTGCTATACTATACTGAAAAGAAACATCTATTGAATCAATTCTGTCGCCTGCTTACTATGTTCATGCCTGGACCTGTCACTGACCCTAGGAAATCAACTCTGAAGAGGGACGTTCACTATTCTTCTGCTGTTCTGGTCATTCTATACACAGCTGAACCTCATTTTTTTTTCTAGAAAGTGGGAGGAAGTGTAAGGTAAAAATATTTAGCCTGTCTTTCACAAAGGTCAGTTTGCAGACTGATAGTTAAATGCTTTTTGCACCACAATCTTAAGAGAATAAAGCACATTTAAAAAATGTCTCTGAAATAATTACTTTGGTAAACCACAAAATCAAGACTACTTTATACTAAATGATGACCATATTATTAACATTCCCTTTGAGTCTTTCCTGACTTTGAGTTAGCACACTCATATTCCACTTGGCCTTCCACCTGACCTCCATGATTCCTCTGTCTACACAACTCCTGGACACAAGACTACTTTACAAACAGTGATCTGGGCAAGCTGTTTGAGGTAGAATTGAGTTCAGCAGTTTCTGAAAAAGTAGAGTCAACTGGGACATTGTCTTGGTTGCCTTCTCCAAGGCTGAACAGTACCAGGCTGTACAACAGTTCTTAAAATGACAATGTCTTTTCGATGGAGTATTGAAAGTGATGCCTGGGTTTTCTTATTACAAGGTGCGGAGATTGTATTCATTTCCTAGGGTTTCCATAGCAAAGTACTACAATCAGGTGGCTTAAAACAACAGCAATTTTTTGTCTCACAGTTCTGGAGGCTATACATCTAAAATTAAGGTATTGATAGGGTCATGTACCTTCTGAAATCTATGAGGGAGAATCCTTTTTCCTTTTTTCTAATTTCTGCTATTTGCCAGCAAGCTTTGGTGTTCCTTGTCTTGTAGATGTGTGACTACAGCCTCTGCCTCCATCGTAAATGACTGTCTTCTTCCTGTGTGTCCCTGTCTCTGTGTCTCCTCTCTCTTATAAGGACACCCTCCATATTGGCTTAAGGGTTCCTCTTACTCCAGTATGACCTCATTATAACCTGAGTATATCTGCAAAGATCCTATTTTCAAAAAAGGTCATATTCACAGCTACCAGGGGTTAGTACTTACTTCAACATAGCTTTTCTGGGGGAGATACAATCCAACTCATAAGAGAGACCATTACCTGAGGGATGGGAATGAACCCTTCAAAGATAAATAGAAATGTAGTGTGCTTTACCTGAAACCGAGGTGTTCTGGAAGTGCCCCAGGAATGCTTAAAAATTTCTCAGCCTTAATCTTATGTTTCCACTGTTATTTTTACTTTTGAAGATTAAATTTTAATAATAGAGTATATTGCTAGAATAAAAGAATGTACAGATCTACATGCAGATTTGAATTTGTGTGACAGTTTCATATTCATCATCATATTTGATTCTCGTAAAAGAACTGTAAATAACAAATTATTATTGTTGAGAATTTAAATAGAACTTTTCTTTCTTACCAGAATGTGAAAGATTAAAAAATGAAAATTCAAAGCAAGTCTGCACATTATTTCCTTATTGTCTTAGTTATTGACTTTAAAGAATACCGTTAAGTTTCTTAACACTGACTGACTTGTCCACCTGTCAATCAGCTCGTCAGCAGGTTCTCCCCATGGGTGGGCCTGCCCCCTTCCCAGCCTTCCCAAAAAGAAAAGAGGAGCTGAAAAGAGCAGGTCCAGGTTATTCTCCATAAATTTACAATTCCAGTGAAGTCATTCCAATTTTTCTGGAGCAGAACAAATAGGGCAGAAAGAAGTCTGAATTATTACCTTGTGTTCTCGTCACCTGGAGGGAAATATCAGAAGTTACGAAGAAATATTTGCTCCCAACTCTTATTATTCATATTTTTTTTTCAAATAAGAAAAATGAGGCTCAATGAGATAATATGATTTACTTAAGTTTTTCTGGTTATTTTCTAATTCTGTACATCTTTCCATTGCACTACAATTGTATTCTCTTTGTAATAATTATTCTTATTAAGCATAATTTGGTCTCTTCATTTTATACTTGCAGTATGAATTCTATCACATATAATTCTTATACCAGCAAAGCCTGCTGTCATGTGTCTCAGATGATACAATTAATTCTTGGAAATTATGCTTTGCTGTATTTTCACAGTCAAAATGTATGGCATTTTGAACTGCATTTGAACTCTTTAGCACTAAAAATAACTGACTCTTGGGAAAATAAACCCTTTCTATTATCTTAAGAACAAAAGTTGAACTTACTCAAAAGAAGTTAAAGATGTTGAATTCCCCCTTCATGGAAGGAGTCTAAATGTAACCAAAAATTAATAACGATCCTCTTAGTACTAAAGCCATCAGTCTCATGTCCAAAAAGTTTACCTGTAAACAGCCTATCTGAAATACCAATGCTACCCCAAATTCTCTTCTTTTACTTCATAGCACTTTACAAGATCAAAAATTGTAAAAATTGTGTTTATTATTTGTCTATATCTTTCATTAGACTATAAGCCCAATTAGGACAGGAATCATATTTGTCTTGTTTATCCTTGTTTCCAAACATAATTTCTAACAAATAAACAAATAAAATTAGCCAAAGAAATATATTTTAAAAAAATGTAGTTTTTTTACACTTATTAGATAATAAAACACTTATTTATGTTTTTCACAGGTGATTCACTTATCTTTGACAGTTTTAAGGCACTAAAACATTTCTGACAGTTTTAATTTCCTCCCTCTTAAATACCAGAATTTGATACTGAGAATGATGACACAATGCGGGCATATATGTCTCCTGTCTTCTCTACCATCCCTGTTGATTTATCTACCAGTATACCATGTTCTGTTGTTGTTTTTACCAGTTCTCAAAATGGTGCCTGTTTGGAATTAATTCATTTAGGCCTGGAAGACACTTGAGTACTTGGAGATATTTGGAGTACTTGGAGATATTTGGCTGATTTAACTTAGTAAAATTTGTTGAATTTCTACAATGTTCTAGGCCCTGGAAATAAATTATTATTGACTGATATTAATATAATGCTCAAAACATGCAGAAATTTTTTTGCCTTCATTACTGAATAGTATCATGCCTTAGGTGTTACCATTAATTGGAAAATCAGAAAAAAAAAACCTAAAATCAAGAAAAGTTGGATAACTTTTCCAATGTTCCATATTTTGTTTTACTTACTAGCTTACACTTTGTTATAAATTGGAAGCTATACGCATAAAATAATCTGATTAAGATAATTGATTTTGGAGCTCAAGTGGCTTGGATTTGCACTCAAATGACATCAATACTTATTTGTTCTATGACTTAACCTCAGTTTCTTCATCTGTAGATTGGGGAACCAGGTCTTTAATCATAGCTTGCTTTAGTGGGTCTTAGCATATTGACACCATGCATTTATAAGAAAAGGTTAAACTCCTGTGGGATCGTTCTGCTTCCCAGTACTGCCAGTAAGTCAGTAGTGATCTGAAGATTTTTGGAGCTTTGTGACAATCAAAGACGAGGGCTCTCATTGCAATTTCTTAGAATTCATTTTTTTTCTATATGGACAGCTTCTTGTGAGTACAGCTTGCCATCTCCTGTGGTTCATTCCTGTAACAGCATCTGTGACCTTTACCTTGCAGAAGTCCCCTTGTACTTGGCTGCTCTCATTCTTATTTCAGCTAGCCATCCACAGGTATTTTGCTGCACCACTTTCTGCAGATACCACTTTACTTAAAATGACCTTTTATGCTTCTGTCCTTGGCAATATATAAAAATTCACTGCCAGTTGAGGATTTAATCTTTGTGTTATACCGACAGCCCTGCCCACAAGACACAATATCATTGTAAAATATCTTGCTGTCAAGAGGTAATATTTTATAACTTTGTAAGTTATTCCCCAATTTATAGTATATTTGTTTGCCCTTGAAACTTTCAGTGAATGATAAATAACCAGTAAACATGCAAATATACCACTAGGCAAAAGAGAAAATATCAGTTAACTCACTATGGGATCCATGATGTTTGATTAAGTGATCACTGGTTCCTGAGATCTAAAATATAGGGATGGGTGAGGTCAGAGTGGACCTCTTAGGTAGAGCCTTGGAGCATTATGCAGAACTCTTTCTGTCTCCTCTTTATCTTTCTTCTTCTCCCTTCTTGTTCATCTTCACTATCTAATATTTTTTTTCTGTTTATAGTTGGAGGCATTTTCAGTATATAACACCAGTTAGAAAAATTCAGATCTTCAGGAGTTGAATTTAAATAATACAAGGAATAAAGGACAATGCCAGCAGAGGAAGACTCAAAGCAGAGCCTGTGATTTTCAAAGCTTTTCAATTATATCCTTATCAGTCTTAGCAGCTTCACTCACTGACCCTACTAGTTTACTATTGGATGTGTTTGCAAGGCCATATTTTTAACATTATTTAAAAGCCGGCCATATTTTTTAACATTATTTAAAAGCCTTTAAAAGTGTAATCTCTTTGCCTCTGAAGATAATAATGCTAGTTTATGTTTTAAAGAGTATTACATTGTTTTCCCAGTAGCATTTTTAGATTCATTATCCCATTTGATCCTCATATAACCCTTTACAGTAGTGGGGACAGGAGATTTTGTTCCAGTTTTCCAAGTGAGACTTAAAGAAGCTAAGTGACTTATGTAAGGCCACAGAACAAATAAGGGCCGCAGCTGCTCTTTGTTTCAGTTCGCACACCATATGTTCTAAGGACACCCGAGGGAATTCCCACAGAGCTCCTTAAAGTGGTGTTAATGTCCAGATAAGCACCTAGGGAGCCAAGGTCTCACAGATTGGTCGGGGTTTCTGTATCTGAGAGTCTAGAAGAGTCTAATAAGCTTTGGCTAAAGCATGGTAGCATTGCTTGTGCTCCTCATTTTTCTAACTGTGCAACACCCAGGTAATATCCGCATCTGGAAGCATCCCCAGGAAGAAATTGCAGCCTAGGGGATGATTCACTGTCACACTCCTGCCTGATGTACAACAGAACTCTGGGAAGGGGTGTTCAGGCCAGTACTGCAAAAAAAAAAAAAAAAAAAAAAAAAAGAAGACTGGAGTTAGAAATTGCTTTTCTTGTTTTAGATCTTTCTCACTGCCTAGAATACTGAGGCATTAATTTTAAAGCTCAGTGTTCATTCTCAAGGAGGGAATTTTATTCCCAAGTTACTGTGGTTATAAAGGGGGCTATGGTAATTGAACACCCACAGGTGTCAAACATTTGGTTAAGTGCTTTAGAAGCATTATTTTATTTAAAATCCATAGTAAATTTATGTGGGAGTTATTTTTGCTATTTTGTATAAGTAAATCAAGTTTAGGATTATAAGAACAAATTCTACCATAATGTAAAATACTTGTCTCATATTAACCAATAATATTTTATTAATCATGTGATTCTAAATCTAACTACTTGTCAATATATTTAATTTCCTGTTATTTTTCCTATGAAGATTCTTTTCCTTCTTATTTCAGACTCATAGCTAGTGTTATAATTTTGAGGTCCCAGAATTCATTGTTACCAGTCATGTCACCATCTTTTCTCTAGTTTAGCATTGATTAAAGTTTGAGTTTTCATCCAATGAGTCTGTGCAAGAATCCATATTTGGACAAGTGTTTTCCCCATTAGTTGATTCTATTAGTACAATATGTACACATGGAGTTCTGCAAGAAATTAACATTTCAATTTTGACTTTTTATGTTATAATATTGGAATATAGCAAGCTCTTGATTGTTCAGAGATAAAAATATTTCCATGCTAGAGTTGCAAAGTACTTTAGAGATAAGTGAGTCTGACCTTCTTATCATACTTCTATTCATTATAATAGTAATAAATTCTAAGGAAAGAAAATCTGAAAACTCAGAAAAGCTATTAGGGAATATAATTCATTCTCCCTCAATACTCAAACACAAACACTGATGCATTCACTGTACAGAATATTTTTTCTCCAAAAACTTTGAAAAAAATATTTTGCCTTGAATTACTGATACACTGTGCAAAATTAATTTTATCCTTTTCTTTATTTCTATGAAAAAATTATTTTAACCCAGCTTAAATCAAATTGTATACATAATTATATATAATTTGTATATTATTTTTCACTTAATATTATGCCATAAACATTATCCTATGAGATAATATAGTTTTTCAAATAAATATTTTAATGCCTAAATAATTTACTAACTGATGAAAACATCATAGTTTGCTTAGCTAATCTTTTAGTGTTGGATGGACTTGTGCTGTTTTCCATTTTTGGTCATCATATATAATTCTATAGTGATAATATCCAAAACTAAATGCTTTTAGATCTTTAACATTATTTTCTAAACTTATATTCCCAAACGTATAATTACTAGCTAAACATATATTTATGTATGAATATATATGTAGTCAAATTGCTTTTCAAAGACTTTTGCTACTAATAATAAAATGAATATCTCCTTGTTTATACTCTCATTTATCTCACCACACACACGCACACACATACACACACAGAAAACACAAATTCGACAGACTAAAATGTTTTGCTTTACTCTTTAACATTGTTGCATTTAGACCAAGGAAGGACAGCCCTTTGTAGGATCACCTTGGCCTTCCTCTAGCCACGCCTCTGTCCGAGAAACAAGTATTTCATAGGGCCATGTGGACTTTGAATACCAAACCTATGCTACCCCTTTTTGACTGTGATTTCAAATTTCAAATTTACATTCAAATGAATCTAAACTCCTTTCCAGAGGCTCTGGGAACCTCTTTTTCTAGGCAGTACACTTAAGGACAAATTGCCTAAGAAATAGGAAAAAGATAGCTCTTTGTGGATACAGTGAGGAACAGGAGAAAGTAGCAGAATTTGGTCATGTGATCTCACATGTACACACATACGTCTGCTGTATGTGGCCAGGAACAGAGGAAATGATCAAGAGTCTGCTATCACCTCTTTCCATGCCATTATGATCTAGAGTAAAACTGAGGAATATGAGATTCTAAAATCAAATTTGGCCTTACAGGTCCTTATAGAGATATTTTTGAAGGCAGAAGGATAAAATGTGTGTGTGTGTGTGTGTGTGTGTGTTTACAGTTTGTTTGCTTGGTTTAAAGCTTTGAAACATTTAGATATATTATGTGGACCTCCATTTGTGTTCTTGCTCTGATCCCTACAGATCATGAAGGGGCCGCTGACATGCATTTTTAATTGTATAGATGAAATGGATAATATATTGGGAATGTCTATTGTCCCAAATTTACTACTAATTTCTCTAAAAGAGAGAAAGTTAACTAGGCCTAAATGAATACAGAAGGACATTCTATGACATCTTTAATGATCTGGTAAAGATAGTACAAAAAGAAAATTATAGACATAATATGAAGATGTCCACAGATGCTAGAGGAAAAAAAATTAAAAAACGAAACTTTGACATTCTGTACACATTGCTGATTTTAAGTTCAGAAACATACTCAATTATGTGGGGTTTTATGAATATTTCTTTAGTACAATAAAATATATTTTTCAGCATCTTAAGATGCTTGAAAATGGAAAAACACTAATAACATTTTGCTAAGGCCAATACAAGGCAAAGATGCATTACTGTATCCACTATTGTTTAACACTAAATTAGAGCTGTTAGTGCAATTACATGAGTCAAATAAAGACGTTAAGTCTTTAAAAAGGGAAGGAAAAACCCTTTCCATTTTGAGATAATAATATTCTTAGAAAATCTTAGAGGATCAATAATGAAACTAACACTCACAGTTTAAGAATTTACTAAGTAGGTGTCATAAAATCAACATGAAGAAATTGATGACCTTCATAAACAAAATGATAATCAGAGGATTTGATGGTAGAGGAGACTACATATACAATAGAAGCAAAGAAGGAAACATTTAGGAATAAACTTAATGAGAAATGTGCAAAACTTATGAAATAAAAACTTTAAACTTCTCCGGAAAGACATACAACTAGACATGAACAAACAGAAAGTCATCCTTTTCGTTTACTAGAATGACTCAACATCATAAATACATCAGTTCTCCTTAAGTTATAAATTCCCTCAATCTCATTAACTATACCAACTAACTTTCTTGTTACTATTGTTCATATGGAAACATTACAAAAAAAAAAATAAAGAAAACCTGGAAGGTAAAAGCTATGAGTGACACTAGCCTTATTAGATACTAAATTCTACTAAACCAGTGTGGTAATAGAACATGAATGGAAGAGTGTAAGCCTAGAAATGGTCCTGAGTACATAGAAAAATGTAATATGTGAAAAAGGTGGCATCTTAAATCACTGTGGCAAAAAATTAAAACATTTTATAAATGGTTCTGAAGAAATTGAATACTTGTATGGAAAATATAATAAAATTTGCCCTATATCTCACATTAAAAACAAAAGTAAACTCTCAAAAGAAAGGAAAACTAAATGTAAAAATAAAACCATACAAATAATAGAAAACTGAGTGAATATCTCTATGACCTGCATGTAGGAAAAGACATTTTGCCTATGATTCAAAATCATGGTGAAATAAATGTAACTTTGTAAAACTAAAACAATAATAAGAAAAACCCTTGCCTTGAAAAAAACTACATAAGCAAAGTCAAAAGATAAGTTAACAACAAGGAGAAAGCATTTGTAATATATATTGCAGATAAAGGACTAATATTCTCTATATTAATCCATTGTAAATCTATATATCTGTCTCTTTGTCTATCACCCTATCTATAAAATGATTTTTTTATAATTTAGAGGGAAAAGACCTAAACTTGATATAATAATTGACCAAATAAATGAACAAATAATCCAAAATGGCTCCTAAACATGTGAAAGATGTTCAGTTTCACTCATAATAAGAGAAATGCACATTTAAACCACACAGATGTCATTTCTCACTTCTCAGACTGCAAAAATGAAAACTTGACACCTTCTGTTGGCAAGGCTCTGGGGAAGCAGGCACTCCCATACATTGCAGGTGGGAATGCAAATTGGTACAACCTTTATGGAGGGAAATTTGGCAAATCTTTCAAAACTATATATGGATTTGACACAGCAATTCAACTGCTAATCATTTACCCTTGTAGACACACTGCCAACAATATGAAAATAGATGCATACAAGAGAATCGATTGCACTGTTGTTCGAAAATACAAAATATTAGAAGTAACTTAAATGCCCATATATATGAATTTGGTTGAATTAACTATGGTTTATCCATACAATAAATTACTGTGAAACTACAACAAATAATGAGAAATGAAATGATGTGATTTTTAATATATATTGTTAAATGCAAAAGCAAAGTGAAAAAAGCAAAATGTAACATATTTCAAGTTAGCTATTTTGTAAGAAAGAAGATGAAATATGAAAAAATATATATATATACATACAGTCATATATATATTTGCCTATTTTTTCAAAAACAAAAAATACCATCCAGGTAGATAAATGAAAGAAAAACTGAAACTAATTTGTGATTATTTTTACAAAGTTTTTGAAAGCAAAGTACAATAGTTTCAGGTAGAGACTTGATACTCCTAATCTTTTTGTATAATTCTGACTTCAGAACCATATTAATACTTTATATACTCAAAAAAAAAATCAACAAAGATGTAAGGAAAAAACTGAAATAGAGTACAGACACTTAATTGCGCTTCAAATCAATACATAACTACCCTTAATGAGGGTGTGGAAACTAATTCAAAAGGTAACCTTTGAACATTATTTTTCACTCTATACTCTCAAAGTAAATATTTAAAGAATGGTAAACTTAGTTGCTAAATTTATTTGTAGAAGGAAATTTGCAAATTTATTTGCGGTAATATTTCTAAAACTATGTTCTCCGTATTCTAGGATTGAACAAATTAAGTAAAGAAGGAAGTTAAACATATGGAAGAAGAGAAGATGAAAATTAAGCAAATGGTGTTGGATTTGAATTGAAGGTGTTAGTATAAATTCATGTTTTGTAAGATATATAAGATAGATAGATAGACAGATAGATAGATAGAAAGATAGATAGATAGATTGATAGACAGACACACAAACAGACAGACAGACAGGCAGGCAAACAGGCAGACGGACAGATAATAGATAGATAGATAGATAGATAGATACAGATATAGATATGTGTATATGTGTGTGTATGCGTATGTACACATTACATTTATTTTCTAGCTGTGTCCCTCAAAAAGTCCTAGAAACATGAGCATACCTTGTGCCCAGGTTTAAGTTTCTTAATTATAAACATGTAAATGGGAGAAAAAGAGCTCTTCGTTATAGTAAAATACTGACAAATCCTGTGTATATTAATTCTGTTATCCAAATGCATATTTTTTCTTTTTCTTTCCCTTTTCTGTTTAATCTTTCCTAAAGAAACATTTCAAAATGTAAACAAGCTGGATTCAAACATCTACAAAATAAATTAATCGACAAATAAAAAAATAAAAAATTGAGTTAGAAAATAGCAGTTTGGCAGTGATCACTGTAATAAATCAGTTAGACAAAAAATTTCAAACTACTGGGTAAAATTTTCTGAGAAATAAGATATTTGCATAGTCTCAAAGTGTCTCCTCAAAAGTTTATTATTACTTCTTGATTACAATCAAAAAAGTTGCTTATTAATTACAGTAACTTTGCCAGGGTGTTCTGGCAGATGTTCCTTTAACCAAGCAATCAAATTTATCATCATTAATGGGACAAACCAATATCATGTGCCTGTAGGTATGCTTCACTAAGAAGGTCACTTCACCACTTATCATAAGGAAATATCGACCAAGCCCAAACTGAGAGACATTCAAAAAAATAACTGTTCTGTGCTTTTCAAAAATATTTATTATTATGGAAGACAAAGAAATTCTGACAAACAATTTCTAATCTTGGATTGGACCCTGAATAGCAATAGAGGACATTAATTTTGGAGATGGGTGGAATTTGAATAAGATCTGGTTGATTAGGTAATAGATTATGCTTCTATTAGTTACATTATTTTGATAATTGTGCTTTGGTTATATAAGTGAATATTCTTAAAAAATGCACACTAAATATCAGTAAAATAGCATTATGACTGCAACATTTTACTAGATTATTCAGAAAAAATATTACTCGCAAACATATATACAAGATGAAACAAGTATTAAAAATATTAACTGTAAACTCTAGATGAGAGTACTATACAAGTTTTTTTGTGCTATTCTTACAGTTTTTCTGTAAGACTGAAATTATTTGAAAGCAAAAATTATAATAATAGCATCAAAAAGAAAAGGTTAAGATACTATTGAAGTCTTCCAGAAAAGAACTCTCTTCTTTTATTCTAGGTTCCTGAAATTTGAGTTTTAGCTTCATGGAGCATCTGCAAATACTTAAATATGGTACCCAGAAGTGAAAGGAATAAAAAAAAAAAATACCAATGCCTGGTGTGATGGGAAGGGTGAGATCATTGTCCTGCCCCCTTAATAACTGCCTTTCTTCAGATGCTATTTATATAGGACAGCAAAAGAGAGAACCAACTCAAAGGTCTATTAAAAGCAGGCTGGATCTAAGAATTGATTGCTCATCAGCCTACCATATTGTAGTGGTCCGTGGGTCGTGACAGAGTTGGAAGCTATATCACCTGAGGGAGGATACGATTGTTGTCAATTTACCTCAAATAATATTTTATCGTGCACTTCATTTGTATGCTTTCTCTAGGAAACCACATTTTTATAATTACACAGTGCAAAGTGGGAAAGGTTGAGTCACGGATTTCTATTTGAAATCTTGGTACGCTAACATATTTAGAGGACTATATGTTTGGGGGCCTGTTTGCTTTTGAGGGAGCCCCAGAATTACCACAGTTCTAATAAAACCTAACAGGGCATTGCCTAGGCTGAGTCTCTGACCTTAAACCAGGACAAAATTAAGAACTTTACCATTTCAACAGTAAAGCCATAAAAAAGTCACACTGCTACCTGGCCAAGTATTGTATATTTCAAAAGGAAGACAAAGCTATACTGTATATTTCAAAATGAAGACAAAGCTATACTGTAAAATAAGACATAAAACAGTTCTAACTTTTTTGTGATGACAATAACATGTATATTTTAAAGTTATCAATCATGAAATGGTTCATTTCTTTTCTTTGTACTTGTGCCCATGCTTTTTTTTGGCCTAAAATTTGGGTTAATCTGCCTTTTTGTAAACTAGCACTTTACCAGCCTGGGAACATACACCTCCCAGACAAAAGATTCTCAACACGAAGCTTGGGTGAGGAGAGAATGATGCACATTTCTCTACGAGGTTATCGGAATCATCTGGAGTGCTATTTTAATCTACTTAGGTCAGACTGATTAACCTCCCACCCCAATTTCTCTGTTAAGAAGAACTGCAACTTTTATGTCTTTGTTGCCAATGAGTTTACATGTGATTTCTCAGCTGTGTGAGTGCTGAGAGATGGGATGGGGAGACAGGTTAAGGTTTGTTGTTCTAAAGATACTCTAATGCCAAGGAGGGTGTATGTGTGCATTCTTAAAGCATAATTTTCTTGTGGGATTTCCATTCAAGCCAGAAAATATGGTAAAATGAAGATAGTACCGAGTGCCAAAGAAATCATATCTAGAATCAAAGAAGGTGAAGTTTCTTTAAGAGTCAAGATATTTGGAAACAAAAGAATGATAAAACCCCTCTGATTTCAGTTATCTCTGATTCAGTGGAAACCTTCTCCTATAACCTGTTTCTGCCAGGCTTACACTTGGCCTCTTATCTCCAGTAACTCTAAGGCTGGCTTCTTGTTTCTTCTATGCCTATCCTGACTTTTAAACTTGCATGGAAATTTGGTTTTTGGAACAAGAGAATTGGGGGAAAATGATTTGACATTTACTAGGCTATATTTCATTATTTGTCTTTCAGAGTAAGCACCAATTAACCTGTATTAAAAATGAAAATTACTATTTCCTTTAATGTCCATGCTTATCTCATTGATGTTAAATAAAAAACACCATGAATTTCCTCTTTTAGGAAAAAAGGTGTTGTTAGTTACTCCAGATGTATCTTATTGAGGACCACAGTTAACATTCCCAGGTTAACAAAAAGAACTCTATTGATTATGGTTATAGGTGTTGAATTTCATTAAGTTTATTGATTAACTGATTCACTAGTGTGTACTCTCTTGTGACCAAGTTAAATTTAATGTGAGCCAGATTTTTTAAAAAATTGAGCAGTAAGTGCATGCTCTAAAGCCAACTTAACAGATATGAATGTGTTTATTTGACAGTCTTCTAAGGGAAAAATTGTTCGAATACACTACATCATATAATCAATCTAGCACACTCTGCTTTATCTTGCATACTATGAAAATGTCTTCATTTATAAATCATTTAGCATATTAATCTTTCCAAACAAAGAAAATGCAGTCTTCATTTATGATCATAGACATTTTTGGGGGGAGTGGGGATGGGATTTTATAACCAACAACTCCTAAGTCATTGGAAAAGAAGATCCTACTATCTAGGTCAAATTAGTACTATAGTTCTTAAGTTCTTATTAATATGTGATAAAGCTTGATTTGTATAAAAAATAAGAGACTTTCTGCAATTTCACTTGTAGAACATAACGTTAATGCAAAGATTCAAAGATCCACTAGAAATATTACCATGACATCATTCTCATTCCTCAGTCTTTTTGATGTTAACAAGCAACAGTGGCAGCCATTTTGAATCAGGAACATTGAAATTATGATATCTTGTGCCTTTCTGGCTATGACCTCTAGATTTTCAGCCTACTTCAGATTTACTTTGCCTATAACAGCTCTATACATGTTGCTAAGAGTTATTAATAAGAATAAAGTTATTATTTTTTTGCTTCTCTTTTTCTAGTGTGATTCATCCCACAAGGACCCGATGTTACAATGTCCTAATGATCTTATTTTTCTCAAAGTGAAGTTTCGTGTTTTTTTTTTCCCTCCCATGACATATATGAGGACTTTCTACTGGAGACAGAGATGTTTTTTAAAAAATAACCAAAATGTAGAATATAATTTGAGTCTAAGTCCATTCTGAATTGTGTCACTCCAAAATGGCCTTGTAAATATTTGCAAATAGAGACTTCATGTTGTTTGGAGTAAGACCGAGGATTTTATTTATTTTTAAAAAAACAATTCTGAAAGTACATACGTACATATATACATATGTATATACTTTAGATGTAATGGAAATTTATAATAGTTCATTGATACAACTAGGCTTCCCAATTAAAATTTCTAATAAATTGTCAAATGTTTTTCTATCTTTCAACTTAATAGATTCAAGAAGATGTTTTTCTATAACAGATATCTACAAATTTAGACAGCATTTTTGGATAATGTTGCAATAGCAATTTTTCATGTACAAATAGTATATTATCAACCCATAAACCTTTTGAGGAAATCCAGAGCAGTCACTCACTGATTCCAAACACTCCTTATTTGCCTATATAACTTTTTTCATTCAATTTGTTTTCATAGAATACTCTATATCCCTACTCTGCTTCTACCATTCTTCGAGACTCCATTCAAATTCCTCTCTTGCAGGTTCCATAACATTTCATCTTACTACTCACACTCACAATGGTACAGTGGTTTCATTGTCTGGGCCATTCTCTTTATCTTTAGCATAAACATCACAAGCTCTGAAATAAGATTGATCTAAAACTTAAGTTTAAGTTCTTCCACTCACTGCTATGTGAACTTAGTCTTTTTAATCCTCTGAATGTCTATTTGCACTTCTGTAAATTGGTGGTAATATTTATTTGAGGATAAATGTGTTTATATATGTAAAGGATTTAGCATACTGCAGGACCATAAAAAATAATAAATGTTGTCCTAATCATCATGACTGACAGACTGTTTTTAGCATATTTGGAATAAAATATGGGCAAGCCTTTTTAACATTCAAACTAAAACTCCAAGGTCTTTATCCTATTTGCATGAGATTGTCTTTCTTTGTTTCTTAGCACATCTCTCCTCTTAGTTGTATGATTTGTACAATACACATAGCCACTTTTACCGAGGAGATGTTCTAACCTTACTGTAGGGTCTGCCTGGAACATGCTCTTCCCTGGTATTGGAGAGTAGTGGTGTTTCCATCAGTGAGTTACAAGGCCCACCATTTCATACCAATGATATTGAAATTTTCTTGAGGATAAAAACCTACTTTTCAATCAACATTATTAGCAAGCAGTGCTAATTGACTTTATAGTTAACATGTCGTAATGCATTGCTTTCTTCCCAGCCTATTTGTATCCCCATGTGTGACGGCCCTACAATTCCCCATTGCCATGTACATAGTAGTTGTACGATAAATATTTTATTTTCATGGTTATTAACCTGAAAATAAAGCATTTCTTCACTTTTATTTTTTTGTCTCTTCCAGTCCCTCCTCCTGGGTGAAGTTGTTTATAGCAGTGGAATGTCCAAAGCTAGGATTCAGAGGAGAGAAGTCTAGAGCTTGGGTAAACCATAATGTAGAGGAGAAATTCCTGACTGATTCACAGTTGGGCTTGTTTCTAATGACTCAGCTTCTACTTTATTTTTTGACTGAGTTAAGATGAAATTCTTCCTTGGGATAAATATTGCAACTTTTAAGGATAAAATGGTAGTGTGTGTGTGTGTGTGTGTGTGTGTGTGTGTGTGTGTGTGTGTGTTTTTCCTCCAGCCTCAGTATTAGACCTAAGGGGTAAATTCTAGTTTGTACTGTGAAGAGAAGACAACAATCTATGCTCATATATCATTGATCATGGGCAATGTTTTTGCTTGTCTAGCATCAGTAGTCAAAGATAGAGGTCCAATTAGAAAATGAACAAACACAAATAAAGAAGGATTTGGAATTTTTGTTGAATTAAACTACCATGTATTTGCTACCAAAGGAAATTGGAAGTAATATTTTAAAAATCACCTAGTTAGATTTTCCTTGAGGGAAAGAAAGAGAGAGAAAGAGTTAAATAAAAAGACAGTTTGGCAGCCTGCTATTTTTTCCTATAAAGTCATAAAGCTTAATTCAAAAATTTCCTGGAATTTATAGTGCCAGAGGCTAAGCTAAAAATAATTTTCCCTCATTAGATCTGTAGTTTAACCTCTGAAGTGGAAGGTTTGTGACAGCTGCATCAAGACTCCAACTCACAAAAGCACCATTCAAAAAGGAAAAGAATAAAGAGGAACTGCTTCTATTAAATGACCCATAGAGAATCAAGGAGACAAAGAAGACTATTTCTGTAGCATTCTGGGCCCAAGCATAGGATTCCAAGTGGATCATTTCTGTCAGCTCCAAAGGTATCATGTGCTAAATGAGCATGAAATTCTATCTGGGAGCAAAGCATTGGAAGTTCAACTTGACTAGACAATGACAGGAACCTGAAAGGAAAAAAAGAAGCATAGGGTTTGTTCAGTAAATCCAGTAAAAATTAATAAATGATAATTGTCTCCCCATTTCCTTTCCCAAACACTGACCAAAGGTTTTATATTGTGCCTACAGAATGGAGAAAAACAAAGTCACAATGACTTAAATTTTAAGCTATTCTTGAAACCTAGGACTAAGGTGGAGGGATGGGTTTAATTCATGAAATAAAGGTTTTCCAAATTTAAATATTATTTTTCTTCAACTTCATGATTCAACAAGATAAAATGCTTTTTATATTATTCTGGTCTCCCCTTTTACATCAGAGACCACATTCTAATATTCTGTGTTATCCAATCAGTCATGTTTGTAGTTATGTCACTAACAGAAGAAGAAGAAAGGATCAACCTATCAGCTGAATTCAGTCAGGTTGACCAGAACCATTCTGAGTGATGGAAAACAAGGGGATGTAATACAGTAGGGAGTAGATCATCAACAATTGTGGAAATTTGTGAATAAGTTTATGGAAATTGCTTCTGACTTTGGCAGGAGCTTAAAGATGCCACAAGCCTACAGAACCAATTGTTAGGAAGAAAACTTGGACATAAAATTCAGAAGAATGAGGACAAATCAGAACTAGCATCTGTCTCTGAACATCTTTAGCCTTGATGATGTGGGCAACTTGGAAGACCCTGGCACTCTTGCACCTGGCCCAGGACTCAGAAAAACTGAAAGAGAAACCTAGTGGAAACTAAAGAAACTCTGGATCCAGATGCTGTCCCACACAAGGCGAGCCAGCAGATTAATGAAGATGTATGTCATATGCAAGAGCTCCTGGCCCTACATTTGTGTTCAGAACAAAATGTCTACTGCTTTACTTCTGCCTTCCAAATATGCAAATTTCTCTTGGAGCCAACCCTAACCATAATCCAGACAGGCAAGGAGATTCTAGGAGACGTAAGTTCTAGCTTAGTTATATAGACACCATTCAGAAACCACCACAACTCATATGTATTTAATATCATGTTTCTCAGGCATTGTACTGATTTCGATCTCATATGTTTTTTATATTAAAATAGTCCTCTGAGAAAGTATTTCTCCCTTGATAAATCTGAGATTCAGAGAGGTCAATGAAATCCTCTAAAATTTCTAGAAATTGGCAGAAATCAGATTCAAATTAAGACTAAGTATTTTAATTTCAGGTAATAATTAATCCTTATACTTCCCTTTATTAACTTTACACTATCCACAATTGAATACTTTTACATTATATATTAATCAGGGTTCCAGGAGGAAGCACATGACATACTCATCCTGGGTTGTTAAAGAGAGTTCATTAAAGGAAATATTTAAAATGATTTGTCAGCAGAGATTAGAGAAATCAGTGAAAGATAATAAATTACCCAGTACTAGCAATAGCAAGAAGTCATTGCAATCCATAAATATGAAGATGGGAGGAGAGGAAGCAGTTACTGCTACCTAAAGTGGGTAGCAGTATGGAAAGGACCACCAAACAGGAGCTGGAGCCTTTGATAAAAGGAAATTGCCAACCTGTGGTGCTTAGAAGAAAACAGAGAAAATAAATATCCCAACCTCACTCTCTTTCAGCCTCCTATTTCTTGTAATCTCCATTCAGTGACCTCTATGCACTCAATGCAACTGGATACCAATGGGCTAAGAGGTCCTTTCATACAGTCAGTGGAAGCCAGTATTCTGGGGGATAGATTAGGATGAAGAAGGGTGGAGATTGATCCAAATGAGCAAATGGAAAACATCTAGCATACACTATTCCAAGAGTAAAGAATTGGTAAGGATTTTAGAAAAATATTTTGCTTTTACACAGACTCATAAACATCCATCAAAACATTTTTCAAAGGAATACCTAAACTTTTCTTAGTCACTATCTAATAAAACATTTCTGGACTTTTCATTATGGACTATTTTTCAAATTTTGAATGTGCAGCAAGCGCAAAAAGAACTAAAGCAAAGCCAAACCTTTTCCAGAGTTTCAACTTCTAGTGGGGATGGTTGGCAAGGGGTATAAGGAGGTTGAATGATAGAGGTGCAACCTCTGGGCCCATGAGTAGATCATCAAAGCATTTGCTTCTTTAATAAAACATCAAAGGCTACTGCATGCTGTAGGATATTTCTAAGACTAAAACTAAAGTTAACTTCAAGTACTTCACAGCAGAAAACAGAGGAGTAAATATTTTGTAATTCTTTTGAATTCTTCCTGGTAAAACTTTCCCACTCATTTTTCTAAGTATCCATTTCCAGGTTTTTATAGTATAGAAAGATCTACTCTGAGGTCTGGGAGTTCAGAAATTCTTATCTGTTTCTTGGGAAAGATTTGTTGTATACTTAATCAGAATCTCAGCAGTGCCTTCCCAATGCCTGTGATAAGTAGGCCTTACAGGTTGCAAGATGAAAAAGAGATAGTATATTTCTTCTCACCATTAGAGCTGAAACTAATCCCCATGCTAGAAAGAGGACGTGTTAGGAAGGATGGACATCTATACTAAGTTAAGAGCCTCTAGTTCCAGCTTAAGACAGTGTCTATGCCAGATTTTAACACAACCTCACAGCACAAATTCATTAATACAGTAGAAAGAGAATAAGAAAACTGAAACTTTTTGGTTTGGGTCCAGTATTTACTGTCTATACAATCTTGGAAAAATTGCCGAACTTATTAAAACTTTTATTTAAAAGTAATGAAAAGTGAATGCTTCATTAAAAAAAATTCTATGAAATGATAAAATTTCATATTTCCTGGAAATTTATGGCTCTAGGTGCCTACATTATTAAATGTGAAAGACTAAAATGACTTTTGTGCTCTCTTAAGAAATTAGAAAATGACATGATTATAATAAGACAAATTATTATAAACCAGAGTCAAATAAGAAGAATTAATTGTTAGAAACAAATCTGAAATTAATAGAATGGAAAAAAATTGTGGCTCCACCATTCTGTGTCTTCCTCAGGAAGGCTGCTCACCTTTTAGTCATATGCTATATTTGTAGAATCTGACCAATTTGGAGAAACTTGAAGGTGAAACTAGGAGTAACTTTAATTCATTAAGTGCTGGCAAACCCAAACACTTTGATTGTATCTAAGAGATGTTATGGTATTAATGGGCTGAATATTTTTTCCCTGTGTTTATGTTTATCAGGTAGGACTACAGGCTAGGATTTTATGCTGAAGAAAGTACATTCTATATATGGTAACAGAATTAGTATGAACTTGTAGCTCAAACTATTTAATGTCAAACATAAATTGGTATTTTAGACTAATTGATTCAAATTCCATTTTTCATGTTTGATGTTTTGCAAAGTCTTCAGAGCTAGGTGGGTAAACTGTATGGGCCTTATCTTGATGAATTCATTTGATGTGTGTGTGTGTGTGTGTGTGTGTGTGTGTGTGTGTGTGTGTGTGTGTTGCTGTCTTTAGACTTAAGTGAATATGCCTAAAATACTCAGGCTTAACAAGCACTTGTAGCACTAAAACAATGATTTAATTGATTTAATTAATAGACAATAAAGAATGGAAGTGCCCTATTATAAATTTAATATATAGAATTGAGGATGAGAAACCACTCAATGAAATTATTGTAGGCACTGAGGTCAAAAAAGGCATGTGCCTACAGTGCTGTCTCTGAGAACTGTTATTTTCTCAGGATATTATAGAGGATCTAGGAGGTTTTGAAAAACATGCTTTAATTTTGTTTTAGAGTAGAGCAGTTTATGATAGTAAAATAAATAAAAACCAATTGATTAACATAGAGGAAGAAGATAATTCTTTAAAAATTGAATAATAGAAGCCAAACTATACTATATGAAAGGAAAAAAATGAATCTTGTAGCCCAGGACAGATAGACATTGATAGGGAAGAAGGAAAAAAAAATATTCAGACTTGAAAAGGAAAGGGCAAAAGATTAGCATGAACTATCAAAGCAATGTTAGATGGGATTCTGTGTAACACAGTTATTATAGTTGTAGATTTAACAGTTGTTTCTGCCCTAAGGGAACACACTCAAGGTTATAGAATTAGGACATTAGTGGAAGTCACAAGAAATCAGAACCATATCTAAGGAGAGCTAATCCATCCATTTCCAGAGTCGATGTTGGAACCCTCCAGGATGAGGTTATCCAAACCAGGGAGTGAAGACTGACGTGACTTGCGTGAAAGGAATTAATTGATTTTATATATCTTACTATAGGAGACTACAGATTTCAAAGTCTAAAGAGTATTTGAAAAACAAACATCTGACCCAAAAAAACAAGAGAAAGGGAAAAATAAAAGGGCACTGAGTTTCAGCAAATCATTTTAGTTCTAGGTACATTTGAGGAGATATGGAACCAAATGAACAAACATATTAAGCTGCTAAAACTTAATTAGTACCTCTCTTAAGAGAACAAGAAAATAGATTCTACTCTTACCAAAAAGAAATATAGCAGAACAAATGCTACTGCAGACACATAACATCAATAGCTGAGGTAAGCAATCGAAGTGCCTTTGGGAGTATATGCCAGATGTAGTCCTCTTCAGGAGGTGCCTAAAATACAGATTTTAGGAGCAACTACAGCTTTGGTTCAAGAATCTGTGAAGGCTGGTTCTCTAGTTGAAACAAAGGAAGAGATGATGGTAAGATTCCCTGAAGAGCTAGCTTTATGGGTCTAACAATTCCAAATTAAATGACAGTATCGGTAGGTACTGTAGCAATCAAGCAAAAATCCTTGCTCACAGGGAATGGAAGAAGCCAAGTGTATTAGTCAGGATGGGCTAGATTATGTTGTGTTGATGAATTAAGTCCCGCATCTCAGTGCCTAAAAATAAAAAAGGCTTAACAGTATTAATATACAATGGAAGGGGTCCTGTTTTTCACACAGGCATTCAAGGAGCCTACCTGTTGCTGGAGTTTCTCTCTGTGACTTTTCACTGCTTCAGCCTGGGAAGGACCCGCATCATATTTCATTGCCCACATCTCATTGGCCAGACCTAGTCACATGTTTCCCCTTAACTATAAGGCATCTAGTGTTAGTATCCATATGCCCAGGAAGGAGAGGGAAGTTTTGGTGGACACTAGTAACATCTGGCAAACTAGATTGCCAGAATCATCCCATATCCAATGCAGAACTGGTGAACCAGGATCACAGAACTCAAAGGGGAATGAAATTTAAGAAGCTTTGAATCTGATGGATGGGAAATAAAAGACACCCCAATTAATAATCCTGGCAATGAAGGCTACCATAATTGCAAATCATCAAATACCACTCTCTGAGAAAAGAGAAAGGTGGGTCCCTTCCACCCTCAACATCCATATAGGTAAACACATTCTGCCAAAATTAATTCTTGACTAATTTAATTTAAGTTCCCAGATGATGGACTTCACACAACTATCATAGATGGCAGACAATATGGGAGGGTGAAAATCAAGAATATTATCTCCTTTCCTGTTTCCTTTACTCAGTAATAAATCACTCCTCTGCCCTTTTTGAACATCATATATGGGGCTCCAAAAATATAATTTTACCTAGGACTGGGGATTGGTTCATTTAAAAAAAATTTTACCTAGGACTGGGGATTGGTTCATTTAAAAAAAATTTATTGTTATGGGATTAGCAGCATGATTATTCAGCAAATTCATTGGATTCTTTAACAAATGAGACATGTAGAAGATTTTTAATTGTATTAATTTAGTATGGAGTGGCTAAAATAACCATAAATTTTCTAATGTACTCACTCACTTTAGCTTTTGAAGAAATTAAGTCTACTCAGGAATAATGAACTTTGTTTGAGACTTGAAAGACTAAGGAAGTAGGTAAAATGTTACATTGTTGGACTTCAGTTTTTTATAAAAAAAATTAGCAGGCTATTTTTCAACTGTTATTAAACTTTCCAAACTATGGAAAAATGTGACAATTGAGCAACATACACCCACTATTATAGATCCATTCAAAACGCGTTAATGCTTTGCGCACTATCTCTATCTTTCAATCTCCTTGTCGACCACTTAAAAAAAGTTGCAGACATCATGATAATTAATCCCTAAAAATATTGCATGAATAAAAGCATATACCTCAACAACCAAAGTGATATTATTATATCTATAGAAATTAAAAATAAATTCCTAATTATCACTTATTATCAAGTCCTTTTCAAGATAACATCTCATCAGTTTTTCACTTTGCATTTGATTGAAATATCAACCACATCGCTTTTAATCTAGAACAATTTTCTTCTCATCCCTTTATAAAATAGCAATGAATTTTCAAGATAATAGGCCAATTTTCTTTTAGCTGATTTGTTTCTTTACAGGGTACATCTCTGTATATATTGTTGAATTTATTTTAAAATTGAAATTAGGTATAATGGCTTGATTATGTTCAGGTTAAAGATTTCATTTGTTGGGAATTTTTCATAACAGTTGTTTCACTCATATCACATCAGGTGGAACATATTGTCAAGTATTTTCAAAATTACTGATGCTAAATTTGGTCACTTGTTTAAGGGGTGACAACCAAACTTCATTATAAAAATAAATTTTTCTCTTTGCCATTATCAAGTACTCTGTGTGGTGATATCTTGACAGTATGCAAATATCCTGTCCACATCAATTTTTGCCTCCTTTGAGCATCCACTGACGATCTTTGCTTGATACATTATTTTATTTGATGTTAAAAATGGTACTATAAGAAACCTATTGTACATTATTTATTAGATGTCATACTCCTGCTTAAAAAAGGTTTTATTTCCAACTGTTAATTAACTATGTTTCCTCATAAAAAGGCAGTGTAAATAATTAACTCTTTTCTCTTTCCTTTTTTTTTGGAGAAAGAAGTTAAGGTAACAATCACCTTTAGCGATGGCAATTTTTTTTCCTCATTGTTATTCTGCTATCCAACCTGTTAATTTCTATTGTATTAATGTGTCTTCATAGTGCTTGTTTTTTTTGTTGTTGTTGTTATTTTGTTTTTGTTGGATGTTATATTTATTTTCATTTTCCTATTCTTGTGATATAATTAAAGCTATGCTGTTTCATCTGAGTACTTCTTTTACTAATTATGTATATTCTAGAATATATTATTTTCATTAACATTATTTAGAAATTTCAGAAATTTTGACATATTTTAATTTACAATGGAAAAAACTTTAATTTTGCTATTACTTTTTAGTTTTATTGAATTAAGATAATTTTTGGTATCATTTTTTCTTTATAAAATTTATTGATTTTTTTATTGCATGGTAAATTTTTATGAATATTATTACTGCACTTTATAAGCGATATATTTTCTATTTATTGAAGGTACACATTTTGATAAATATTCACTTTTGATTCTCTTTATTTATTGTTATTTGGCAATTTATATCCTTATTTACTTGTTTATTTGACTGACTTGGACTAATAAATATAAGTTAAAATTTTCTTAAGATAGTATGTTTCTATTTTTCCTTTTATGTTCTATAATTTATCCTATATGAAAGTCACTGCTGTGTCATTTAGTGCATAGATACTCATAACTGTTTTATCTATAATTGCATTGTGAATTGTAGCCTTTTTGTTTAATGCTTTTCAGTTTGAAATCTACCTTATTCAATATCAAATGGTAGTCCTTTTGCTTTTACTGATATGGTATGCATTTGACCATCTCTTTTATCTTTTGAATCATTTTACTTAACATTAGACTGTTGCATACAGCTAGGCTTGAGCTTTGTTTTATGATCCAGTAGGAAAGTCATTTTCTAATATACGTACAACAGTCATTTTTGAGGTCTTTCTCAATTTTGTCAGACAACTTTATAATACACTTACTGCATATTATGTTATAGTTACCTTGTATCTTTATCAATGTGATCTGTTTTATTACTATTTTTTGGCTTTTTTCTTTTCTTTACATTTTGGTTCCTAAAGAAAGGTTTATATTTTTGGTCTAGTTATTTTTATATCAATAATTGTATACTATCTGTTGGTTTCTTTTTTAACTTACTTCAGCCTCTACTATTTAATTTGTCAGTTTTAAATTATATGATTAGACTTTCATCTTTCCCTTTAAAAACTTCCAGACTCTTATTCTACTTTCCTTTTTCTATTTCCCTCCTCCACTCACTTTTAGTTGTATTACTTCTAATTTGTTGGAGCATGTAAGATTCATTTATTATTCTTCCACTGTTATTCCCACAATTTTTTCTTTTTGGTCTTAATCTACAGATAAATATAGTAAATTCTTAAACAAAATATCTTGTTCATTTTTCTAAAAATCTGTTGGTTGAATAAAACTTATTTTAGTAGATTCCATAGAAAGAGTGTGTAGGTATAATTTTCCATAAATTTCCTACTTTTGTGCATGTTTAGATCTGTTTTATTATAGCCTTAATACTTGAAGGACATTTGTCTAACACAATTGTTTCATAATGTCTTTCCTTGGTGTTCTTAAAATTAGTATTCCACCATTATCTTCCTCTAATGTCGATGTTGAAAAGTCTGATGCCAACCTGAATTTCTGTGTTTTCCCCAAACTTTATTGAAATATAATTGATATATAACCTGTGTAAATTTAAGGTATAAAACATGTTGATTTGATACACTTATATATTGCAATATGATTACCACTGTAGTGTTATCTAACACTTTCATTTGGTCATATAATTACCTTTTGTGTGTGTGTGTGTGTGTGTGTGTGTGTGTGTGTGTGTGTGGTGAGAACATTTAAGTTCTACCCTCTTAGTGACTTTCAAGTACATAGTATGAGATTGTTGTCTATAATTACAATGATGTGCATTAGATCCCCAAAACTTATTCATCTTTTAACTGGTAGTTTGTACACTTTGACCAACATCTTCCCATTTTCTATACCTCTAGCTCCTATAACCATCATTTAATTCTCTGTTTCTACAAGTTCAGCACTTTCAGTTTCCACGTATAAGTGACATCATACAGTATTAATCTTTCTCTGTCTGACTTCTTTTCCTTAGTACAGTGTCCTGAAGGACCAACCATGTTGTCATAAGTGGACAGATTACATTCTTTTTCATGACTAAATAATTTCCATTGTGTGTGTGTGTGTGTGTGTGTGTGTGTGTGTGTGTGTGTGTGTATCTTCTTTATCCAGTCATCCATTGGCAGACCCTTAGGTCGTGTCCATATATTTGCTATTGTGAGTAATGTTGCAATAAACAGTATACATGGGAATGCATATATCTCTTTGATATCTGTTTTCATTTCCTTTGGATATATATCCAGTTTGCTGGATCATATGGTAGCTCTATTTTTAATTTTTCCCATACCATTTGTCACAGTGATTATACCAACTTACATTCCCACCAACAGTATACACGGGTTACCTTTCCTTCCTTGCCAACACTTTTTATCTATTATTTTTTTGATGATAGCCATCCTAAAATGTGTGAGGTGATATCATGTTTTTAACTTGCATTTTCCTGATAATCAGTGATGTTGAACATTATTTTCATGTACCTGTTGGTCATTTGTATCTTCTCTTTGGAAAAATGTCTGTTCATTTCCTCTACCCATTTTTAATCAGATTGCTTTTTTGTTATTGATTTGTATGAATTTTTAATATATCTTGAATATTAACCTCTTATCAAATATATAGTTTGTAAATGTTTCCTCCCATTTTATAGGTGGCCTTTTCATTTTCTTAGTGGTTTCTTTGATGAGCAAAATCTTTTTGGTCTAATGTAATCCCACTAATTTATTTTTGCTTTATTTCTTGTGCTTTCGGTGTCATAGCCGGAAAAAAAAAAAAAAAAAAAAAAAACATTGTTAAGATCTATGACAATGAGCTCTAGTTCTATGTTTTCTATTGAGAGTTTTATGATTTCAGGTTTTACATTTACATATTTAATCCATTTCAAGTTAATTTTTGTGACTTGTATAAGGTAAGTGTCCAATTTAAGATTTCTACCTGTGGCTATCCAGTTTTCCCATAACATTTATGGAAGATATTATCCTTTTTCCATCGAGCATTCTTGGCTCCCTTGTCAAATAATAGCTAACTATATGTAAATGAGTTTATTTCTGAACTCTTGATTCTATTCTATTGGAGTCTGTGTCTGTTTTCTATGTCAATACCATAATCTTTTAATTAGTATAGCTTTGCAGTATAGTTTGAAATCCACTGGAATTTTAATAGGGATTATATTGAATCTGTATAGTATAGACATTTTAACAATTTTAATTCTTTTGATCTATGAACAAAGGATATTTTTATACTTATTTGTATCTACTTCAGTTATTCTCATCAGAGTCTTAAAGTTTTTCAGTGTAGAGATCTTTCACCTCTTTGGTTAAATTTATTACTATTTTATTGTTTTTAATGCTATTATGAAATGGACTTTTTATTTCTTTTTCTTTATTGTCTTTTTGTTTTCTTTTTAAAAATATATTTTTTGGATATTAGATTGTTAATGTATAGAAATGCAACTGATTTTTATATATTGATTATATATCCTGCAGCTTTACTGAATTTGTTGGTAAGTTCTAACTTTTTTTTTTGGTTGAGTCTTTAAGATTTTATCTATATAAGATCCTATCATCTGCAAATACAGACAATTTTCCTTATTCCTTTCTGATCTAGATGCCTTTTGTTTCTTTATTCTTCCTGATTGTTCTGGCTAAAACTTCCAGTACTATGTTGAACAGGAGTAATAAAAGTGGGCACCCTGTTTTGTTCCTGATCATAGCAGAAAAACTTTCATCCTTTAATTGTTGAGTATGTTAGCTGCAAGCTTGTCATATATTGCTAAGGCAGTAGCAATAAGGGTGGTGACAAAAAGCATCATATTTAATATGAATTTGGAAGATCAAGGTTACAGAATTTGCTGATGGATTTTGGTGTGAGGTGTGCAAGATATAAAAAGAAAAAAGAGGCAAAGATAACTCCAAGTTATTTTGGCTCTTCCAGTAGAGGATTGGAGTTGCCCTTTACTGAGCTAGAGAAGCATGGGAAAGAGCAGGTTTAATTAAGTTCAGAAACTACTATTTTGGTTTTGTTATTGTTAGCTCTAAACATCCACATGTATATGCCAAGTAGCCAGTTAGATGTAAGATTCTGAGGTTTAGGGGGAAGGTCAGGAATAGACATAGAACTGTGATAGCTTTTTTAGCTAGACAATGTAGGTAAAATGAATGTTACTTTGTATCTTACTTAATAATTATATGAAATAGGTTAACGCTATTTATACTTTTTAAATATTTGAAACCAAAATTTCTTTTGGAAAATACTCTTTAAGAAAAAAGATTGTTTCATTTGTTTTTGTGACCCAGTCTTCCAAATATTGCCAATTTCTATTAAATATATCCTGAAATAATAAATATACTGAAGAATATTGAGTCTACTAACTCAGTATTTAAAACTGAAAAACACTCTAATATTTATTCAGGTGTCATGAGAGATGCAAAGATGAATCAAAAGCTGACCCTGATTTTAAGGTGTTTATATCATCTAAACATTCATGTGGTGTGAATTTCATATGGTTGCATGATGAGGTGATTAATTTATAATTAGGCATAAACAGATAATATTCTTTTACCATGTATACAAAAGTTTATATTTCTCATTCATTTTGTCATGGATGAAATATTGATGAATCTTACAGTGTTTTATTAACAGTTTAGCACAACAACATGATCGAAGTAAGTGAAGTAATATACTAAAATCATGTTAAAAATATTTTTACAAGGGCTTGTGTACCCCAAGACACTTTCAGCTTTGCAATCACTTTCGAGTGGTCTCCATTTTACACATACATTCTTTCACTATAACAACCCGTATCTATTAATAATATTATAGTATTATGGTTAAGAGAATGAATTCTGAAAACCACTTGGTTTTAAACCCTTAGCCTGATTAAATATTAGTTTGTTCATTTATGACATGAGTATATTTATAGTAATTGCCTAATGATGATGGTGAGAACATAAATGAGAAAATACACGTAAAACACACTGTCATATACATGATAACTACTATATATCTTATGAATTATTATAAATCATATTGGTCCAATTTTTCCTTTAAAGTATCCAATTTAACTCTACCTTTATAGAAATTTATTTCCCTTTTTTAAACCAGTCTATATTATTTATTATATTGATAATACATTAAGAATATACCAGTTAAGTCTATAGGTTTCAAACAACTGAATAACTTATATTGAAAAGGAATTTATTAGAAGAATATCCGGTATCTCACAGAATTGACAGAAATGTTGATAAAGCAGATGTGGAATGCAGCATGAATCAAGGGAGAACAGGTTAATGAGTAGTTCGCTGAGACAAGATTGCTGAAAGAGTTTGATTAAGAATGCCATCACCAGAACTCATTACTGTGCAACTGCATCTTTATGTCATATTTTCATAATTCAAAGTCCTCAAATTTATATATAACGTATATCTGTGTTCTATATCATTGGTTCTCAAATTTGGCTAAACACTGGAATCACCTGGGTGGGTTTGAGTTAAAAATTCTAACATTTAGAGCTTCTACTTTAATTGGTGTGGAGTGCAGCCAGGGTAATGTGATCTTTTTAAAGCTCCCAAGATTATTCTAATATGTGGAAAATTTTAATATTTACTGTTCTAGATGGTACATTCATTTGCTGAAGAAATTGCTGAAATACTCAAATGATTCCTACATATATGTGTTAAGTTAATTGGTTAATAAATTATCTTTCAAAAATTATTTACATTTCTTTTAGAAAGTTAAAAAACAAAGATAAGCATCTTAGGATAATCACTCATAATCTCTTATTCAAAGATAACTTCTATAAATATTTTCATTTATCTTTCCAGTTGTTCTAGTGTGTGTGTGTGTACTGTCAGATTTTCATATGTACTTGGGTCCATGGTATTATACTTTTGTGGCTGCTCTCTCTCCAGAAGAGAGTTTTTCTTTGTTGAATTATGCCTGCTAAAGAGAAGGCTTCCAAAGGTTAAGGATTAATTCGGCTAATGAACTGTGAATATTGGTAAATTGACATTTTAAAGGGCAATGACATTCAGTGATGCTCTAAAACTCACTATCTCAGTGAATTAATGTGTATGAAAACATTAATTTCCCTGAGGCTAAACCATATCAAAACTTACTGATTTTCCTCATTTGCCTCTTTCTTAATTCACCTCTTTCACTTTACCTTTATTTTAGACTATTTGCTTACATGTATTTTCCTTTTCTTTAACAAATGAAGAATTGAAAAGCATTTAAAAACTGATGTTTTATTTGGTTTGTTTAATAGACTCATTTATAAATGTAAAAAACAAATACTTTATAATTTAAAGTACTTTATATTTTATACAAGGTTTAAATTGTATAATTTTTTAAAAAGTTGTTAATGTATAGTAGCCGAATACAAAGTGATATTTAACATCCCTCTTGGAAGCATAATGAACATGTTAAATTAACAACCAGCTGATTTAGATTTTCCATAGCTGTGTGATCTTTATCTGTTAGTCTCTGTGCCTTGACTAGAGTTTGAATCCTCAGGGTCTTTGTTCTTGTGATGCTCATTCTAAGGCATCTGCTCTATAAAGCATTTGAACAGTTTATGTGATAGCTTCCTATCTAATAGAGAAAAAAATAAATGGTATGTATGAAAGGAAAAGGTATATTCGAAATACTAGTTAAGAAACAAATATAGGGACTTCATATTTATTCCAGGAAAGACATATCACTTGTAACAGGAAGCTAATTAGTAGAAGGCACATTAGAGACCACTTTTTTCAAGCCTTCATTTGATAAATAAGGAAATTAAAACTCAACAGGTTAAATGAAACATCTCTTAATACATATATTGTTAATAATAAAACAGAACTACAATCTCACTTTTCTAATTCCAAATTCAATTATATTTCTACTATATGACAGTGACAGCTCCAATTACATTATCACAAACCTGTATTCTATTCTATTTACACCAGTTGCAGCCATTAATTTAACAACAAGCTATTTTCTGATTGATTTGAAATTCCACCAAAGAATACAGAAGTGGGAGGGGGAAGAGAGTACATTAAGTTGATGTAATATATGGACAAAGAAGTAATCATTTGTACATTGTCTGTGCATCTTTCCTGAGACATCTCAGTAGCTAATGATTTGATTGCCCAAAAAAATGCAATGTTCTCAGTACCAGATGAAAATCACCAGTGTGAATAATGGAATGGTAACAAAGTAGAATTTTTCAGAAAAATTCACTAGGGGGAAATTCAAGAGCATGTTTCCTAGGGAGGACTGAAACCACTTTTAGGATAGCCCGTAGCAGATTCTGACTTAAGCCATGTAACCAGGTTAAACATAATTCATTAATTCAGGAACATCAAGACTGAGAATTCATAGATAATCTTTATTTCTAAAAATGTCAATGCTAGTTGCTTCAATTTTATTCAAATTTAATTTTCTCCAAAATGTTAGAATAAAATGATTAACACTGAAATTATTTTTTTAAAGTCAAAAAAATTCAAACTTTATTTATATTCATTAAACTTTTCTTGAAATAAATGCTATGACTACAAGACTATATTCTAATATTCATTATGGTTGGGTAGAAAATGTAAGCTAACTAATGATCCATTGCAGACTGAATAAATTAAAAGATTCAATCCTCAGAATCATAAAGGAGAAAGAAAAATGAAAGTTATCACTGAGGGGAAAAGGAAATATGTTAAAGCTTGTTCCATATGGTGCTGAAACATCTGGATACAAGGTACTAACTGGCTGAGCATCTGAATCCTGTACCTGTTCTGTGCCAAACATCTGTATGATCAAGGAAACTGAGCACTTCCCATGCATGCAGCTATTTTGGCATCTTATGACAGGAGCTGGTGTCTTCCAGAAGTATCGCATTGCAGTTTTCTTTTTTATTTCTTCTAATTTTACCACAGACCTGAGAAGCGATTGCTGTAAGCCAAAAGTATTCTTTTTGGCCACTGTGCCATGTTCCTTAGCTGCAGTATGAGTGTTTTCAAGATGTGATGAACATCTGCTGTAAATCCAGTCTATTCTCACGAGCATTTTCTGGGGATTGCTTTGTGCCTTAATTCAAGAGAAAAGGAAAGAGAACCCAGTTTTTCCATTTGATGTAAGACTAAAATGAAGCTCAAGGGACAATAAATGAGCTGCCCACATTCACATAGTTAAGTGTGGCAGGAAAGCTTGGTTTCAATCTACAACTTCCTTAACAAAGGCAACTTCATGTAAAATAGAGTATCAGTATTTTATATTTGTGTGGTCATTTTTAACTTGCAATGTATTTTCTCCTCCATTTTTTATTTTTCGGAATTATTCACTCTCTCTGTAGCCATCCATGTTAGTATTTATTTGTTTCTGTAGTGTGCCCTTGAGAAGCCCAAAACTTTTTAATTTTAATATATGCATTCAAACAGAGATGCAAATATATGTTTGGGTATATATTTAGATGTTATAAAAGCATAAAAAACAACTTATTAATTGCCATAAATCAACAAATGCTTCTATAGAAATTCAGTAATGGCAGATGTAAATTTCCAGTTCTTGAGCCAGACTTCAAATAATGCACAAGTTGATTACATGATCTTTTTTATTTTTTAATTTTCTAATGATTAAAAAATGAATATTTATCTTCAACTAGAAGCCACTGACAAATGCATGACATTCTATTTTGGCTCTAATGTTAAAGAGTGTCAAATGTCATGTGACAAATTTGGGGTGTTAATTTTGCAAGCTATTTGCTATAGTCTATGAACACTGTATGTGGAAAGCAGACTTTCTAAGTTTATCAGTGATTAATCTGAATATATGTATCAACCTATAGCTACATCCAAGACATTGGAATAGGCCATGGTGAATTTGTCACACACACACACACGCACACACACACACACAATATAATCAAGCAAACAAACAAATATGAGTCATGTTCTTATATTTTTAGGATAATTGGACATCGATATATAAAACAGAGGTAAATATTACCCGATCAGTAAAGAAGAAGAGTTTACAAACTTGCTATAGACATTTAGAGGTGTGTAATGAGACAGGCCAATTGAAAAGAGGGAGGAGGGGAAGGCAAGAGAGGAGAGGGAAAGAGAGGAGAGGAGAAGGAAGAAGGAGGCAGGGGAGGAGAGGAGAGAAAAAGAGTCCCATGAAAGGGTTTTGATTGGAGCTGAACCTAGAGGAGAATAATGATTAAGAGTGCATTACGTAAAGGTGAGATTTTCAGAGAGGAAGACTTTAAAACTAAGGAATCTCAAGGTTTATGTGATGCCCCACAGTGACCCTAACTCTAAAGTGCGGGGTGTGTACTAAAGAACAGGAAGAATGGGGCTTGCATTAAGTACAGATCAGTGTGGGAAACACAGCACACTCCAGCTCTTTTAAGCAGCAAATGATTTAATGTAGATAAATGTGTGCCTACGAAATTATTAAAAGGACTGGAGTAGCAGGAATCTTGGATAGTATAAATAAAATTTAGGAGCACACCACATTTGAGAACTGTGATTTGAAAATGCTGCCACCACTGCTGCTAGCAACCCACAACTGCCTTTCAGCCTCTCCAAATTGTGTGAATAGTCCTTGGATGGTGGAGTCTGCATTCTGTAATTACCTCTTAGCATTCATTTGGTTCCCACCACCTTGACTGCCTGCACAACCAGCAGCAGAAGGATGATGGCCTTTGCATTAATCTGCACTCTGGATTTCACACATGTGTATCTCATCAGTTTTTGCATTCAGAACAGTGGTTGCAATGAGTCTAGGAAATTTGGTTTATAGCCTTTCAGACTCTGCATTGACTAAAAATGATTTGAGAAAATTAGTGAACCATAAGGTGATTGGTTGGTTATACAATCATATATAGAAAATAATATTTAAAAAATGTCGACATTAAAAACTATGGTAACTTCTATAATTTTTGAATTATTTTAAATGTCTTTAAATGAATTTTATCAACTTTACTATAAAAATAACCTCATTTTACAATAATTAAAAAGGAGAATAATTCTAATAATACTATTTGTAAATTTAAATTTATGGTAAGATGAGTTTTTGGATCATGAAGACATGCCCAAGGTACCATTGTTTATATAGCGGTAGTTTACTTAGATTGTGGAAACTGGCTATAAAAGCCTAGCCCTACAAACCCAAATAAATCAATTCAAAACAGATGCTTCATAAAATATTTGATAACTTCTGTGTTCTGAAACTCTTATCTTGTTCTATACAGAACGTATGTGGCTGGGAAAAAATTAAAATGAAAAGAGATAATCTTATAAACAAAACGCCTCCTTAGATTTGGCTGAAGAAATTGCCATTCACATCAGCAAGTAGTTTCTGACAAATGAGCAGCATTTCCATACCTAAAATACTGTTACAAAGCATTGTTTTCCCGCCTGTTTCAGAGCATTTATTCCCCCCACCCATATCTTTGTTAACTGTGGCTGTCAGTAAGTCATCACCATCACTGACAAAAACTGTCAGCCTTCAATGCTCATAAATTGGTTTGTCAGCCCTCTCACAGTGAATGGAGCACTTATCATTTTTTTAGAATAAATTTGGAGGACAAATATATAACAGTACTTTTGTCTTTTGTGAATCGTTCTGCCATGCCTCATTTTCTTTGGTGAACAGCGCCTTCCCCTCACACTCTAGTGTTTCCTGGTGGGTTTAGCAATCACTATATATCATCCCCCGTCACTATAGTGATTTGTCTAATTGTGGGTACGTGACCAAAAATAAACCATTCAGGACTCCCTTTGGGATTTTTCTAACTCCTTTTTCTTTTCTGGAAATGAAATTGTAAGGATATGGCCTCTGAGTGAATAAGACTACTACCCAGGGAGAAAGGGAGGCCAGAGAGAGGAGGAGAGAAAAAAAAGCCATTCAGTTTTAATTCTAGCAGCCTCTAAAGTTGCATTGCTTCTTTCTATGATTATGTTCACCCAGATCTGATTTTCAAGAAACTAACTCATACATCTTAATATATCCATTCATTCATTTATTCATTCATTATTACAATCAAGAGTTACTCTGTGAGTAATAAGTTTATTGAATGGGCTGGATCTGACAGGATGGATTAACATTAAAGTTAACTTTTTTCTTTTCTCTCATCATTAAACTTACTCAATGAATTTACTCTTCTCTACAGACAAAAACTTGGGCAGATTCAAAAAGACTCTCCAGTGACTATTAGATAATAAAGTGTCCAAATCTAATCTTACTTAATACAAATTTAAAGGCTGTTGCTCCAAATCTATGTTTTAGACTGGCTCAGGTTTAGAAGCCTGCATTAGCAGGGTGGAAAGTAATCTGTCTAATTTGTACCCTGTGCCTCATTTCTCATTGCCCTCCTTTCTAACAGATATTTCTGATAACTTCAGTGCTGGGGTAGGGAGGGGGATGATTAAAGAGAAACATCCATGGTCTTATCTGGCTGTGCTGTTGACATCTGATGCTGGTATCCTCTGAAGGTGAAAGCAACACAGTCAAGATTTCTTTTGTTTGTCTGAGTTGCTTATATAGGGTTTTCAGAACTTCTTCTTAGAATTCAGGTACTTCCAGCTACATTTGCCTCCTTATAGATTATGCCTCCTCAGGCTGCCCAATTTTGACTTCATCAGTTTCTGTAAGTGAGTACTTCTGTTGAAGCCCCTTTGCTTTTCCAGAACATTGTCATGAGATAGGTTCATTTTAAGACAAATGCAGCCATTCCCTTCCACAGAGACCTCATTTGTACACTCTTCCAAATACTCTCTCTGTCTCTCTGTCTCTCTGTCTCTCTGTCTCTCTGTCTCTCTGTCTCTCTCTCTCTCTCTCTCTCTCTCTCACACACACACACACACACACACACACACACACACACACACAGCCTTTGGTGACAGTTCTTTTTTAGTACATTTACCTCTCCATGCTATACTTGCCAACAGGAACAGCTCCAGTCCTACCTTTTACTTTTAGGTATTTTCAAGAAATTTTAAATATCAGCACTGTTGCTCCCTAAACATCAAAGAGTTAGCTCTCCGACAGTCCTCTTGGAATCTTTTTTTATTAAGGAGAGGTATGGGAAGGAGAGAAATGCCGCTCATGCCAACAATTCTCCACAGCTTTCCTCTTAATTCCTTACCTCTTATACGCCCATGATGTGCTTAATGAGCTAATGTTTACCTGAATGGTCGAGGATTTCTCTTTAGAATACAGGGTATCTGACATACTTTTCATTGTTTTCTCCCTTTGTGGACTCTGTCAAAAACTCTGACACAACAGGAAATTTTTGATACTTTGCCACACTGGCAAGACAATAATTTGAATATCATTTGTTCCAGTATTCGTTTATTTGTTCATCATCTACTATGTGACAGGCACAGAGTAGGAGCTGGAACAGTTTTTGACAATGTGATCCCGTTTTAATCTATGGAATAAGAGAAAGCTTTACTACTTCAACGGAAATACAAATTCAAGAGTACTATGTTATTTATCCTCAAATTATTTTTATTTGTTCGCTTTTAAATAACATGTAGCTGAAACAGATAGATGACCTTAAAGTATGATTTAAAGATAAAGCAGTGCAGAAATGGGTAACTAGCAGACCCTGAGGTTAGAACTGGCCACAGTCTGTTTTTCTTTTGCCTGCGCACGATTTTTGTTTGAATGCCCTTAGGTGGAGTACATAATCCCTGATTGCATAGTTTTCACAAATGTCACATTACTTGAAAAGTTTGTTTCTTTCCTGGCCCAATATAGCTTTCATTTTTAAAAAAATCTTTGGTCAGATCCTCTAAGAAAAAAAATTACACCCTCATCACTTCAACACTTCCTGAAGAATCTACCACTAACTTCAAGGGATTTCTCAATATTGTAGGTAATATAGCACTTTGTTTAGACTTAATTTACTTAGTATTTTCATTACCTCAAGGAAGACATGACATTAAGCGAGGCCTGGGAATTACTAGAGAATGATCGTTTCGAATAGATAAATTCATCTAAAGTGGGTTAAATAGAATATCAAAGCTGAAATAATGTACGAGTCACCTTAATAATACAAGAATCAAAATCTGTCATTTTCCCAGTTTTTGTCAAAATAGATCTGAGTTCTAAAAGGTAAATATGTATTACTTGAAGACAAAAGTAATGTTTCTATGTGTTTGGAGTATGGTCCTTCCTTCTCTAACATAAATGCTATATTTTAATGCAAGAGTTGGTCATAGCCCAGAGCAGAGGGAATTATTAAAGAGCTTTAATTAAACTATTGGCAATATATACCATGTGATCATACACAGAACACCACCTGAAGGAGACTCTGGATTGTTACATTAACTCACATAGTGGGTGTGAACAGAAGGTCTTTCTAGAGTAACCCCTGCCATGGGTGTCCTACTAAAATACTAAGTCACATTGGAGACACATGAGGTGAAAAAAATAAGGAGCCACTAAACTTATCTTTAAAAAACAGCCAATTATGCCTGTACACTTTTGCTTAATTTATGAAAGTACAGACATATTTAGTTAAAATTTCATTTAATAGGGAAAGGACTGAAAGGAAAAGTTAAATTCTTCTCCTTCCTTAGACCTCCACTACCATTTCTCAGAAGCAACTGCTGCAAACTACTCTTTAACTGTTTTGGGTATATCTTTCCAAAATTCTTTAGCATTTACCAAAATTTTATGATTTTTAATTAAATGAGATAAAAATATGTATGCTATTATGTATTCTTTTGCTTTTTATTTTGCTTTATAAAGTAGCTTAGCAATCTTCCCAATTTAGCATAAAGAGGTTTTAAGTCATTATTTCTAATGGCTATTTAAAGTAATTGCTATTTTAGGAAATTATTTCTACATATCAGGCCCTTTTAAAAATACTTTACATATATTAACTTAATTCTTGAAACAGCCATGTAAGATGAGTACTATTATTTTTTTCACAAGGTGGGTACCTTCATTATTATTCCAATTTAAAAATGAGTAGAGAGTAGCAAAGAGAGGTTGAGAAGTATGTTTAAAGTTGCTTCATACAGCTAGCTAACATTTAAAATCAGGGGGGTGGGTTCCCCCCATACTGCCTCTCATAGTAGTCCTCTATTAATCCTATTAATGAACCACTGGATTTAGGTTTCTGGTGGTGGTGGTGGTGGTGGTGGTTGTGGTGGTGTGTGTGTGTGAAAAAAGAGAGGAATGGAGGGAGAGTATGAGAGTGAGAGAGAACGAAAGCAATCAAGTTTGTATTTTGCCATTATAAGTGATGTAGCAATAAGCTTTATAATATATCTATTGAATTAATCTCTAGCATTAAAATTACTGGATCAAATAGCATATGAATTCCATATATACTATATGTGTATGTTTACATATGTGTGTATATATATTAATTATATATAACAATTTCATATATATTTTAATTACATATGTAGAACTTAATTACATATATGTACTAAAAATTTATCCCAAATATTGTACCATTGTACCATATATCATTTAACATTCTTACTAGGACCTTTTGTCACTGACACCAACATTCGGTCATACTTTTGAAATATTTTTAATCTGACAAGTAATAAAAGACATATATTTCACAAGTTACTTTTATTTAATTATGAGCAAGGTTGAGCATCCATAGACTACACTAGCATGTAGCCATGCTTAGCAAACCTAACCGAGCTCCTGAAATCAATGTGCAGAAGGTCCTCAGATAATGTTGTTTTAGTCAACATTGTATCATTATAACATTAGTGAGAAAAATATATATCGATTCCTGGTGGAGACCACTGTGTGGAGTTTGCACATTCTTCCTGTCTGCGTGGGTTTTCTCCAGGGACTCTGGTTTCATCCCACATCCCAAAGATGTGCATGTGAGGTGAACCGGTGCATTTCAGTTGTCCCAGCCTGAGTGAGTGTGGGTGTGAGTGTACCCTGTGATGGAAGGGTATCCTGTCCAGGGTGGATGCCCTCCTGGTACCCTGCACTATCAGGACAGGTGCTGGCCGCTGGCAACCCTGAACTAGAGTAAGCGGGTTGAAAAAGAATTATCTTACCTGTTTTTAGAACTCTTTCTTAAATGTATGTATACCCCACTTGTATTTAAATGTTTTAGAAGAGGTTTGAGTCTTTATTTAGGAGTTTGGTGATGTTTCTGTGGTCAAAAATATTGTTGTAGGAAATCAACTCTTGTTTATATCAATTATTCTAGGGTAAAATTGGTTTAAATACATGTCATTTCACTTCCCAGTTTCCAAGAACCTATGAATGACATTAAGTGAGGACCTACCATATGATGCTTCAACAGCTTTTGAGGTTATCTCACAGATGTCTGGTGCTGCTTGTCTTTGGATGCTAAGTAAATATTTTATTAAGAAAAACTCTACAAGAAAGCATAATATATTCACTTAAATGCATAAGCACCTTTCACTACTAAGAACTGCTATGTCCTGCCTGCTTCTCTCTCCTATTTTGCTTCCAAAGCTCAATCTGCTTCTCTACAATGTCAGGACATGACTTATTTCATTCAAATAGACTGATTGAATGTAATTCCATTAAAATAAAGATTATTTGTCCAGATTGTTCAAGGCAATCAAGGGCAAAGCAAATAAAAATAAAGGCCCTGATCTTTGAAGAGGTAAACTGCTAACACATGCTCTAGTCCAATCTGATATGTGAGCCATAGAAGCAGTTGGCAATTAGCGTGACTTAACAACAGTCACTGAGATCAAGCTCGATCAAGTTGATTCTGCCCAATATGGGAACAATCAAGGTGTGTTCACCTTGGGAGATTTTTAGAAAGAAATATGTGGGTTTTCAAATTGGAAAATTGCATTTGAAAAAAAAAAACACCTTTCCAATAGGTTGCCTTTACCAGAGAGACAGCCTAATTTGTGGAGGCATTGAGATCCGCTTTTTGCTAAGAATTCCCCTTTGTATATTCTTACAGGCTCTATGGCTGCTATCAACCTGGTAAACCCAGGACTGCTTTCTTCTTATAGTAAATGGTTTCTTGTTTCAAAGTCAAAGTCTTATTTCAGCTTCTCACTATTTCATGAAATATTTCATGAGCAAATGATAGATCAGAAACATTTACATAACTAAGAAATAATTTTAAGTTTGAAACTGTTAAGCCTTCCAACCATGCCTCATGTAGGAAAGATTGACTAATAATCCTTTCTGTGCTTCTGGTGGATTTATTGAATAATTTAAATAAGAGATTATTTAAAGCAAAGCTGCTGAAAGGAGGAGGTTGGATAAGTGACTTGTTGATTCATTAGCCTGTAGTTTCTTCTTGCTGCCTATGAAAATACTGGAGCAAGAATAATGTCATTTTATAATCTCTGTAGGGGAGATTCTTTTTCAGATGTCACCCGAAGGCGTTAACAACTAGAGCACTTTGTCTTGTTATGTCATAGATTGCCTCGTGATAATTTTGTTATTAGAGAAGGAAGTAATTGCTCAAGAATTTTTATCAGAATTGCATGAAAGTTTGTGGATTTTGTCTCTTCACCAACTCTAGAAAGCTTCATTGATGTATTTGCTGTTCCCATGTTCTCTATGAAGTTACCATCCTTCTAATAATAGTGATTATCCTCCTGACATTCAATGCGTTTTAGACATTTTTAAAGAAAATTCATGTCCATTATTCTATTTTGCTTGCTTGACTCCTCTTCAAAAGGGACCGAAGGCTGCAACTTCCCTTCTGAAGTGGAGTTCAGGCATTTCTAACACTTTTCTATAGCTAGTTAAAATAAAGATGGCCTTTACTTTTGACATATCTTGGGTGAAAACTGTTATTAGATACAGAGAGTGAGCTGTATGCATTATTAAAAGTCTTGCTATGGCAGGCCTCCCTTTTTATGACAAATCAAGCCATAGCAAAACACTATTAAATGTTAGGTGAGTTAGAGTTTTAAAAAACATTTACTGAGTTTGTACTTATGGCAGGCACTGTGTTAAATCCTTTAAAGGCATTATTTTATGAAGCGTCTCAAAAACCATGTGAGGAAGATACTAGTATCATTTTCATTTTTAAAAACAAGAAAATTGAAAGCCACAAAGAAATAAGTAGCATCTTCAGTTAGAGGTGACTCAAGAATTATGGGAATAAGAAAAATGAGATTGCTTTCTGATGTTTATAGTGTAAAAATCAACACACAATGAATGAGAGCGTATAGATGAGAACGTTTTGTAAGGAGAGAGAGTTGCTCTTAGTAAGCAAGGACTGACTACTTACTGAAAACTCCAACATGTGTGAAGGAAAAAAGATCAACTTGCCAGAAGGTTGATCATAAGTTTAGTAATTTAAGCAAACAAGTGTAATACTCACCCAACCAACATTCTAAGGAAAGGGAAAATTAGACAACAAAATTTAAACATTCCAGTGTTTTTTACAAGATCATCCATGTTGCAAAGATGAATTTATTAAACTACATAAACTTGATGGTAATTACATTTCTTTCCATCTATGGTTTCTTGTTCTGATTCTACATAGCATTCTAATTATGATTTTATTTCCCATGAAGTCTGCCTACAGAGATAAAATAGTAAGCATTCACATACTTCAAACTGCATGACAATTATGTTTTAAGCAGAAGATTAAGAAATTAGCATTCTGATTTTATCTGCCAGTTCATAAATTTTGTTAATGCAAATTTTTCCATGAGAAACTAATCTGCTCTCTCAATTTAGTTTATTGAGCTAGTATGCTTGAGGGGTAAGCGTTGGGTACTGAAAAGCTCACAGTGATAATAAATTTATAACTACATGATAAAATTTTCACTAAATATGTGAAAAAAACTTTCTAGAATTATCTGCCCTGCCTGAACTTCTTTTAAGTAACAATATTTGAGCACTTAATATGTTCCAAGCATTGTGCCAAGTACTCAACATGTATTACTCATCTAAATTTCACACAAACCCTGATTGAAATGTATTATGTAATATGCATTTTATAAATGAAGAAATTGAATATCAGAAATACCACAAAAATTTAGTTTCTAATGGCTTAAAATAAATCTGAATCAGGGTGCCTCAAATCGATTATATTTAATCCTAACACTTTAATGTTTCTGAATTCTGTCCTTTCAAATCACTGCATTCTCAAATCCATGAATCTGATACCAAACTACCATAAAAATTTTGTTGATATGTTCCTTGCAATACCCAAAGACTCTTTGTCAAACTCAGAAATGTTTAGAGAACAGATAAGGACCACAATGTTGAAACCCTTCAAGAAGCAAGTACATCTAAACTGAACAAAAGGTCTGTGATACAACACTAAGATTCACCTGGATGGTAGGTGCCCTGCATAAGAAATATCAATGAATGAATAAAAAATAACAGGAACAATAACTCCCCAAAACAAATTAAATGAACAAACAAACAAATAAACAAAAACCCTAGAATAAAATAGCTCAGAAAAAAAATAGTAACTGTGAAAATTACTCCTCAAATAGATGAGATCTAAAATTTTCAATCCTAGTCCTCTATATTATCAAAATTTTAGTTGCCTATAGAAATTCCCTCAAGGAGAGAAAGGGAAGCCAAATGATTCATTCACAAAACAATTGCTACAGTGAATGACTGATGTGGTGTTTGGCCATCCTCATTATCACTCAATTTTGGGGAAAAAAGCTATCCTCAGTCACCAATAATAACTAGGCAACAAATTGGATCTACCTGCTCTGTACAATGTGTGGTAGTGGCTGTGCTTAATGACCAAATAAGGAGGTAATCAATCAAAGTTCTCTCCTTTCAGTTATCTCTAACTTTAAGAAAACAAAATAAGAAGAAAAGACAAAGGAAGAAGGAAAAAATGGTTGATTCTTATTCCTATACTTATATTTTAGAGATTGTTCTTTGAGTAGATAAAGTCTAAAGAATTAAATTTTCATATTATATATCTCAGGAAAGAGGTTAGCATTTGCTGTTGAATTTTGATGCCTTTAGGTAAAACAGCTGCAATGTGACAGATACATTTTCTTATGGTTATTGGTCATAGGTGACCATTGGTAGAGGTCTCACTGGTTAGAATACATACATTTATTTATTCAACAATTGGTTATTTAGTACCTAGTCTATATTTAAGTCTAAAAGTGAGGCATTGGGAACATAACACAAAATAAGAGAGTATCTCAGCCACCAAGATACCTAGACCCAGAGAGCAATATGCGAATGAGTAAATGAACAAGTAAAATAATGACAACTTTCTTGAAATATATACATTAACTATGTACATCTTTTTTTGTATGTCAGTCATACCTCAATGAAAACAAAACAAAACAAAACAAAATGCAATGGGATGAGTTCTGTGCAACCTTAAGAAAATCACTAACTTCTCTCATTCTTAGTGTATGTCTATATTTGTGACAATTAAAAATAATTTAAGTACAGTAGGTTAAATAGTGTCTCAAAAAAAAGATGTTTATTACTTAATTTCCAGAACCTGTGACTGTTACCTCATTTAGAATAAAGGTCTTTGTAGATGTAGTTAAGTATCTTGAAATGAGCTCATCCTGAATTATAGGGATTGGTCCTACATCAAATAACAAGTATTTTTATAAAAGATACACAGAAGAGATAGATGGAGGGAATAAAACAATATGACTATAGAGGCAGAGATTGGAGTTATTTGGCCACAATCTCAAAGAAGCTAGCAACCACCAGAAATTGGAAGAAGCAACGAACATAATCTCCCCCTGTATTCTTAGGGGGAAGTACAACCCTACAGATACCTTGATTTCAGACTGTTAGCCTCCAGAACTATAATTTCTATTGTTTTAAGTCACCAAGTTCATGTAATTTGTTATGGCATCCCTAGGAAATTAATACAATTAGTAAAATGCTCAGGACATTACCTGATGCATGATAGGCATTTAATAATCATATCTGGGATAATGAGGATGATGATTAAGAGGATCATGATAATTTTCTTTTACAAATTAGCAGTTTCAAAGTATTCGCTCAATGTGCATAGTCCTATATAAGACCTGTTTTTAGATTGTTTTGACAGACTTATAAAATGCATTTTTAAAACATTTACATTAATGTGCCTTCCAGTTCTGTTGGTAAATTAGTCTGGGGGGTTTTTCTCTACACATACACACTGCTTTATCTACTATATACATTTTATTTTGCTTTCTTACTAAAAAGGAAGAGAGAAAAGGCAAATAGAGGGAAAGATTAGAAATTATTCAGCAATTATAAATACATTAGAATCTGAACAAAATGAGTGAGAACTCCCTACTATCATTCTCTTTGGATCTAAGGTCCAGCATGGAAAACAAACAAACAAACAAATAAATAATGAAAATCATTTTAAATGTTCTTAGCTGGAGGATTGATGTAGCAAGAACAAAGCATAATACTGGCCTGTATAACTCACTGAGTCAAAGAGTAGGAATTGGTTAGTTTAGAGCCAAGAAGAGCTGATTATAAATATAATTAATATTGTTTTCCATGGGCCTATGGAAACTCTTCAAGGTTGTGAATGATAAGATAGGGAGAGATAAGTAAATGATAAGTCAGGGAGATAACATTCTATCAAGGCACCAATATCTCATATTAGACTGGAGAAAATTTTGTGTGTATAACATACTCAATTTATGGATATAAGATTTCAAAACCAGACCTAAACCTTGGCATTCAAACTTGAAGGCTTAAATAATTGCAAAACTTTGTGAGAGTCATACTCTGCTAGCAAAAAAATTGAAGCGAATTTTTTTTTTTAACAAATATAAGGTTTTGGTGTTTCTGGGTGACACATTATTACATTTACTTAAAGCAAGTGATGAAGTTGTTTTGAGGAATGGCTGTTATTTTACCACAGGGATGGCTTAATGAGGATATGACTTTCTTGAGATTAGGAGAGGTATTATCTACAGGTAAAAAATCAGAGAGGAACATCTACTTTCTTATACATATTAAGAATCCTACAACTTTTAAAAAATTTTGCCCCCAAAATCCATCTGTTTTTTTAAAAGAAATAACTTCTACACTGAAAAGAGCTTTCAATGCCAAGATTTTCATTGCAGCATAGGGGAAATTTTAAACCACCATCATCTAACAGTAGGATAATTGTTATGTGATAGTCCTTAAATTTGTTGTTATGGTCTGAGAACTAGCAGAAAGAGGGTTGAAGGAGAGAGAGTTAACAGAAATCAATTTGAATGAGTGCCTGAGGATGAAGCTAGTCAAGAACTAATCCTATGGAAAAACAAACAAATAAACAAACAAATATCTTAAGCTTCACCATGTAATAAATTCTTAGGGAAAAAGAAAGGGGTAATTTTAAACCTGTCATTTGAGAACACTCTCAGCTATTCCCATGGGCTTCTGTCTGTATTCCTGGGAAGAGAATAATTAATAAAATATAAAGCTAATCCACCTCTCTGGTATGAGAGCACAAACAACACTACTTTACACAAGACATGACATTCTTTTCCACTCTGTGGTAGATCACTCTAGTATCTGTGGTGACTTCTAGGAATCTGTGCTAGACCCCAGCAGACTGCTTGTACAACTGAAAGGAGACAAAAATAGCAGTCACATCATGTAGTAGAGGCTATAGTATTGGCCAAAGACAGTGAGTAAGAGTAAATGTGAGGAAAGTGTCCACCATTCCTCCAAAATCTTCTGGAACCCAGCAGGAATGGTGGTAGCACTGCCTGTGGGCATTATGGTGGCCTGAGAATGTTAGTGCCCTGTGGCAATCACATGGTGCCGATCAGATCCATATTCATGAGGACATGGGAGATTCTGTTATGTAACCACTTGGGAACTCTCCACAATACTTTCCAGGATCTTTGTAGGCTTGAGGACATATGTAAGGAGGCAACGTTATGAGCCAGTGAAAGTTGAATAAGTAATGCAAATACAATCCCATTGGTAGTCATAGGTCTTGAGAAACTGGGATAACTGATATGTAAATCATTACATATTTCTATGATAAAATATGTAAACATTAACAATAATTTTCAGAAAGAACTTAATATAAATGAAAAAGCTTTTTGCCATTATATTTGTAAAATACAAGTGTATCTAGGTATGATTTTTTTTCTGTTTACAATTATGGCAAGCTAAAATGTAAATAGATTTTAACCATATCTAGACGTTATGACCCAAAATATAAGCTATATAGAATACATGAAATTAACTTGAATATAGCACATCAATTACTTTCTTATTTTGTACAGTATTATGAAGCCAATATTTAAAACATTTCCATGAGTAAAGTTCAGGAATTTGTTAATTTAATTATTTTAATTAATTTTAATGGAGATTTTTGGTGGGGACTGAAGACTCTAAATACTAATGATTTTTCTAAGATTATTTATTATGTGACTATGCACACCATTGTAGGTGCTATGGATGACACAATAAATAAAAATTTTAATATAATATGCAGCGATAAATGTTTTTATAAAAAATACAGTAAGGTGATAGTGATAGGAGTGGTCAGAATAATCCTCTCTAAGAACAAGAAGATGATTTTTAAGTTATTAATTTTATTTGTTTTCATTTATACTTCAGTATATTTAAATAAATTATGCAGCTAGCTATTTTGAAGGCAAACAAATTTGGTTCTACAGTACATTTTAATTCTTAGTTCCACCAGCTGAAGAAATAATAGTTGATAAAGATAAAACTTCTGAAAGAAATATTGTGTGTGTGATGTGTGTGTCTATTTCAACATATATTTGAATGTGTATGTAACAAATGAAACCAAATAGTCAACATGAAATGCACCAAGCATCTACATTAAACCTTATATTTAAGAGCTAAATGTACAGCATCAACAATCGAAAAGAAAACTTAAGAAAATGATCCCATTTATAATTGTGTCAAGAAGAATAAAATACTTGGGAATAAATTTAATCTAGGAAATGAAAACTATAAGACATCAATCAAAAAAATTGAAAATGACACAAATCAATGGAAAGATATACTATGCTCATGGATTAAAATAATTAGTATTGCTGAAATGTCCACACACACAAAATGATCTACAGATTCTATGCAATCCCTATCAAAATTTCAGTGGCATTTTTCACAAAAATAGAACAAACAATTCTAACATTTGTGTGGAACCACAAAAGCCTTAAATAGCCAAAGCAATCATGAGAATGAAGAATAAAGCTGGAGGTTTCAAACTATACTACAAAGCTCTCATAATCAAAACTATGTTATTGGCATAAAAACAGACACACAAATCAATGGAACGGAATAGAGAGCCCAGAAATAAACCTATACATATATAGTCAATCCATTTAAGACAAAGAAGCCAAGAACATGCAGTGGGGAAAGGATCGTCTCTTCAATAAATGATGCTGCGAAAACTTGATAGCCACATGCAAAATAACAAAACTAGACCCTGATCTTACACCATGCACAACAATTAACTTAGAATGGATTAAAGACTTGAACATAAAATCTGAAACTGTAAAACGCTGAAAAGAAAGCATACAGAGTAAGCTCCTTAGATTGGTCTTGGCAATGATGTTTTTGGGTTTGGCATAAAAAGCAAAGGCAACAAAAACAAAAATAAGACAGCATGCTACATCAAACTAAAAGGCTTCTTTACAGCAAAGGAAACCATAAATAAAATGAAAAAGCAACCTAGGGAATGGGAGAAATTATTGTAAATCACATAGCCAATAATAGTTAAATTATTCAAGACATTCAAGGAATTCATACAACCCAATAGCAAAAAGATGAAGCAGTTACAGAATGGGCAAAGTATCTGAATAGACATTTGTCCAAAGAAGACATAGAAATGGCCAGTAGATACATAAAAAGGTAATCTGCATCACTAATCATCAAGGAAATGCAAATCAAAACACAATGCAATATCATCTCATACCTGTTAGGATGTCTATTAACAAAAAGATAGGAGATAAATTCTGGCAAGGAAATGGAGAAAAGAAAACCTGTGTATACTGTTGACAATGTAAACTGGTACAGCTATTATGGAAAACACTATGGAATTTCCTTAAGAAAGTAAAAATAAAACTACCATATGATTCACAATACTGCTTCTGGGTATATATCCAAAGGAAACAAACCTTTATTTGAAAAGATATCTCCACTCCCATGATCATAGCAGCATTGTTTACAATAGCCAAGATGGGGAAACAAACTAAGTGTCTGTTAATGGATGAATGGATATCAATGGAATTTTTTTTTTTTACTCTTTAATAAAAGGAAATCCTGTTATTTGTAACAATATGGATGAACCTGTAGGGCATTATGATAAGTATTACTTATGTGAAATTAGAAAAAAAAAAGAAAGGAAAGAAATGAAAGAGAAGGAAGGAAGGAAGGAAGGAAGGAAGGAAGGAAGGAAGGAAGGAAGGAAAAGAAGGAAGGAAGGAAGGAGGAAGGAAGGAAGGAAGGAAGGAAGGAAGGAAGGAAGGAAGGAAGGAAAGAAGGAAGGAAGGAGGGAAGGAAGACATTAAACTCATAGAAAAGAGAGTAGAATAGTGGTTGCCATGGGTTAGGATTGCAAGAAATGGGGAAAGGTTAGTAAAATGGTACAAATTTTTAGTTATAAGATGAATTAGTCTGAGGAACTAATGTATAACATGGTTACTATAGTTGATAACATGGTATTATTGTTTAATTGAAATTTACTAAGAGAGTAGAACTTAAATGTCCTCATAAAGAAAGAAAGGAAGAAAGAAAAAGGAAGAAAGGAAGAAGATGGGAGAGAGAGAGAGAGAGAGAGAGAGAGAGAGAGAGAGAGAGAGAGAGAAAAGAAATAAAGTAAATATGTGAAGTAGTGGTTTTCCTAATTAACTCAATGGGGGAAACCCTTTCACAATTCATTACAAATCATCACATTGTACACTTTAAATATCTTATAATTTTATTTCTTAATTTATACCTTAATAAAGCTGGAGGTAAAAAACTGAAAAAAAAATCTGAGATTTCCTGAACTTTACTCAAAAAGATGACCACCTAAATATTCATTAGAGAAAGAAGACTATTTTGAAGACACATGGAAGTGATGTATAATGGAACAAATGTCTGGTGATCTTTCTGCAGAACTCTCCTCATCAAGCATAACTGAAGTTGCTGCCTGACAAGAGGAATGTTTGAATACCCAAAGAGATGTCAACCATCCTCCAGGAACTAAAGAAAACGTTCTATGGCCAATGGTGTACTGGAGCGAATCATGTATTTGTTTTTTTCTGAGCTACTGTTGTTAAATGCTTACTAGTGCATTATTGCCCATTGCTGCCAATTGGGAATAACAGGGAATTTTACTGGAATTGAATCCAAACTCTAGATTAAAGTACATGTGGCTTCAGATGTGGAGAGACATGCCATATACATTAAAACATTGCAGACAAAGCAGACAGTGGTTCAAGTCATATGTGCTGAGAAATATAACTTTTATTTAATGTCTGAATTCTGTTACTAATGTCAATACCTGATATGAAAAGATGAGACTAAAAGTATAAGCTATATCAACGTAAAGGTCATATTGAAGTCTGCTATTAATTCAACACAGCCACAAAAATCCATAATGGAGATAGTGGATTGACAAAAGGTAGAGAAGGTTGCAAATACATTAAAATGAAGTACAAGAATAGAGAGGAATAAGCATTTACCTGCCACATATGAGTGTCATATTTGCCATTACTAGTAATAAATCACATTTGCCACTCCAGATTATAAGCATTGATTTGTAACTGAGTTGCTTTTCCTGAGACAAATGTATGCATTATGCTTCAGGGTGACTGACAGCAAGGATTAAATCACAAAAGTCTCTGAAAGAATGATAATTATGGCATAAAACAAGATTAGTTACAAAGTAGAAGATTTTTACAGTTCTGAATTAATTATTATAATTATAGAAAATTATTGCAAATCCAACTATTTGTTTCTATTAAGCGTTTCTGATGGTTAATAATTATTTTAAGCAATGTTGGATAATGCTTCTAGTATTCAGTAAGAATAAAAGGATGGAAAATTATATGTATATATCACAATTACATCTTTATTAATATATAGTCAATGGTACTACACTAGTTTTCTTGCCATAATCAATAATCATATTGTACAAACTCTACAAGGTAACTTATCAGGTGGTGGACAACTGTCAGCACAAGACTGGAATCCCTAAAAGAATGAAAATTCTCAAGCTAAGCCTGGACCTGAGGAAAATTTCATAACACTAGTGCAGCATCATGATGCTGGTACAGCAATGCAAGCAGAATTATAGGAGGATAATCATAACTAAATTTCTATAATCTAAAATAAAACTTAAATCTTGAATTTCATTAGGAGAGGAAAAAAAACCACATACCACGAGGGAAAACAACAACATGAGTAACACCTAACTCCTCATTAGAAAAAAATGAAAAGCAAGAGACAATGAAATGATATCCTTTAAATGCTAAAAAAGAAAAAATATCCATCAACACAGAATTCGTGATTCAACAAATATATCTTATAGAAATAAGAGTAAAATAAAAACATTTACAGACATATCAAATCTGAGAAAATTTGTCCTTAGCTGTACTGAGCTATAAGAAATGCATGTTCTCAAGCTTCAGAGAAAAGACACCAAATAGAAATTCAGAAAGGAATGAAGAACTCTGGGGAAAATAACTAAGTGGATAAACATAGAAATATATGTATTTGTTCCTTTTCATAATCGTCTTAAAAGAAAATGACTATAAAAGTAAAAATAATACAATTGTAATGTGACGTTAATAATGTATAGAGAAGTATAGGGTAGGGCAACAGTGGCACAAAAAAGAAGAGATGGGTAAATTACTAATAATATTATAAGTTACTACATTTTAGAAATGGGGATTTTGAAGTGTAGGGAAGTAGGAAGAAAAAATTTGAAATGGTAACTGTGAGCTCTGAAGTATAAAGTGTGAAGTGGTAAAGTACTGACCTTAATACACAGAAAAATTAAGGATGCATATTTCTAAACCTAAAGCTATCATCAAAAATAATCAAAAGAAGCCAACAGAAAAAAAAATGGAACACTAAGAATATTCTGTTGTAAAGAAAAACCCATTTTTTCCTTCGCTACTTAAAACACAGCACTTCATTTCCAACATTTTCCTGAACATTTCTGACACTCTGGTCACCAAATGTGTGGAGATTTTTCTCTCATGAAGAAATTCTCAGACACTACCTGGGTGTCCTACAATTCAACTCAGTTCTGACACCATCTACCTAGAGATGGCATCAGATCCCTCAGGCTCGGGGCTCCGTCCCACCAGACTGATCCTGCTGCTTGCTTCAGATGCTCATCAAAAGTTTAATTTTGACTGACCAGCTATAAATTGGAGGTTCCAACAACCCTCTCCTTGAGTCTAATTAATTTGGTAGAGTGGCCCACAAAACTCAGGAAAAGGGTTTGCTTACTAGATTACCAGTTTATTATTAAAGGATATATAATTCAGAGACAGCGAATGAAAGCCATGCATAGGGCAAGGTATGGGGGGAGGAGAGCAGAGACTCCATGCTTTTTCTGGACTGCTACCCAGTTAGCACTTCCATATGTTCACCAACCCAGAAGCTCTGTCTGAGCCCAGTCCTTTTGGGTTTTTATGGAGGCTTTACTAATAGGTATTATTGATTAAATCATTAAAACAAAGTGTAATTTTGAACTTTGATTAAAACTTTTGAAACATGGTTGAAAATCTAAAAAAAGATTCTTTACATGAAAAATGAAAAACTACCTAGTGGTAATGAAGAGAAACAAGCAAAATTAAAACAAATGGCAAACAGGAAAGATGCAACATTTGTAGAAAATAAAAGATTGATATTTTTTATATGATATATACAATGTTATATATCTTAAAAGCCATTAAGAGAGGGAAAAGAGATCAAAGAGACAAAAAGAAAGAATTTGGACAGGTAACCCAAAAAAACAATACATATAAATAATAAACATAAAAATTAACCTTCCAAGAAAACAATGAGGATTGTTCTTTGGTGGTGTTTTTGTTCTTGTAATTTTTGTTTTGGGCTGTCAGATTGACAAAATACTGAATACTAAAAGATTAATAATATTTAATATTGGTACAAGTATAGAAAAATGAATATTTTCTTTCAGGGCTTGTATTATTTAACATTAATATTTATACCATTTAATATTTATACCATTTAAAAACCTTAAAATGGTTTAAAACTTTTGGATGTTTCTCCAATTCTAGAATTTGCTAAATAAATTATTCATATAAGTAAACAGACTCACAGGGCAATATTTAGAACGAAGGGAAAAAAATTAAATATCCTTCAGAAGGAGGTATAACATATCTATTCACTAAAATAAAATAATCTACTAAATATTGAAATTTATCTATGGGATAGTCAAAAAGTTTATTGTTACAAATCATTTATTATTCCACTTTGTTTGATGGTTTAATATTTTCTTATAAATTCTTTAAATATAACCAAATATAAATATGAATATATTAGTAGTGAGAGAATAATTAGTTACAATCTTTCCACTTGACAAAAATTTATTATCAGATAAGGATTGCATTTTTATCATGGGATTATATAGTTTCTTATCCTACTTTTTAAGTTTTCTGTGTTTTCTAAATTTAAAAACAATGCCTGTGTTAAATTACTACCTTTGTAGTTAGAAAATATAAATAACAGTTATTAAAAAGTTAAGCCCTTTCATATCTTACCTCTTATTTTCACCAAATGAGTAAACAATTTGTCTAGGACTATCTGTGGCTCCAAGATTGGAAGCTTTTGTGAGCTTTCAGCTGTGTTTGCATTTTCTCTGATCATTGCCCAAGGTACTAGCAATTGAGGGTAAAGATAAATAAATTGCTCACATTCCTTTAACTGAGGCGTCTGTAGGTTTATGAAGTCAATGGAACATAATGTACCCAGTGTGGCTCTTTTGGCCAGTTGGAAGGTGGATAATGATCATCACAGCGAAATTAATCACAGAAACTTCCACTCTGATTTATTTTATTGGTACAATGAATGAAGCTACTTTCAGCTATCTGTTCAATTCAAATGAAACAGATCACATATTTTGAGATCTTTATGTTAAAAAGGTTTGTTTAACTGGAGCGTTAAAAAATAAGTATTGCGGTTCTTTTAATTGGAAAATCTGGAGGAAAGAAAATATAATCACCATTATGGCAAACACTGTGCCAATTATTTATGTAATTAAAAAAAAAAACTTTGCTATAACACTGTTAAAAAGGTATCATTTTCTTGATTGTGTAAATAGGAAATGTAATCAGAGATTATTTGACTAATTTAAGTCATCCATGCAGGAAGTGAGAAAAGTAAATTTTTTTTACATAATTTTTTTTAATTTTTATTTTTAAAACTTAGACATCCATGGTCTTTCTATGCTGGAGGAAAGACTAAAAAAGTGATTGATATGATTGGTATAACTGTCTCCCTATTTCCCCAAAAGGGGAAAAAGACTATCTAGTTGAGTAACACATGAAAATAGCCCTGCATCTCCTTTTTGTTTTCCTTACATTGTCTTTTCCATAAGGCAAGAGAGCCAGTTTCTCTTGGAACTCACCTGAAACTCCTATGTGTAAGAATTGAGTATCTAGGGCAGAAGAATCTAAAGAGGAACTCATTTTCAGAACATAAAAGCTCACTTAAAAATTGTTCCCAGAAGATCCAGAAAATTGTCTAAATGAGATTCTAAACATTGAGAATAAGAATAAGAGACTTCCCTTAGAAGGCAATAAGCAATTTTCTATCTGTAGATTAACTAGAGGAATTGTAGCAAATGGAAAGAGCATATACATCAATGTCAGCACTTGACTCAAATCGAGAGTCCATTATGTGCTGGTTGTACAATCTGTACATTTTGATAAACTCTTACTCTTCAGTTTCAGTATCTGTAAAATAGAAATAATAATATCAACTTAAAAGATACATAACAAGAATCATGAGAAGGCAATTTTAGATGCCTGATAAACATTTCCCATAATAATTAGAAAAGCTAAACCCTTTCGTCCTATGAAAATGGTGGTTACAGAAAAGCTTGGTTGTGAGAGACTAAATTAACTTTTTAAAATATCTAGAGAAGTAGTTTATCTCTCTAACAACCAGAAGACTCATTTATATCTTGAACGACCTGACTCTATCAATCAGGATAAGCTATATTATTGTCATGGCAAATAACAACACCCCCTCCCCTTAAATTTCAGTGGCTTTTGACAACAAAGATTTATTTATTGCACATGGTTTATGTCTGTCAGTATTCGACTAGGGTGTCTGCTTAGTATTTCCTTGTAGGCTATTAGAGCAGCCACTGTTTTCAACAATAGCCACTGTTGTTCATGATCATGGCAATGGAAAAGAGACAGTATGGAAAATTATCCACTGGCTTTTAAAAAATTCCAACTCTAATGACACTTGTCTCTTTTGCTTACATTTCTTTGGCTAAATAAGTCTAGTAGCCACAGGCACCCTCAGTGGGATATGAAAGTTCAATTCTAGATTAAGAGAGCTGGGAGCCAAAGAGTAGAATTAATGACTGTAGTACTGACTGTACTTTTGATTTTATTATAGTAAATCGTATGGGCCTAAACTTTTTCTGAAGTTTAAGAAGATTCTTTTTTTTCTTTTTTTTTAAGAAGATTCATAACTCCCATATGAGCATTTGTTGGGCGTTTATCCCTAAAATTTATATTCAACAATGGATATAGTTCTAAAAGCATTTAAAATGTGTACCTCAGGGACATGCCATGCCTGCTTCACTGAAACTTCAGATAGGCCCAATGGTTTGGCAAGAAATAACATGTGGAAGATTGTAATTAGCATAGCGAAAAGTAGGTTTTGCTAATGAGACATGAACTTGAGAAATGATAGGCCACCTTCACTGCTCAGGAAGGCTCACAATTACACACTGACAGCTGATAATGGAAGGGAAAAAAAAAAGCAGCAAAATCTTTATTCTGGGTTCCTCTGAACCTGGTAGACCCCTCATTGAGAGAAAGTCCCTACTTGGAGACCTCCAACTTTAAAAAAAAACATGTATATTAGGAGCAAGAGAGGCAACAGGGAGCTGTATTTATTTGTATTATGTGCTTCTAATTTTGCATATATTCATTTTGTTGCTTGTTGAATGAAGGAAGTGAATTTAGTGTTGTCATCCTCACCAGTTTTTATCTCTGGACCAGGCTTTGTGGTTTGGCTTAGCTCACTGTGTTTCCTCTTCAAACTATCCTGATTTACTTTCTAGGTTTTCTGCTCAAAAATAATTTTTTTTGCATTTTCTATTACTCTTCTGATTTTTCATTCGTTAAGAAACAGCTATTTCTCTCTTTTTTTATGCTTTATCGAGGTATAATTGGCAAATAAAATTTTAAGATATTTAAAGTATACATCATGGTGGTTTGATGTGCATATGCATTGTGAAAGGAACCCCCCCTCCATCTAGTTAATTAACACATCCATCACCTCACATTTATATCTTTTTTTGGAGGGAGGGGGGAGTGAGAATGTTTAGGTTCTACTCTCTTAGCAAGTTTCAATTATACAATACAGTGTTATCAACTATAGTCACCATGTTTTACATTAGATCCTTGGACTTTATTCATTTTATAGAGGAAAATTTGTACCTTTAACCTCTCCTTATTTTTCCTACCCCCAGGTCACTTTTTCTACTCTCTGTTTCTATAAATTAGACATTTTTCTTTTTTTAGAATCCACATATAAGTGATACCATGAAGTATTTTTCTTTCCCTGTCCAGCTTATTTCACTTAGTATAGTGTCCTCAAGGTCCACCCATATCGTCACAATGGGAGGATTTCCTTTTTTCTCATGGCTGAATAGGATTTCATTATATATGTATATCACATCTTGTTTATCCATTCATCTGTTGATGGACACTTAGGCTGTTTGTATATTTCGGTTATTGTGAATTATAGACAGCTATTTCTTTGCTAAAATACAAATTCTCTTTACTTTGAAAAAATCTAGTTGTTTTTTTAACAGAGATGTGTTAGGTCTTTAGGTGCAAAATTTATTGAGCTATAATCTGCCTTGAAGCTTTATCTTTTCTGCCAAAAAATAAAAAGTAAATCAACTCCAAAATGCTGTGAGTAGCATAGGTTTTATTAAAGATTCTGCAGGAGGTAAGGAAAAGGTTTTGCTTGCCACAAGGCAAAGTAAACAAAATCCCTGCTAGAAGTATGTGTTCATTCCCAAATGTACCTTTCCATTTTGCAAGCAAATGTATTCCCTATCTCTTTTTCCCTCGTCATTTGTATTAGTTTTCAGGGCCACCATACAGAATACTACAGACTGAGAGGATAAACAACAGAAATTTATTTTCTCACAGTCCTGGAAGCTATGAGTACAATGTAAAGGTGCCAGTAGGCTTGGTTTCTCCAATATGGCCTCTCTTCTTGGCTTGTAGGTGGCTGTCTTCTTATTGTGCCCTCACATGGCCTTTCCTCTGTGTGCCAGCATTTTTGGTCTCTCTTATAAGGATTCCAGTTGTATTGGATAAGGGGTCCAAACTTAGTCACCTCATTTTAGCTAAATCACCTCTTTAAAGGACTCATCTCTAAATTTAGTTATAGATTAGGGCCTATCCATATGATGTCTTTTAACTTTAATTACCTCTTTAAAGGGCCTATCTCTAAATACAGTTTCTGGGATTGGCATTCAAGACATGAATTTTCTAGAGGTTGGGGATATTATTCAGCACATAACACCATCTTGCCAATCTTTTCTATGTTAAGAAATTCAGCTTTGTATTTGTCTTTATATCCACTCAGCAAAACAAATTGCTTAGAGTAAACCAAACATACCATCTTAATTTATAAGAATCTATGAAAAGTTACCACAGTGAACTCTTTCTAAAAAAACTGGTACAAAGTCCACATATAGTTTTCCAAGAGTAACTTTTATATGGTTCCAGCCCCAAATTCAAGATATTCATCCATCTTTCTAGGGAAAATTCTATTGCTAAGATTTTAGTTTTAACCTTCTATGAAAATATATTTAATGTCTTTGGAAAGTCTACCACAAATTTTCTCTGTAGGGTATAGGTATAGAGAATAGAAATGCAGTATTATATAGTTCTCTTTCAAAATAAGGCCACAAATATCCATTTCTGATCTTTCTCCCTTTCTTTTAACCACATTTTAATAACCTCAAGTGCTCTTTACATTGGCTATAAAATTTAACACCCTTTAAAAATTCTTACTAGGTCCCATCATGATTCACCTGGACTGTTAAAATCACTTCCTAGGTGATGACTTCAGAATTCTAATCTTTAAACCCTTCAAATTAGGGAAACATGGTGGAGTGAGAGACGTTCCCAGATCTCTCTCCTTGAAACAACAATAAGCTGAACATCTAAAACTCAACAAAAAACACCCAAACTACACACCAGCATGTCTAAGCATGGGATCTGCGCATAAGAGCTACCACAGGTCAGAACCCTGGTCAGTAGACTAGGAGAAATAAAGAAGCTACCTCCCACAGCCGCTGGAGCTCCCTACAGGAGGAGGGGAAGGGGAGAAGAAGCGGCGAGTTGGAATGGCAAGTTCCCTGAACATTCCTGCCTGGGATAGCTGCCAGCTCCCCGTGGCCAGCTGGCTGCAGGGCCCAGTCATCAGGGCAGTGGGACGGGACCACAGAGCAGTGGGACGGGACCACAGAGGAACAACAGCTGATTTTTGCCTGCCGCAGTTGCAAAACGAGGCTGAGCCACAGCCCACAACCCACAACCCCGAGGGCCCCTCCCCCTATACCTTCTGAGACAGATTACCGCAGAACCCCAGGAGAATCTGAGCAAACGCTGCCAAGACTGTTGCTGACACTGACAGACACTGAAACTGAGGGTAGCAAGCACGATTAAATATCTATGAGAAAATTAAATAAACATTATTAAGACTTTATATAAAGCACGGATCCAAGAGGCTTAGATGCCACCTACTGGAAATCAAAAGAAAAGTGCCTTCTTTGCAACAGGTTAAAGAGAGAACTTTATGTAATAAATCTTTTTAGAAAAACAGCAGAATACACTACTTTTAATGCCTAGGTGACAAGGCATCTCAGATAGAAAGAGAAAAATCTCCAGAAAATAAGCTTACAGACATAGAAATATACGATTTAAATGACAGAATTCAGGATGGTATTCTGAAAAAACTCAATGAAATCCAAAACAACTCAAATCAACAATGTCAGAAATTGAAAAAGTCACTTAGATAAGCAGAGCAATGAGATTAAAACCCTCAAAAAGAACCAAATAGAACTTCTGAAGATGAAGAACACACTTCAAGAGTCAAAAAATGAAATAGCAAGCTTGGAAAATAGAGTCGACCAACTGGAGGAAAGGATCAGTGATATCGAAGACAGAAATCTAGAATAAATTAGAAGGAAGAAGAGAGAAACTGAAGAATGAAAAATAATGAAAGAGAAATTCAAGAACTGGCTGATACCATCAGGAGAGGAAACATGAGAATAATGGGCATTATCGAAGGCAAGGAAAAGGAACAAGGATTAGAAAGCATTTTCAGACAAATAGTTGACGAGAATTTCCCAAATTTAAGGAATGAGATGGAGCTTGGAATTCAAGAAATCAACAGAATGCCCAATTATCTCAACCCAAAAAGACTTTCATTGTATGAAAATTATCAAAAATCAATGACAAAGACAGAATTCTAAAGGCAGCCAGGAGGAAAAAATGATAATTTATAAAGGTAGACCCATTAGATTATCCTTGGACTTCTCAGCACAAATCTTACAAGCCAGAAAAGACTAGAATCTAATATTTAAACTATATAAGTGAAAGGAACTACCAGCCTAGAATAATGTATCCAGCTAAGTTCTCCTTTAGATATGAAGAAATTAAGACTTTTCCAGACATACAAAAATTTAGAGAATTCTCCACTACGAGGCCTACACTACAGAAAATACTGAAAGGGGACAGTTCACCTAAAACAAAATGACAAAAAAAAATACATAATTGGGGGTTAAGTGACTATCAGGCAAATAGAAGCAGAGGAGTGCAACCCTTACTAAGAACAGGGCATTATAAGCTTAAATAATAAGAGAATTGTTGTAACAAGATAGTAATGAACGTTCAGGAACAAATTGAGATAACAATGACTGAAAAGTGGGGGAGGGATTTGAAGATTCACATTTGCAAAGGGGAATGAAAATAAGGCATGCACAGAAGAAAATGTATAACTGTGTATGTGTGCGTGTGTGTGTGTGTGTGTGTGTGTGTGTGTGTGTGTGTATATATATATATATATACACAAAACTATCCTTTACATATTCATAATGGTAACCACATGCCAAAGATTCAGAACCATTGTATATAACATAAAACAAGAAGGACCAGAGGGAAAACCCACAAAAGCCAACCAAAATAAAGAAAACAGAAGCACAAAGACAAGAAGGCAATGGAAACACCAAGCTACCAGAAAGCAAAAGATAAAATGGCTACAAGAAGACTTCATATTTCAATAATCACCCTATATGTAAATGGATTGAACTCACCAATAAAAAGGCACAGAGTTGCAGAATGGATCAAAAAACAAAACCTAACCATATGCTGCCTTCAAGAGATACATCTCATCTCCAAAGACAAATATACACTCAAAGTGAATGGGTGGAAAATGATATTTCAAATAAATGTCATTCAGAGAAAAGCGGGAGTAGCAGTACTAATATTGGATGAAATAGACTTCAAAATAAAAAAAGGTAAAGAAAGATACTGAGGGACACTTCATAATAATAAAGGGAATCATGTACCAAGAAGACATAACACTTATTAATATCTCTGCTCCCAATCAGAAATATGTAAAGTAATTACCAATGGAACTAAAGGGAGAAACAGACCAAAATGCTATCATAGTAGGGGACCTAAATACACCACTGTCGGATATGGACAAATCATCTAAACAGAAAATCAATAAGGAAATAACATCCTTAAATGACATATTAGACCAACTGGACATTTACAGAGCCTTCCATCGTGAAACAGCTGCTTATACATTCTTCTCTAGTGCACATGGAACATTCTCAAGAATTGACCACAGACTGCGACACAGAGATAGCTTCAACAAATATAAGACGGTTGAAATCATACCAGCCATATCCTTTGATCATAATGCTTTTAAACTAGAGATCAACTGCAAAAATAAATCAGGAAGAACCACAAATACGTAGAGATTAAACAACATGCTAGTGAAAAATAACTGGGTCAGAGAAGAAATAAAAAGAGAGATGAAGAGATACATAGAAATGAATGATAATGATAGTGCAACATATCAAAACTTTTGGGACACAGCAATAGCGGTCATAAGAGCAAAGTTCATACCATTATAGGCCTATCTCCAAAAACAAGAATGAGCCCAAATAAACAACCTAACTTTTCATCTTAAATAACTAGAAAAAGAAGAACAAATGAAACCTAAAGTCAGCAAAAGGAAAGAAATCATCAAAATTAGAGCAGAAATAAATGAAATTGAAAACAAAAAAATAATAAAAAAATATAAATACAACAAGGAGCTATTTTTTTTTGAGAAGGTTAATAAAATTAACAAACCCCTGTCTAGACTCAATAAAGAAAAAAGAGAAAGGACACAAATAAAAATCAAGGATGAAAGAGGGGAAATTATGACTGATATCGCAGAGATACAAAGGATCATACAAGAATACTATGAAAAAGTACATACCACCAAATTTAATAACCTAGAAGAAATGGACCAGTACTTAGAAAAATATAACCTTCCTAGGCTGAATCAAAAAGAACTGTACTATCTAAATAGACCAATGAGCAGTATGGAAATTGAAACGATCATCAAAAACCTACCAAAAATTAAAAGTCCAGGATCAGATGGCTTCACCAATGAATTCTACCAAATATTCAAAGAAGATTTAATACCTATTTTCCTCAAACTTTTTCAAAAAATTGAAGAGGAGGCAGTACTTCCCAACACATTTTATAAGGCCAGTATTACTCTGATACCAAAACCTGGTAAAGATAACACAAAAAAAGAAAACTACAGACCAATATCTTTCATGAACACACATGCAAAAATCCTAAATAAGATACTAGTGAACCGAATACAACAACATATTAAAAAGATTATGCACCACGATCAAGTGGGCTTCATCCCAGAGGCACAGGGATGGTTCAACATGCACAAATCAATTAATGTGATACACCACATAAACAAATTAAAAAATAAGAATCATATGATCATATCAATAGATGCAGAAAAAGTCTTCGACAAGATAGAGCATCCATTTATGATCAAAACACTTAACAAAATCTGTATAGAAGGAAAGTACCTTAGCATAATAAAGGCCATATATGACAAACCTTCACCAGCATTATATTTAATGGTGAAAAACTAAAAACCTTCCCTCTAAGATTAAGAATAAGGCAAGGCTGTTCACTATCTCCACTGTTATTCAATATAACATTGGAGGTCCTAGCGAGTGCAGTCAGACAAGAGAAGGGTATCAAAAGCATCCAAATAGGAAACGAAGAAGTCAAACTGTCAGTATTTGTGGATGACATGATTCTCTATATAGAAAACACTAAAGACTCCACAAGAACACTACTAAAAACAGTAAGCAAATACAATAAAGTCTCTGGATACAAAATCAATGTTCAAAATGCGTAGCATTTCTATTCTCTAATATGAAGCATCAAAAAAAAAAAAAAAGTGGAAAAAATAATTCCTTTTGCACTTGCAACAAAAAGAATGAAATACCTAGGAATAAATTTAACGAAACAAGTGAAGGACCTATATAATGAAAACTAAGACTTTATTAAAGAAATCGAAGAAAATACAAAGAAATGGAAAGATATTCTGTGTTCTTGGATTGGAAGAATCAACATAGTTAAAATGACCACATTACCTAAAGCATTATACAGATTTAGTGCAATCCCAATCAAAATTTCATAAGCTTTTTTTAAAGAAATAGAACAAAAAATCATCAGATTTGTATGGAAGGACAAAAGATCCCGAAATGCCAAAGCCATCCTGAGAAAAAAGAACGAGGCTGGAGGCATCACTCTGCCTGACTTCAAATTATACTACAAAGTGACAGTAACCAAAATGGCATGTTATTGGCAGCAAAACAGTCACACGGACCAGTGTAACAGAACCGAGAGTCCAGAAGTAAACCCATATTTATATGGGCAAATAATTTTTGACAAAAAAGCCAAAACAATACAGTGGAGAAAGGACAGCCTCTTTAATAAATGGTGCTGGGAAAACTGGAAAGCCACCTGCAAAAGAATGAAACTAGACTGTTGTCTATCACTACACCCCAAAATTAACTCAAAATGGATTAAGGACCTAAATTTAAGACCTGAAACAATAAAATGCATAGAAGAAAACATAGGAACTAAATTCAAGGACCTTGGACTTAAAGAAGATTTTATGAATTTGACCTCAAAGCAAGGGAAGTAAAAGCTTAAATAAATGAATAGGACTATATCAAACTAAAAAGCTTCTGCTCAGCAAAATAAATCATCAACAAAGTAAAGAGAGCCATCTGAATGGGAAAATATATTTGCAAGCAACACCTTTAATAAGGGCCTAATATCCAAAATATACAAAGAACTCATACAACTCAATAACAACAAAAAAAACAAATGATCCAATCAAAAAATGGGCAGAGGACCTGAACAGACACTTCTCCATAGAGAACATAAAAATGGCCAACAAATATATGAAAAGATGCCCAACATTGCTAGCTATTAGGGAAATGCAAATCAAAACCACAATGAGATACCATCTCACACCTGTTAGAATAGCTATCATCCACAGGACACGTAATAAAAAATGTTGGAGAGAATGTGGAGAAAAATGAACCCTTATACACTACTGGTGGGACTGCAAATTGGTACAGCCACTATGGAAAACAGTATAGAGGTTCCTCAAAAAACTAAGGATTGTTTTACCATATGATCCAGCAATCCCTCTACTGCGTATTTATCCCAAAGACTTGAAAACCCATATCCAAAAAGATATTTGCATACCGATGTTCATAGCAGCATTATTCACAGTGGCCAGGACATGGAAGCAACCAAAGTGTCCTACAATAGATGATTGGCTAAAGAAGCTGTGGTACCTATATACAATGGAATATTACTCAGCCATAAGAAGAGATGAAATACTGCCATTTGTGACAATATGGATGGACCTCTAGATAATCACACTACTTGAAATAAGCCAACAGAAAAAGTCGAAAATCATACTATATCACTTATATGTGAGATATAAACCAAAAAGCAACAAATGAACAGGACAAACAAACAGAAACTCATGGACATGGACTATATAGGCTAGTGGTTACTAGTGAGGTGAGGGAGGAGGGGAGAGGTAAATGCGGTAAAGGGGAGTCAAATATAGGGTTTAGGGAGAGAGTGAAGTGAGTAAAGGGGATCAAATATATGGTAGCTGAAGAAAACTGGACTTTGGGTGGTAAACACACAATAGAATATACAGATGTCAAAGGTAATGTACACCTGAACATTATATAATTGTATTAACCAATGTTACCTCAATAAACTTAATTAAATTAAAAAATAAATAAATAAACTCTCCAAATTATAGAATTAGAATTTATTTCCTTAAATTAAAAAATTAAAGACAGTCACTCTCTGCTCAAAAACCTGTTATTTGTGTTTGTTAGAAAATAAATTAATAAACCAATTGAATTACACTGTAGAAAATTTAAATTCCTTCAATATCTGACAATTTAATTTTTAATTCTTAATTTAACTACATGTCATTGCACCATTCAAATATGATTTTATTATTACTAATCTATGTATTTTTCCCCTTCAACATTCTGAGCTTCTGTCCTCTGTGCCCTACTTAAGCCAGTGTTTCTCAAAGTATGATACGATGATTACCAGACATCGCCAAGACACTCTCTGCATAATCTTCAAGATTAAACCTATGTCCATAATAATATTAAGAAAATACTAGCTTTTTAAAACTCTTTCTCACATGATAGTAAAAGTGGAGTTTTCTAGAAACTTTGTTGACATATAATGAATTTATTATTTTATTTAAAAATAAATCAGCAAATGAATATTTTAAAATTTTATTTGTTTCAGTTTATAATATGGATAATCAGCAAATCTACATTTAAAAAAAGCTTTTTGGGGCACTAGATAATTTTTCTAAGTATAAAGAGCTTCTGAGACCTAAAAGTTTGAGGACAATTGAATGACACCCTTTCCTCTCATTAAAATATCCTTTCTTCGTTACAGTATCATACATAATAGTTTCACAATCCTAAAAATTCTCTGTGTTTCCACTGTTGGACAACCTCTCCCCTCCACCACACACACACCTTGAACTCCTAGCAACTATTAATTTGTTTATCATCTCTATAGTCTTGCTTTTTCCGGAATGTCATATAAATGAATCAGTATATAGCCTTTTTAGACTGGCTTATTTCAGTTAGCAATACATATTGTATTTAAGAATCACCTATGTCTTGCTTGGCTTGCAAAGTTATTCTTTTTTATTAAGAGATAGTATTCCATTGTGTGACTGTACCACAATTTGCTTATTCATTCACCTATTAAAGAAGATCTTGGGTGCCTCTGTTTTTCTGGCAATTGTTCATAAACCTACTATAACCATTTTCATGTGGGCTTTTGTGAAGACACACATTTTAAAATTAATTGGGTAAATATCCAAGAACACACTTGCTAGACAGTATGGTAAGACTATACTACTATACTTGGTTTTGTAAGAAACTGGCAAACTATCTTTCAAAATGACTGTACCATTTGCATTCCTGACTGCAATTCATGAGAATTCCTGCTGCTCCACATCCTTCCAACAATTAATATCATCAATTACTTTTGTTCTATTTTATTTTTTTCTAGTAGGTGTGTAGTGGTATCTCTATACTATTGCTATTTTTAATATATGTTCATTTTATATTGATATGAGTCATAGTTTTAACTTTTTGAATATTATTTGATGATTTTATTATTTTGGTCTATGAACCCTTTTTATTAATGATTGAGAAATAGTAACAATATTGAAGTATATGATCTGAAAAAATGTGAGTATGTATCTGTTTATGTAATATTGATTTGAAGCTGTTATTTATCATAAGTAGTTAATTCAAATAATAGGTATATGCATTTTATTACAAAGCAGCAAGGTGATTTGATCTTGCTTTATTTTTGTCTGACATTGACCAATTAAAAGAGGTGACAATAGAGACTAATTTGTATTGATTTTCCTCCAAAGATTTAGAATAGACATATTCTATACAATTATTGAGGTCAATGTGCAAAGTTGCTGTTAAATCTAAGATACTTGACAGTCATAAAGAGAAAACTTGTATGTTATGTGATTTGTGCTGAGACAGATTCACTTATTTTCATATTCCTTGAATTTCAGTTGCTAATTAAGAGTTATATAATTGGGTAACGCATTGTTGAGGGCTACCAGGTTAACCTGAAATTCATATAGTTTAATTAACGGTGCAAAACATCAGATATTATAAGTTTACAGGAAGTTTTCAGGCTGATAATTATAGAATTAGATCAGTAGGGTCTCAAATTGAGAGTAATTAGAGTACAAAAGTTATTGGGGAAAATAGGGATAAGCCAATATGAGATTTGAGGGAAGCTTTCTTAATTCATATTTCACTTTTCCTGTATGAGCTTTAGTCCTAAGATATCAATAAAGTAATTCTAGTATTTTTTTTTTCACCAGAAGTGTCTGGGATTTATTTAATGAAATGAACACAGCTACAGATTAGATTTGTTATAAAATACTTTTGAACAGTTAACCAGTTCTTTAGAAATTGGCCCAATATGATGCTAGGAAAGAGATGACAGGATGATTATACTCAGTATAGGGCCAATCTGGCCAAAATATCCCAACAAAGGCTAATTCCATTTTTCTCACTACCAAGTCAGACCCCTTAATGCCTTGGAGGTCTCACCATTCTTTTCCTTTTGTTTGATGAGCTGTTGCATACAGATACAAACAACTACCTGAGTTATTATGTAAGCCGTTGAGTATCTATTTGATTTTAGACATCTTTATGTGTGTTTTTTTTTGGGGGGGGGGTTACTTATTTTTTTATTATTTTATTTTTAAAATTTATTTATTTAAATTAGTTTTAAGTATACAGTACATTGGTTAGACATCTATATAGTTCATAAAATGATTCCCCCAATTACTCCCAACCTCCCCTAGCCCTCCACCTAGCTGTCATATTAATGCTAACTGCTCTCCATCCTTGTGACCAACTATCAGCTACTAATTTGTACTTCTTTAACCCTTCACTCCATTCTCCCAGTCTGCCAACCCCCTCCCCTCTGTCACCAAATTGTCCACTATATTTTTGAGTCTCTTTTTGATCAATTTGTTCTTTTTGTTCCTTAGATTACACATATAAGTGAAATCATTTGGTATTTATCTTTCTCAGTATTTTTTGTGTGTGTGAAGGGAAAAAAATCTTTATTGATAA
>CM053510.1:20534216-20904216 GCA_028627145.1 Eidolon dupreanum
AGCTCTTTTGGAGCATGGGCACTGGAGGTCAAGGTGGAGCAGGGTGCAGGGGGATTTGGGATTCAGGAACGCCCAGCCCATGTGTGAGCCTACAAAGGGGACTGGTGGAGAAGTCAGCAGAAAGCTGTTTGCTCTCAGTCTTGTTGCTGTTGGTCAACAGAGCTTAGCAGTTAAAAAAGAGATAGACACAGGACAGGAGTGGGAAAGAGAACAAACTGGACTCTACGAGCACCTCTATATCTGTTTCTTACTGCAGAGAAGAGCAAAAGATAAACTCAAACTCACTGGCATTTCCATGTTTGTCTCTCACCATGTCTAACCATGACAGCCCTCAGAAAATAATGGCCACAAACGCATTCTGCTTTCCAAACCTCATGTAAATTTCACTTTTGCACCAACAGTAAACCTGGACCACACAGGGAAAAGGATTCTGAGAAATATAGTTTCTGCTTAACCATGTTGACATTGAACAGGACCATCACACAGTGCAATTCAGTAAACAGGTACTGAGTAATTACTCTGCACCAAGTGTAGATCTTGCATTCAGAGATGAGACACTGTCTCTGTCCTCACCATGTAAATTATTTATTAAGGAGACAAGATTTGGAAAAATATTATAAAGAAGATGGAAAGAGTAATTGACACTGATGGTTGAGTAGCTTGATACCATACTCCCCCCATTTCATCTCTACCAGAGAAGATGGCAAAACTAATTATTCAGTTTGGTAGTCATTTTTGTAGGTAGGAGTAATCACGCAACAAAATTGTAAATTGAATGGAATTGGAATTCTAATCAGTACTTTGGGAAGGCATCAGTTTTTTTCTGATGATGAGGAAAAGCATGGCAATGCTTTTGTGGTTTGAATGTAGTTGTGAAGCCTGGTGCTTCGATTGTCATCTTTCAACCATAAGGTAAAGGTCAGGAGAATTCCAGAGATACTGACCTTGACATTGCTGATCCACTAAATAAATGTCAACAAACTCCACATTCAAGATTTCTTAGTGAGAAAAAATAAACTCATATTTATGAAGGCCCTTATATTTTGGGTTTCTACTATTTTCAGTTAAATGAATCCCTAACTATTTTAGCTACAGAAATAGTTATAGAAATAAAAGAAAAAAAATCAAGAAGGACTTTCTTAAGACACAGCTGAACTGGTTTTTAAATGGTAAGCAGGACATGTCCAGGTAGATAAGGGTAGAAAATTTTATTTGGGCATATAAATACAAAACAACACAATATATAAGCAGGTGCTTTACTACATTAAATTAAATATATTTTTCACAGTTCCTCCATGTCCCACAAATTTCGATATACATCTTCTAATTGAAAATTAAGCGAGATAAATAAAACCTAATGTTTTTTAACCTTCACCTAGTGACACTGAGATCGGAGAAGAATAATATTCAGTGGTTGTTGTGTTACTGATGTTTGAAGACTGCTGTGGAGAGAAATGTTCAATACTGGAAATTGTTGGTAAGGCCATTAGACTATTGTCTGAAATGTAAATGAGGGAAAATTAATTAGGGACTGGCTGTAATTAGTAGCTTAGAATACATAATATAATGTTGGCATAAGTACTACCACTTTGTGCATCAAAGACAGATATTAATTTCTCACGTTAGTCTTCGCTGATCTCAGACTCACCTGTAGAATCCTTCTCAACATAGGACTTCAGCTATTCACTGTTTATCAATTAAAATTTATATGTGAGAGAAAAAAACAAATCTTACTTGTAAACCTTGGATTATTAATAGAGATCTAAGACTTGAAAATGAAAATCTCAAGGTAATGCTTACAATTCAGGTCAATATAGACACCTAGGCACAGGTGGGATAAAAGAAAAATTTAATGATAGAAAGAATACAAGCTTTTGTATCTGATAGTTCTAGGCTTGAATTCTGAATGCTGGGTATGGGTTTTATCTCTCAGTTTGCATCCTCTCTGAAAATGGGAGTAAAAATGAGTAACTCATAGATATATTCTAAGTATTAAATGAGTTAATATATGTGAAAATATTATCTATAAATATCTGTGATGATGATGATGATGATGATGATAATGATAATGATGAATATTAGAGTCTTTTGTGATCGAACTCAAGGAGGAAAGAGTAAATATCAAATGGGAATACCACCAAATGGAAACTCTTGGGCCATTTCTAATTCAGAGTGGAACTTAAGAATATATATGAAAGTTATATATATATATATATATATATATATATATATATATATATATATGAAAGATTCTTTATATATATATATGAGAGAATCAAGAAATAGAGAAGCAGCTCAAAACTACAAAACAGAAATACTAAATTATTTTTAAAAGACTGTTTCAAGGGTAGAGCTACTACATCTTTGAAATGGGCAATTATTTTGCAGAAAAGGATCAATTTGCCTTTCTTTATTCTGAATTTCTAACAATTTAAATTCCTAGTTAGGCATATGACCAACAATCCCTTCTGCTTCTTCAAACCTGTCCCATTTAGGGACAGATCCTGGTTTTGAGAGGCTTTTTGAACATATAATTTTTTGGTCTTTTTTTTTTTTTTTTTGAGAAAATTAGGTTTGAAAATAAATATTCATGTAAAGTAAGAAAAGAAATCACAATAAATTTCTGTAGATGGGATGACTCAGGTCCCTTTTTCTGAGATCTCCTTAGGCAATCTATAAGTAGTTCTTAAACAGAGATGCTTTACAGTTGTTACTTGACTTACCTACCTGAACACTGTTCAACTCTTAGCAAGTCCTAACTCTCACAGAGGCAGGACCAAGTGGGGACACCAAAGTTTAAATTTCATCAAGTTCACAGCAAATTCACATCTAGTTGCACTGTAAGTCACTCTAGGTCATATTAAAATAGTAAAGCAATAGCTAATTCAGTCCTTATTGCATTTTAATGCATTTCTTCAAGGAAGATACATTGGCAACCAAATTTAAAATAAATGTGTAGTTCACTTTTCAGTAACTTAGTTCTCCTAGAAAAGTGGTTTTCAACATTAGCCATACAACACAATGACCCAGGGCACTGTTAAAAAGTACCAGTGCTTCACTTCAAGAGATTCTAATTTAATTCATTCTTACTGGGGGCTAAACATCACTGTTTTAAAGCTCTTAAGGTAATTGTAATGTGAAGCCAGAACTAAGAATCACTGACCAAAGAAGTTGAAAATTCTAAAATACTAATCACATTTGGCTAATAAAATCTGTATTCATACTGGTGATTTAAAATTAAATAGTATATTATCTCTCAAATTCAGATTACTGAAAGGATCAAACAATATACAGATATTATGTGCCCACTTAAGAATATCCTATGCAGAGGAGAGAGAATGGGTAGAAAGGGAATTTTGAAAATTTCAATTTTCTTTTTGTAGAAAAACAGGGATCATACAAATAAGAAAGAACACGATACATATTGATACACTTTTGTCGACTATAATAACAAACCAAGGAAGAAAAAAACTAAAAATAGATAAAAAAGAAAAACACCAAGCAAGGTAATAAAATATGAGTTGATGTTAAATATTCCTGGATGACTCAAAATTGCTAGTTGTAGCACATCTGTAGGTGGGGGCTTTTTTTTTTTTTCAGACATCAAATTAAAGATTCTGACAGCATGACATGTTATGACATTACAAGTTCTGTCATTTTGATTTTTCTTTCTTCCTTCTCTATCGGTTTTATTTAGTAGCAAACATGAATTTTCCTGGACACTAATTGTAGCAATTATCAGTCAGCCATTCAGTCTACCAAGAGGAACACAGAATGACTAAATAAATAAATAAATAAAAACTGTAATCCAATACAAGCTAAGGAAAATTATTTGCTTCATTTTTTTTAAATAGAAAGTGTCAGTTGAGGAAAGAATATTAAAAATCTCACATTTTTAATATTCAATGTGATTCCATTTAGCTCCAGAACTGCCACTGAAAGGAAAAATGGTGTCTACACAGATCAAACTAAGTAGAGTTGAGAAAATGACCTAATTTAGTTGTTTCCAAAGTTTCTTTTTGCTCTGCAATCCTTTATTCCAACAAAATTTTACCCCAAGGCTCAATATAGGAAGCAGAAATAGCAGAGCTAGCCTAGGTGAGAAGAAAGTCAAGGTCAAGTTTAGTTAGGACCCTAGGTGGATTGGGGTGAAAGTGCCTCATGGTTTTTCTCTTATGTTTTCAGCAGCCCTTGTAGCACATCCTCAGAGCCCCAAGAAGGATGTGAAAAATGGTTTAAAAGCCACTAGTCCAGGGAATTCAGATTGCAGATTCTATGGCTAACAAAAGAATTTTTTTTAGAGAACATGATCTTTTCCACTGGTAACAAGAGATATAAGCAAATAGTGTTCTGTTTGTTTTCTCTTACTAATGTGCCAACTCTATGACTCTAAAAGAATCCAATAAAATGTGGAACACAATTGCATTCATGACACATTTACTGAGCACCTCCACATATAAAGGATTCTACCAGAAACTGTATCAAGGACTAGGTAAAATGAAAGAGTATGTAGAAAGGGAGGTAAAAGAAATATCTTTTAATTAATTCCATTTATTAACTATTATTTGAATATCCATTGCATCAGACATTGTTCTAGGCACCTAAAAAAAATAAATGGCCCCAACAGCAAATATGCAAGCCTTCCAAAGGACTTACATTCTAACACAGAAAAATAGAAAATAAATATTAAACATTATAAATAAAGGAAGAAGAAATGCACAGAGTAATAGGATTTGGGAATGCTGTAGGCATAGTTGTAATTTTGAATACAAGAATCACAATAGATCTTATTGATAAGATATCAATAAGATGGAGTAAACCATGAGGATATCTTTAGAACCCCATTCTAAGCAGAGGGAACAACCACTAGATAGGTCCTGTGTTGAGAATGAGTTCTGTTAGAGAAATGGCAGGATAGCTAGCATACTGCCTCTGAATGAAATTGGTGGTCTAATGCGAGGATTTGAACAGAGGAGTGATATGCTATGACTTTCATAATAAAAAGATCACTCTAGTTGCTGTGTTGAGATTAAGCTGGGATCTGGGGAGAGGTCAAGTATAGCAAGGAGACCATTTAGAAGGCTATCTGTAGTAAGAAAAATGATGGTGGTTTGGACTAAGGAAGTGATGAGAATTAGCATTTTAAATTTGTTAAGGTAGAGATAACAGAATTTCTGGTCAATTGAATGGATGCATGATATGAGAGAAAGACAGGAGACAAGGATTACTCCAAGTTTTTTGGCTAGGAAAATTGGAATAATGGAGTTGGCATTAATTGAGACTGGGGAAAGCTGAAGGTTGATTGGCTTTAGGAAGGAAGATCAGAAATTCTGTTTTGAACTTGTTAGGTTGTGATATCTATCAGTCATTCAAGTAGTTATATTGAGTGAGTTGAAGGGATACATCAGCAATTTGAACCATAGGTCTAGAAGGAAGACATATATTTAAGAGTCATTGTCAAATGTGGATGATATTTTAAGTCATGAGGCTTATAAAATTACCAAAAAAAAAAAAAAGCATATACAAATAAACAGAAGACAACCAAGGTAAAACCTAGGGGTGACATTAATGATAAAAAGGCTTAATGTAGAAGTGGCAATTCAGATGGGCCTCAAATATTGATGAAGGTTTTTATGGGCAAATACATCCAGATAAAAGCATGTTTTTGACAATTTGGTTTCAAATACCTAATTGTCTGATTTGGTAAGGAACTGATTTTCTTACTTCATCAATATTTAAGTACTGGCTATGGAAATATTCAAAGGATTGTTTTGACCTGAATCATGATGTTCTCAGTCCAGCCTTTTGGGTCATATGTTGATGTAGCTCAATATATATGCTCAATCCAGGTTTTAATTAGTCATATTTCAGTCAAAAAGGAGTCATCTCTGAGCCAGAATTTATTGTTTTCCAACATAGGAAGACACATTTCCAGCTTCAAATAATTTAAGGCCAATTCAAATACCTACCAGGATTTCTAAACTTCATAATCATAATACTTTACAGTTACAGTACACTCATGAAACTAATCTTCTTTCCCTTCTCTCTTCCAGTGAACCACTTGTTCCAACAAAACTGAATTCTCACTTCTCCAAATGTAGCTGTTGCTTGCTCCTCTCAATGTTTTGCTCATGTTACTATTTCTGTGGAGATGTTTTCCTTTCTAGTTTCTTCATTTCCAAATCCTATCAATCTTTCATTTGATGGCTAATATGCTCCTTGCTCTCAGAAACCTTTACTGCTCTTCCAAGATGGAAGGACTGTCTCTCTCTGAATGGCCACAGTCCTCATCTATGCCTCTCTCATAGTATACATCAATACCAGCTTCACATTGAAACTTTTTGTCATACTATCTAACCTCCCTACTAGACTGCAATATTTTGAGGAGAGGAATTAAGAATTAATAGCAACAAGTATGGTCCTTGACACATAGGTGTACCAAACAAATAATGCATAAATGATATTTTCCAGAATATATTTGAGAGTTAAAGTTATGCCTTTTCTCTTTTATCTGGTTGTTTGTTTCATTTATATCATTTTTTTTTCACAGCAGTTACCACCAGAATATAGATGTGGCAGAGGACAAAGATTAGTTAATAAGGCTAATAATTTGACAGAAGAGACTGTCATGGTGGCTATTTTAATTCTGTGATAAAAAGGGAAATCATAGGAAGAGGAGAGAACTTTATTTTATTTAACACTTTCTGCTATGTGTCAGGTGCTTTTATCTGATTCTCTTTCACCTTCAAAAATGTGTATAAGCTATGTGCTCAGTATTTCCATTTCGCAGAGTAGGGAGATGAGATTCAAAGAAGTGAAATGACCTTCCAAAAGTCACATAATTCATGTGGTGCAGGGACTCAAGTCTTTGATCATCAAATCTATGCCTTTTCCTTTTGTATCAAACTGCCTTACCAGATCTTAGGCTTTTATTTCCATGCTATAAATTCAATAAAAATGTTTTAAAGGTTTTTTTTTTATTTAAATGAAAATTTATGGAACATTTAAAGTTAAGTAAACAACTCTGCAGCACTGGGTCTAGAGCAACTGAAGTTTACTTGAGAGCCTACTGTGAAGGGGACCGAAGTCAGAAGACAAAATTGTGAGACTTCATGGTCCCTAGAAAACATGAGGAATTACTTAAATAAGCCCCATCTCTCCACCAAAAAGGTCACCATGACAGGAAAAGAAAACTATTTTAATTAGAGGTAATAAAATCATTCTTAAGCAGTTGACTTGTTTTTCACACTCCTTTCTAGGAAACATCTCTAGAAGCACCAAAGTTGTTTTGATTCTTAATGTGTTTATTTTAATAAAGCTACTTTTTAAATGATCTTGCAGAACAGTTAGTTCTAAAAGACAGAGCCTGCTCTGTCAGAGCCCTGAAATTCAAAACAAAGCCTAGCAGTAAATTGATAATTCAGAGAAGGTGTAAAAATAGAACCTTAGATCCCTCCTAGGCATTAGTAGCACATTTTTTTAACTAAAGAAGAAAAGAACTTTCTGTTACCTCATCGTCTCTCCATCAGTAGCTGAGATCAAAGGAAAAAAATTTTTTTAAGTTGGCAAGGGAAATGTAGTCAGAAATGTGGCCATTGTTTTGCCTTACATTGATCTAAGGCTAAGGCCAGTCTGAGATGTTGAGAGTAGGAGAAATTTGCTATTTCCTGAAAACTGAAGCTATAGAAACAGTTCCTCATTTAACTAAATTCATTAAGGGCATACTGTGTGCTGAGCCCTGTGGTGGATGATTGGGATACAGAGATCAAACAAAGGGTTCTCATCCTCAAGGGGCTCAGTCTACCTGTTAGGTAAGATTGAAGTATAAATTTGGAGAGTTGGGAAGGAGTAGGTTGGAGGTGAATTAAATTACTCTGGTAATATAACACAACGTTAATACATTTTATAAGGAGGAAGACACAAAATATTCAAGATATTTTTATTAAATAAATTATTTGCCTTCAGAATTTCACACTTGATGGATTTCATGGTGGAGTTGCCATCCTGAATACATCTTTCTTACATCAGAGAGCCAGTAGATCTCACCTTAATCCTACAATAGAATCACAGATAATGAAACAGAAGATTCATGGGTATGGTCATCACATTTGTATTTTAAAAAATCTTCCAAATGATTCTAGTGCTCAGCCAGGATTGAAAGCCAATGAGTAAGCCAGACAGGAGAAAGGGGGAGATAAATGATTCCCTGAAAAAAAAGACAGATAGTTAGAGGAAACCTTTTCAATTTCAGTTGAGGCTATAGAGAAATTGGGAAAAAGACAAAAGAAGATGGAAAAGTGGAAAAGGGTGAGGAAAGACAAGGAGAAAGATATTACTGTATATTCTTGTTCCAGAAATAATGGCCAGATTGTTTCTGATCCTCTATCTTTTTGTGAATTCATATGATCAAACAGATTACTATATCAGGTTAAAGCTAAACACAAGTTCATTCTGCATTCTCATGTCTTTGAGTCCTAACAACAACAGCAACAACTATAACAATTTATTTCTCTTCACCTTTTCTTAAGAGCAGGAGTTTATAGATTTGCCCTTGTACTTTCAGCCCTCCTGAGGAACAGCAGAGCAATCAGAAAAGAAAACACATAACATCCTCTCTCAAATGTTGACCTACTTGTCACACACAGAGATGCACACAACCCACTCTTGTCTGTCTGTCTGTATATCTACAGAAAGAGAGAGAGAAAGCATCACTAATTATATACTGTGCCTTAACATTTTTAGGAGGAGGCTGTGGATGCATCATATAAACATGAACTCTACTGTTATGGGTTGAATTATGTCTCCACGAAGATATGTTGAAGTCCTAACCCTCAGTACTGCGCATATGACCTTATTTGTAAATATGGTCTTTGAAGATATAATCAAATTAAGATGTGTTTGTTAGTGTGGGTCCTAATTCAATATCACTGGTGTCCATAAAAGAAGAGAAAACAGAGACATAGATAGACATACACAAGGAAAACACCATGTGACTACAGAGGCAGAGATTGAAGTGTTGCAGCTGCAAGTCAAGGAACATCTGGAGCAATCAGAAGCTAGAAAAGCAAAAAAGTTTCCTCTCCTACAGGGCTTGGAGGGAGCATGGCCCTCTGCCAATACCTCAGTTTCAAAATTCCAGCCTCCAGAACTATGAGAGAATTAATTTCTGCTGTTTAAAGTTACCAAGTTTGTGGTGCTTTATTACAAAAGACCTAGGAAACTAATATATCTACTTTAACATTGTAGAAAATGAATATCATCTGCCTTATTATGTGTGGATGAAATTCATAGCAATTTATCCTAAAAAAGAAAGAAAATAGATCTACTACTTAAAAGACCTACTTCTTTCTTTCTTTCTTTCTTTTTTTTTTTTTAATAATCCATTGTATAGAAACACAAGTGAGCAGCCATAGAAGGTAGCTATTTGTTAAGTGGGAAAGAACTTAAAAGATATCATGAGAGCATATAAGAGTGACTCCTAATTTTGTTAGTGGAGAAAGGGGTGGCAAAGGAAGTCAAAGAAAGGCTTCCAAGAGGAAAGGCTATGTAAGATAATTCCTGAATGACGAGAAGACATCAGCCAGAAAAAGCAGATGAAGAGTATTCCAGGGAAAAGGGCAGTGTACAAGACTTGACACATCCATGATGTAGCAGAGGAACACACAAAAGCAGTTGGAGGCCAGACTCTCTCTCTCTCTCACATCATCTTGGTAACAATGTCACTTACCCACCGTGATATTTGACCATTTTGCTTTTATCCCTTGACCTCTCCTTAGAATTCCTTTAGCATTTCAACTTAAGACCAGAAGTTTCTTAGCTTTTATTAATCTCTATTATTTTGTAAACTCTGGTCCAGGATTTAGATTCTGTAAATGAATTCCAAAGGTAAAATTCTAGTTGAAACAGAAAAATGAAGCTCTTTAGTTTGTACCTCTTGATTGCTATCTCAGGGTATGTTTATAGAAGGCTGAGGAGGACATAAATAAAGGTCTGGAGAAAGCTCAAGAAAACAGTTCTCAAATTATAATCTAAGGAAAAATATTCAGTGAATTAACATATTCTATAATTAAAAGTCATCCATGTTCAAATAAATTTATGAATGCTAAATTATAAAGTTAACAAGCTTTTTTTTTTTTGGATCATTTGTTTATCTGTAAGAATTCTCAGGGACTTTATTACATAAAGAGATTTGTGAATCCCTAAGAAGAAATTATAGTGTCAGTCCTCTCCATTGTTTTCTCTTTTTTTTGTTTTGTTTGAAACATTTTTCAGAATAAAGCAGATATTTGTTGCTTATTTACTAGCTTATGTTTATGTTTGAAAGTTCTGATTTGGAATGAGTCTATACATGGATCAAGGCCCTGCTTCTTACCAATGAAGCCAAAAGAACCAGACATTTGTTTCTTGAAATAAGGCAAATAGAGTTTAAGGAAGTGACCTAAGCTTGGCCAGTAGGATTATCTTATAAAAGAGGGGACTTTAATCTTGAACCAATGATAAAGAAAGCAGAGGGACAGTTTTGAATTCACCCCTGGAGTGAATCTGGTGACCAGTGATAATCTGGTGACTTGGTGCTAGTGGTAATTAGAGTCTGGTTTTAGGTAAACTAGACTGCTACTGTGCTCCCAGTTGTATTAGACCTTGACATTTACCAAGGTAGATGCTCAGCCTACTATCAGCTTAAGAAATAACCATTATCTTTTCAATATAGTCATTTCTTCGTTCACTAGAGTCAAATTTCTGTTGGTTACAATCTAGAATATGTTCACAGTGCATCTCTGATGTCGGTGCTGCAAGGAACATATTTTGGGGACAAATAGTTTAAGAATACATGTATATACCCAAAATAATATCATCTCTGACCAAGGCCCATTTTCTTTGAATTACTCGGTTCCTTCTAATGCTTCTTAGTAGCTTAAGAAAGTGGCCTTGTCCCATGGTTCTGAAGGCAGCTCACATACTCTATTTTAGCATGTGTTTCAGGCTCAGAAACCTTAATCACAGAACACTTCTAACTTTCCCCCCATGTTTCACCTTTTCTTATCTTGGCTTTACTGAGAAATAATCAGGTTCTCCATATAAGAGAGAGTGTTATCTGTTATTGCTTCTGCTGCATAAAAAAATACAGCAGGACACAGGCCATAGGATGGAATTCTACTTTGACATGAACATGTTCAGTGAAAAACTACAAGGAGATATGTCAGGCCGACTTCTACCAGGGAGTTTCTTTTGATGAATTTCCTGAACCAGTTGATGGTAAATTATCCTCAGTTCGGACATAGAGAATTTTACACTCAATTTCTCCATATGTTTGGATATAGGGTTTAGCATTTTTGCCATAGCTATTAGTATTGTTTTGTGTTAAATTACTTAACTTCTCTAAGATTCAGGAACTTATGTATAAAATAAAGTGCAATAGCGAGAATTCTTTGTAAAATGCCAGAGAACGTGGTTTAACATGGCTTAAGCTGAAAATAATTTTTTTTTTAGTATGTATAACTAAACAGATCAAAAATTGGCTTCAGTTGAAGCTTGATCCAAGATGGATTCAAACAATATCACCCAGGTTCAATTTCTATTTTTATTTTATAATTTCACTTTAACTCTTACCCCTTTTTTTGGTTCCATCTTAAGCAGATCATTCACTTAAGATAACAAAACAAGCAACTGCCAAGGATCTTTCCTGGTTCAGTACAGAAGAAAGTAAGAATATTTCTTTCTGATAAATTCCAGTGAAAGTGCCATTGTCATTCACATTGTTTATGAACTGCTGATTGTCTCAGACTTCTCACATGCTTCACCTCTGTTCTCAATCTACAGGAAGTTAATTAACAAAGTGAAGAAGGGATGGCTTCCCAGAAGAAAACTGAGGCTTATTAGACAGGGTTAAAATAAATGGATATTAAGATTCACACATAGCAGATAGCCACAATATGCTAGGCTTCTGTAGAGCTTATATAAGATAATATATGTAAAATAGTCAGCACAATGTATGGCACATGGGGGAGTTGAGCCATCTCAATCATAATATTACTGTTTTACAAGTGTGTAATGTTTAAGTGCACTCGAATCTATATTAACCACTCACCTCAAAGGCAAGAAGCTATGCTAAAATTTTGTCACAATGCTAAAACATTAAGCCTTTCATGTACAATGTGAGGTAGGAAAAGTAAATGTCTTTGTGAATATGAAGAATGGCCCACATGATTCTTCTTTAAGACACTTCTTTTTGGAGGATCGAACTCTTGGTCTGTTTTCTCTAGTGAGGCTGGTACAGTGAGAGGAGACTGGGGCCTCCTACTTAGAGAGATACACCCTCCTATCCTATTTTAGAACTCTGTCTTGGAAACTAGGGAGGGTTCTGGAGGAAAGAGTTCTGTGTCATCTTGTTTTACTTACCTATTTAATAGAAAACATTCCCTTGGCTTCTAACTTGTCTCTCCCAATTGACTGGGAGATTCTACTAGGGCTGGTTGCTCAATTTCAGCTACAAATGTAGAGTGTTCATAGGTCTGAAATATCATTTGGGATTCTTTCTCTTTAAGATTTTCAGTATTTGAGGCTATGGTCATGATTCAGAAATTTCAGATTGCAGCTATGTCCTTACTAGAGACCCAACTACATGAAAAGACGGCCATTTTGTTTCCATGGGCAGATTAGGCTTCATACATCAGGTGTGGAGGCAGAGAGTGGCTCTTTTCTTACATCCCTTAGGCTTTAGTCTTAATTCCCCCAGGTACTTTGTGGCCTCAGTGCTGACCTGAGCACATAAGCAGGTCTTGGCAGTGTCAATCTGATCCTAGCGCAGGAAATGAGTCTGAAGAGGAGACCAGTCACATTTGATCATTTTGCTTGAGAAGATACAGCTTATCACACAGTTTATTCACTGAGCAGAGTTTTTTTCTACCACAAAGATATATGCATTAGCTCAGGCTGCCATAACAGAATACCACAAACTGAAGGGCTTAAGCAACAAAAAATAATTTTTGCACAGTTTTGGAAGCTCAAATCCAAGATCAAGGAGCCAGCAGTCTTGATTTCTAGTGAGGCCTCTTTTCTTGGCTTATAGATGGCTGCCTTCTCTTTGTCCCCACATAAACTTTCCTCTGTGTGCTAGTGGAAAGAGTATAAACTCTGGTGTCTCCTTCTCTGTTATCAGAGGGAGCCTCACCCATAGGTTCTCATTTAACCTAATCACCTCTTTAAGGGCCCTATCTCCAAATATAGTCGCATTGGGGTTTAGGCCTTCAACATGAGATTTTGGGAGGAACATAATTTAGTAACCAACAAGTAAGACTCTGAGGCACTCAAATTTGTCATTTTTAGAAAACATTTCTCTGCTTTACTTTGTGTGATGAAATGGGACCACTGATCAAAATTTTACGGAATCAGAAAAGATGACTTATGATACCTCTGAATATTTGAGGAATCTGAACATCTTCCAGGAAAGGAGCCTTATAAAATATGTATTGATATACTCTTCACAGCATGACTCCATAGTAGCAGCCCATATAGTCTTTCTTCACCAAGAATTCAAGACTGTCTGGAGGCAATATCAATATGGCTATTGGTACTTTGTAGCCAGAAGTCCTCATTAAATAAATACATCTGCCTCCTCCTCTTCCCCCTCCCTTTCTCTCTAAACATCTTCTCTGTAATGTCATCAATTTTTTTGTCTTACTCACCTAAATGAGCATATTCTGATTAAGTCTTCCCTTTTTCACTTTAATAGACCATACAGAGAAAGACAAAAAGGTCAAACTTACAGAATGAAAGAGTAGAATGGTGGTTTTCGGGGCCCGGAGTTGGCAAAGATGGTGAGAGATTGACCAAAGGTACACATTTTCAGTTACAAGATGAATAAATTCTGGGGGTCTAATGTACAGCATGATAACTATAGTTAATAATTCTTTATTATATACCTGACCTTTGCTAAGAGAGTAGATCTTAAGTGTTCTCATCACACACAAAAAAATGGGAACTATGTGAGGTGATGGATATGTTAATTAGCTTGATTGTGGTAATCATTTTACAATGTACATATATATCGAATCATCACATTATGCACCTGTAACTATGTACAACTTCTGTCAATTATACCTCAATAAAACTGAAACAAAAAACAACTGGAAATAAGGATAATAGCTGCTATTTCATATAATTGTTATGAAAATTAACCGAATTCATTTGTATGTTTTCTATTGCTACAGAACAAAATACTAAAAATTAACATCTCCCAATAACACCTAGTTATTATCTTACAGTTTATGTGCATCAGAAGTATGGATTTGGTTCTATACTTTGGGTATCACAAGACTAAAATCAAAGTAAATTATTATCTAGATGCTCTGGGAGAAAATTTACTTCCAAGCTAATTTTTGCTTCTGACAATTCATTTCCTTGTGGTCGTAGTACTTAAGTCCCTGTTTCCTTGTTGGCTACCAGCTGGAGTCCACTCTCAGCATCTACAAGTCACTGTATTCCTTTATGTACAATCTGCACCATATTTCAGCCAAAAATGACACATCAAAATCTTTTCATGCTTCAAGTCTTTGACTTCCTTCAGTTACTGGCAAGGGAAAACTTTCTGCTTTTAAAGTGCTCATGTGATTCGGTCAGCTAACCCAGAGAATCTCCCTGTCTTAAGGTCAACTATGCCAATATAACATAACCTAACCACAAGAGTAAAATCTGTCAGAGTTAAAGTCCACGGGATTATGTTGGACATGTACACAAGAGGGTGAACAATCTTTGGGACCACCTTAGGCTTCAGCTTACTGTATGATGCTTGAGAAGCACTTAAAAAATTCACCATTCACATAAGCACTTAGCAAATGTTTCACATGTTGTTTTATAACTAAAGATTCAATATATAATATTCCTTAATATGCAGAATCACCAGGATTTAGAATCATCACTATATAGTAAAACTGTAACCCACCTACATATTTTCATTATTTTGTTAGGAAAAATTCTGAATGAAGACTAAAACATTCAATTTAGGTTCAGCAAAGTGTTTAAGTAAGATATTGTCTAAAAAGCTACTTTATATAACAGAATCCAGAGGTGTTGGATATTTTCAACCATGTATATCTTCTGCCTTCTTCTGGTGCTTAGGAGCATGGCATGAGAATGTTTCTCTTTCATAAGGGAGAAAAATTTTAAAACATTGACTTTCTGTAGAAATATCATAGAATCTTTGTCGCTCTTAATTTTCAAGTATTCAGTTCAAGATTTGCAGCATTACTAGCCACATTTATCTTTGTTAATATTTTTAACTAAGTATAAAGAGAATATTTATTATGCATGTGTCATTTTCTTTTCTGTCCTGCAGCTGCAAGGTCCACGTAACTACAGAATTGACCTACAGCCACTGGTACCTATACATAGGTTGAGTAAGCAAACCAGCATGGAATCGTTCAATCAATGCAGTAAGCACGTTGGTTTTCAAGAGTGTAGTGAACCTCCAAAAGAAGGAATGGAAAGTCAAGACTTTTCAGTGAGATTCAGAAACTTCCTGCAATGAAATCAGGTTTTATTCTCTCTGTTCATAACTGTTCTTGCAATGACACTTTTCTCTGATGACTTTGTTGGATTTAGGTAGTAGCTATTTGTATAACTGTCTCAAATCACTCCTTCTTGACGCTTCAGCCTAATATATTTCTTTGTATTGTAATCATGGGATTATTACCTTTTTTCTCATTAACTTTTTCTCCTTTCCAACCTGAGATTTTTTTAGGGCTAGCTAGATACCTTTATTTCTCTTACAGCCTCAGCATAATCACTGCACGAGGAATTGCCTGGTTAATAGCCCTTCAAAATGTTAACTCAAAGCTCTAAAAGAAGATATACAATAAAAGAGCTGTTGAGATATTAGAATCACAGCATAACAAAGAAGGAAAAGAACCATAGACTATCAAGTTCTCATCAGACATGAGAAAAACAAATATCAAAAATTAGGATGCCATGTCTCATCAAATAACAAGTCATTCAGGATATTTCTCCCTATTAATTTTCTTAACTTCCCTGGATTCTAGCAGGCAGTTTTTGTTTTCTTTGTAGGTAACCGAGTTTATACTTGGGCTCTGTCTCTTTATAAATTCCTATTCAGTGGATGGTCCTGTTCATATTTTGAATCATTTGTTCCTAAAGATTCAAAGAAATTCAAGGCAGATAATGCCTGCTTCCTTATAATGCTGTTTGGTAGACTGGGCTCGCCACTGAAAAATTAACTCCTTGTCCTAGAAACCAGTAAGTGCTTTGAAAGCACAGAGAAAGTAAGTGTGTGTTGGAGGAGGGGAGCACATGTGGCGAGGAATCCCAGGACAGTCCCTTTAGTTGGATATCTTTCCTAAGCAACTGCTACATTATAATGAAAACTTTTCCTTTGATTTCTTTTGAGGAACAGAGCACCCTCAAGCAAACACCACTTTGTAACAAGTATTCTTTTCATCAGTCAACAAATTGTTCACAACAATGAACTGAAGAGGCCAGTGTAAATTCACTAAAGTATAAGTACTGTGTACTTAACTTCCAGTCTCATGTTTTAAGAACAAAGCAGGACTGGTGTGGTAGGCAGGATTTTGGCCCCCACGATTTTGGCCTCCTGAAGTTATGCCTATAAATATTATTTCATTACTTGCCAAAAAGGAATTTTAAAGTTGCTGAGCTAACCTTGAATTAGGGTAATTAGACTTCATTATCTGGTTAGGCCCAATTGTAATTAAATAGACCCTTAAAAGTGGAAGAGGGAAACCAAAGACTCAGTGGGAGAGAGCTGAAATGGAAAAGGGAGGACGAAAGATTCAAAGCACGAGAGGAACTCAACTAGCCATTGCTGGCTTTCAAGTCAAAAGGGGATGCAAGCCAAGGAAGGCAGGCAGCTTACAGAAGATGAAAACTATCCCCACCCCATGACAACAGATAGCAAAGAAATGGGGACCTCAGTCATACAAAAAAACTGCATGGAGCTGAATTCTGCCAACATCTTAAATGATCTTGGAAGCAGATTGTCTCCTAGAAGATCATTTGACCTTGATTGCAAATTGTCCTGTGCTTAAACTATTCCTCTTTACAGAGCTACTTTGGATTGAGAAAGTTGTTCTGCCTCCAGAGATATGAAGAGATGAACGTTGCAATGGAATCTCTGGATTGACAGACATTCTGAGAGCAGAAATTTGGGAACAATGTTCTACCACAGACTCTTGGAAGCCTTTGTAACTGAGAGGTCAGAAGTGAGGGAAAGTAAAGGCATCATTTTATAGCCCGGCTGATGTACTCGAATCTTACTCCGCACTGTTTACATCCTAAGTGAATTGCAAATTTATTTATAGATGCTATTGGGCACTTTATAATGTATTTTACTGCTTGCCAATATCATTGTCCATTTTCTGTAACTAGCATCTAGGAGCTGTTTTAATAAAACCCAGCATTAATTTTCTTTTAAGTTAAATCGTTTAGGTCATATCTGAACTAGGCAAGGGTTTCTGAACCATGTAAAAAGAATTCACTCCTTTTAAATAAAAATCATTCATAGTATGTCAGAGGGGTTATTAAACAAGAAGCCCAAACTGAAGCAGATAAGAGGTAGAAAGGGAATGCATTAGGATTTAGTATTAAATATTTGTGCTTAATACCTTGCAGATTTAAATACCTTACAGGCATATTTATTATCAATATATAGTAGACCATAAGCATTTTCAACATCAATTACTTGTGGGCGATGCCAAAGTCCCATGATGTCTGTGCTATGTGATTTTGCTAAAGCATTAGCTTGAACTGCTTATAGAGGCTGGTGTGTGGAAACAAGACACTTATGTAGTAAAAGAGTCAGCCTGGTGTCTTCTTCCTACCACTAGCTAGCATGGGGACTGTGGGAGGCTGAATAATACCTCCCCCACTCCCAATATATCTACAGTCTAATTTTTGATACCTATGAGTTACTTTTTATGGCAAAAGTGCCTTGTATAAGTGATTAAATTAAGGGTCTTGAGATGGGGAGATTATGCTGGAGTATCAGAGTGGGCCTGATGTAGTCACTAGGGACTGTGTAAGAGGTACATGGGAGGAATCACAGTCAGAGGAGAAGGTGATGTGATGATGGAAACAGAGATTGGAGTGATGCACTTTGAAGTCACAGCCAAAGAACTCAGTCTGTCACTGGAAGTGGAAAAAGGCAAGGGAACGAATTCTTCCCTCAGAGCCTCCAGAAGGAACCGGCTCTCTCTACACCTTAACTTTAACCTAGTGAAACTGATTTCAACTTCTGACATCCAGAACTGTAGGAGAATAAATCTGTATTATTTAAGCCACTACATTTGTGACGATTTGTTATAGCAGCCTCTGGAGTGACTGTGAGGGCTGAGGTCCTGGTTCTAGCACATACCAGCTATCAAACCTGGGCAGGTTTGGCAACAACACTTACCCTCATTTGCCTCGTTGTCTATAATATTTAAGAAAATGACCATATGTACCCTAATTACAGGGTGTTCTAAGAATTAATAGGCTGTTAATGTAGCATTTAGCCCAGAGTTTAGCCCAGAGTATGTACTCAATATTAATTGCTGTTGTCCCTGTTAAGAGATTATACACAATATGAGTTTGTTGTTAAATGGTTATTGAGAGAGAAAATTTACTCAGCACTAAAAATGCTACTTACATGTGATAGAGGATTTACACAGGAAAAATGAATTATTCTTAATGACTGGATTCAATGAAGTCTAGAGATCAATATGGTGATCCTATTTGTCAAAGCCATGCTGGTATATCTTGTTAATCTTTAAAGAAAGATGCAATCCTGTCCATAATTCATTGATTTACTCAGTTTAAAATATTTATTGAGTTCTTGTGATGTTCCTGTAGACATGAATATATGTACCATACTGAATAACTAATATATTACTGGCCTAACTAACACATGCTTGTAAGAGAAGACAATACACAAGAAAACAAATGAGCAAACAAGATTATTCAGAGAGCGGCAAGTAGACAGATGGGAACAAACTTGGTTATTGTGATTAAAGTAGTTGTTGACACTAGTCATGGACTGGCTGGGTTAGACTTGGATAACTTGAGATCTGAATGATGGGAACATTCCAGCCATGAGTAGAGCAGAAGGAAGAACCAATCCAGAGGTCTAAGGTAGTTATTGACATGCATGTGGGAAAGGGTAGAAGTTCAATATTGCTGGAACACAGTGAATGAGTGTGAAAATTGTAGGGGGAGCAGGCAACACTGGATTATGAAGCAGTACATCAATGATGTTATGGAAATTGGATTCCATTTTAAGGGCACTGATAATTTTTTGGAGGGTTTTAAGTAAGAGAGAACATGACAGGTATTATATTTTAAAATATTACTCTGGTTAATACATGGAACATAGATTGTATGATGAAAAAAGAGAAGTAGAGTGTCCAGGTAGGTGGCTTTTGAAATCCTCTTTGTGAGAAATAATGATGGCTTGGATGGCAATGGTGGCAGTGCATTTGGAAATAAGTAGAAATGTTTGCAATGTGTTTGGAGGTAGAGTCAAAGCATTTTTGATGGATCGATGTAGAATGGGGGGACAAGAGAGAAATTAATTATGACTGCTAGATTGGATTAGGCAATGAGAAGAATATTGCTTTCATTTTCCGGGATGACAAAAGTTTGGAAAATATCAAGTTTGGGGGAAGAAAATTGAGTTCTGTATTTAAGTGTGAGGTACTATTAGACATCCAAATGGAAATATATGTATATGTGCCTGGAGTATTAAGACATTTAATCTATAAATAATAAAAATTTAGACTTTTGATAATGTATTTCAATGGGGAGCAGGTTAAATTCTTACTATCACTGGACATTTTGCTGAGGCAGCAATAAACTAACAAATGAGTTAGAAGTTGTTTGTTTTAATTTTTGCGTACTTTAAACATCATTTTTAATTGAATTTTTGTGGCATTGGTGGTGGTATTATTCTCCAAAATGATTCCTATTCTTACAAAAAAAATTCTTTTGAAAATCCTTCAGAAAACTAAGGCAAAGAGAGATATTATTTAATTCCTGCTGCCATCTAGTGGCACCATTCAAAATTAAAAAGAGACAAACTGGTTGAGAATCAAGACAGTGTTAAGTAGAACTCTAGAGAGCAGCTACTTACTGAATCCTCCCTTATTTTACAGGTGAGAAGACTAAGACTCTGAGAAGGGACATGGCTTGTGCTAGATCTCACAACTACAAGCTTGGACTCTGTCACCAAAATCTCAGTTCAGGAGATTTTGCCCGACAGTACATAGGTGCTTCTCTTACCTGGGATGCTCATCCCGGATCCCTCTTTTCCAGCTTTCTTAGAGATCTTTTTTTCTGTTCTCTAACTCCAAAAAGAATCTTGTTTCTAATCTCTTTTACTCCATTTTGATACCCTAAGATGCTGATGAATAGAGATTCCTAGAGCTTAGTATCAAGTAGATTTCAATTAATGTTGAGTTCTTATCACTTACAGAACTAGTTTCTTAAGAGAGAATGAATCAAATTGCCTTTTTATTTTTACTTTAATGGTTTCATTAAAGGATTTGTTTTAAAATATAGGTTTTATTATTATTTAGGTATGGCAAGCCAAACAGATCAGTAGACAACTACCATTGAAAAGATAGTTTGTTATACTCACAGATTCCAAGAGGAAGGGGGTATGTCTTGCCATGGGAGACTAGAGGAGGCACCGGGCTTTGGCAAGAGGCAGAGGACGTGAGCAGAAAATGTAGGCAAGAGTCTTTATTGTAGTTTGCCTGGGAAGGGATTGACAAGGCAGAGTTAGAAGGTTTGGGACTGGCCAGTTTGAATAATTTCAGCAGGCTCTGGGGCATAGGGTCTGTCCCTAGGTATCTGGTGCCTAAACTTGGGGTGGTTAGGGGGAATAGGGATCCTGAGTATATGAGCTTGATAAAGGAAGAGACTGGAGTTTGACATCTGGATTGGTTGGTTTTCTTATGAAAAACATGCTCACAGATGGTTCATTTATTTTCTTTAGGAATTCACTAACCCTGGGAGGGGCAGTCTCTTCAAGGTCAGCAAGGCTCTAGATTTCAAAGCATCAGAAACAGATGTTTAATACAAGGCTTATCTCATGCGAACCCAGAGTAAATTGTGGCCACAACCATGACAATAATGGTAATGAAAAGATAGATTTGCCATAATGCCCACTCTCAAAGATAACACAGTCTCTTCTGGGTGCACAAAATGAACACAAATTTAATATAACATAGTAAGTACTACAGTGGTAGTGCATGGCAGGAATTATGAGGATACAGCTGAGAGAGGGGGAGAGATGAGTTTGACTTAGGTGAAAGAAGGTTAAGGGAAGGATTCATGAAGTTAACATATGAATAGGTCCCTAGAAGAGGAGTACAAATTAGTTCAATGAATAAAAATAGAGCTGGGGTGAAGAAGGACATTACAGAAAAAAGAGAAATGTGTAGTGGCAAGGAGATGTGACTTGGAAACATTCATATGTGACATGGGGAATGGCCTGGATTTCATTTTGACTCAAAGAGGCTTTTACAATTAAAATTAAAATATTGATATAATTGATAAGAATGAAAAAAGATTAGAGAAACTAGATAGTAAATATTATCAAATATTTACTCTGAGTTAGGTACTGTGTTAAATTTTGAACTTTAGTCCCCTCACTCTGAAAAGTTTTTCCCCAATAAGTTTTTATGGGTAATTCCTAGTGAATAAAAATTTTCTCTTTAGGTAGATATGTTTAGCTCATAAAAACAATTAACTAGTTTTATGTTTTATTAAGAAGCAAATCCATTTCTCTACCTTCATCTTCTGCCATATTCACTCAACTCAACAAATATATTTAGCATCTACTATGTGGCAGACACATTTCTAAGTTCTAGGGATAGGCCAGTGAATAAAATGGAAAGAAATTCATGCCCTTGTGGACCTTTGATAATGTGGGAGTAGAGAGATAATAAACCAATGACATTATCTGGAACACTTAGAATCAGAAGTGCAAGTCAACTGCCTACTTACTTTCTGTCTACATCAGTTTTACTACATATTAGAGGGAACTACATTTCTCAAGCTCCCCAGCCTTTTGGCTTTTGTGGGGCTTTGAGCAATGAGAAACAGTGGAGATTGGGAGGAAAATAGAAGCCTGGGTGTTTCTCCTTCTAAATCTCTGCTTTCTGTGGCATCTAGCCAAATAGTCCCTTCTATGGTTTCAGCTATAGCTGGGCAACCTCCATCATGATTCTAGCTCACACCAGACAGCCCCTAATTCTGAGCTCTGGTAACTTTTTATTAGTCTTTCTAGTCTTATGAAATTCTAGTCCTATGTGATGGCTAATGTCTGCCTCTCCACCCGTTTTGGCTTCTCAACTTTTTCATCAACTTTGTCACTGATTCCCTATATTAAATGTCCTCTACTTTAGAAATCTAGAGTGATTCTTTTCTCCTATTTGAATGATACAAAGGCTTTGGGTTTAAGAGTGCTGGATATTAGGTATGCAGTTTTAAAGAGGGATGAGATTTATTAGGAAATTAACATGATAACAGTCTTGAAAGAGACATGTGACTGTCTGGGGAAAGAAAAATAAGACTATGTGAAGTTCTTATGCAGTTGTATGTTTGGTATATACTTATAACGTAAGGAGGTCCAGATGTCTATATGGAGTGTGAAGAAAATAATAGAAGTTAAGGTCAGAGAGCTAGTAGGGAGTTTGGTCATATAGGGTCTCACATGTTATTGTAAGGGCTTTGGCTTTAATTTTGAGTGCTGTGGAGAAGACCACAATATTCTGAGCAGGAGTGGAATGACCTGAATACATTTTAGTATGACTATCTTGGCCATTGTGCTGAGAATAGGCTGTAGAGGTGCAAAGGTGAAAGTAGGTAAATCAGTCAGAAATCAATTTTAATAACCTGTAAAAGAAGATAATGGCTTAGATTGGAGAAAGTGTAAAGGGATGTGATTCTGGATATAAAATTTAAGTGGGGGACTTTCTGTTGGACTAAATGTGGGGTATGAGAGAAATTTAAAAAGACAATGATTTCTAGTCTGAGTAAATGAAAGAATAGAGGTGTGTGCCATTAAGTGACATGAGGGAAGTGTGTGTGCAGTAAGTTTGGAAGTCGGTGGAAAGTTTAAATTTCTTTGAACACAAGCATTGTGGGATGTTCATCAGACATCCAAGTGGAGATGTCAAGTAGGAAATCGGATATGCGTCTAGATTTCAGGAGCAACGTACTGACTGGATGAATATATGAGAGTTTCAGAGGAGGTGACCTGGCAACCTAGCAGCGAGTCATTAGCAGATAAATAATACTTAAAGCCATGACCCTTGAGATGATTTCATCCTGGTAATGAATGTAGAGAGGAGAGACAGTCTAAAAATTGAGTCCTGGGGCATATCAAAGGTGAAATGTGTGAGAAAGAAGAGGAACACGCAAAACAGATTAAGAAGAAACAGATGAGTAGGAAGGAAGAGCACCACAAGTGTATGGTATCCTAAAAACTAAATCGACAGCGTTTACATGGGAAGGCAATGATAAGCTGTGTAAAATGCTGATGACAGGTGAAGTAAAATGAGTGCTTAGGATATATAATTGGACTTAACATGTGGAGATTATTAGTGACTTTAGCAAGAGCAGTTTCGGTAGGGGTGGTAGGAAGACTTTGAATGTGGGTGGGTTGAAAGAATGAAAGGAAAGAGACTGATGGATAAAGACAACAGTTTATAGATGTTTTCCTATAAAAGGGAATTAAGAAATGGGATGGTAGTTGAAGGAGAAGTGAGATCAGGAAACTTTGCTTTTAAGACAGACAAAATAGCAGTATGTTTGAATGTTAGTGTGGAGTGGGAAATAATGACATAGAAGAAAGTTGAGAACATTTTTGAATGAAGTACTTTAACAGGTGAAAGGGGGATACAAAGTTCACATATGAAGGGTTGGCATTAAATAGGAGGATTAATAATCCTTATGTAGTAATAGAAGAGAAGGTCAAGTGTATGTACCCAGATGCTAGTATGTGAGTAGTTGTAGTAGGGGAAGTTTGTGAAAGTTCTCTGTTGCTTCCACTTTCCTAATGAAGTAGAAAGCCGATGAGCATGGGGTTCGAAGAGAAAAAGTAATGTGTGAAATAACCTCTGGCAAGTAATAAAATGAATGGTCTAGGGAAATATAGTTTGATCGCTGAGCAATAGACAGTGTGCTTGGCGTTTGTGGTCATACTTTAACCTGAGTGGTTAAAATATGTTAAACTTTTTCTCCAGCCATAATTAGCTATACTAATGTAGTTCTGAGTATATGAGGAGTTGCATTCAAGCAGAATTGTGACTCTAAAATCACAGAAGAGAATAGTTAGAGGGACAAGGAAGTCGAAAGATATTAGAAGCAGTGATCATATTAATTGACTATGAAATTTAATCTGGTGTGAACTAGGAATAAAGATACAAGGAGAGTAAGAAAAAGGTGGCAGAATAAGCGGATCTTAAAAATAAGACTTTGTGAGAATTTTGCCTCCCTTAAAATCACCAAAATCTTTTAAAAAATCTCCTCTGCGGTCTTTTAAAAATCTTTTTTTCTCTGGACTCCAGGAGACTATAAGAAGAAACTGTCACCTCTGAGTAATCAGATCCTGATAGGTCAAGCCTTCTTAGGAGAATGTTCAATTATGAGAGTTCTGCAACCAGAAAGAGTCTGAGAGAGTACTTGACCAAGGATTTTTAAATATCTATTAGTGACAGTTTTTCCCCAATCAGATTCATACTGTCAGATAGATAAAAATCTTACCTCTTATCTACCAAGGTAACCTGTGAGATACCTCCACAGTTCACATTTTGAAAACTGAAGATAATCATTTTATTCTAGTAATAGAAGGGTTGGAGGATATAATTGCACATATTCAATGGCCAAGTAATTATTAGAATGTAGACCGCTGACTCGCTACTTCTGTGTCCTTATCTTTCAGACTGTCCTCTAGTGCCTTTCTTCCTTGGGTTCACCTTCCTTCTCTCCTTATGCTTCCCCCACCCCTCATACAACTGAGACTGTCAAATAAGAAAGTAACAAGTCCACTAATGTCATATTCCACAATATTCACTGGTGATAAAGAAGAATAGAGGATGGGAGTTCATTGCATTATGAATGAAAAGAGGTGACATAATAGACCTGACAAGCTTAAGGGCTACTTGGCAGGCCTGGCATGCTCAGGGACCAAAAATAATAACACGGGACGATCCAATCACAAATTCCTAACTGGGCAAGTCAGGTGGGTAGTCATGTCCCAGGCCTATCATTTCCTTAGCAAAGGTCAGTCTTTACCTTAAGTGAGCCATGTCTATTGCTCTTATGCATCTAGGATAACATACCTTTAAAAATGTCAGAGTAATTTTCTTTTCCAAATCTCTCAAAGGCACAACCTCCAGCAAAACCACAAAAGTCATATTTTGTTGCATATATACCATCTCTGTGTATTATAAATGTGTTAGCTATCCCATACCCACTAATATAAAACAAGCATGTATCTCTGCACTTTGCTTTTTATCCAATCTTAGAGGTTTCCCTCTTTGCTTTCTCCTCCTTCTCTAATCTACCACCACTAGATTCACATAACCTTCCGTAGGTTTTCTCCTTTGATTCTAAACATACAAAATAAGCTGCAATACTGCCATTCTCCAGAACATTTTCTCAATTTGTTGAGATTTTGCTTCTAGTCACGTCCTCCAAATTTGACTCAAATAAACCCTTATAAATCTTTATACAGGGTTGGATGGTCTTTCATCAACATTATGTCCAATAGTGCATTTAAAAAAAGCCAACCAACCCACCAACAAACTGGTTGACATATACAGCCCATAAGATGGGACTTAGAAGAAAGGAATTATAATTTCTCTCTACAAGAACACTGTTCTTTACCACCCTTTCACTCTTGAGTGCTCTTGAAAAGAATCGCCTTCATTTGTTTACTCAAGAGGGTAGACTATATTTAGCAATTTGATTCCTGCTATTTTCCTTTGTTGCTATGAGCTCTCTAAAGTCAAGGTCTCCTAATTTAGCACCTCTTCCTGCTTAGCACAGTAAAGTCAATAAATGTTGCTGACTAACAGGTTGAACAGTAAGAGTTAAACAGGAAATACATAGCTGTAGGCAGATGTATCAAACACAAGTAATTTAGTCTCCATTTCTCTAGTTTCTTACAGACAGCCAAAGAAAAAGCACTTGTAATGCATAGACGAGAATAGCCTCAGTTTATTGTTTTATGAATAAGTTTTAAAGATATTCATATACATACATATATAATACATACATACATACATACATCACATACATTCACATCTCTCACAATGAATGAAATGCAAAATAATAAAAATATAAAAATACTCAAATTCAACATACTAATGTTCACAAAATCTCACATACTCATGCTCGATAAAGTAGTCCCTCTCCACTTACACAATCACCTACACATCGCCTTTTGGTTGGGGCACAGATTTGAGCAGCCAGCACACTATTTTCCCTTATAACTCTCCCTCCTCATTTCCTTTTTCTCATTCCCAATATGTAGTACTAAATACGATCAAGATAGAAAAAATTGCCAAAGAAGAGAAAATGCAAATTTTGGGTGGCAGATGGGGGCAGGTGAAGAAAATACTATCTTTGTTTTTATTTTTTTGTATTTTTTACCTCAGGCAGAGAGCCTTCCCCGATCCCTGATCTATAGTCAAAACTTTCTTCTAGGAGATCCTGTTTATTAATTTAGAGCCTCCTAGGTGAGCCAGATGGTATTAGTAAAATCTCTGTTAACTCACTCCCTTATTTGAAATTTGATAGAAACACATTCTTTTTGAAAAAAAAATTGAGGAGTATAAACACAACTTTGAAGCTTTCTTAAGAGAAAAACTGTTTTATAAGGCATCGAAGGACTAATTATATGCAAATGTTGCTAATATTTACTGATGAGTATCATCTACGCCACTAAGCTCCCTCTAAGACTTGTAATAACCACATAAACATTTCCAATTTTTTTCTATGCTTAAAAATAACAAAATCACATTCCTTTGGAATTCTCTGAATTAAAATATTGCACTTTAATTGATCCTCTCCAGGTAGGTCAATGAAAGTACATTGATCATTCATGATTGAAAAAGAGTTATTGAATTTCAATTATTGAAAGGAAAATAGAGTAAAACACTACTTATCGAGTACAAAGCCTAACATATTCTGGTTCATTTCTATACCACATACCTCACCAGCCATTTTAAACTTTACTCATTTTTTCAACCAACAAAGCTCTTTTTTTCTTACCTCTCCAATGCATCATTCTCTTTCCCATCTCAAGGTTATTTGTTCAAATAATCCTCTTTGCTTAAAATGTTCTTTCCTGTTCTTCACATAGCTACAACTATTCATAGCTACAACTATTTATACTGGCTCAAACAACTCCTTCAAAGTGAAGACCACATATCCCCTGAATTCATCAGATCCCACGGATTAACTTGTACTACTTTTTAATGTTCCTTGGTGCTCCCACAGTCCAATTCTTAATAAAGAGAATTTGATATTCACTTGCTTAAGTTGAGTACTATCTTATCCCCTAAAGAGAATTCTCATTTTTTGTCAGTTGAATATTGAAACAGGTACAGAAAGACAATATTAAAGAGGTAGATTTTTTTTTATATATAAAAAGAAGGAACAACAACAAAAAAAAACAAGAGGTGGGTAGGCTGATCCTTAATAGAAAGTTCTTGCTAAAAGGAATATGTAGATGGAGAGTAGGAAGCTCTGGAGTAGTTAGGAGGTGTGTGAATATAGAAGATAGTCAATAATTTTTTAATGTAAAATTTTTGTAATGCTCCAAAATAAACATAAGTAAAGATTGGTGCTAATTTTCAACTACTTTTGAACACACTGTTTTTTTTCTGAAAAGTCACCTGTTTATTTGAATTCACTTGTAAATGATGCATTATTTTTCTCTTATTGTTTTCAAGATTTTTCTTTGTCATCAACTTTCAGCATGTTTATATGATGTGTATTTTTATAGGTCTCTTTACCTTTATTCTATTTGTAGTTCATTGAGTTTTCAGGACGTATAGTGTATATAGGTTATTTCTTTTAATATCCTAATTTCTTTTTGATAGGACCCAATTTCTGGAATCTTTTAGCATGAACCAAATATGTCTGGATGTTAAGGACAGGTCCAAAAGTTGACTCATCATATATTTTGTATACGTAATTTAAAAGTCATTAAAACTGATTTATAAAAGGGAAAAGAAAAGGATGTAAGAAGTAGTGAGGCCACAACTGATAGACTTTAGAAAACCTGGTGTTGGAAGTTATCCAATTAGTTTACTGAACAGCTTTGGAGGAGAGGAAGTTATCATTAAATTATTATCAAATGGCCAAAAAAATAGCTCAGAAAAAGCCGTGATCCCTGTCCTTTAGTTCTTGCTAGGATATTGATACAATGATATTTGGGCCGAGAGTCAAGGCTCTATAATTGGTTGTATGTAAAATTTATATGGAGTACCCATCTATAAAGCTTGAACAATCAACAAGGTACAGCAATACTGATTTTACTTATTCCTCATTATGATGTCTTTCGGAGACTTCTTTCCTCTTAAGATCTTGGCAGTGGATTTATGTATTCTGATGCCATCTTCTACCTGTATCTACATAATGTCACAGCAATGAAGGGGATGGATTTCTTCACTTACCCTTGGAATAGAGGTGAAACATGTAATAAAAAGAGCAAATGTCAGATACATTTATTGGGTGTACTCTATGTTTAGCATTTAACTATCTTCTAATTTAATCCTCACAATATCTTTAAGAAATGAGTATCTATGTAACTTCTTATAAAATATTTGAAATAAAACACTCATTCTTAAAAATTCCATCCTATAACTCCCTATGGCACAACTGAGGTTTAGAGATGTTATATAACTTGTCAAAGGACACACATCAGTAAGTAGCAAAGCTCGTACTCAATCTCATTTCTGATGGACTTCAAAATTGGTGCCCTTACCACTACATCAGATTTCCTTCCAATCAAGGACCTCTTCTCAAGGGAAAAAAAAAAAAAAAACTGGTCTAGAGAAGGATAGTAGTTTGCTCAAGTTCATGTAGCATAAAATTATAATTTGTGGAGCTAGAACTTCAGTGTCCCCTCTGCTTACTTTGGTCTAGTGTTCTTCCCACCGAAATCTTACCAGCAACTGCTGCATCAGTACCTCTTGACTCTGGTATGGTTTTGGTGTTTATCCAACGTCCAGATGTTTGCTGATTCCACAGTCACATCTCCACATGTCCACATTTCCTCTCTGGGATTACAAACCTTCCTTTGTGTTTCAGCTGACTCTAAGAGCTTTTCCAAAACCTAAAGAAATCATGCAAGAAGAAGCTAAATACACTAATTTCATCTTTCCTCTTTGAAAGTGAAACAAATACATGTCCGTAATGAGAACAAACATTCAAAAATAAAAGACTTGTCAGGGAGATGGATGCTTCCTTCAGGGCAACTTGTAAATATGTATCTATATTTACTCTGACTTAGATGTTATTTTTTAGAAATTGAATTCCTCTCTCAGGATATTCTTACTAACTGATCCAGCCCAAAGTACTGAGTCAATTTTCAGTGTTTTCTGTCACTTGGCGCTTTTGTGAAGATTAAATTAAATAATGCAAGTCAAACATTAGAACATTACATGTATTTAATAAATCCTCAAACAAAGATTAGAAATAGTGGTGACAATAATGAGGGTGATGGTGATGGTAGTGGTGGTGGTCTTCTTAAAGAAATTATGGAAGAGTCACAAAGAATTAATTTAAAGACTAGAAGAGGAAATCAAGGAGATAAAGCTTGTGAACATGAAAATATGTGGGTCACTTTAGGGCTGTTTTAAATGAATTGTTTGTCTTCAAATCTGGCATCTCATGTCAGGAAAAGTGAGTTAGGAGGAACAAGGGATGTAGAAGGGAGTAGAAGAAAAAGTTCCTAATTGGCCATTGTATTTAATACATAAACAAGGAAACAATTTTAGTTAATGTTTTGAGCCATATGAACTTATTTTTTTGGTTTATAAGGAGAATAAGATAATTTAATGGAAAGAGGACATAGTAAATATGAACAACTGGTTCTCTCTAGTTTCTGCTATATCTCTAATTGGCATTTAGATTTAGTTTCCTAATCAGTAAGATTCTATGATATTCATAAAAAGAAACATTTGTGCTATGAGAATAAACTAATAATTTTAAAATATATGATTATAAGAGAAAGTTCAAAGTATTTATGAAACTGTACTACACAACACATTCCAAAATAAATAAAGATTGCCTTAGCCTTGTTTTGAAAAATAGAATGCTTATCTAGTTGATCCAATTCAGGAATAGAAATTTTGATAACAAAAAAAAAACAAGGGAAGCCTGTCTAGTTCAGATATCAATATAAAAAATATTTGGAGGATTTGAATCAGTACTTTAAATAGAAAGAGTAGGGGAAACAAAAGTAGTTCTTACAATACTTCAATATATTGCAATTCAATTTTGCTTAAATTAAAATATTTCCCAGTTCTCCTTGGGACATCCTCTTTGATCTACAGATTATTTGGAAATGTTTAATTTCACATTATTTGGAGTTATTCTAGGTATTATTAATTTCTAGTAAGTTCTTTGTGGTCAGAGAACACACCTTGTATGACTTCTTTTAAATGCATTTTATGGCCAAGAATATAGAAAATCCTAGTGTACATACTGAGGTACAGAGAGGACAATACCATATTCCCTTCTACATGTCCATGCAGTGTGAAATCTTGCTCAAGAAATATCTCATTCTCAATGCCAGCAATAGAAGCATGTATGGGAAAATCATGAAAGATCAATGGATGAATGTGAGTCCCAAAGATAATGAACTAAGGCCTTATGTGCAGCTACTCCCTGACTATAAGAACTTCCATAGGTCTGAATGGATGGTGTCCATGGGTTACACAAGGTAAGAGATCCAGGTCTCCTGACAGGTCAGAAATACAACAAAGCAATGGTCACCTGTCTGCTCCAGAGCTACAAGGAATCCAAGCTGGAAGGCTATACATCATCCTAAAGCCCCAGCCTCCAGCTGATCTGACTAATAGCAGCACTCTTTCCCATCCCACAAGGTACACCATAGCATCTCTGCTAACCCCAAATGTCAAAGTTTTAGTGAGCTTACCCGTCCCATCTTTAATTCCTACTCTGAGAATACTTCGAGTAACAACACAGGAAATTAGTGGCCTGAGGAGGACTACAAGTAAGGATAGAAAACTAACAGCACAGCCAATGTCTGCCAGTCCCCAACCAAAGCTTGGAGTGGGAGAAGAACTCCCTCACCCCTCAGCAAATAGTGACCTCTTTACCAGCACAAACAAAGCAAGAATTTCCTGCTTTTGGAGAGGCCACCATCCAGAATGGCAAAGTCATCCTAACTGTGCCAAGGTAGGGACCTCTTTGGCTCCTGCTTTCCTTCATGTCTCTACCCACCCTGCCTGCACCAAGAATCCAGGACGGCCTTTGTGCGACTCCACCAGGCCTTGAGGCTGTGCTCCATGGAGAGTCACTGTGAGGTGCCATATATGGCCAAACACAGCCTTCTGTTGTGTCCCCATGGCCTTCACTTCTGCTCACAGCATCAGAAGAAGTGGTGCTGCCTCAGGCTCAACCACCTGGCCTTGGAAACTCTGTCCATACTATGCGGCCCTTACAATTGTGCCTAGGGGACTCTCCCCTGTGGTGTGACCCCAGTCTTTCCTTCCAGCAACAACCAGTGCTGGCAGGGGGCCACTGGGAACTGCAGCGAATTCTCTTTCAGGTTTATATACAGAAAACTCTCTTTCAGGTTTGCTAGAATTAGCCTGAAGTGACCTGAAAGCAAAGACTGAGTGGAGATGCTCAGACCTCTTATGATGGGCAGTGGAGGCAACGATAAAGAAAAATAATTTTGAGAGGCCAAGCCTCATTCACCACACTTACATGGGGAGTGAAGGTCACTAGCTCCATGGAGCCTGATAAGATGATGTGGGAGAAAGAAGGGGTGCTGGATACAGGCAGCAGCGTGCAAACTGCACCAGTAGTGCCTGCTGCTGTTCACACAGGGCTCCTGGGCCAGTGGAAGATGAAGGTGTGCAGAGTGCCCCACTGTTCTCTCAACAGGTTCAATCGAAGCGGCTATCCAGCACCTCCATGGCCTTCAAAAGCTCTGACTACCAATTAACCAAAGAGCTTAGGCTTCAAAAAGCCACCAGGAGCTTCAGAGAGGACAAGAGGAGAGGCTGGCTGGCCCTACGTGCCAGATCTGCCACTCTATCCACAATTGGGAGAAACTGCAGAGAGTAAACTGGTGTTTTTGTCCCCTCCCCCCAGGGCACTTCTCTCCTCCCTGCCTTTCTTTATCTTTTCTTCTATGTTTGTGGGGAACAGAGATGCTTCTATAGAGATAAACATAGCAAAAATGAAAATAGGCCTTCCATTGCGTGCAGTAGCAAGGAAGTCAGCCATCATCATTTGCCCTTGGCAGAGACTCCAATGCAGGTAGGGAAGTGGAAAAGCTTTATGATTAAAAAAAAAAGAAAAAAGAAAGTGGAGAGGAGAGGAGAGGAGAGGAGAGGAGAGGAGAGGAGAGGAGAGGAGAGGAGAGGAGAGGAGAGGAGAGGAAATAAGGCTTCAGTTGTGCCTGATTGGCGGTTGTTGGCATGGGGAAGCTGGAACCAGGCTAAATGGATGAAAGGGCTTCCCATGTGATTAGTTAAGGAGCACATTTGGCTTTCTCTGGTTATTCCTGACTCTGAAGGAGTTCGAGGATGAGTGTTAAAAAAAAAAAAAAAATAGAATTATAATCCTGACGGTGGAAATGGGGTAGGAGTGTGGGGTCATGGACTAGAGTTGCTGTGTAACTTTTCTCATCATCGGAGAAGCTGTCTCTGAGATTACACTCTTAATTCAAGCCCTGGGAAGGGAAAATGAATCTATGAATGACAGTGGGGAAAATGTGGTGGGCCTGGCATGGACGGTTTGGCCGTCTTCCAAAGTGACAACAAACTGGCATTACTTTAATGAAAAATGTTATAGTGCTTTTCTAAAAAAAGAACTTATTTTGTTAAAAGTAATACACCATACCACCACTGTCCCATGTTTAGGAGCTATGTGGTTGAATTGACTTTTTTTTTTATTACTATACACATAAAAAAAATATGAGGACATATAACCTGAAGAGGATTTGAAACAAATCCTTTAGCAATCAGAGTCCCAAATTTAAATGTAAGTCAGTTTACTGCACTCCTGAAACAAAGCCCAGTTTCCCTCAGAGTGAAAGTTGAGAATTTTATGATGGCCACCATGGTTCTATATGATCTCCCTGTCAGCTGTCTGACCTTTTGTCTCAAGGTCTGTCAGCCCGTTCCAGCCATGCTCACCTCCTGCTATTCCCTAACAGGGCTGACAACATTCTCCCTTACGGCTTTTGCACTGGCTGCCCTCCTCCCCTTCCCACAGACACCCACATGGCCAGCTCCTTCAGTCTGGCTCCTGCATCATGCTCTCTATGAATGTTGCTTCAACTATTCTATTCATAAACCTATTTGCCCAATACAATCTCCTTTATAATCGCCCTTATCATCTTCTAATGTACTATATAATTTACTTATTCATTTTGTTTATTATTTATTTTTGTCTCCCTGCTCCTTAATTTCTATCGGAATGGGAGCCCCACAAGGACAGGAATCAAAGTCTTTTTTGTTCACTGGTATGTCCCAACGGCTCGGAAGTATGTCTAGCCAGTAGCAGGCATTCAATCAATATGTGTTGAAATTAAATGAGGTTCCAGATCCAGGTCTTTTCTGTGACACCACAACTGCCTGTATTAATAATGAGGATGATAGTATCTATAACAAATGTAATAATTGCATAATCTTAGTTTACATTGCATTTTTACATAAATAGTCTAATTAGGTCAGAAATTGTGCCGCTTTGCTCTGCTAGGTTTATTTTTAAAATTTAAGCTATCTAACTGGAACATCAAGTGTTAATGGGGCAGAGCCTGTTTGGTAGAGCAACGAGCTATATAAATTGTGAAGCTACAAAATTAGTAGCAATGCTTTCATTCTCTGGGAATTTTAGATACATTAGGAACCTGTAATTACTGACTCCATCTGCCTACTCTGTCTTGAGCTTAATTATGTATTTCAGAAGGAACGTTTTTCATGTTTTCATTTTTGGTATATATAAATATTTAGCTCCATCTCTTATCATTTTCTGCCTCCCTTTCCCTCTGCTTTTGCCATTTACAATCTCCTGAGCTATTTTTACTACCAAATCGCAGTGTCTTTCCTGGGAATCAACATGAGAGAAGTTAGAACTGAGAAATTAATTCTGCCAGTGTCTCTATAACATCTTGGAAGAGAGGTTATCAAGCTCCAAATACACATTTACAAATGGTGGGGAGGGGACAAAGGCAGCTCTAGAGTCTTTTCCAAATCAATATATTAGAAATATTAACACAATCTCTAAGACAAATAATGTACAGGGGCTTCCTGAGAGGGTAGGGATGTAAATGAAATCGAAAAACAATGAGTTAAGCAATGTTTAATAGGATTCTTTATATCAGATTTTAGGATAGTCTTTAATATATGAATGTGGCTCTCTAAGGGGGGAGAACAGCAGACAGTTTCCTAGACTTATTTGAACACTAAAAACAAACCATTTGGGAGGACAAGACAAACTTATTCATATTTTCTCCAACAATATTTTGGAAACTGGTGATCTAGTGAAAATTATTTTCTTTAATGACTTAAGTACACTGGTTGGTGTTAGCTGGATCTTTAGTAATTTCAACATTTCTTTTGCCTCAGTGAAACATTGGACAGAACTACAAATATAGGTTTGGCTTAAGTGTGGTCAGAAAATATATGTTGAAATTAATTTCTATCTCATTCTTCTTTCTGGAAGAGAGAGAGAAAAAGGAAAAGGTGATTTTATTTTTCATTCTCTCCCACTTTTACCTTCCAGGTCTTTGTGCCCCATCACTTTAAATTCTCCTTTACACACCCCTCACCAGTATCCATGATGTCTTGAAGAAAATGCCAAAAAATGGAGTTGCCCCTGAAGGCAGGGGAGGGGGCCATTGCTCAGATATGAACAGGAGCATCTAACCAGGAAGGGTAATGGACCACTGGAGACCTGAGAAGACTTTACTGTTGATTGTTTAGTTTTGTGTGAGGAGAGAAGTGTGACCGATAGGTGATGGAGATGGGTACCAGCCTACATGCCTGCCACCACATGAAGTCACAGCTGTGTTGCATCCAAGTAAGGAAAGGGGAGACCTTACCCTATTAGCAATGCAGGCAGTAGTCCTTATACCCTCCCCAGTGGGTCAAGGTTAGCAGGAAGTGACATTAAACGTTATTTAGGCAAAGAAATGGCTCTAAGTTCTACCTTTAGAACTAGACAATTCACCTTTAGCCAAACTAAAACACCACAAATTTCTATTTATCTTTTAATGTAAATGAATTATGGCACTACTGGCAATGACCTTTAAAATCCTATGCACTATAGACAATATCAGTTGTAAAAAGTGACTAATTTGGAATTCCAGGTCAGGGTAATGAAGACCATATCAGGAGCAGGAGTGAGATTCCTAATAAATCCAATAATGGAGACATTAGTTACCGGCCTTGGGAATCCGGTGGAGTTAGGTCAGCATGCCTTCTGACCTAAAGGCAGTGGAGTGTGAAAGGAGATGAGGACTGGTAGGAAGGTAGAACCAGTGACAGCAGTTCTGTGTCTGGCGGTAGCAAGGTAAGGGACTTTGGAAGGAGTAGAACAGTGTCTAAACAATAGTTTTTTTTTCATTTATAGATTATAACTGGTTTGGGTTATCATATATTCTGCACTACTTTTATGTTTAAGTATAATTATAATTTGGTATATTCTGATTTGAATACATTTTCTAGAAAATGGATTTACCTTATGATTTAGAATTTAGGAAAGCTATTTGTTTAAGTTAAAAAGGTTGAACCTGGGTCCTTACAGAATTTTCAGTCAGTATGAAAAGTAGGTCTGCGTTTGAATAGACTGGGGGAGGGCCAAGGCCAACCTCCCTACCATTTTCCATAGCAGGAAACTAACTCATTTTAATTAACTGGCACCAAGCTAATCCATCTGTGAGCAAAGATGCAAACTCATGTGTGATTCCAAACTGGTAGGCTCTTCTCTACCCTAGTAGCTCCTAAACTTTGGTCATCATGATCACCATAGGATCTTGTTAGAAAGTACCTGTTCCTTATACCTAAGCCTGGAGCCTCAGATTCTCTAAGGTCTGGCCCTGAGTAGTTATGATATACAAAAACTCAGGCATTTATTAGTGTTTGTGAATTCTACTTCACTTTTACTATCACTGAAAAGGAAGAATGAGCCTCATTTTAGGCAGATCATTGGGGGATCAGAAGAACAAACAATAGCAATCAAAGCCTAAGCAGAGTGGCTGCACTCAGGGTCTTAAAGTCAGTGTCTAGGAGGACTAAGAGATGCAAGACAAAAGAAGCCAATCCAAGGCAGTCATCCAAGGCACAGACTCAGGGACTAGTCACATTGCTACTACAACTGGTGAGCAAATGATGGTGGGAATGGAGAGCAGTCCAGAAGAATGTGAGTGTCTGTTTATTAGAACAAAGGGTAAGGGATTGTATGATTAATTACACTGATTCTTAGGCTCCAGCAGAGATGACACCACAATTTATTTATTGGTGTATATGTTTTGCAGATTCTTCAATTCCACAAACATTAGTTGAGCACCTATTATGTGTAAGGCTCTCTGCCAAAGGATACAGTAGTACCCGAAGTAGACGTGATAACTGTCTTGTGAAGAGTATACCAGAGTGGAGGTGGTTATCACTAAACAATAATTAACTAATTTCCAGTCATGATAAATGCAAGGAGAAATGAATGACTTGGGAGCTGTGATGGAGGATAATGGGGTGGGGAAAAAGTTAGTGAATATTAGAAAAGGGAGGCTGGGTGGGCCTCTCTGACGATGACTTACTTTAACTGTGATAGCAAAGGGCAGCAGGTCCCTCTCTCAAATATGGAAGAGCCTGGTGCTAAACCACAAGAAATTTTCTTCTCATCTAACATGGGGATCAGAAAACAATACTGTAAGGATTGTTTCATATAACATCAACTGGTGATCATTATACCTGGACTCATGCCCATGTGCTTCTCTGCCTGACTTTGGGACAAGTCAGGTCACAAGTGGATCTGTGTTGCAGTGTCTTGTGGGAAGCTCACACTCAAAGTCCAGGAATGGGACACACGTGTGAAAGCAAAAGCTAGAGATGAAAACTTCTGATGGCCAAATCATTTTTATAAAACCTTTATTTTGATTCCTTTGTCCAGGTTCAATGACCTCCAGAAGTCTGACTCTTAGTCATGTCAGACAGATGCTCAATAGGTTTCACTTTAACTGCCATTTCTCAACTGATGAGAGTGTCCCATGGCAACAGGGTGTTTAGTCATGTACTGATGCTCTAACTGGATGCAGCTGCGGGGTACAGGCACAAGTGGAAAGGAGCAACAAAGACCAAGAACCAGCTGTTCATTATTTAACTTTTGCTTTCAAATAAGCAATGAGGCCCAGAGTGTGAGATTTATTAGGGACAGAAGTTAGAACCCTTAGACACAGCTCTGTGAGCCAAGTCTTTCTAGTTCTGTGATCTCTGTTATTTTATATTCTGGTCCTCAATTTCCTCATAAAAGGGGAACCATGACCCACCTCACAGGCTTTTAAAGTAGATAAAATGAAATAATTAATGTGCTTGCCTTATGCAAATTTTCAAAAACTAGTGAAATGTTAGAGTAACTGAGATACCAGCCGAGGTTGCCTACCCATTTTAAGTAAGGATAGGATGGGCTCCAAGGACAGTCCTACATTCTATGGAAATTCAAACACTCCAAAATTTTTTCACATTCTTAAAAATTATATTTCTCATCTGTTCTGGCTCTGATTTCTGGCTTCTGCATCTTGCATCTGTTCCTCTGTTTCTGCTTTGTCATTGACTCAAATGTTGAAAACAGCTCTCTATTCCTTGCACACTTTCCCACAGATTCATCTTGCATGAGGCAGGCACGTACAGGAAACTTTTACTGCAGATTTGAGGGTACAAACTAGGAGCTTACACGACCATGACACACAGTAAATAATTTTAATATGAGATTCAAGAGATAAAATTTTTTTGGCCATTTCCGCAAATTTGATCTCTACATTTTCATCTCTTCATGTTTCCATTCCCTCTTCTATTATTATTTCCTGTACATCTAAATTCTCATTTTGAGGGATTTCGCTTTTTATTCTCCACATACTTCCTCTCTCATAATCTTCTTATCAAAATACTGAAGAAAGCCTCCAGACACATGGAAAGGTAAAATTCTTATTCAGGGGTTCTAAGTAATTTATGGAATACTCTTTCAGACTTTTGTGGTTACATCTGCCCTAGAAAATTATAGCAAACTGTTGCATATATGTGTATCTGTTTTTTCCAGAGAAGATAATTCATAGCTTTTAAAGGGTTATCAAATGATTCTCTGGTCCAAAGAATTTAAATGCTATGGTTATGCAGCTTTTTTTTTTTTGGACTATATTTTTAAGCTGCAGAAAATCACTATGAAGCTCTTTTTAAGAGAGATAAATTAAAGCATAAAATCATGTAATATATGTGAAATATGTTATGATAATATTATAAGATAAAAGATAATAATAATAATTGCTTACTGTCATTTCATCAGCTGAGAAATAATTCTTTAACTCAACTTTCAACAATGCTCACTGGTAATATTATGGCGATCATAATACATATAACTATTTCCACTTTCTCTTATAGAACAATTTTAGAAAATTTTTGTTAGCTGGGTACTGTATTGAATAGGGGGAAAAAACTTGTTTCTTTAGTGCTTGAGCATGCTAATTACTTCAGAGATTACATTCATAGTGATGTACCATGGCTAAGCTTGCAAGGGCCACAAGAATTGCACCCAGGGGGAACTGCTACACAAAGGGTAGAAGTTTTCTCAGTGTTAAACAGTGAGGCTCAAAGAGATTTAGGAATTTTATATGGATACAGACTGTGACTGAGAGAGGCATGGGACCCTGTGGAGCTGGCGTCCTTCCTAAATACAGCTGGCGAGACATCTGTAGGGACATGAGATACAGATCGAAAGTGTACGTGGTGGACACAAATAAGATTCCAAAGGATTTGACAGACTTAACTTGTCAGTCTCTTTTGACTTCCTCTGACACTGATGCTGTAAAAATGCCAATATGAATGACCTGATGTGAAATACGTTGTCGGCCTGTTAACCTGGACTTTAGGAAGCCCCACCCCTAACATTTTACAAGGTCAAGGGCATGAAGACAAAAGGAGGCCAAGATACCACACATCTAAATATTTAAAAGTCATAAACTAGAAACTGGAAAATAAAACATCTTGCACCTCCTACTTTGAGAAATACAGCCTTGTAGCCACATCAGAACAGGTTCATACCTAGAATTCTCAAATTGCTCTGTTGTTCATCTGCATAACACTTGACCTTCCATCATACTGTGTGAGGAACGTTGTCTGCATGTGTGTGGACACTTCAGCCCTCACATCAAAGCCTTATTCATACTCCACCACAAACAGCCACCTCAGTGGTGGGGTCCACTCCTAGGAAAAAGGACCTTGAGAAGATGTAAAGGCCCTGGGGCATTTGGGCAGGAAATTCTTGGGTCCCAGTCATGTGGAATGTGCACCTGAAGACCTGTGAGCAGGGGTACCAGTGGACAAGCTCAGAGAATCAAAGAGAATAAGGTTTAATTGCAGGCTCTGCTATATCTAAGCTTTGTGATACTGGGCAATTTTCTTAATTCTATTCTCCATTTTTCTCACCTACAAATTGATAATGATTATTATTAATGATTATTATTACAGTGTTGTGGTGGATAGTAAATGACTTGGTGTCATATAGTAGCATCCCATAATAGCAGCTAATAATTATCATTACTATTAATTATCATCATTACTATTAATCATCATCATTAAAATATTATGTGCCTCATTCACTGCTAGATACAGGTGGATTCAATAAAGAATTCTTAGAGGAATCATAAGATCCAACTATATCATGGAAGAAAGCTGGGAAAATTTATACAAACCATCAAGCATCAGTCACTGACCAAAGCCAGACAACAAGGCAGGCATTGGATCTGTCTCTTCTTCTAGGCAATGGGGGTGTATGCAATGCCCGCGAGTTTGGATTTTATTCTGTGGGTGATTTATTCTGTGGCTCACGGAGGTCCTGCATGCAATGTCAGTGAGTTTGGATTTCATTCTGTGGGTGATTGGAAGAGTTTTAGGCCGGGAAGAGACGTGATCATATTTTTGCTCTGGAAAAGTCACACTACTGTACTTATGGGGAACAGAAAACCAGCAGAGAAATTGGAAATAAAAAAACAGCAGGAGGCTGCTGCTAGAGGGCATGAATAGATGAACACAGGAAGGATATGAAAAATGTAAAGAAGATGCAATTAACAGGATTGGATTTAAGGACTAAAAGTATAGAGAAAATCAGGGATGACAGAGTTTTGGTTTGGGCAATGGGATGAGTTACATATACTGCATAAAAAATGGAAAAGTTTACAGAGAGGAAGAATATTGAAAAATAAGTGTTACTCTCAGATTTTCTATAGGTTCAGGTGTATTAAGCCTAGTGCAATGTCTAATTTAATAAGATCACTTCCAAGTAGAGGTAACACTGCATAAGTCACACTGACTAGAATACTGGCATGAAAAAGTGAATAATAGGGAATGTTACTGGAGCCTTTTTGTGGGAAAGACTATGAATGGCAGGGAAGAGAGTTTGTACTTACTCCAGTTGGTGTCAAAATTACAGTTAGTTGCAAACAATTGTATCCACTCTGGCTAGTAAAAGTAAAAGGGGATTTATTAGAGTATTAGTTTCCAGACTATCCAAGAGGTATGAGAACCAGACACCGAGCACTAGAGCCACAATTGATGCCCAAGTCCACGTTAGATACCATGGCACAACATCTGTTATGTTCAAGATTAGAAATCAGAAGTACTGCCATGGCCATCTATGAAGAATTGGACTCTTCCAGCATTCTACTTTCTTTGATTTCAATACCCCAGACACATGGCTTCCTTGAGTTATTCAGTTCTCAGTCAAAATCTTGCACAAGTGAATCTTATTGGTAGAGTCTAGCTCAGATTTTTCTAGCTTCTTCCTTCGGGAAGGCTAGACTTATAATTTGGAATATACTAAAATAGAGGAGGATTTTCAAAGATGGTGTGTAGACTCAAGTGAAAACATCGCCCAAGCACAGATCAACAGAAGTCAGCAAAGTCATCTGGTACATGTTGCACATTATAGTCATTAATTCAGTTGTTTATTTTTTACAAAATAGTCAATGGTGTGAAGGGAAAATAAAAGTCCATCTGAATCTTTGGCAAAATGAAGATTGGACCTGGAAATCTGTGCTCCTTTGTGTTGGGCGGCATTATAGCTTGAAACAAGTGCTTGTGATTCAGGAGTTAGAGTTTAAATCTTCGCTCCATCGATTAGTCATTGGGTCATCTTAGTTGATGTCCTTATCCTCATCTTCTCCATTTGTATAATGGGAACAATAACAGAAGTCTGCAGTGCTATTATCAAAACTAAATGAAATAATATATGCAAATGCCTAGAAGAGAATTACCAGGAGGCAGATCCTTGGATTTCTTATTCAGGACTCTGCACCACTGAATTAGTATCAGAAGGGTTTCCCGTTATTATGAACATCAAAAGCCTTGTTTTTCACCTTCCCACCTTTCTTTCTGCTTCCTGTCTCTAAGGACAGCAATAAACCATATATGGAAACCCAATTAGGCATGCACAACTCCTGTCTGTCTTATCTTAATCCTACCAGTAATAGAACAGTAATTGTTCAGAGAAACTACAAGGGATATTGTAAATGAGGAGTGCAGACAGTGCTCCAATTGATTTTAATTACTGTCATGAAATTGAGTCTTCTGTCCAACATCCAGATTTAATGTTTCCTTTCTCCGAGGATCTGTCCCTCATTGTTGCATTCTATTGTAACTGTGGTTGGCCCATCACCATCTACATTGTATTCTTCAGAATGATGGAATTGTTTTCATTTACCTAGTATCTTCTCTCTGTGCTGTTTGCTTCCTAGATCCATGTTCTAGTCTTCTGACATTCAATTCTAAATCTTTTCATTTTCTCTGGTTCAACACCCAGGGAAGAACTATGTTGTGTTTTGGCACCCAATGAATTGATTTCCATTTATGAGCAAGAAGACAATTTTTCAAAACCTAAACAAGATGAGTGTAGGCTTTGCCCAAAGGATGAAAACATATTCTGAAGTGAATTATTTCCCTCTTTATTTGGGTGCAATTAGGAAAGTTAATGATGGGTAATTTTCAGCATGCATATGCTTTCACTTTGCTGATTTATAAGTAGGCATAAACATAATTAGGTGTGCATATGCATTCTCACAGTTTAATGGGCCCTGAATTCCTGATAATTAGGAGGCTCAGCATGTTGCTGGTGTGTCATTTTTCAGGCTAAGGTATAGAAAGCTTTTCAGATTGACTATCCCCAGGAAATTTCATGGAAATTCAAGGTATACAGTTATATGAGAAATAATGGCATTTTAGGATTCATTTACCATCTGTTTTCCTTCTTAAATAGATTCAATAGATTTAGATAGATTTAGAAAATGTGTCTCCCTAAAGTAGGGGTTCTTTTTTAAAAAAATTGTAAAGTTCTTTGTGTTTAGAAATGAACAAATTTATAGTATTTTAGAACTAAAAGTACATAGGAAAGCATCCAGTTTAGATGAGGTTTTGTAGGTGAAGTTGCTAAGGCTTAAAGAACTGACATGATTTCCCCAAGGTCGTATAGTTATTGAGAAACCTAGCAATAATTTAATAGCAAATGAAAGAAAGATATATTTTGACTGTCAATGTAGCATCTTCATCTCCCTGGACTCCCAGTTTTTAATCGAGGTCTCTCTCTCTCTCTCTCTCTCTCTCTCTCTCTCTCTCTCTCTCTCTAATTACTGAACTTTCCTTTCAGTCAGGCCTAAGATAGTTCTAGCTGTAAAAGATGAAATATAGCCAATTGTCAATTTTCCGAGAAAGGGGCCTACTCTCCCTAAATACTCTGAAATATGTTTTTCTGCCATCATATTTACTGAAACCCTCTGCCCACCTGGAGAGCTTCCTCTGGACCCTACACACCTTCTTGAATTTCACAATTGTTTCACTCCTAGATCAATGTTTATCACGGGTGACTATCTCAGTTCTGGAATATTTGCTGATTACACTACTCAGTGAAACTCATTGAGAAAAGGCTCACTACTTTTTCTTGAACGGGCCTTATAAAAAATCGCTTAGTCTATTTTTCTTCTCATTTGAATTCTTTAGCTAGATTACAACTTTTTCAAGAATCGGGACCACATCCTGTTCTCAAAGAACTTGGGTCCAATTTGACCTCACAATAAAATAATAATGTTGGCCGAGGTGAGATAATAACTATTAAATCCCATCTCTATGACAGGCATTGAATTTTACATCTTTGAAACTTCATAGCAATCATATACGATGCTTTAGAATTATTTTCCTCATTTTTCTAAAATGGAAATCATGGTTCAGAGAGGTCAAATGATTTGTCTAAGATCACACAGCTAGTCAGTGATGGACTCCATAACCATTTGACTCCAGCACGTATATTCTTTTGTCACAGCTAAGTACATGCTTGGCAATTTGATTTGTTATTTATCCAGAAGCAGCAAAATATTGTGAGATTGAGTGTTTTGTCCATTTCTGTCTCGTTCTGATTCCATGATAACATTCTGGATTTATTTCAATGAATGATACTGGTGAGTATACAGATAATTTCAAAACTGTAATTTATATTAACCTTATCTCCTCTTTAGGGGCCACTAAAAATTGCTGGCTATGTTGGCTCAATTCTGAGACTAGAAATTATATAACCTTTTTCTACAAAAATATTGAGACATGCACAGACACTAAACCAAAAGAGATCATTATATCCCATTCTCTAAAATAGTCACAAAGAGAGTGAATTCTTCCTTTAGATACAAAATTGTCTATATTTTTCCTGTGTTCCTTTTTATTTTTTAGTGTCATTTCAGATCAGAAATCTAGTTATCTTTCACAATGGATTTTCTCTGGTGGTAGAATGTTCTGATCACCAGGTGTTGATGAATTTGTTGTTATCATTATTATAAAAATTAAAAAATAACAATGCAGTGAAATAGTGCATAATAGGTTGATTGCTTTGAAAGCAGAATTTCTGATGCTGCATCAATATCAGGTCAGGAGTTCTGGGAGGTGTGATATCAGTTATTCTCTACATTACAGGATTCATCTTATTTCCTTATCAAATTTGAGGATACCGTTCTGTATACAGATAGAGACAGAGAGAGAAAGAGAGAGAGCTTCCCTTATAGAAAGTGAACATTTTATTTATGTATACACATATAATATAAAATTATTTATGTATGTATTTTAGGTACATAAAATACATTACATGTGTATTTTTAGGTATATTTATTCATATACATTATGTATTAAGTATATAGTTCATGTAATAGCTATGTATTTTTGAATATTTTATTTACATATACATTCAATATAAAATTATTTATGTATGTTTATATACTTAAAATATATTTTGTATGCATTTTTATGTATAATTACTTCTATGTATTTATACATTCAGTATTTATTTTACCTTTAATAAATAATTACTTATGTATGCATTTTATGTATTTAATTTTTTTACTTAAAAATTCTTTTCATCTCTGTGGCTAGATATAGATATAGATATAAATATAGATGAAGATATAGATATATAGATAGATGTAGATGTAGATATAGACATAGATATAGGTATAGGTACAGGCATAGATGTAGATGTAGTTGTAGCTATAGATATATACAGGTAATATTCTGAGCATTTTTCTTGTACCACCAGACTGAGTTATTTGAGAGCAAGAACTTTAAAAAACTTAGTTGATGCTTATAATTGCAACTACTAGCACCGCAGATATTTGTTGTAGGTATAAATAAGTGAATTAATAAACATGAGTGCCATTTGATTCTTTTCTCTACTTCACTCTCTCTATTAATCAATTATGAAGTTTTGCTCTTTCCATCTCCCTTTTTGGGTGTCTTTCTCTCCAACCCAGCACCATAATGAGAATTGAGCAGCACATCTTTCTTCAGTGCAGTCCTATCAATTTCATAATCCTCTCCCTCCATCACCTTGCTTTAGGCTCTTGATAACATAATACTTCAAGGTATCTATCTAAAAAGTGTATTTCCACCATAGTAATCCCCTTTTAAATACCCCTAATCAGTCTACAAAGTTGAACAAAACATCAAAAATGCCCCTTTACCACTCCTGGGCAGCTAAGACCTGCCATGATCTGATTTTTCTTGAGCTCATCATGGGGAACCTCATTTTTCTCAGTCTGGAATTTCCTACATTGTATCCTACTAAGTCATCTACCACAAAAGGTCCAACAATCAAATGAGAATTAGAAAGGTTGGATTAAACAGGTCTTTATATTTTGTTTTCTATAAACAGAATTGCCAGATAAAGGATCTGACCACATTTAAGTCAATACCTGCTACCAAATTTATTACCAGAAATATTGTATCATTATATCAGTTTTCATGTCTTCAAGCACAGATTCATTTAGTCCTTTGCTTTTGCGCCTGTAGGACTTCTCAGAGCCTTCACTCTGCAAATGTATAGAGCAAATTTGGGGCATAGCATGCCATGTTTCCCAAATTAGTTTGACATTTAAATACCTTTGCTTGTGCTCTCTTTTATTTTGAGCAAAACCTGTCAAATGCCCTGGCATGCTAGCAGAAGTGCTACTTTTATCATTCTTGCAAGTAGCACCCACCTCTCTGTCTCTATCTTTGCTCTACTATTCTACCTTAAAAACTCTCTCTGTACTCTGCCTCTTCCATCTACTTGGACAGATCTTATGCTTATTTGAGAGATTATAATATTATTGTATTTAAAGTTTGTGTTGCCATCAAAATAGTCAAGCTGTGCATTCAGCTATGCCTAGAAAAAGTAGACTCTGATAACGATTTGAGGATTTCCATGGGGAAGGAACAGGTTCTAGTGAAAGAGGGGAAAGTTAGTCAAAGGTAAGACAAACAAACAAACAAACAAACAAAAACAACAGAAAAGTATAATGTTATATACACTAAAGAATAAAAGTTTTAGTGAGCGAAATCTGGTGACAAAGTTTGATGATACAGCGAAGCCAGTAATAACAGAGACCAAGAAAGGTAAGAGGTCATCAGCTATCTTTATGAGGACTACCTCATTAGAATATAGAAGGTAGAACCCTAATTGGAGGGAACTGACAGAGTGGTGACACATGGTAGTGTGCCAAAGGAACCAAAGCGTTTCAGAAAACTGATAATGAACTAGCAGAGGAAAACAGATGATAGCTTAAGGAGCACCAGAGTCAAATAAGGAATTTTTGTTTTCGAGTCAAGAGAGAGGATAAGTGAGATGCATATTTAAAAGCAGAGAGAAAGAGCCTAGGATGATGGAGAAGCTGACAGTTGTAGAAGGAAGGGATGTAATTGTGGGCCAAATAATCCATAAGAGGCAGTAGAACAAGCTCAAAAACAAAGGAGTAAATGAATCTGAAGATCTCATACAGTGCTAGAGGAAATGAAAACTGATACAATATTTCTGGCAATAAATTTGATAGCAGGCATTAACTGAAATGCGTCAGATCCTTTGATCCAGCAATTCCATTGATAGGAAACTTACCTGCAGAGAAAAGTAGAGATGTGTGCTCAGATTTATAGTCAAGTCAATACATTACAACAAAGCTTAGAGTAGTGAAAAATTGGAATCAATCCAGATTCTAAAACATGTATATAATTAATTAATGTCATGCATTTTATAGACTGTTGTACTTTTAACATAGTTAATGGCCTGGGAAAATTCTTGAATATTAAGTGAAATAAATGCTATTCAAAAACTATATGGACAATATGATTGGATCCATTATTAACACATACACACAGAGAGAAGTAGAAGGGAAAAAGTTAATAGTAGTTATTTCTGGATTGTGTGATTATAGATGATAATTACATTCCTTTGGTCAATGTCCTGTATGTAAAATTTCTTCGTGAAAAAAAATATTCTTTTTATACTCAAAAAAATATTATTAGAAGCATAAGCTTTAGTTCCAACTTTGTCATTTTTTACATTTGAAGCTATTTAATCTTTCTTATATGCGGGGAGTGTATACAGTCATTCATAGACTCTGATATTATCTCCCCAGAGTTCAAATTCCAATGTCTTGGCTTAGCGAGTGTGTGATTTTAATCACTGACCCTTGTTAAACCTTGATTCGCTTGCCTTTAAGGAGGGTTAGTAAAAGTACCCATTCTGTTGGGTATTGAGGAAGTTAGATGAGGTAGTGAATATATAGAAGAATGGTTGTCATGGAGTAAATCCTCAATATTCAATATCAATATGAATAACTTTAAAACAGTGGTATCTACCTCAATAAGCTGTGGGAATTAAATGAATTAATGTATTTTAAAACGTGTACATCAAGATATGGCACACTGGAGACCCTCAAGAAATATTCGTTTCCCTCCATTCCCCTTTCTGCCCTGCCTTTCCTCCTTTTTCCTTCCTGTGGAGAAGGGCAAGCTCTCCAAACAAGCAAGCCAGGAAGCCAGATGTAGAGTGTGCTGCCACCTTGTGGACCACTATTTGTTCACTAAGGCAAGCGGTGTCTTTTTTTTTTTTTCCCCCCAGGGCCTCAGGAAATCACATAAACCTATTTGTCACAGATGTAGGATTTCTGCTGTCCATGCCCTCTGCAGGATTGACTTGGTTTTTCTTCCTAATGCTGTTTTGTGGAAGGTTTTGATTTGTGAGGTAGCTGAACCAGAACCAACTGAATTTCTTTGTAAAGGACAAGGAACGGAAAACCGCTCTACTGTTCCTGAACCCACACTTTGCAGAGTCCTGGTCAACCTGGATGGGAAATGAACAGGACTGACAGAGAAGGAGTGTTAAAGGAGGCAACTCCTGCCCTCGTGAAGACTCCAGAGAGCATAGCGGTTACTCTCCTAGTTTTTCGTCTTTTATCAGGGCCTCTGAGGTGACAGGAAAGGAACCTGCTTTTACTTCCACCCCGGGGAAAGAACGAAGAAAAACAAGAACAGCGTGGACCACTGTGCAGAACAGGCTTCTCCATTCCCCCCTTTTTCCGGGATCGTAAGGACATGTTTAGGGTGGACTAGCAATTGTGTGGGTTAATAGAAACCTCTTACATCTCTAACAAACCCATTTCTCAGTGTTTCATGGAGAAAAGCACCGGGCAGAGAAACGGCATGGATCTTTAATCATGTTTTAGTTACTTCTTAGCACTGTGATATTTAGAAAGTTATTTTACATCTCTGGGGCTGGATTTCTCCATTTTGTTGTTGTTGTTGAGAATAACCATGATCATGACATGAATCAACATGTGAGATAATGTGCTAATACTACAGTGTTTGATGTCTGGTGGGTTATCAAAAAATAAATCTCCTTTTCTTTCTAGTCTGTGTTCTATGGCAGTGGGGGCTGAGGGCCAGAATTGACTATTCCAAGACTCTCAAAGTTTATCATTTGAAGCAGAAATATTCTGTGATCATCAAGACATCAAAAAGAGTCCAGGCTCCAGGCTGCAGGAAGGCAAATAAAGAAGCGTCAATTAATTACCTGAGGCTCACTGTGGGTTATTTCTTGGTTAACATGGTTGGCTAGGAATCAATGGACCTGGGCTCCAAGCCCAGTTCTTTCATTACTTCCCAGTGTGCCCTTGTGTAAGCATATACCTTAGTCATTTATTCTTGTGTCCAGAGAGGTGAAGTGACTTGTTCAATTTTACTTATCTGGTAAGGGCTAGATTTCAAACCCTCATCTGTCTGATTTTAAATCCTGGTACATTCTGATTACAAATATTTTGAAGCAAAGTATCCTTTTAGGTCATTTTGAAGTTGAATGTTGGCCTATTCAGTCTATCATAGAATCAGCCCTACCATCACTAATATCTTCCTTTGCTCAAAAATTGAGATAGTTTCTAGAGAATTTGTTCAATTAAAATAAGGTGACTGAAAATTCAGAAATCACCTAAAATTTATCAGATTTAGTTACTCTTTATTTGGAACTTTTTCTTGAGCCCAACCTGGAGAAGAGATTGAATTTAGGGAAATAATATGGACCATACAAAGAGGGAAAGGATGGAGGAGCTCTTTGGAGTCAATATAATTTAGGGATAGGTGAAAATCTGAATGTGCACTTTCTCCACCATTTTGTATTCTCTCATTTTAGTCCTCCTTGGCCCCCTGCCACTTGTTTATATAGAATAGCTCTACTTCTATATACTTTTTGCCCTTTTTCTGTAAAGTCATGGCACAGAAGTTTAGAGTCACTGAGTGTCATTGTACAGATTAAGGCAAACCTAGAGCAGACATACAAGTTCATAAGAAGTTGTTTAATCTTCAGTTAATCTAGACACTTCTTGCTCTAAGTGCTTCTAAGCAAAATCTAGACATCATTGTCAGAACCTACGCTCTTGACCTCTTGGGAAACTGTGAACAATCTTGGGGCCGGAAATAACTCATTGAATGTGTTTCGTGTTTGATAAAGCTGAATCTTCTGAATTTGCCTGTCCTGATGTGGATCTCTTGGGAGGCAGGTAAACTAAGCAATACACCACTGAAGAAGTATATTGTCTCTTAAATGCTACGTTGTATAATGATGCCTACTGAGTTCATTTCATCAGAGCAAATTAAAGTGGTTGATGGGTGTAAGAAAAGCAAACCACAACGGATTGAAATTTTCTTTTTCATTGATTCTAGTTTAAAAATAATTTTGAGGGACAAAGGTTACTTCTGTTGGCAACCAGCGGCCATCCTTAGGTGCAGTCTCAATGTCACCTCATTAACATAACAAAAGATACCTTTGTCTTAGCACTTAGGAAAGTCCGGGAGCTCTGGGTCAGAAATGAGGATGAAGACCAAATATATATATCTGTTATTATAAATCACAACATCGCAGTGTATTTCTGCTTCCATGGCCTTGTCTTTTGAAATAGCAGCTCAAAAACACTTCTAGTGGGAAAGGCCTGAGAAACAAGCCTTACTAGCCCTGCACAGTCAAGTAGAATGCCTAGTTTATTGACAGATAAAGGGCAACCTGGCCAACCAGGATCTCTTGCTTCAAGTCATTGAATTAATTGTAACCACAGACTCAGATCAAAATGGTTCTATTCTATTTAATAAAATACTGAGTTGCTTTTTAGAGACAATATACCAAAACTATAAGTCATGAAGCCAAAACATGCCAGAGGAGCGAAATACCTGGAACTAAAGTCTCTGTGCCTCTCCCCCATCCCCTCTCACCTCCCCATGGACCAAAGGACCAGGACATAAGCAGAATTTGATCACTGAAACTCTTTCAGAAGCAAAGGGTCTGCTGTCCAGGAAAATTAGGTGTTGATACCCCTTTACCATATAATAGCCAAATTCTAAGGTCCTCCAATTAAAACTTGCTCAACCAGCACTTCCACGTACCTATACCCCTAGCCCATTAAAAACACTTAATTTAGTCCAATGAGAAAGATGGATTTGGGGCACCATTAGTTCTCCCATCTTCTCGGTTGGTGCCTTCTTGATCAATAAAAGTTTTCTCATTTCAAACTCTGATGTTTTGAATTTTAGCCTTTCGAAGAGTTGGATACATGAACTCGGGCTTGGTAACAGAATCCATTCGCACATATTCATTGCTTTCATTCAAAATGGTTTATCTCAAGTGATTAGAGAATGGAGGTAAGAGTAGGTTGAAGGGAAGGGGCAGGAAAGAGTCTACAAATTGCTCTGCTAACTTCCAACGTTACAAAGTTCAGTAATGGTAAAAAATTATTGCCTAGTTTCCTACTGCAACATAAGAATAAATTCAGGAAGAGACAGAAACCATTCGGCTTGCTGAATTTTAAGATATTTTATTGCCCCTGTAACATTAGAATCCGAAAAGGTTTCCAATCCAAATCTAATTCAGAAGGAGAGACATTTATAATGAGTTATTAACCTTCTCAAAGTCGGTAACTTCTCGTCTCAAATTCAAATTCACTTCAACAGAAGTGGTGATTACTCATACCCCTGGGGCAGAAGAGCAGAAGGAAAGATGATTGGGAAAGAGAGTCTATTGTGGTAACCATCGCCTTTTCTCTGGAAGGTCTAATCTCACGCTTTAATTTTCCAAGGGTTCCCTGTCAGGCTACTTGGCATCCCACCCTAACTCTTAAAAAAATTGAAATGATAAATTTTGTACTTAGGAAACCTATTCTTATTCTTCCTTTCATATACATTAACATATTGCTGTCCAGAGTGTGGTAGAGTGTTTGTTTAGCAGACATATTCTGAGCCATAGGGTAAAGGAAAGCCCCTGCATGTATCTGATCAATAAATCCATCTTGCCTTTAAGAGCTTTGGTAGAGATGGAGAACATTAATTTATAAGTCTATTTCAGTAATTAGACCCCTGTGTATCTATGATTCTACTTCAACAAATTCGAAGAAGGTATCCAAGAATGGCTCTATGAAAACAGTCTTGAGCATCATGTCTGAAGTGTGAGATGCAGTAGAGTTAAAGATGAGAGAGTCAGTACCACTCAGAGATGAAAGAGCAGTTTGAGACTGGATCATGAGTACAGTGAGTTGAGCTGGCACTTCAGGATTTTGTCTGTAAATCTAGCCTCACTTCTAGGGTTTCACCAGAAGAAGCTTCATGAATATAAAGACCTGGACCAAAATAAAAGCAGGGACTTCCTGCTTTCCATGAGCGTGGAAGAAGACATTTCAGGGAGATTCATTGCTCAAAAGCCTAGCTGGTAGTCTGATCATTATGAAAATTTTGTCAAGGTGTCTTATCCAAGACAGTTTTGAGCCTGGATCAGAGCTGTCCTCCGTCTGGATGCTTTGGTAGGACTCTAATTAGCAGCCCGGATGCCTCACATCCAGTCATATCAGCTCCAGCCCTCCTGTGTCTTGCATTTTAGTCCCAGTGACCAGGCTTCCACCTGGCTCCTGAGAACAAGACAGCATTTTGCACTCCATGTCCAAATTGAGGCCTAATTTTAATCCTCAGCTCCAAACACAATCCAACAAGACTAAAGTCTGATGTTGTTGATTTCATTTCTTTCCCAAGTGGGGGTTCTTCCCCTCACTCCCGCTCCCCTCTCAGTTGGGACTCATTGTGATTTGCTCTCAGAAGTCCCTCTGTTGTCTCTCAGAATCTACAGTGTTGCTTCTGTAATTCCCCCTTCCTGTGCTCAATCTACTTGCCTGGAAAACTCATTTTTCTAGTTTTCAGTAATGTCCTTCAAAGTTTGTTCTAAGTGGTCCCCTTGACAGCTAGATGCTTTTCTCCTCCTTCAGAACTCCCTGAGATGTTGTCACCTGCTTTCCTAAGAACACAGACATTGGAGAGGAATTCCCAGGGTAATTTGCCTCACATCTTAAGTCTAGATGCCTTTGAGTACTGTTTTAGGATTGTCTCTCTATATATCTCTATATAAAATTATATATAAATGATTATAATTAATGAGATCTTACGGTTGTCACATCTGAGAAATGTCAAGATCTGCTGCATGCTGGAGGCCCAGGAAAGCTAATGGTAGAGTTCTAGTCCCAGTCCAAAGATCTGAGAACCAGGAGAGATAATGGGGTATGTTCCAGTCTGAGTTCAATTTCAAAGGCAGGGGAAAACCGATGTACCAGCTCAGAGACAGTCATATAAAGAGAAAGAATTCTCCATTTGCTTTTTTTTCTTCTATTCGTGCTTTCAGAAGACTGGATGAGGCCCACCCACAGTGGGGAGGGCAATCCGCTTTACTCTGTAGATTCAAGTGTTAAGCTTATCCAGAAATACCCTCACGAACACATCCCCCTGGGTCAGTCATGTTGACACATAACATTAACCATCACGCCCTTCCCTCCTTTATTCCAGTGACTGAAAAGCATTCTTTACACTACAATAGTCATCAAATTCAGGGTCATTGACCTGAATATAACATCCCAGAAGAAACTTTCAATGCTCAGCCTTGGAGAAGAAGTAGTTTAAGAAGAGATGCTTTTGTTATTGTTTTCACATTTCTGGAGGAACATTTCCTCCAGATGTGTTCCTACACACCTGCCAACCTGTCTTGCCAAACTCCTCCCTCATGCATCCCACAGCCTTCAGCCCTGCCTTGTCCATAGCATAGATTTGTCATCCTGAGTTCAGGTTCTACTCCTATAGGAGCAGACTGGGTTTCTACCTTATTCTTTGCTGAAAACAAATTCCCTAATACATTATGATAGCTACTACAACAGCTGTCTTCTCTTGTGTACTTATTATACTTAGCTGTGTGCCATATTTTACATATATTAGCATGCTAAATCCTCACAACAACCCTATGAGTGATGATGATTTCTATTTTGCAGATATTGTTACTGAAATGCAAAAGAATTACCAACTTGCTCAAGATCACACAGCTATTAAATGTAATGCCACAATTTAAGCACACATGTCTGACCCCAAATTCTGTGCACACCGTCATTACACAGTCTTTCTTACCTCCCCCTCTGCTAAATTGTTTCACAAAAGACTAAGTAGCTGGCTCAAATGAAAATTTTCATTTCTGATTCAGTCTGGTAGCTCCATATAGATCCAGATTCAGTGATCTTTTCCAAGCATTGGGATAAACAGAAGGATTGAAAATCCTATGTGACTTCTCCATGAGTGATTAGGGACTGCATTCTGTAGCATGCCATTCACCATTCACTATTCATCATCACAAACTTTCAGACGCACTGAAGGTCACGATTGAAAACAGTTATTTTAAGAGATGGCATTGTTCTCAGTAGGACCATTGCAGAATGATTTTAACTCAGATCTATATTCAGAGATGAATTCTTCTTTCAGCCCAAATGACGCAGATTTGTTAGTTGGGATGTGAGTAGGAGGTGAGGAGATAAAAAAAATGCAGGGGGCAAGTATTCACTCTTATCCATTTCTTGATCACCTTTTGATAATTGCTTACTTGGCCTGTATTTGGTAAATTCAAAGTCCTTGCTTTGGCTTGGCATCTCCATTTCATTAATCTGTCATAAGAACACTTCGTAATAAGGAAAAACCTTTAAGAAAAATTGAAAAATATAAAAACCTACATAATGAAATGTTTTTGCAAAAAGATACAAAATTTTGTTTGGATCATGTTTTTCTCCAAATATGTGGTGTGGAACATTTTAAAAGTATTCCTACTTTTCTCCTAGAGTTTGCTTTATGTTCAAATACTTTCTTTATTCCCATAACTGATAATCACCACTGAAGATATGAAGATTTGGGGCACCCAGGTATACAGGGGAAGCCACGACATGTACAAAAAATGGATGATATATTGTGGGAGACTGAGTTACTGTTTTAGTCCTCTATTTCTTTGTAGTAATATTATATATTCATCCTCTTGCTCTTCTGGAATATTATATATTTCCATCTCTTGCTTTTCAGTTTGCCTATGTGATTTGTTTAGCCAATTGATTTTCAACAGAGCAAAAGCTTGTATTTTGGCACTTGGGCTATCACTGTGAGAAAAGCATACCATAATAGCTTACTGGTCCCGGAATACATAAAGGCACATGGCACAGAGCTGAAGTATACCCACGACCTAGACTGAAGTCTAGCCAGATCCAGCCTAGATTACTTGAAACCCAGCCTTGTGCAAGAGCACTATGAAACCTACAGCACATTTTCATACATTCTTTCAAGAAATAAATGCTCATTTTTGTAAGACACTGAGTTTGGAGGCAATCTGTAATATAATGTTTTTGTGAAAATAGCCAGATGTATGAATCAAATCAGGGATAAGAAAATCATATTAGAAATTAGTCCACAACACAGAGCTAGGCTAAATGCAACTTCAGATTGTACTAGTATTCACTAGGAGCTAACACTGCTAGTAGTTTCACATATTCTCTAATTTAAATTTTACAACCACCATGTGAGGTAGGTGTTAGTGCACTCAGTTCCCTTAAAGTTTAGAGAAATTAAATGACTTTCTTAAGCCTCCATGGTTAGTAAGTTATAGAGCTAAACGTGAATCTGAGATTTTTTTTGTTAGACCTGTCTCTACTTTGTAGAAACATTTTTCCTTTTAGTTACATATTTCTAAAGTAAGATGGAGGAAAATAGTAAAAATATGTTAACATTGATTGTATTTAGTGGTTTCCTGTACATTCACATATTTCTTTATTTTTAAAATATTTTCCCCAATGCCCACATTTATGTTGGTAGATAAAGATAGTTGGGATTACTCTGGCCATTTTACATATTGGGAGGCTGATTCACCAAGATGACCTAAATGTTCCCTTTGACCTGATTAAATTTTAGGCAAGTTTCTCCTTGACTTTAGGCCCCTGACCTTCCTTTTTAAAGATCTTTCTTTTTTAAAGATTTACTTTAGAAAACTTGCAATGGTTAAGTTCTTTCTCTGTTCCTTGGAGATGTAAAAATTCTCCCAAGCTTTACCAGTTTTACAATCTAGGAATTTCTTTCAAAGACATGGGAGCCAACCCTTTCAAGTGTAATCATCAGTATTGAGACCCTATTTGTCAGTCTCTGTAGGAAGGTAGGAGCCTAACTTTCATAAGCATCAATTAGCAAACACAGATAGTCTAATCACATTGATCAACCCTCTCCCTAAAGTCCTCTAGTACTTTTGTCGTCATGTCTTCCTTTCCTGTTTAACTCCACCTGGTACTATTTTTCTTTGACATGAATAAGGGAATAATTTCCTTTAAGAACATTCAGTAAATGATTGCCAAGGCTTAAATTCAGAGTCACTTGGTTTCAAATCAAATGCTTTCTTCTATCATTTCCCTTCTACTCATACCTATTCATTATTGAAATTTATGTCTCTTGCCTTTTCTTCTTTTCTCTAGTCTAAGCTTTAAAGAGTTTTGTTTGCAAACTTTTCATTATTTTTTTCTTAGTTTGTGAAATTGGATGAAAGAACCTAGGTTCAGAGCCTCGCCCTTCCCCTTGTGAAAGAGGTTTGGCCTCAGGCCCATAGGGGCTGTTAGTAGTCCCGGAGGATTGCTTTGTTTAATACTCTAGAAAGTGCCCCAATGCCTGTCATTTAAAGCAATAACGTGGACTCCAAGATATTTTTAATTAAAAGTGTACTGTTTGAAGTCAGCCTTTGGCCTCCTATTTATCATTAAGTTCCCTGCAGTTCTTGAAGCATGTTCACTGGACAAGAATTTCTCTTTTTCTCCACAGGATGGCAGTATAGGTTAATGTTAAACCTCACTATACACTCCCTTCAAAATCCCACAGTAGGGTTTTGTTCAGAATTGGCACTCAACTCTCCTTTTCTCCATATGCCCACAGCCTCCTGCAGCCCCAGCTCTAAACATTTCTCACTTCTCCCTTTTCTGAATCAAACAAAAGCAGGCTCTTCAGTTCAAAAAGGACATTTATGAATGAAGATCCATACAATACATCAGCTTCATTATAAAAGACCCCCAGACACAGGAGGCCAGGGCTCAGCTGCCCACAAAACCACATGCAACTGAGCCCTAGTTCGGGGGTTGCCAAGTGGTTGTTTATAAATAGCAGTGGTCAGTTACACATTGTCAGCAACCTGACCTAATCGCTGTTAATCAATAAAGTCATTGAAGTGTAACAGCCTCATTGGCAGTAGATTGGCTGGCGTCCAGGCTGGAAGGAAACAGTCTTCGTGAGTAGTCAGATTGTAATTATTTAATCAAGTCAGTGTGGCCTCCAACAGATCCACAATTGAGAAATGACTACAAAACCATGTTTGAGACATCTTTCCTCTACTCCAGAAAGCTGGAGAAGTGAGGCAAATAAAATCTTTGTGAAATTGAGAAAATTAGGTACTGCTTGCAGACTTTAAATAAAAATCAAGGAACAAGAATATTTCTTGTATAAATAATTAGAATAACATTCATTCTATTCTTCATAAGGGGATGATTTCTTAAATGCTATCTTTTCTTCTTACCTCTTTAAATAGTAAGATGATCTTCTAAGGTAGACATAGGTCAGGATTACTACATTCTTCTGGAAATAACTACTGTACACCTTAAGCTTCTTCAATTCTCATAGTAATAATGATTTCAAAATTGGGAACTAAGCAAGGAAAGAGTAGGAAATAACTAGAAATTTGTCCTTTTTAAGTCTTTTTTTGTATTATTCCCTGTAGTAGAAACATTGTCTTTGCTAGTTTTCCTTTAGTTCTTTTTTTAAAATGGTATTATAAATTATTGAAAAGCCAATGTCATTTATTGCTCTTCATCTTCCACAGTGCTTTGCACAGGTTTATGACAAGACTTTCTCTCTACATATGTATTGGTTAACTCTTTGCTTAACAAATATAGCATGAAAATGAATTACTGGAGAGCTTCACCTGACTAAGAAGCGAAGACCTAACATCTTCAAGTCTAAAACTTTATCAAGGTCAAAGTAAAAACCAACATTTTCAAAGTCACTGCTCAGACTATTCAACAAAATCTTAAAAAAAATTCTTGGAAAAAATCTCCTAAGATTACTATGAAAAGACCTAGAGATCAATAAAAATAGAGTGATATTTAACTTTAGCCTTTTTTTTTTCCAAAAAATAGAGGAAAATTATTATGGGATTATATGATAGAAGCAATTTTCTTAATATTACTTCCCAAATCACAAATGTGTGTGTTTGTAGGTTAGAATAAAATGATGTATTTTTGAATGCAACTAGAGAGGTTTAACAAAGACAGTCTTTTCTGATCCCTATTGGGGAAAACTTGGCTTTAGACTGTTAGCAAACACATCTAAAAGTTCAATGAACTTCAGTTAGTTGCTATGCCAACCAGCAGAAGACCTGTCCAGATATGAATTGATCACACAAATAAAATCTCCCCGAAGATGATGCTTATTTGGCTTACGGGCATAGTCTTTGTAACAACCCTTGAAAAATCATAGGTCTGTCGGCTTGGAGGATTTATTTGGATGGCTATCCAAATTTCCTCAGTGTATTATAAAATACTTAAGTTTTTTTTTTTTTTTCATAGAAAATGGAACAATTATTTCCAGGGTGGGATAAGCAGGGGGTGGTTCCCTTTTTTATTCTTTTTTTTTTTCCTTTTTCTTTCCCAAGTCTAAAAATAGTGAATTTGGAGAGAGTTACATATAGATCTTAACTATGAGAGAGCGTGGCTAGAGCCAGAGCAGTAAACCTTGAGAGATGTTTATGATTCCAGGGTCACCTTGTGATGCGAAAGTCAGGCAATTTACCTTCATTTCTTAATGTCACACCTTCCACACCCTGCCATGGATAGGGTTCTGATGCACTCTATGTAATAAGCCCTTGATGAATGTCATTTGAAGAATTTTTGTAGTTTGCTTTGAGAATTTGTGTGCTCCATAGAGAGTGAACTAATTTGTGACTAAATAAATAGGCAACTTGCATAATATGGTAGTGGACACCATTTTCTAAGGGATTAGAACAGAAAACAAAATCGTATTTTTAAATGTATATTCCACTATAGTCCCTTCGGAAACTTAATTTGGATGATTTTCTTTTCCTGTTGTTAGACCTTGCTCTTCAGGCAGCTGGTGTCTCTAACGTAAGGAATAGAAAAGAGTGGACAAAACATTTGGGAATTATTATGACATGTTATATGTGTATTCTGAATACACACTTCAATGTATATACCTAGCAATACAAACCCATGAAATAGAGTCACCAAGCATTTATTATGTTGTTTTCTTATGTGACATTGGCCCACTCATATTATTTTTAGTTTAATTCTGCATCTCTGTATTTGTTTAGAAAATGACTTTTTAACTTTTATCTTCCATTGCTCATCTTATATTCACCTCTTGAATCACACATACATTTGGATTTTCTAATGTTATTCTTAATGATATCTGCCAGACTGGCTTTTGTAAGAAGTGTTAATCTTTACCTCTGGATCATGCTACTCACTCCTAACTTCCAATTTTGCCTTTGACCTCATTGAGAGAGCCTTGGATTTCCCAATAAGTAGTGGAATAGGTATAAATATTAATGACTTCGGATTATGGTCTCCCTATAGTTCAGATTAAGGAACAGATCTTTGACAGTGGGTATAGAGACTACATGCAAATTCGTGGAGAAAGAATATTGATTATTTGAAATATGCTCAAAGAAATTCACATTAAATCTGTAAAAATAAGAAAACGTCAAGTCAAAAGTGAACAGGTACTTCCTAGTGGATTTCTTTAACTCCAAAACTCTCCTTTATGTTGTTGGTACAGCGATAACAAAAGTATACCTGTCTGTAATATGATCGGTCTGTTTACCCTTGATTGTCAAAATGGGTGGGATCTCCAAAAGTAAAATCATGGGACTATTCCTTTTTGGTTCTTACCCCACAGGATCTAATACAATTCTCAGCAGCCTGAGGTGAATTGATTTTAGATTTATAACCCAAAGCAAGTCTAGCACTCAGAGATACAGAATCTTTAACCTTTATGCTTTTGAATATTGGTTTAGATTCAAGAACTCATTTGGAGAGAAAAAAATTCTGCACACAGTTATATAGCCCCATAGATAGGTCGATAAAGGCTGTGACTTAGAAAGTCTTCAAGTTGATGACAGTTCTTAACCTGCTCTTTCTCTCTTCTCTATAATAAACCAGTATTGGTCAATCGAAGGAAAGAAATGTGGAGTTAAAAGGTATGATTTAAAAGTATTCCCACATAAATATTTGTAATTTTTTGGGATAAATTATAAATCATATATCAATAAAAATTATCTGCTTTGTAGTGTGGAGGGGTTAGTAGGGAGCATGGTGGCAGTGGTGGCATCTGGGGCAATAGTGGTCACAGTGCACTACTCCTGGAAGTCCTAAAGAACCAAGCTGTGCAGAAGATGCTCCTCAAGCAGTATTAATGTTCTATACCATTCCCAATATCTCATGGACTAGTTCTGTGAAACAGAAATTTTATCAAGTATTACCCTCACAAGAAAAATCCACCCCATCTGTTAGTAAATAGTGGCGGGGTGCAAAAGGGACACTTTGTAGGAAATGGTATTTGAGGCTGGGATGGAACAACTGGTGAGAGATGTCCGGATGATGAGCAGAAGCTCCTGAGGAGCTGTGTAGCTAGTGACCACTGGGGAGGCACTAACGGGACAGCAGTCATACTAACAACTGCTTTGTTTTTCCATGATGGCTTAGGGGTTCTGCGGAGGTAGTTCCAGTATATGCTGTGGAAATTTGTGAAGAGTGAAAAAGGCCATGTGAGCTGATATTTCCTAATCTTCATTTTAATTAGAGCAGCTTTATTTTGATCTGTTTTATATATTGGAATTTTGTGAAGAATCTCATTTAAAGAATCAGGTCTATTTAAAAGATAAAAGAATTATCAACAGTAAAAACCTGTTGCACATTGGGAGCTCTGAAAGAATGTTTGGGCCTTATCTTTAAATTAGTGAGACAATAAAAGGTGGGCCTCCATGCCTGATTCCTCACATCAGTGGTTCGCAAAGTCAACAGTATCAGCATCTCTTGGGAAACTGTCATAAATGCAAATTTTTGGACCCTTCCCAGACCTATGTGAAGCAGAAACTCTTAGGGTAGGGCCCATAAATCTGCATTGGAAGAGGCCTTCAGTTGATTCTGATGCATACTGAAGTCTGACAGCAACTGCCACAGGGCTTAATTCATTTCCCGAGTAAAAGAAATGTAAAATGAATAGAAAGAAGCTACAGTGCAGTTTCTAAGGAAAATTTCTTCCAAGTATTGCAAATCAATCTCTTCCAGTCCAAATCTTTATAGGGAAGGTTAGTTTTCAGTGTCAGGGACAGGGAAATGCTTCTGTTCCTTCCATTCCTCAAGTACCACAAATATCAGTCAAAATAAAACACTATCCTCACAACATAAAGCCATTAAGTACACCCTCGACAACCCAACCTCAGCCCCAAAGTGTTTCCCTGAAAATAGGTAAAGTTATGTAGAAGTCAAAATAAGGTCACCAACAGCTTCTAATTTCTACTGGATAGATGAAGTCTTGAATTTTATGGATTCATTGTTTAAAATAACTATTACTTATAAATTCCACCACATCTAGGTCACTAGATAATGCACATTTTGGAACAGTGCAACAGGAAGCTATAGTCAGAGAGACTGAGGCAGAGCGAGAGGATGTCCATTGCCTTCCTAGACCCAGGACATCTACAGCCAGAGATGCCTTCCTGAAATGAATGATTTCTCTTTGTGAGATTGTTCCCAGAGGTAGTAAGATTTCACTGGAGTTGTATATGAGTTTGCCCTCAAGTCTCAATCTGGCTCTTCTCAACGTTTTAGTTCTATCATGTTACACCACTAGATGGCTCTCGAGTGTCTGTCCTGCATACGAAAGGCCAGGGATGTGATAAATGGAGTGTACTTTGTGAGCTGTCCCCAGCCATCTTCCTTCGCCAGTGACTCCCACACAGCCAAAAGTGATGTCTCATTTTCTCTCCTTCATTTTCCAAGAGTAGCCCGGTAATGGTGTCTCCAAAGGAAAAAATAAATATCTCAGACCAGGAAAACACTTGTCTTCACCACGTTCTGAACTTTAAAACCCAGCCAGATAATACGTGTATACTGGCATTGTGAAAAAATGCTCTGTTCTTAAATATTATAGCATTTCATAGGTGGTTGAGGCTATTAGGGAATGTAACAGCACAAAAACAGATCAAAGATACCCAATGTACAAGCCTTACTTGACCAGGGGAGACTTAAAGATACGTTGGTAAGCATCAGCTTTACCCAAATTGCACTTTTATGTACTTTCTAGAGGTGTTGGTTAGAGTGAAAACAAGTTGTTTTTCTGCTGAGTTTTTAAAATTATTGTAGTTGTTATTATTATTTTTTGAATCTGTGATATGAACTCGATTTCTTCTAGGCTCAACTTTTTCTTCTAAATTGATCCAACTTGATGAGAAGCTCAAAAACTGGGCAATCATGTTAACCAAACTCTCCTAATATGATAATCTATTGTTTCTTGGGCAAACATTTGAACCAAGAGAAAAAGCAACCACAAATTGAAATTTCCCATCTAGATGCCTAAGAAAGTATTTGAACTGAGAGATAAAGGAAGGAGGAGAGCTCTAGTGTAAAAAAGTCACCCTGTGTCAGAGTAGGAGTTTCACAGGCAAACCAAAGCCATAAGTAATTTGCAGTCATGGGGAAGCTGCTGCTGTGAGTAAGAAGAAGTCAGTCTGAAGAGAAGAACGGAACATATGTGAAGAAAATATCAGATAGGAGAGAAAATGTAGACTCAAAAAGATTTACAGGGTAGTTATCTGAAACATTTCTTATGAGCACTGCTTGTATTTGCTTCTATCAAATCCTACATGTGGTTCTGAGTCTTTTCAACCATTCCCTCCCCTGCCTTTTGAAATTTTCCTTGAGCTAATTGGCAAAGATCCCTGAACAGGTCCTTCAAAAATCTAGAAGGCATCTTTTATCATAAATCAACTTGACATACTAAATTCCTGATAGTTGAGTTTACAAAGTGGAGGGAATTTCCGGGTTAAAATAACATTAAAACTTGCTGAGAAAAATATATGTTTTCCAAGTGTTTCTGGCCCCTTGATGTTCAGCTGGTACAACTAACTCGAGAAGCAGAAGTTGGAAACCACGTTAAGTCGGTCCTGAGGCTTGTGGCTGGGGCATGTCTGACCCCTTCCCTCAACCGTTGTCCATAGTTATGCTACCTCTGGAGACCAAAGAACTCATCAGAAAGAAGTCTCTGCCTCTGAGTCCTCAGCCCAAATTGATTTTTGGTTCTTTTTCACCGCCATCTCCTAAAGGGACGACAGGATGGGTCTCTAACCTGGATTCTCTTTATTCTTCCTCTCCACCCTCCCAAGAGGGTGAAATTTTCAAGATGGCCTTCAGGGCCCTTGGTGGAGACCTTTTTACCTCTCCAACCTCATCGCGGAGCCCTGTTCCCTTCGTTCTCTAACGTATATTCTTTTTTCGTATGTATGAATATGAGCTTGGTACAGTGTGTCTATTTAGCATTATATGGTTCTTAGAACATCTTCTATTTTGGAAGCAAATGCAAAAATCATTCAATTGCAGATGTTTTATTATAATCAACAGTCTCAGGGACACATCCATTTTTTTTGTGAATTAACGTGCATTTCTACTTGAAGAATGGAATATGAGTGTAAATACACGACAATAGAATTGGAGGGTGTAGGCAAAGGTGTTCAGAATTCTAGGCTATTTCAAGGTTTTAGGGGAGCCTTGGTCCTTATCAATATGAATTTAAATACACGTTCTTCCTATTTTCTGGATAGCCTTAGTATTTTTCTCAGTAACAACCACAAAAAATTTCCCTACTAGAATGGCTTTAAAGCATATGAAGAGTAGGATGGACATTGCCTGCAATTTATAAGAATTACAAACATTTTTACAACTTTTCCTTCTGCGCATGAAAAAAAAAATTTTTTTAAGTTCAAAGATAGCTTTTAAAAAATTAGAAAAAAGATATGAACAGGGAAAAGGAATCCCCTTTGTTGTCATTGAACTGCTATCCTGAGTTGAAGTCATTGAAAAGTTACTCAAGAGAGTATGCGAAACTGACTATTTTCTATGTTTTTTTTTAATTCTGTTTTGATCTATTAAGGTTCTTTTAAAAAAAATCAATAAAAAATATAAGCCCGCAGATAGTTACTCCTCCATCATCCTTGATATTCAAATTTTGTCAAAGAATTCTCCCTCTGTCCCATGCTTGAATGTGCAATTTGCCATTTCTTCTAAAAATTCAATACCATTTTCGATCTACTCATATTATTGTATGTTTATGGATATTGTTGGATGCCTCCTTGCCTTTTGGGAAATTCCTCTCCTTTGATCTGGTTAGGCAAGTTAAGCCTTCACTTTTCACTCTCTTTCAGCACTTTTGAAATTTATAATGCAAGTTAGAACTCTATGAAATCATATAAAACTGCCAATGTTTGATTTATCATACAAAAGTGGCAGTTTCACGTGGTTCAATCTAATATAATAATAGCTAACATTTATTGAGTAATTACTATAGTTCATATATTATATAAATACTTTGTATACATTATTTTTTTTTAATAATTTCTCATTTTACAAACTAGGAAATTAAATATTAGAGAAGCCACAGTCAAATCACGATTAAGTAGTGAAGCTGAAATTTAAACCTACATCTACCCCACTCCAAAGTCCAAGCTGTTAAAGTCCACTGTCTTTTAAGAGTGGTTTCTGCTTTCTTCATTTTTTAATGAAATTTTAAAAAATATCATTATTAGATACTTCTATCCAGGGGAAGCTATCATTAACCCAGATGAAAGTGGTCATTTCTGACAAACATCTTCATGGGTCACATAGACAAAGCCCTTCCAAGGAGCTATACTTAGATGAATATCTAGATGTTTCCAAAAAAGCAAAACAGTAAATTGCATTTTCCACTTTTCATTGGAGTGTTGTCATTTTGCAAATAAGATATTTTACGTGCTCCTAAAGCAAATTATTTTTCTTAAAAACACAGTGATCTGCAGCTTCTAGGAACAGGGTTCAATCCCTAATAAATGAAAACATTTTGACTTCCCCTAGTTATCACTGAAGGAGAATATGAATGTCTGGAGAAAACAACCATTCACTCCATATCACTTGCCTTTCACAAATCATCCTAGAAATAAATCTGTGTCCTCTGTCTGCTACGAGCATTTTAGAAGTCTTTAAAAGTCATTTTTAATTACTGAGAATAGGGTCTGTATGTAGCTTTAATAATTTTTTTTTTTTAATGCAGAAGTTGTAAGTTCAAAACCAAAATCAAATGTGCTTGTGAGCTTCAGAACATGCGATAGTGCAGCCATCTGGTCCCCAGGCCATCTCTGCATATAAGACATTAATAACATTTTTAATTTAAGTAATAGATAAATCTGTTTCAAGTGCCTCAGCAACCATTCTCAACATTGCCTGCAGATCTGTTGATCCTAAAAAATATTTTCAAGCTGTGGTAAGGTTATTGGTGTTCTGAAGCAATCTGGAAATGCCAAGTTCTTATGCCAGGAAATGGGTCAAACTGTAATCTCTTCATGTTACTGTTTTGATTTCAGAAATAGCTGTGTCCTTCACACACTGGGAGCTTGTATACTTCGCCCCTTTTATGGATTTGATTACAGCTGCCATTCTGTGTTTCAATGACAATGTTATTAAATATCTACTTTTAATTAACCTCTCTAGCATGGGGAACTTCTCCTGAACCTCAATCTATTTTTAGTCCCTCAAAACAGTTTCACCTTTCTCTTTAAATAGCTATTCTATAATATGCCATTCTCTAGTAATTATTATAGAAAGTAGCACCATACTTGCTCAGCCAAGAGAGGCAGCATGCATGTTAGAGTCAGATTTACAGTTGGATCTTAGCTCTGCCACATGGGGCTGCGTGATCTTGGGCAAGTTACACTATTTCCTGATACTTCATTGGTGAAATGGAGACGCATGGGGTTGATAGGAGGATCTCACTACGAAAGCAACATCAAGGGCCCTGAATATCAGGTTCACGGTTATTTACTTTACATTCTAATTCCTTTCATTTCTGTTAGTGCATAGTTACATCTCATACAGAAATAGATGAAAAAATTCTTTCCTTTTATTTCCTTGTTCTATTGGTTTTTATCTTTAAGAAGCTGGTATTTTTTGTGTCACTGATTAATTGTTTCATTTGAGAAGTGTGCAAAGTCTAGCTTGCTGTATACCATTCTTTTAAAGATACAACCGCTACTTTCTCATATCATTATTATGGTAATGGGCCAAATAAGTGCATTTACTCCATATGTGTCTCTGTCATTTGGATATCTGTCAACATTTGTGGCTCTCTCTCCAGCTTCTCTCTTCACGAGACTGGTGAGGACTAAGGGTCGGGATTCAAAGATGAGCAGGGACCACAGCCATCTGGAAAAGGAGAATTAACTCACTCACCCAAGCAGCAAAAGAAATCGACAACCCCTTATTCACCTCTTTTGTTCTTTTAATAAATGGCACAATGAAATCTCTGGCCAATACCAGGCTTGATATACTCATGTCCACTCCTATGGTTTTTATGGAAAATAAAATGTGAAAACCTAAGAAAGCAGCCAAAGAAGCTCTTGATGGTTTGGAGGGAAAGGTTACTCTCAGTTGCAAAAAGAAGATGGATATATCTAGAAAATGTCCCACAGTATTTCAGCTTGACCTTGAGACATTATCTTGAAACAGTTCAGAAGTTGTTTTGCAGTGGTGGTCAGGTTGAGGGATTAGCTGAGGGTATACCTCTACCTATGTGACTTGTTGCAAAGTTACGTTGGCAGAACAAGCACATGTTATTTTATTTTTATGGTGAACTATTGTCTAACTAGCTATAGGTCCAGTGTTGCAGTTAGAATAGAATGTGGGAGTATGTATATCAGGCATAATAAAAAAATTATATGTGTTAATGAGAGCACTTTTAACTTGACACGATCTGTTCTCCAGCTATACATGGCAAATGCTGTGAGTCTGTGACTCTGAGCTACTCTGATTAAGTGGTCTTGTCATTATAATAGGCTGATTAATAACTTCAAATTTAGTTTACATCTCTGTAAAACAGAAAGGACATTAGAGTCTTGCCTCTTGCTTGTATCCCTGATCCTGTGTTTCCTTTGAACTGCTTATTTGCAGGTTGAGTGGTAAACACTAGTAAATAACCTCATAATGAAGAGGGTGTTCATTATCAGTCTCCCAACCTGCATTTGCAGTTTATTTCAGTTTAGAAAGTATGTTTATTTGAGCTCACTTAAGTGAACCAATGGATATTATGGATGATTGTGCTTAGGCTCATTGGAGCCACCACTTGGCATTGTCACTGTCTTTCAGGATGGGTAGGTTTTGAAGAGAATCACCTATGGAAAGAACAGCATAGCAAATAATAATCACATAGCAAAACAGAAGCCACATTTGAGGTGGGGGGAGTGGAAGGTACTGCTGGAAAGGTAGTTTAATGAGATCCAAGAAAGTGATGAATGCCAACCCAGAAAAAGAAAAAATAGATTTTATGACCTGTCAATAAAGAGTTCCTGAAAGGTTAGTTAGTAATATGAAGTGATATGATCTTAAAGAAGAGAACAAAGCTCTGTTTTAGAAAAATAAATCTAGAACCATGTTATATAGGGGGAACAACAGCAACAAATGCAGCTCATATTCACCTAATAAGGGCACAAGCAACTTCATAATCAAATGAGAAATTCTCACGCTATGCTATGAATCCATTTTATATTTACAGCACACAATTAAGTAAAATTTAAGGCTTTGTAACAAAATTTTACTTTACTAAATACCTGTCAGATACCAGTTTGTTTGCAAAGTCAAATGATTTATACACGTGCATTACAGGAGTCAGTAGTTAAGTCTACATAATTAGGTTTATTTTCAAAGTTGTTTCATGGTGTAGTGATTTTTTTTTTTTATCTTAGAGTTTCAGTTATGTTAGCTGTGTTTAATAATTTTTTCCAAAATAAATGATTTGTATTTTATTACTCAAATAAGTTAATCTATAAACCTAATTAGCAGTTTTAAGTGTGGTAATTGATGATTTAATGACTAGATTTCAAACAACTCTTGTTCAATAGCAAGATTACATGGAAGGTATTATTGTCATTCCCATTCTGTAAACCCATGATATAATATACCCAACATAATGACATTCAATTATGTCTTGGGGAGGATTTATCAGGTTGTAGGCTTACTGGTGGGTCTTAGATCTGCTTCAAAACAAAGCATAAGTCAGAAAATTTATTGTTGGATCAAACACTGGTTTAAATAACAGAATTCCAAAGTTGTTCTTTACCATGGATTTGATGATTATAAGCTAATTTTAAGAGATTGTCTTTGTTCTCTCCACCTTCTTCTCTTTTTCTACACCTCTATTCATTAGGCCTAGAACAAGGCTGAATAAATAGTTGGCACTCATTAAATAAAGGTATGCTTGAAAAAAGACCCCTCGCAGTTTGTAATTATCATAATGTTGGAAGAAGTGCCTGCTTCAAGTAGAAGCCCTGCAGCTATGGCAGGTCTTTAGTATCCCTCAGACTTCATCATTCAACTCCTACTCTTCTTTTAATTTAGGTAAGAGGAGATCAAATTCGTATTAATGAACTTAAAATTCAGCTCTGTCATTTTAGCTATAAGATCATGGGCAAGTTGTTTCCCTTCTCTGAGCATCACCTTCTTTCATCTTTAAAATGTAGATAATAACATGTCACAGATAAAACTAGCATCCAATGAAATGTGTCTTGTAAAGTAATGTTTAAGACTGAAATGTATGGGTCCCTGACTCTAGCTCTTTGTTCCAATCCTATCCATATGCTCAGTTCACAATTGGAGGTTGTGATCAACTCTTCAGCCAATGTATGCAGTAGACATGCCACAAAGGCTCTGAAATTTTCATAGACGTCTAAGTTTACCAACACCCTAAAAATCATAAAAAGCACAATGCACAGGATCTCTTCACATATACTGTATGTTAGTTATTTTGTTATAACTAACACAATATAAATATTGTAGTATCTCTGATAGCTTATCAAATGTTTGCTATTTCTCCCTATGAATGTTTAACAAATTGTCTTGAGCCTCCTTCTAGGTAGCTGTTAATCAGAAGCATCTCTACCAGTACTGTCGGAAGAGAACGGTTACCAGATTACACTGCTGTTTAAAAAGTGTCGCCTGACTAATAATGCTTGGGTTGAAGTGATGCTGTTGCCACATGTAGATAAAAACATTAATAGAACTTTAGAATGTATCCTCATCCCTTACAAACTTTAAGGTGAGATCTTTAATAAACTGGGGCAGCCTGGTAATGGCCCTAACTAGAGCCTTGTACAGGCTTTAAAAGCACTTGAAGATTTCTTCCCATCATGCCTAGAAAGATTTCTCAACTTCATCTCCATGTTATTTGTACATGAACATATTACCACACATCGTCCTTCAAATAACCATAAAGCATATTAGAATAATGCCACAAGCCATTCTCAGAAATAAATATCCAATTTTAGATGGCTCTGTAGAAATAGCAATGAGCATGCTCTTATTTTTGACACTGTTGGCACATTTGTTGTATACTTAAAAGCATATGTTTGGAAAAACTACTCTTGAACTTTGGGATGTGGTTTTTACCGCATGAAGTTGAGCGAGTCAATAGGAATCACAGCCATAATTTATCCCTAATAATAAGAAGAAGCATTTATTATACCAATACTGGAAACTAAATACAGTATTAAAGTACCTTAAATGAATCAGTTTGACTAATATTCATAAAAGTCCTATATGGTATATTCCACTTTTTTCCTGTTTTTCAGCTGTGAAGGCTGGGTTTCAAAAATATCAAGCAGATAACTTGTAAAGGACAAAACTCAGTTGAGGTCATTTGAATTCCAAAGCCCTTACACATGATGCAACATTAAAACTTCTGAATTCCGTGGAGGTTGGGCAGAGCACACCTAGGAATCATGTAAACTCCCTGACTCTGAATCTATCCCAACACACAGAAGAGGCTGTGGTGACCATGAATTTCTGTATGGAACTCTATGATTCATGAGCCCTCCTAGTCTGTGGTTATAGTTGTCTGTGAGCAGTCACTCACTGGCCGAGTTGGCTAAGAACATTCCTATAGCACCCCCAGCCCCAGAGAGCTGTAGCTGAAGGTCTCCTCCCCAGCTGCATAAAGGCAATTATTTCTACATCAGCTCACTCACGTTAACCTCTCACATAAACATAATGAACATAAAGAAGTTTGAATCACCTACAGTGCATCTGTGGAACTTGAGGAAACTTTGCCACAAGACGGAACAGACAAAGCCGACCAGCATTCCTGATTAAAAGTGATTTCTGTTTTAATTGAAATGATCACTATGAACAGCTGCCAGGTGAGTTGGGTGAGTGTGGGTGGGAGGCAACTAGGAACATCTCTGCAGCTGAGACCAGGTTCATTTTTATTTATTTATTTATTTCTCCTTGGGGGGACAAAGGAAAGGCAAGTATATGTTGCAGAGTAATTTATTGAACCAATGAAAATGTCACGAAAACATTTCAGAGTTGGATTGTGTGGGAGACAAACATGACTAGATGCTGGGCAAGGCTGAATATTCAATTTCTACATAGGCAAATGGAAATTCTTCACAAAACTTAAAATAAGCAGATGGAGAATATAAGGTAGACTAATCTTTCAAAAAAATCTCTAGGTGATTAGTTAAAGGGGAAGCTGAGTTACACATTTATTTTATTTTTTTAGCTAAGAAAAATACATTAATTCTTGTCCAGTGGGACTAGATACTTGAGAGTTTTCATCTTCGTGTTCCTTAGCTTGAATGTGTAATATAAACTTAGAACTACAAATGGCTGTAGAATTCATCTCATCTGACCCTCTTGTTTAATAGAAGAGCAAAATGAGGCTCTAAGAGAAAGGAAGCAATGTATCCATTTGTATAAATCCTTGGTGAAACATGGAGTAATACATATTAAATAAATTGAGCCAATAGAGATGATTTGTTCTGGATCACCATGGTGACTTCATATGTCTCATGGCCTTCTTGTTGTTTCTCAATTAATTTGCTGCTTGGGAATTATGCTATCTCATTGTACTTAATTCCATTGTTTTTCCAGTCTAGGAGACAAAGAGTGACCTCTCTAGATTAGTTATGTTTTGTTTTTTGTTTTTTCTTATGCATTTTTAGAATTTGTAGCCCTTTTCTTACTACTTAATCTCTCCAGACAAACGACCTATTATTTCATTGCTTTTGGTGAAGTAGAAACACTGGAAGAATAAACATTAAGTTGAAATTTGAATATAATAATAATTATAGTTAATAGCTGGCATTTATTGGGGGTTTACTCTGTGCTGGGGAGTATAGCAAGCATTTTATATAAATTAACTTTTTAAATCCTTACAGCAATTCTATAATGTATGTGTGATTGTTCTCTACATTTTGTAGTGAAGGAACCCAATGCACAGAGGGGTTTGGCAACTTGGCCAGAGACACACAGGTATTAATAATAGTAGTTGAATTTATGCAATTTGGCGACAAAGATTGTATTTTTATCAAGTTTATTGTTTATCCAGTGTGAACTCATTCTGCAGAAGAAACTGATGTAAAGAATTAAATCACTTGCCAAAGCCACAGAGCCAGGGAGTAGTGGGGCTGAGATATGAATGCGGGTCTGTCTCTTACTGAGATGCTGACCATAAGCTATTACGAGCATAGAATGTTGCAATAGAGTAGACAGAGAAATAGAGAAAAGCCAGCAAGATATGAGATGGCACTTTTATAGGTAAAGGTATAGTTCTGGCATGGAAATTCAGTTCCAGATTTTGTCAGTATACTACCACAGTGTTACTACAGGCTTGAGGAGGTAATTAGCTGCATGAGCCATAAATAGGCTTCAATCTAATGCTAGTTTATTTAATTTTATAAGACAGGATGTTCAGCATTTATGCCATCTTTATCTCAAGGGAAGACCTGCAATTACCCGAGTTCACAGAGTCTTTAGTTCCCACACCCATGTAGGATAAGCACAGCTGCCTCCGTTAAGAACTAAGAAGTATATGGGTCATTTTGACTCAGTGAAGTTACTCCTTAATTTTTCAGCAATCTTTTACATCTCTATTTACTTAGGCCCAAGGCCTGCATGCCTAATCCCAGCTATCTCAATGCAGGTATAGCTCAATACAGCAGATGAGACAGACTCAACATTCCACATTTACCTTAACTCCGTAGTTTCCAAGGAAGAAGTACACTGAGAAGACAGACATTGAGTTCTCAATGCTGTATCAGCCCAGGCCCAATGTTCACCCTTTACACATAGTTAAGCACACCAAAGTGATACTTGGCACAGTGCTGGCACCTAGTAGGCATTCGAGAAATACATAAAAAATGAACAAATGTGTGAATAAAAGGATATGCCAATAAATATCACTTTCATCTTGATTATTTTCACACAGTAAGTAAACTCAAGGAACTGACATATAAATTGATTAATATATAGTAGAGGATGTTTCTGGCAGATGACCCAACTCTGAGTATCTGTGCAGGATATTCTTGCTTCTTACTTATATTAATCAAGACCAACTTACAGATCAGATCTCTGGGTGACCATGAAACTAGAGCAAACAATAACAAAAAAATATACTCTTAGTAGATCATTCCCACCACTCATTAATTCTAGAGTATTTCTTTTTACATTTCTATATATGTAGCCATTATTAATAAATAAAATACAGCAAGTCCTCAAATAATGTTGTTTCCTTCAACACATTTTCATTATAATGTTGATGTGATGCTATAAAAACTTAACTCTGGTTTATATGAATTAGCCTATGGTATATTGATTTCATTGTACATCATTTCACTTAAAGTTGCAGAATCTACGGACTGATGTTAAGTGAGGAGTTACTGTATATCCTATTCCCTGAACAATAGTGGAAAATTGTTTCCAATTTCTTACTCTTTAAATCTCTTATTTTATGCATAAATGGTAAGTCACTTATTCATTAGCTCAGAAGATCATTATTGGGATTCTTCAGTCTGCCAGTCACACTGCTAGACCCAGGGGTGCAGCGATTAGCAAGACCATTCAGGGCCTCTGCCATCATAAGGCTTATTGTCTAGAGGGGAAAACATACATTACACAAATATTTATACAATGATATATACAATTTTGAAAATTATAAGTGCTGTAAGAGAGATTAGTGGATACATAGAGCATGAGCTAGGAGGGTTTGGATTTGTCGATGGTCAAGGAAAGGTGCCTGAAGAAGTGCTATACCACCAGATATTGGAATGGGGTATAGCGGCCACTAATGAATTCACTGCGGAAAGCATTCCAGCCTTAGGGAATAGCATATATAAAAGTCTTGTGGCAAGAAAGAAAATATGGTGTATATCCTAAAAGTCAATCATTATGTGACATTTAATTTATGTGTACCGCTTTAATGTAATAATACATTTTACATGTAAATTTCAATAATTCATTCAACAATTTATTGAATTATAAATCCACTTACTTGAACTAAATTTAAACTAGATATATTCAACAATAAATTTGGTTCCATCTATGTGTATTCTTCTGCTAAGGATACAATATTGAAAACAGAATGATTCATTGCTCAAAAGTACATTTTAATAGAAAATCAAACAAACATGATGACATGATGATGGTAACTATTGGGGACCATAGAAGCATAAATAAAAGGTAGATAACTCAGACTCAGAGAAGTTCCCAAAAATCTTGCATAGGCTTAGGCCCTCTTAGCTCCTATTCTTGTGAACAAAAGACTTGTAACTCATATTTTATGTAGACTTTTGATTTGATTTCTCCAGTAAATGTTAAAAATTTCATGAATGTAATATGATTTTTGATAGCTTTAGGCTTGGCTAGAGATATTTTTCTGAATTTATTTCTAAATATGTAGACCATAATTTTTCTGCTTATTTATGAATATATACATATATAAATACACATATATGTATGTATATGATCTAGAAATAGTTGCAGATATATAGAGAGAGACATATTGTCAAAAACACATTTCAATCCACATAATGTCTCTTCAAAATGGTCGAAACTTCATTTTGGAAATGTTGAGTGATGGCTGGTTAATGGTGGAGCCAGGACTAGAACACTTGGTCAGGCGTTATTACTCATGGTCTTAAAAGGAAAAAGAGCAACCCCCTTGAAAGAATTGCTATTGATTGGGTCTTTTCTTTGAATTGCTTAGAAACTGAACTCGCTAGCAGAGTTGTTATGAAGGATTTGCTGGAATCAACTTTGGTGAGATTTTCTTGGGAGAAATTTTGCAGCATATTTAATCAGGCGACCAAGAAACAACAGCTGCTTGTGTATGAAGCATCAGTAAAGCTGCTAAGATTTATATAATCTTTAGTGTTCAACAGATTGCTAGCATTTATAGGACAGTCAATGTATGCCTATGCTCATATGCAGTCATATATGCTACCTTTCCCTCTGCCTCTGAACGAAGGGGCTTCCTAGGAGAGACATGCTTTAGAGAGAAATGGAATAAGAACTAGAGGAAAGAGGGCCTGGTGATTAAGTTGCTAGAAATTGGTAATGATAAACTTTGCCCAACAGAAAGCAATGATGGCTGTACCCATCTGCAATAGGAAAAAAAAAAATGTTATTCAATTTAGCCTATGGATAGGTTGCCATCAATTCCTAAAGCAGCAGAATCATTCCTGTGACATTATACCCTGTGGCTAAATCAATGTAAACATATTTATATGTTCTGGTCTAAGTATGGGAACATTTCTAACTCTAGATGATTATTACACACTTCACTAAAAAGCTGATGATTATCAAAGATCATTGGTTCTAATTTTCCCTAAATAGAACAACTAATGACTCCACACAAAAGAACTTTGAGATGTAGACTTGAAGATACATGGACTGGAAGGGATCTTAGAGATTATTCAGGATATACCTCACACTTTAAGAAGGAGGTGCTTATGGTCAGCAGAGATGAAGCTACTAATGACAGCATGAAAAATACCAGTGCTCTTAACTCTCGGTCCAGTGCACTCTCCATCATCTTCCACTGTCTTAAACCTTAATTCCCCAATCTGGTATTGAGACTCTCAAGAAAGTCTCTTTCATTCTAATCTTATATTCTGTGATCTTTCTCTCTCTCTCTCTCTCTCTCTCTCTCTCTCTCTCTCTCTCTCTCCCCCCCCCCCACTCGTTCTCGCTCTCGCTCTCTCTCCCTCTCTCTCCCTCCCTCCTCAAATAGGCCATTTTCATGTCCACCTCTATGACCTGTTTTTATGACCTCTATGACAGCTTCCCTTTCTTTTTGATAGTTCCCTACATCCTCCACCATTCACTTCAAAATCCAAGTCAGAGCCCACCTACAATGATGAGCCTGAGTTAAAAATGATACCTACTTTATCCTGAGTTTATAAGGCATGCAGAGTCAGTGTCACTACATATCAGCAGTGTTTTTATAGTGCTCGTCGAAAGTAGTATGATACAGTGGAAAGTGCTTTGTCTTTGGAGTCAAGTAAGTATAGATTTCAATATCTAACTCTACCTTTGCCTGCTATATATCACATGTAAGTATATTAGATAAGGATAAACTGCTTTTCTGTAGTAGTAAATAAATCCTGAAATCTCAGTGAATTAATGCAAGGAAGATTTATCTTACTCATACTGAGTCCAATGTGAATTGGGTGGCTTTTGAGGGTCAGACCCCTCTTCTAATCAATGACTCAGGGATGCATGTAATTTCCATCCTGTGGCTCTGCCATCTTCATATGTGGCCTCCAAGTTTATTTAAGAAGGTGTGGAGGCATCATACAAGTTGATAATTGCTTTGTCCAGAAAGTGACTCTTTTCATTCCCACTTACATTTCACTGGCTAGTACTGATCAGTGATATGGCTCTGCCTGGCTTCATTGCACCTGAGAATTGTAGTCTTCCTGCGTGCCAGGAAGGTGATAAGAAGTGGATATGAATGAGCCCTAAAGATCTCTATTACGATAGTCATTTAAATTGGCCAAGATGCCCCTGTTTCTGTCAGAATAAAATGAAATAATATACTGGAAAGTGCTGGTATCTGGCACATAGAGAAGCTCAATAAAGGATAATTGATCTAATTTCCTCTAAAGGAGCTTCTTGAAGCCCCATATATCTCCCTTTGCTTCTCTTTGGTACTGTGCTCATGCCTGGATGAATATTACTGTTTCAAATTAAAACAGGGTAATTCTCTGGGAATGCTTCCCTTTATGCCAGTCCTTGACTTGGTCCCATCTTCTCTTCAAATTTCTGTTGCTTCTTCCCAAGACACAATATACGTGATTTTGAGATATTTTTCTTAATGACTATCCAGTATAAAGTCTCTTCTTAAGATTGTGCACATAATTAGATATTTTCAATTTGTCTGTGTTTATTATCTGCTTTTAGAAACCAGTTATACATGGGTTATTCTTTGTGTAAGACTTTGATGATTAATATTCTAGGGTTGTAATCTACTATACAGGCTATCTGCTCTGTCCTTCTGTGATATATACCTTGTGCTATGTATACTTTATGTTATATACACCTATGTAATATCCCATTAATTACAAATCCACTTACTTGAGCTAATTTAAACTAGATATATTTAACAATAAATTTGGTTCCATCTACATGTATCTTTCTGTATGCTGATTTCTGTTCAATTTAAAGCATAAAAATAAAGGCATAGAAGGAAATTTAAATTAAAAGGATTTGCTAATGATTCTTTCACTCTGATATAACTGTTTGGAAATTATTAATAATATTTCTTAAACTTCTCTTTTTCCAGCTTCCATTTTTAAGGAGAAATAATTTTACCATGATCAGAAAGGGGCAGTGGCATGTTCATGGAGGACTTGGGGTCAAAGGAAATTTAAAAAAAACACTGTGCTTATAACTTCTCCTTTTCTTTCTTGCTGTCTTTACCTTTTCCACTTCGGATCTCACCTCAGTCTTTTGAGACATCCTTCAGTTAGAGAAGGACTTGGAATTGCCCCAGCACTTCATGGTCTTCAAAAGAGAGAGTGAGCTTTTGTGGTATCCTTGCTAAATGGAATCCTTCCCTCACCTTTACTTCATCTTTCCTCTTTCATCCTGTACTTCCTTGGCTCATAATGTCCCCCACCTCTTTCTCCCTTTTCTGTCATTTTAATTTTTTTAATTCTTTCTCAGCATCTATGCCTCAGACGAAATGAAACACAGTGGAGTGAAGCACAGCACCAAAAAACAAGACTTAAGGTATTTTGCTGTTATAGTTTGGACTGAGCATGAGTGCATTCAGAGGAAGTCATTCCTAGCCATGAAAGGGTATATGTCTCCATTTGGACCAAAAGATAAGGACATTTTCATAGCTTAGAGAAATTGCTTTGAGACTTTTCAGGAAATACACTATATATATATAAAAAAAGACATCAACACAGAAAGTACAGTGAGAAAAGCCTCCAGTATTTCTGCAGAATAAAGAGCTCTTGGGCTCAAATCCTATCAGTGATCACACTGGTGCCTTCAGTTCAAAATGGCAGAGAGGTGACTAATGGGTCATGCCAGAGTCTGGGACTTGTACCTGTATTAACAAAGCTATTGTGGTTTATCTCAACATTTTCCTCCATGGGAAGGCTGTTTCCTCCAGATTCTTAACCGAGAATCCCTGAAGCACTTACAAAAATTATTCCTAATATATCTTTAGAAATATTGTTGAAGGCAGGTGAATCTTCTGCCCAGAATTTTCTGACTCTGATCTTCAGAATTGCTTGGACTAAAGGGGGAGGCTGCCCAATATTTTATGCTTCTGACTTCTGAGAAAACAGTAACCCTTCTCAATAAAGGGGATGCCTACTTATTGCAATACCACAAATAACTCAAAGTACATCATTTTCCTGATTATATCCCTCCAAAGACTTCTGTCACACTAAAAAGTTCAGTCTCTTTACCAGATCCTAAAGTTTGCACATTTTCTGGCCCCTCCCTACCTCACTAAACTCACCTCTCACCTCTTTGTCTACTCTTCATCCACTCTGGCTTTCCATGTAGGATGACCATCTTATCCCTGTTTTTCTGGGATTTTCTGTTTTAGCATTGCAGGAATCCTCTCAGTCCAACAACTGGTATTATTGTTCACACCACTTCTAAGAGTTCTTGAAACAAACCTAGTTTCTTCTCTGGGTCTTTGTACTTGTGATTCTCTCTGCCTGGAATGGTGTTTTCTCATTTTTTCATGTGTCATGTGCTCTTTCTTTTTTTTTTTTTTTAACTTTGCTTTAATGTCACCCCTTCCTTCCTTACCAGTTTATCTTAGAATAGCCTTTCCTCCTATAATTTGCTATCCCCTAAATTTGTCCCTGTGCTAAACCTTTTAACACCCATCGCTCTCTAAAATTGTGCTCTGTTTATGTTTATTTGTTTGGTTTTCTCTATCAAAAAACAAGTTGTATGAGTTCAGGGACTTAGTATATTTTATTTACCTCTGTGTTCCTAGCATCTAAAAGGGTGCTTTGAACTTGGTAGGTGCATAACAAATATTAGTTGAAAGAATAAGTAAATAAACATTGAGAATAAATTTAATTAGTAATTTGGTAATAAACATTAGTTTACATTTTAAATGTTTTATTGTAAATTTGGATAAACTATATAATTTGCAACAAATAGAAAACTGGAAATAATCAACAGAACAATACCTCTCAAAGAGATGACTGGTAGAAATCCTTCACAATTTTGGAGTGTAAGTAATTCAGAATATTCTTACGTGTAATTTTTTTTTCTCCAAACTATTTGTCATGCTGGTAGAATGAATGACCTTTATTGTATGGTATTTCTGAGATTACAAATGGCAAGAATGAAGCCATATAAGGCTTTGATACTGTGCCCAAAGACGATCTCCCTTTCTTAGTCACATTTTGACCAGCGAGTAGGAAAAAAAAAGAAAAAGAAAAAAAAAACCCACACTGATTTATAGAACCTACTGGGCGAAAGGGCCTAGAAGACAGGATTAATGAAAGAAAATTATATACAGATACTTTTGTTCTAAGTGCCTTGGCAAATTTCCTTTAATTGCAAAGCTGGGATCCTGATAAATTGATTTTAAAAATGTGATAATGGTAGCGATTAATCTCTTCCTCCCCATGGTCCCGTAGCACTTGGATGTGCCTTCATCAGAGCACTTAACAATCTATCTTCAATAAGAGATACTTATGAGAGGGTCTTCTTCATCCAAAAGATGAAGAAAAGGAACAGGGCTCTGATTCAGTATTTTTTTAAAATTTTTATCTTTTTTTTTTTTTTGCTATAACATTTGTAATTGGGAGGCAGTAAGTAGTCAGTAAATACTGGTTGAATTGATAGGAGTAATTGGAATCAATGAGAAAGAATGGCATCTGCATCAAAAAAAGGAGAGTGCTTATTACATGCCCTTCTTATTTTCTTCCTTCCCTAATTTAGAAAGAAAGAAAACAAAACAAAAATGAGCTTTTGAGCCTTCTAGGTTAATAGGAAATATTTTAAAAGAGAGTAGCAGGGGAGTCAAGTCATTAAATAAATGGCTTCAAAAAGCATTCATCTTTTAGCCTAGGGTGTAATATACACTCCCCTACATCTTTGTCGATATTCCATGTTGGCAATCTTTAAAACTTTTATATTTGTTAGATGTGTAAAAAAATACTCTCTTTCAGTTTGGATTTCCCTGATTATCTGTAAGATTAAGGCTTTTCGTATTTATTTGTCTGTGTTTTTCTTTTTCTATAACCTGTATTTTCGTATATTTTGTCTTCTGGAAGGCCTATCTTTTTTTTTTTTTTCCTATTGATTTGAAGGAACACTATGAGCCTGGATATTCATCCAGAAAGTTAATGATGCCTATGATAATCTATTTTTAAAAATTATTTGTATTCATTTTTATGAGGTCAAAGTGGGTGATTTATTTCTTAGACTTTCTGGGTTTTGTATTTTTCTTAAGGAAGCCCTTCTCTACTGTAAAAGTATGTCTTCCTACATTTTTTGTAATATTTATGTAGTTTAATTTTAGCTCCTTGATCCATTAGAAATTTAATTCGATACATATCTGAGTTATAGTCTTATTCTATTATTTTCATAATAAATAGCCAATTATCCAAACATGATTTATTTAATAGTCCATCTTTTCCTAAGGGATTTGAAATACTATTCCTTTACTAATATACATTTTTTAACATTTAGTAGAAGAGTAATGGATATACTTATGTATTTTTCTTTCACTTGAACTTGAAAAAAACAAGTTCTAAAAAATTCTTGTTTACATTTTTATTAAAATACATTAAAATAATTAATTACTTTGGAAAAATTTTTCTGTATATAATAATACATGTTCCTGTTTATGAACTTGGAATGCTAAATATAAATTTATTTATTTTCTGTTTGAATTTTTTTCTAATGTAAGCCTTCATCCTTACATATTAGGTGAATTTATAGGCATTTTATTCTTCATTTGATATTGTAAATCCATTTTTGTCCACGAGTTTATTTTTTATATTTGGTTACTTTTTGCATATATAAAATTATTAATTTTGAAAAATACATATTTAGCAAGACTGTGTCCTCCTTACTGAATTCTCTCATTAGTTCTTAGCTCTCTTTAGGTGATTTTCTTGGTTTTATGGGAAGATCATCATATTATATGCACAGAATCACAGTTTTGATTCTCCCTCTCTATTATTTATAACTTATTTCTTTTCCTCGTCCTCCTGCGTTGACTTGTTCATCTGGTATAATGCTCAGTACTAGCAGTGATAGCAGGCAAATTTGACATGTCCCTGTCTTTGGTGAGAAAGTGTCATCTATTCAATAAATATTTATTAAACTTCTATTATATGCCAGAAACTGTTCTAGTTATCATTGAATAAAACAATAAACTTTTGTGCATTAATGAAGCATGATATGTAATACGCATCATAAATACACAAATTAGATAAAATGTAGACGGTGAAGTTACTATAGTTAGTGAAGAAACAGCAGAGAATAAATAAGAAGAGGACGATTGGGAGTGTCAGGCATCTGTGGGGTGTTGCAAGATAAACCTCATGAGGAACTAATATTTGAGCAGGGGTCAAAGGTAGTAAGAGGGTTAGCCACGTCAATATCTATAGAAAGGGCACTGCAGGTAGAGCAAGCGCCAGTGTAAAGACCCAAGGATAGAGTGTGCCTGGTACACCTGAAGAGCAGTAAGCAGACCATTGTGGCTGAAGCAGAGTGAGAAACTGGCAGGGAAGGAGATGAGGTTAGGCAGGTTCTGGGGGCAGACCACACAAAGCCATGCAGAAAAGGACTTTTGCTATAACTATGGACTGGAGAGCCATTATAGTATTTGGAGAGAAAAGTGACATGATCTGACATATATTTTTCAAAAAATCACTCCGGTTGTTGTTTGAAGTTTAGGTGATAGGGATCAAAGATTCTGTAAAATCAGGGAGATGATCAAAGGAGATTATTTCAACAATGCAGGCAAGGTGTGGGTCCAGGCCAGAGTGGTGACAATGACAGTACTGAGAAATAGCCAGAATATGGATATACAGTAATCCCCCCTTATCCATAGCAGTTTCAGTTACTCACGGTCAACCACAGTCTGAAAATATTAAATAGAAAATTTCATCTCACTTTATCTCATCGTCTTGGCAGAAGGGTGAGTACACCACAATAGGCTATTTTAGAAGAGAGAGACAGAGAACACAAAACTTTTTATAAATTTTGTTGTATATTGTTATAATTGCTCTATTTTAGTATTAGCTTTCATTAATCTCTTACTGTTCCTAATTTACAAACTAAACTTTATCATAGGTATGTATGTATAAGAAAAAAAACATGTAGGGATTGGTATTTATCTGCGATTGCAGGCATCCACTGGAGTCTTGGAAAGTATCGCCATAGGTATGGGAGGGCTACTGTACTTTGACGGTGGAGTACACAAAATGTCCTGCTGGGTCAACAGTGGAATATGAAAGAGAGACATCAAAGCTTGCATCCTAATATCACTTTTGTTTTTCACAACTGGAAGCTTGAGTTTCAATCAAATGAGATTATTTATGCAAGTCTGGAGGTGGGATGAAAGTTCAGCTTTTGACATGATGAATTTTTGGTGACTGTGGACAGCCATTGAAATTGTTAGGTAGACTGTTGGATACATAGGTCTGGAGTATAACTAGGAGTCATGGGCACAACTGGTATTCAAAACTGGGAGTATAAATGAAATCTTCAAGGAACTGTAGGTAGGAAAGAGAAGTGACCCTAGGAATGAGTTATGAGGCATTCTAATAAGCAAAAGAGACCAAGAGTAAGTGACCAGTGAGGTAGGAAGAAAACCAGTAGAATGTGGTATCCTGAAGCCAAGTGAAAAAAGTGTATCAACAAATGGGAGGATCAATTGTGCCAAATACTTTTGATTTGAAGTGTACTGAAAATTTTAAATCCTTATTTCAAAAAAACTTTATCATTTTTTCTTTTATTTACAGTAACTTCTCATGGCATAGGAAGTGCCAGCAGCCAGATGAAGACACCTGTCCCTATCCGCATGTGGAGGCACAAGCAGTCATTTTCTAACTTGGCATTGCTCCTTTGAGTGACATTTCCAACACCACCTAGAGGACCAGGAAATTCAGTCAGGCTGGCAGCGCCAGAGGTGGGCCTGATCAAATCCCTTTTGGCAAATTCTTATTCAGGAAATAAGAGAAAATGGAAGATCCTGGGCATACATCCCAAGATACTATAGAGAAATTTTTGGAGATAACTGCTGATTTGCAAATATGCAAAGTTTTCAAGCTTTGATTGATTTGGATCTGGAAGAAAATTGAAAAAAAAAAAAAGTGTTATTCCTTTCCTACTATAACTACCCACACAGAATGAAGAGGAGAATTTAGTAAATTAATTTTAATGATTCAACTCTCTCTTTTTAGAAACATATTCTCCTTCATTATATGGGTATTTCAAATGATCAGATCTCCAACTGGCTTCTAGTTCTCCTTCTTTCCATGGCTGTATTGCTTTCCTCTTTTCCTTCCTTCCTTCTTTCCTTCTTGCATTCCTTCCCTCCTCCCTTCTCACTTCCCTCCTTCTTTCCCTTCCTCTTTTTTTCTTTCTTTCTTTCTTTCTTTCTTTCTTTCTTTCTTTCTTTCTTTCTTTCTTTCTTTCTTTCTTTCTTTCTTTCCTTTTTTTATTTTTCTTTCTTTTTTCTTTTTCTTTCACCAAATAATCAGCAACTACATACACTATTCCAGCTCTTAGGATACATCAGTAAATTTTGCAGACATGGTTCTGACCCTCATGGAACGTAGTCTGGTGGAAGGATCAGGCATTAAAATACAACTTATACAAATGTTACAGAATTGTAATATAATAATATGTGCTATAAAATATAATACCATATCATATTAATTTTTAATAAGTCTGTAAGTTCAGGGAAGATTTTTCCAAAGGAAACAATATTTAAATTGAGATCAAAAGGATGACTAGGTCAAAAAGCAATCCCAAATATACAAGCTTCTTAGAAAATGGAAACAGCCTATATGAAGTCATAGAAAAGGAACAAAACTATCTCTAATATATTCCAGATTTAGATTCACAGCCAATGCTCTACCAAAGAGTGAATGATACTCTTTCTGCAATCTCCTTTTGTAATCTTATTCTTAAAGATAAGAGCCTGCTGTTAAACACCACAAAAATATCAGTGATATAAATAACCCAAATGCATTTTTACTCCAAAGCTTAGATGACCTATAAGCAAAAACAGCAAAAACAATGAATAATGCCCAGAGCAATGTACTTGTATTAATTAATAAACATATTGTTTCAATTTATAATACATAAACATGATTATATTATGTCCAAACATTATTATTTGCACTCCCGGTGTAGAAGTACACTTGTTAGAGTATTAGGTTTAACTTCTACGACAAATGCTCAAAGCAATAGAAGTTTAAACATAGAAGTTTATAAGTTTATCTCCTTATATCATTTTTCTCTATGCTCCCTAGAATGTTTGCCCTTATTTGCATGTTTCAAGATGGCTCATAGGAAGAGAAACAAAGTAGGAAAAAAATACATTTCTCTTTAAGAAGAGCAGCTTAGAATTTTCTTATGTAATTTCTGCTCTTAAATCAATACTTAGATGAACTTTGACACAAGGCCACACCTAAATTGGGAAATATAGTCATTATTTTGGGCAGGCATATGCCCAAGTGAAAAACATAAGAAGGCAAGGTAAGATACAGTCGATCGTCTGTATCTGAGGTTTTTGCATTGGCTGATTCAGTCATCCATGGATCAAAAATATTCAGGAAAAAAATCCTCGAAAGTTCAAAAAAGCAAAAGTTGAATTTTTCACAAACCAAGCACTATGCAGAATCCATGTGAAATAAAGTGATGTGTAGTCATACCTGGCTGTACCTGTGCAAATACTATGCCATTTTATATAAGAGATTTGAGCATCCATGGATTTTGGTATGGGGGTGGGGGTTCCTGGAACCAGTCCTCTGCAGATACCTGGGGAATTGGAGGAATTTAGCATTCACCACTACAATGAGAAAGTTTGAAAAGCACTATGATAACCCAAAGTATATAAGGATGCATGAGTCTAGCTAGGTTCCTGACCTCAAGAATGTCAGGATCCAATGAATGAGAGAGGCAGCATAAATATGAAAGAGAGGTGATGTTTTAGGAATGAGGTGAGGCCATAAATTGAGTCTGTTTGGGGAATTATCATTATAGAAAATGTAACAGCTGATCTGGACTCTGAAGTATGTGTCAGATTTCAATAGGAAGAGAGGTGTAAGAACCTTTCAGAAGACAGAAACATTATAGCAACTTCTTTGATGGATCTACATGTGCTTAATACGCTTAATGCTGCATCCATACTAAATCTGTAGTCAGATAATTTAAAGAATAACCTTAGCTACAAGTCTCAGTAAATAAACAGACTTATCCATCTTAATGTAAGAGTGAATTCTCAAAGTTTTTGAACCATAACTAGTGCTTTCCTGAGAGGTGAGATCCCACTTGATTGACCTAACAAAAAGATAGAGCTGAGATTGTTCTTAGAACCATTAATCCACAAAGTATGTAGTGATAAACATAACTTTTCCTTTTATATTCTAAAGACATTCCCCAGGGTTAGGTAAACAGTGAAGTAGGACCTATAAAATAATCTATCTCAAGAACATTACAACTTATAAAAATTGCATTGACTAAACTCTGGCATGGTGAGAAAATAGTGATCATAATTTCCATTGGCATGTCAATTCATGGTTTTTAAAATATATGTATTTACATACATTATTAGTTAATCTTTAGTATAAATCTATGATGTAGATAGAACTAATATCGTTATTTGAGTTTTGATAGTGAGGAAACAAATACTAAAAGACATTAAGAAATCAATACCAAATATGAAGAATTTCAGAGATGAGACCCAAACATTCAAATATGATTTAATACTTGTCCTTCCCAAACTCTTCTAAAAAGTTTAAGAAAAGGCATTACTTTTTATTAACTCATTTTATGAGGCCAACATTATCCTGATACCAAAACCTGGTAAGAACGACACACACACAAAAACTACAGACCAATATCTCTTATGAATACAGAGGCAAAAATCCTAAACAAAATCTAATACAATAAATTAAAAATATTATACATCATGATCAAGTGGGGTTCATTCCAGGGGTCAAGGATGGCTCAAAACATGCAAATTGATCAATATGATACACCACTTAAACAAAATAAAGGATAAAAATCATTTAATCATATCAACGAGGCAGAAAAACATTTGACAAGACACAGCATCCATTTATGATTAAAACACTTAGGAAAATGCGTATAGAAAGAAAGTACCTCAACATAATAAAGAACATATATGTCAAACCCTCAACTAATATTATATTTAATGGTGAAAAACTGAAAGTTTTTCCTCTAAGATTAGGAACAAGACAAGGCTGTCCATTATCACCTCTACTGTTCAACATAATTGTGGAAGTCTTAGCGAATGCAATCAGGCAATAGAAAAGTATAAAAGGCATCCAAATAGGAAACAAAGAGGTCAAACCATCACTATTTGTAGATGACATGACCCACTATATAGAAAAACCTAAAGACTCCACTAAAAAAAAAAACTACTAGAATTAATTTAAAAAATACAGTGAAGTTTCAGGATACAAAATCAATGTTCAAAAAGCCAAAAATCCAGAAATCGTATACCCTAATAAGTGTCAGAAAAACAAACGAAAAATAATTCTTTTGCAATTGCAATGACAGCAACAAAATGCCCGAGAATAAACTTAACAAAGCATATGAAGGATTTATACACTGAAAACTACAAGACATTATTAAAATAAATTGAGGAAGACACAAAGAGATGGAAAGATAATCTGTGTTCATGGATTGGAATAATCAACATAGTTAAAAGTGGCCATGTTACCCAAAGCAAAGTACAGATTTAATGCAATCTCCATCAAAATCCCAATGGCATTAAAAAAAATAGAACAAAAAAAATCATTACATTTGTATGAAATCACAAACGACCCCAAATAGCCCAAGCGATCCTGAGAAAAAAGAACAAGGTCATAGCTATCACATGGCCTGACTTCAAACTATATTACAGAGAAACAATAATCAAAACAGCATGGGATTGGCAGAAAAACACACACAGACCAATGGAACAGAATTGACAGCCTAGGTATGAACCCATATATATGTGCAAATAATTTTTGACAAAGGAGCCAAAATTATACAATGTAGAAAAGAAAGCCTCTTCAGTCAACCGTGCTGGGAAAATTGGAAAGCCACACACAAAAGAATGAGACTAGATTGCTATTTGTCACCATACACCAAAATTAATTAGAAATGGATCAAATAACCTAAATATAAGAACTGAAACAATAAATTGCATAAAAGAAAACATAGATACTAAACTCATGGACCTTGGTTTTAGAGAAAATTTTATGATTTTGACCTCAAAGGCAAGAGAATTAAAAGCAAAAATAAATGAATGAAACTACATCAAGTCCAAGACATAATAAGAACACAAAACATTTACTGTTGTGGGAAAATAAAATTGTCCATGTGTGCTCTCTCAGGTGGAGGACAAAAGTCAAAATTAAACATGAAGTAACTCTTCATGTGAATTATTTAAATATATTTCCCATTAGTCCTTTCCTAATCTTGCCATCATAAAAGGCATTTAAACTTTCTTTTACTCTTATTAACATAGGTGAAGAAGTTTTTTAAGCAAAAAAGATGTAGTTCCTGAGAATTCTAGTAAAGTTGGGACCTCCTCTCTCATTATCTTAATTTGTATATAGATTTTCTCAAGAATGGAATGCTAGAATATTCTGATACATGATTTATTCTGTAAGAAGAGATTTTAATAATCCATTCAATTTAGCCATAATACTTTAAAAGTTATGTTGCTACAAAAGGCTATAGATAGAAATGTAGTAATAATTCATCAAAATACCATTAAGTCAGATTAAGTAGAGATGGATATTTTGGTCAATTAGTTCAAAGTCCAAACTAATTAGTTCAAAGTTCTAAAAGTTAGAACATTTTAATAAAATATCTCTTTAACATTTTAGTAATAACAACGTACAGCCTAAGTGGAAATTCTGTTGGGTATATTTTAACAAATGTTTTTAATTTGCAGTGCATACAAACAATACCTAAAGGTTTATTAAATAAATCTTCAATATTCTTATTTAAAATATCCCCTTGCTTAAAAGAATCGTTGTTCTTCAGACTAGAAATCACTGAAAAGACAATTTTAGGTAAGGCAATTGTTTATAATTTAAATTATTGGAATAAGTGAAGTCCTGTATTGAAGCCAATATACGTCATGATGCCTTTGATGTATGTATGATTTCTAATAGTAATAGTTACTGTTCATTGTGGAACTATATATGCCACCCGCAGATACATATGTCCATGTGTTTGTGTACATATAACATCCTCATAGTTACACTGAAATGTGGGTTTTATACTTCCCATTTTACAGATGTGGGTTCTGAGGGTCAAAGAGATTAAGTGACTGGGCCAAAGTCACATAGTTTATAAATTAGGCAAACAAAATTAATCTCAGGTTTGTGTGATTTTACAATCTATGTCTTTTCTGCTATATCACAATTGTGTTTTATACATGTATGTAACTGTGTCAAAGAAAAATCGTACCCTCACAAGAATATCTGGATTGATAGCAGTGTTCTATCTCTTGAGTAATAATTAAGCTATTGTTTGGATTATAACTATTATTCTAGACTATGTTTTCTTTTTCACTTTTCTGTGAGATATAGTTTCATGATAAAATGTTAAAATAAATATTGTGTCTTCTAAGATCTTTGTGGCTAAGAAGTTCATATATCAGTTGCATTTTGGCAATAATCTGCTCTTAGGTAAATGGGGATAGACCTCAATTTATAGCAAGTCTTTGTCTATTGGGGTAAAACAGAATACTGTGGTAACATCCCATAATGTTAATTTAGGAGATGTAGCTCTGAGGTGGGGAAAGTAGGAGTGGATAAAAGAGGAAAGCACTTATTGATAGTCAATGATATGCAACTAGGTGCATTGTCAGTTGTTCGCTCCTGAAAACAACCATTAACAGTAGCTATTATGAGACTTATTTTCAAAGAGTTTAGTACATTTCTCACATTTAAGTAGCTTAACTTTGATTTACATATAGATCTGTCTGACAGCCAAGTTTGAGTAATTATTGAGGAAACAAGGATTCCAGAGTTAAGAGCAATCAAATAAATCGACAGTGGTAGGCACTAGTCCTTGGCCCCCAAGTATCCATATTGCATTCCTTTTGGAGATCTTACCTACCGGGATCTGAAAACTTATTATCTGGAGTAGCAAAGTGGGATTAAATTAACACCAATGGCAGAAATATTGGCTGCAAAATGATGCTGAAGGAAAAAAAGTCATCCGTATGTGGTCTGCCACTAACCTGAGCAGGAATATACTGTGGTTTGAGCAAATTGTGTTCTATGACTATCTCTGTGTCCAAACTCTTGTGTCATTTCAATTAACTTCCTGACAGCTAGATGACTGCATGTGAACATACTTTGGACAATGTAAAACCTTTTATAAACACATTATTATTTTATACTTCCTGTGTCCAATTTGCAACAGGGCCAGGCATTTAAACTACAACACTGCTTTTCAAAATTTTTTTTATTAAACTTATTGGTGTGACAATGGTTAATAAAATTATATGAGTTTCAACTCTACAATTCTATAATACATTATCTGTATATTGCATTGTGTGTTCACCATCCCAAGTCAAATCTCCTTCCATCACCTTATATTTGACCCCATTTACCCTTATCTACACCCTCCAATTCCTTTCCCTCTGGTAATCACCATACTATTGTCTGTGTCTGTGAATTTTTGTTTGCTTTTCTTGTGTGTTTGTTTGTTGCTTTCATTTTTATATCCCACATATGAGTGAAATTATATAGTTCTTGACTTTCTCTATCTGATATATTTTGCTTTGCATTACAGTCTCAAGATCCATCCATGTTGTCACAAAAAGCAGTATTTCATCTCTTCTTATGGCTAAATAGTATTCCATTGTATATATGTGCCACATCTTTATCCAATCACCTAACAAAAGGCACATATTCATTTCATTTGTGACTTCTGCCCCAGTTATATTGAAGATAATAAAAGAGAAAATGGAGCTTGCTGTATCTGAACTAACATTGGAGCAAACTAGCTGAAGCTTACTCACTGGCTAAAATGAAGAGTGGAAATATAAAGTTTCAAAGCTAAATCTTTGACTGTGTATCCAGATTTCCTTTTGCTTTCTGCAATATGCCAATTTGATTTAGTTCAGGTTTATCGAGTCTTAATTTTGGGAGAAAAATTTCTAGATAAGAATCCAACATAACTGGTACTAAGGTCTCTACTCGTCTGATTTCTTCTTTTTTTTTTTTTTGTAGTAGAAGTAGTAGTGGTTTTTCTTACTAGAACAGGATTATTTTTCATCATTTAGTTATATCCCAGCTTGTTCCAGAGAGTGTATAAATAGACTTCCAAGAATATCCAATGATGGGGAAAAGCAATATGGAGTGATCACTTTAAGTATTTCTCTTGTCCTACTAAAGTTCTAGGCAAAGGAAAGTGGCTACAGGAATGATTATGTTGTTTGCTGCTTTCTTTTGACTCACTGCCTATAAAGAATAACCTTGTAATGTGACTAAAGTGTCATGAAATAAAGTTTAGAAATACCAACAGCTGGGCAGTAGGCTGAGGCCATAAACACAGATACCTGCAGAACAAATATGCTTTTTGAATCAGAAGCCAGAGTCCAAATACACTGGGCCCTCTGAAGCATCTTTAATATTTACACAGTAATCTGATTAGGGAGTCTCCTTACTTTTATCTTTTCCACTGATTTAGTCACCTATTGGCAACTTCCCGAGCTCCAGTAGGGGTCAGGAACCCCCTAGGGCAATTTGTGCTGAAATCACAGAGAATCAAGATGGAACGACTTTATTGGTGCGCTCAGTGCACACCCAGGGACCTGGGGAAGCAGACGGTTCACCATGATGTACTTTTGATTCCTCTGTGCAACCTGGGTTCATATGCCTCCTGGGAAGCTGGCTGAATCACCTTCTTGGAAGGAGTCATCATTTTGATAAACTTTCCTGCCAAGAAGGTTTATTTTCAACTAATATTTTGTGGGTTTTTTTTTTTTTTTCATATTTCTGGTTAAGTCTTCTTTGATTGTTTGGGCCTGGGTAAAGAGGCTGATATTCTTAATGGTTATTCCTTCTATATGGATCAAATTCAGGTTTGGCATCATTCTGGCTCTTATGCTCCAAATTACTTGCACACATTTTCTATGTAGAGTATGTTCCTTTTAGTTTGGAATTTGACTGTTGTTCTTTTAGTAGTATATTTTATTAGACTTTTAAATGAAGTCTAAGCTTTTTTGAACTTTGTATCACCAAAGTTATAGGAGGATGTATTATGGCTATTTCCTTAAAAAGGCGGCCTTTGGGGCAACAGACCCTGTGACTAACTGCCTGATCACACATTAAATGTCCCTTCTTACCTCTTGGGCATCCCCATCCAGACATGCCCTCCATTAAGATTTTCTATTCCTGAGGCTTATCATAATAATTAATTTAAACATAAAAAATCAGTAATCAATTGATTAGTTTTTTCATTATTCAGACATTCTCAAGATGAGGAATATAAATAAAATTGGAAGAGGACCCATTACTTTCAGACACAAAAAATAAATAAATAAAAAGTTGAGGGAGAGCAGAGAAAAACAACTAACCTGTAGAGATCTTCCACTATGTGCCAAACCCAGGGAACTGGGGGAGCAATTCCTTGACAGCACCAAGGAATAGGAGGTACAGTGGTGAATAACACAGACAGGATCCCATGCCATTTAATCCCTAGTTATTATCAAGCTAGTTATCATCATCAAATTGTCCCCCTTTGTTTCCATTTTATAGCTGAGAAAATTAAACCATTTGTGCAAGACCATTCATTTGCAGAGGTTACATTGGAATCCCATATCTGCTTTATATTTCAAAGACAGACTTATTTCTACTATACTACATGGTGCTCTGTCTCCTTTTACTTCCAGATCAGCAAAGCTGGAATAAGCTCTATCTCTAACCTTCTATGGGTGCCATGTATTCTTCATACTAAAATTTCATTCATCTCCCACCTTCTCCCATATGCTTAGAGCAGCTACTAAGCAATCATCATGCTCAGTGGCTATATGTTGCTCCTGGGTCCCTGGCCATTTTGTCTTTCTTCCTACATTTCAGATTAATCACAGAAGTAACACAAAAAGTTTTCAGGGGAAGCCACTCCAGGACTTGGGATTTATATTGGAATTTATATTTAAGAATAAACCATGGCCTATACTCTGTACTCTTTGCTAGGGCAATTCACAGTACCCACTTCTACCAGCCTGAATAGAGATATGGAACAAGTAGTGTGGCATAACCTAACAAGCACTGGTCAGTGAATCCAGATCTTCAGGTTCCATGTCCAGAGTGTGTGACCAGAGAAAGTCACTTGGACTCACATGAGGTGTTTTGATTAGATTACTAATAATCATAGACCTTCTCCTGAGTAACTATCTGTCCCTGTGATCCCATAATGCAGGAAGTACAGTCAAAAAATCTTATTGAGGTCAACAGATTTGCCGAATAAGAGGAAAGGAGACACAAAAAAGAAACAAAAATAGATGTGGAGGGATAGTACTTAACATATTGGCACAAAACTAGGACAAGTGTCTCCTTCTCATTTTCCCAGAGCTTTGTAGGTACAGGTCCCTTTCACAGCACTTGAAGAAACAGATCCCATCGCTTCAGGCACTCTGGGGTTGGAGGTAACAGAAGAAAAGGGTCTTGTTTTTTCTCTTTTGCTCAGGGTAAGAATATCTTTTGAGATGAGAATGCTTTGTTTGTTTGTGTTTTTTTTTGCTACTTTTGTTGATTTTGTCATTGTGTTATTCAGTGTTTGTGTGCTTGTTATCATAAAAGGCTTTGGGAAGAGTTTTGTGGGTTTTGTTAAATCAAGGAACTAGTTTTAATTTAAACTCAGTCAAATAAAATTTCTGATAACAGAAATGTATTTCTGCCAACATATCTCTCGATTTGGATTCTTTATTGTGTAGAGTCAGATTCGAAAAAAAAAGGTTAGAACAATTTGACAAAACAGTCAGTCATGATGACAGGTAGATATTAGAGAGGGATCAACTTTGCTTTCTTGCTTCAACTTTCTTCTTTCCTGTGAATTGTGAAAGGGAAAACTACATAGACCTAGGGAGAGTTAGCAGGAATTTGTTACTGAATACATGTGCTTCCTTTAAAATGGTTTGCATCTAGATATTCTACATCATGGAAAGCCACTAGAAAGCTTGGTTATATGTACACAGAAATATATTGAAATACAAATATACATGTCTGTCTCTATATATTGACCTACATTTATTAGTCAAACAGTGAAAGAAAATCTATTTCTGTAATAAAGGTCTTAAGCCAAATTTGTCACACAGACGAGGGCTTACTTTGTTCTTTGAATCATCCCTGAATGACCTGTGTACAAATTACTAAACCCTAAAGAGTTAAAAGTGTTTGTTTCACAGGAAATTGGAAGAAATTTATGTGCGCAAGTGAAGCTGAAAGGTCGAATGTGTGACTCACATCTATTGACAGATGGAATGAGCATAACATAAGCAGACAGTGACTAGAAAACAAGCCGGTTGTGTGAAAGTATTTTTAGAGACTAATTTCTACCCAGCTGTGTCATCTATGAATGGGAGAAGTTTGAGAAAGTTACCTAGGGGTGTCTGAGCTTAATCAGGTGAAAGTTAATGATATTTATTTAGCTGAAATATTCACTTAACTATGATGTGCAAACATAGCTGGTATTTGAACTAATTTTCAGGGAGGTTGGATTGTTCTTTTATCAAAACGATATAATATTTTGTATTAGGATCTCATTTTAGTGAGGAAACCTGATACTTAGAGTCTCTACATCACTGATAATTTCAGAATACTACCAACAACAACAATAAACAAGTTTTGGCTACTAGTGTAAAAACCAAGTGTATGATCTCCAGAGTCAGAGTCCGTGGTGTGAATTCCAGCTCTGCTACTTAATAGATCTATGATTTGAGACACGTTAACATTTATTTCTGTGCCTCAGTTTTTTCCCTTATCTATAAAAGGTGAATAATAACATATGCTTCTTGCAGTGCTATTCATTAATGAGCTCTCTTAAATGTCATGCACTTTTCCAGATCAGAGGATAAAAATCTTTACTCTCATGCAGCCTGTTTTCATTCTAGTTAAGGAGGAATATACAATAAACAAACAAATATGTACAAATAAGTATATCAGGTAGTGACCAGTGCTATGGAGAAAAATGAAGCTGGAAAGTACTTTATTTATGGAGAGTGCTATTGCAGTTTCAAGAAAATTTGAGGAACTGATATATATTAGATCAGTAACAGTCGAGTCCATGGGAATTAACATTTGCCTCTGTAGTAGGCCTGGCCAGGTAAGATACTTCATCCTCCAGACAATAATAACTGATTAAAGGAAGAATAAAGCCAATATGCTCCAATCTATGTGAATCCTGGGAGTTGTATTAGAGATATTAGAACGATTTTGGGAAATCTGAATCTGGAAAAACTCATGCCTTTGAAGATTTTGACAGCCATGTTAACACCTTGTGTAACTTGAAAATAAATACAATGTAGAGATAAACGAAGTCAAAAATAGAGACTATGTCCTTATGGTACATTTTGAGTTTTCACCTCAAGTCTTATGTACCTTTGACATTTTTTATTATATAGGCCAATAGTTTCCCTTTATTAATTACTTTGTTTTGAGTTGTGTTTTCTGTCATTTGCCACCAAGAGTCCTGACAGGCACAAGTGCAATGAGGTGTGAGAATCATTTCTTGACAGAACATGCATCTTAAGCTTGACATGGAGATAACCGATATTACATGCAAGGAAAAGGATTTATTTTTTTTCCCAGATAGGTGGCTCTAAGATATGAGTGAAACTTCTTAGCTTTCACAGCTTGGATCTCCTAAGTATATTGATAGTCACATTAACTTAAAAGGGACTCTAAAATGAGAAAATATTTGTGCTAATAGGGAACTGAGGTGTCCCATCCAAGTACTAACCAGGCCAGACCTTGCTTAGCTTCTGAGATCAGATGGGATCGGGCTTCTTCAGGGTAGCATCACTGTAGGGAAACTAAGAATTTTAAGTCCAACACTCTCTAATTCTGGATAAGGAAATTGAGACTTAAAATAATGAAGGGATATTTATCTCATATTATAAAGCTACTTTGTGGCAAAATATACCTAAGCCTTCTGTCCTCCAATGCATTGCTTTTTCCACTTCAATATTAATTCTGCCTCCACTTTCTCTCACATTCATCCCCTATCACAGGAGTGTATAATAGTATTTCCTTTGGTGAATTACATTTCCTTAAAAGCAGGGACATTAAAGGGGGCAACACACTGAGTAACCATTGCCATCGTTACTGTTACTCATCACTTTATCTTTTGTAATACAGTCTTAATACTGAATTCCATAGTAATGCACTTCTTCTTATGACCTCCTATCTACTGGATTAGCAACAAACGACACCTTCTTCCTTAGGTTACATTTTCTGCATGAGAAAAATTTAAAAGTACCATGAGTTTTCTTCTTGATCATTGATTTTGTGGTTTAGAAAACTCACCCTGCTTCTAAACAAGAAGATATTTAATTCCACATCTTTAAGGTCCATAAATAAAACAATCATCTTCATTATTTTATCCTTTTGCATAGAAAATCTGGTGTGTTTGATATTGAAGCAATATGAATCACATTCACCTCTTAGTACCTATCTGTCTTTGCACATGTTTGTTAACATTTTTGACTCTCAGTTTCTTCATCTATAAAGCAGAAATAATCACGTTTTCCCTGTCAACCCCTCATGGTTGCTGTGAGTTGAAAAAAAGAAGTACTTTAAAAGATAGAGCCTTCAACCTTGTTGTTATTAATCACTGCAGAATCGTTAATTTCCTACCACTGTTTTGAAATGATGAGTGAAAAATACAGCAAAACACCGTTAGTGCCAGAATCGAGTGAAATCTCTGAGCCTATGAATTTTTGATGAAGAAAGCACCTGAGCAATCATCTTTTATAGCATTTTTAAAAGTCTGTGTTCCTCAGAGCTTTCGCATGTTATAATAGGAGATACTAAGTCCAACTTACAGAGCTCTGGGTCCCCGTTTTCCTTTCAAACTGAGTACAGTAGTTCACTTTTATCTTTCTTTTTTTTTTTCCTTTGGAGTTTCTCCTGAGATACAGTTAGAGGAAAGAGCTTCTGGATATTCTGACTGACTTCCCCTCCCTGCCTCCCGCACAAACAACAAAGTTTGAAAACTCTGGATGAAGCCCAACCTCATCAGATGATAAAACTGAGTCTCAATGTTGGTGAGTGATTTTCCAAGTTACCAATTCCCACTTCCAGACAAGGGCAAAGTAAGGATTAAAACATAGATCCTGACTTCTCAAACTTCACCATCTCATCATTCAACCTCATCCTGTTATTGGAAAGATTTCCAAATTCAGCACTGTCACTTTGGGTTTTGTTTTATTTTGTTTAGGGGGACATGGTATATGAGTTGTATTATAGGATTGATCCACATAGGACTAGAAATCCCAAAAGTTTGGCATAAATTGATTCTCCTCTCACTGTTCTTGGCTTTCATCAAACTAAACATAACTAGTTATTATGCAAGTTGAGGCATCAATCTAGAGTTTCAATTTAGGAAATATTTTGCAAGATTAAAATTCAGATGCCATGTATTATTTTGTGAATTGTCAGTGATTTCTTCTATTTATACGAAAGCTAAAATCAAATAGAATTTAATATTTTACACTGAACTTTTTAAAAAAACTTTCATAGTCCCTCATCAGTAAGGTGACCACAGAATTTATTGCACAAATAAGGGCAGTTTTGAGAGTTATAAGAAACACAATTAATAACTACTCTGGGAACACTGGCATGTAAAATAGAGCTCTTCAAGGCCAGTTGGGAAATGTGATCACCCTGTTCATTAACCATCCTATAGATGTGCTTGAGATCAGTGAGGCTAAAATATCAATTGAACATGGCTTTCAGTCCCAAATATTGAAGGATTGGTACTGTGTCTTTTTTTTCCCCTCAAGAAAGAATGGCAACAATAGTAACAGCTTCAAAATTAAGCACAGGTTTCTCTTTGTCTCTCTGTCTCTGTCTCTCTTACTCCCGCTCCCTCTACACACATACACACACACACACACACACACACACACACACACACACACACTTTTTTGCTGCATATTGTTCCTCCTCATTTTGTACACAAATTCTAAAAGGAATTTATTCTTAATGTTAATTTTTTAAACAAAATTCTATTGAATAACACACTTGATACAAATTATATAATTGGTTTAAACATGACTAAGATACACCTGGTAATTTCCCCATACTTCCTCTTTCAAAAGGAAGATGAAACAAAACAAAACAAGGACAAAAACTTTAAATGATAACAAAAGATACTTGACCTTAGTAAAGGAAATAAGGCCCAGAGACATTTTAATGTTTTTGTTTTTATAATGGTGATTTACAACCAAAGTATATAGATACTTGCTTTCGCTAAAATTTCTGGTTTGTAGGTTTAATATTTTGCTGATACTGATTCATTTCACTTAAATTACTTCATACTTTTTAACAACGAAAAAAGCAAAAAGGTGTTTATATAACTTCTTAGCCTATTACAATATACCTGCAGTGTTGCTCTTGATACAAAATATATTGGATAGGAAAATTTATGTGCATGAGAGATAAGAAAAAAAAAAAACACTTGAAACATTGTAGAAGAATTGCTTTTCACAGTCATTCTCTGCAATTGAACTTTTCAATGTAAACTTCATGAGAATAAAGAATTTAACTGTTTAGTTTACTGTTGCATATCCTGGGTCTGTCAGAGTGCCTGGCATATAACAAGCAGTCAGTATATACTTGTTAACTACATAGAGGCATGAATAATTAATCATCACTAGCTAATTGATATGTACTTTTTGTGGGTATCAATCACTATTTCAATGGAATCTAGGGTAGAGTTGATGTCATATTTCCAAATATGAACAATCTAATATTTCAGTCATGGCCTTCTGGTTTATTGGACATTTTTTCCAATTGTAGGACAACTACTAAACTAGCAAATTTAAACTTAGGACACTCAAACCACACTTTTACATGTGGAAAACTACTGGGACACTATCAACTCTATGTAGCATTCATTGATGTCACATCATCCTTCACTTTCTAGACAGGATTCATTTATGGCCAAGGTGCAAAAATTCACCATAAGATCCCATTTATAAATACTCGTAGAGCATATGTCCTACTATTTCAGAAAAATAAAACAAGAACTATGTTCTCCATTCATTTAATGTTTTTTAATGACATTCGGCCACTTTCAAAGACCTGCCTTCAACTTTCCCTCACTTCCTTCCCTTATACAGAGATGAAGAGGAAGGAGAAACAATAACTTATGTGTAGAACATTTGATTTTTATTAGTAAAACTTAAGACATTCTGAACAAACAATGGACACTTTTAGTGGTTTCTGCAGAAGGAGGGATCTTGATGTATATTAAAAGTAAAATAATTTTCATTGATAAATAGTAACCTAATTTTAACCAGTTTATCAGCAACAATCTTATGTAATTAATCATCTTGTTTCGATTTTCTTGTTCTTAATTTACCATTTTATTTAGAGGTTCCTTACTATAGTTTCGGGAAGTGGCTTTCACACTTTTTTGACTGAAAATTGAGAAGACACACATTTAATTCATAGCCAGTCACACACACATAACACACATAGATAATTAAAATAAAAATTCTTGAAGCAATACTTATTATGTGTAAAACATTCTCATATTTCCCATTTTATTCTAACATGACACTTATTTAAAAATATTAGTCCTTTAGTTTCTATTTACTAAATTGGTTTTCAATCTATTAGTGAGTCATAAAAAACACGTTTAGAGAAATTCTCATAGCTATGATATAAAAAAATAACAATAGTTATTATCATTTTATTTATTATTATATATGTATTTGTTATATTTATTTATTATATATAATATATTATATGTATTCTATAATTATATTAATATATACTACATATCTTATTATTACTATTAAAGTCCTTCAGTCCTGAATAAAAGAATATAGTGTTACATAATGCTCATAAACAAAAAATGTGATGAGAAATATGTGTCTTTAATTTTCAGTTGCCTCTAAGGTAGATTGAGCTTTCCAACATGGCCACAATAAGCTATCTCACTCTCCATGTTCTTACATTGTACTATTGATACTCCTCCTATTAAAATATGGAATCTCTGTAGGCCTATGTCTATGACGAAAGTGACACTATATGACTAAGTCATATAAGATGATACAGTTTCTACCAAGAAGCTCACCCTTAGAACCTAGTCACCAGGCTGTGAAGAGGAAGAAAGATGACATAGAAAAGCCACATGTAACTATTCTGGCTGACAGCCCTTAGTGAGGTTCAGTCACAGCTGACATCATTGTCTAGACCTGTGAGTGGGTGAGTTCTTAGACAATTTCAATCCTAGCCTTCGAGTCACTTCAAGTCTCTGAGTCTTCTCAGCTGAGATCTCAGGCATTGTCAAGCAGAGATAAGCCATCTGTGATGTGCTTTTTCTAAATTCTCAATCAACAGAATACATGAGCATAATAAAATGATTTTTATTTCAGGCAATTAAGTTTGTTTTTGTCTGTTATGCAGCAATAACTGACTGTAACAACTTCCATTTCTCTTCTACTTTTGGAATGTTACAAATTGACATAATTTCTGAAATAACAATTAGAATATACACGAAGCAAATTACTAGTTTAAACCAAATTTTAAGAGAAGACCATAAATAAGCTAAGGCCCATCATTAACTGTAAAATATTCCTTTTCAAATGTTGTTGAATTTTCTTGCTTGAATTATCCAATTATCTTTGGAAGGAATAGTTAGCTTTCCAGGAATAATAGAACCACAGCAACAAGAGGGCACATGTAATGTGTGGTGAAAGAGTTAATATAAACTATAGCCAAGTTTACTGCTAGAAATAAAATGTTTGTGTACTTATGTGTTTTTAGTATCCACCTTTAAAGAGAATAATTGGTTAATTCAAAATCAAGAAACTGTGTCTATATATACTTTCACGAATAATCATTATTAATTTAATAATAGCCTAGGATTGATTGTATGAGAGCTTAGATTGTGCTTGTCTTATGCTCAGCTATATTCTTAGAAACTAACACAATACATATTTATTGAATGAATGAAGAAAATGCTGCCTGAAGCAACCCATAAACCATTCTTTCCTTTCCTCCAACACTGTCTTGTTCCTTCAAGGAAGTGTAACATGAATGAAATACAAGCTTAATTATAAAAATTAAAATGAGTATAAGTGATTAATCATTTCTATAAGTGATTATTTAAGAAAGCAGATAACCTTTAAAAAATGTGAGTCGGTTTCCTTATCTACAGATGTATAAGCAAGGCCTTAATTAATTTTTCACTGATTGCTAGATTTATTTTACTTATATTACTTTGCTTAGTTTTTTTTCCCTCTCTATAAAGGATAATCCATAAGCATATACATCACTTTGACATCTACATGTCCTTGAGAAAATAATCATAGCCTAATCCTCGTGAGTCTAGCATTTACATAAAACATTGTTATTCTATTTTTAAAAACATGATGAATTTGATAGTAATTCTGCATATAATGATTTATAAGTATAAACACTCACTTTTAAAATATACAGAAATCAGAAAGTATTATATTTTATTATTCCAGTTTCTTTATAGTCTCTGGTGTTTTCAGCTCTTAATTCCTACTATGCAAATATATTGTACTTTTTCTTTATGTTGAAGAATATTTTTGAATATGATGGGAAATATGAAAACACAAGATGTTACATTACAGAAATACTCTATTTAAAGCATCTTTGTGGATTTAAACACTGTACTCACTGTACAGTTTGCGTGTTAAAAAATTCTGTTTATAGCGACTGTACAAGGCTATTTTAACCACGTTTCCTTTTCTCTACTGTGAGTCTTTGATATTCAGTATCCAGTATCAAATGATCTTTAAAGGGGTATGTGTATCTGACCAGTTTAATTTTTAAATTAATCACCTGGCCAATTTAATGGTAAAAGCAGTCGTTTCAAAAATAACATATCACACCAGCTTGTTCAGCTCCTGATCCCTTTGGCCAGGGAAGGAAAAATGAGAGGAGAGCTTAAAAGGCACTCAGCCAACTAAAGCGTGATTGCTGATTAAATAATTGTTTTACATGATTGAAGTCAAATTTATTTGCTTGGTTCAACATAGCTTAAAATAGATTTTGGAAGTCAGTCCTTTAAGCATTGCATGTTCAGATGCATGCTAACCTAATGAATATTCATAACTCATATGGCATTTTTGAATGGAGTAAACTGCCTGAAACATTTTTCAAAATCTGGTTAGCGAGAAATAAATTCTTAAAAATTATATGGTATGAAGATTCCATATATGACAGGGGAAGTTAACCAAAAATGTTATGTCTCTAAAGGCTAAGATGGGGGGAAGATGAAGAGGATAGAGGGAAAGAAGCACTTTGAATAGGGGATGTTCAGGTTTCCATTCCGGAGAGTAAGTTCTAACTCCTCCCTAGATGGGGGAGGAGACAGAAGATGGGGTGGCAGAGAATGTTGGCATGTCCCAGCACCTCAGATAAGGGAACGGCTGTGGGATATCAGGTCGATAGGGGAGTTCGTATGAAGGTCATCTCAGAGACAGCATTGAGCAGCAATTTTCAAGAGCCAGATAGCCAGGACTGGCAGTTGGCAATAGCATTATCGGTCATAGGCACAATTTAAAAAATGACAACCTCTATGGATTAAGACTTCAGCTTCCTCCATGTTTAAATTTCTGTAGGTAGATAAAGAGTCCCAAAATTACTCAAATTGGAATTCCTGTGTGTCACTGTGAAAGCTTTCAGGCAATTAAATCTGATTTAGAGTAAAACAAAACAATGATATCTCTTGTGTCTTTTGATTGTGAAATAAATTTCATACTTGTACAAATATTTCTATACATATCTACATCTGTATCACTCTGAAAATATGATAAGGAGGTAGATAGATAGATAGATATTCCTGATCTTAGGTATTCAAAATGTAGGTCATTGTTAGAAATAATAATTCTTCAGAACATAAAATACATAAAATATTCCAGCATATAAATTGGGTCATTATTCTCACTGTGAATGCTAGTTCATTTTAGTCACAACAAAACTATATGTACATATTTCTTTAGATTCATTTTGTTACAGTGTAAGGAATTCTACATATCTCCAACTCAACTATCTCACAGCAACTTACTTCTATAATTTTATTGTTCTAGGGGAGTTCTAAGTCCCACATAGGCTACCATGAATTGGGAATTTAAATGTCATACCAAATATGCAAAATTTTGATCATTCTGATGATTAATATATATAGCATGTATCATATTTCAAAAATAACATAGATATGTTTTTCAAGCTTGGTTTCGAGAAGTACTTAAAAGGATTTTTTGTTTTTGTTCATGGTTATATTCTCAATAAAATGTCTTAAATATTAATGAATTAATACAAAATTATTCTACTTTCAAAGAGAATAAATTATTCTCCGCATTTCCAGATTGTTGAAAATGCAGGGACCCATTTTATAATAATCAACAATGGCATTCCTAGACCTAGCTCTTTACAACCCTTATTTTTTTTTACATATATATTGTTGAACAACTTGAGGCTTCTTTTTGCACCCAGAATTGGGATTTCCATAAGTCAACTCCCAAATGAACATTTAATAATGTTACATGCAGATGCTGTTTTTCCAACCAGCAGAAGAATTTGATCGGAATCATCATCTTTGGCTATGGTGTCTGTAATTACTTAAATGCTTCATATATGTTTTGCTGTCAAATTAAAAAAAAATGATTAAGAAAGAATTTTGAAGCTAGTGATAAAAGAGTAGGTTTCTTTAACTGGATAAAATAGAGACGAATGTGAAAATCATTAGTCTTCCAGAAAGAGGTGATTCATTAGCCTCAATTCAACTCTCATTGAACTCAAGCTGGTTGCTGTTGACTATTCAATTTTGAATACAAAAGAACAAGTGATAGCACAGATTTGAAAAATTGTAGCTAAACTTTGAAGTCAAGCAGAGATTCTATATATTTATCCTATGCACACAGAAATTCTTTAATAATGTGCAAATCTTTTACCCATTTGACTTTACTTCATGCTTTTGATTGACGGGAAAAGTAGAATCCTCCAATTTCTCAGTGTATCTGCCTTAATTTAATATGTGCAGTGTAGACAGTGTTGGCTTTGAAGTTGGGAAATAATTTGGTTGCAAATCTTGACTCTTCTACTCATGTGTAACATTGGTCATCCTAGAGACTGTCTCAAGTTTTCAAAGAGTTATAAAGATAAAACAACCATTTTAAAGTGGTTTATGTGGTGCTTACTTGTGGGTCAAAAACGGTATTTTCTTTCACTTTAGACTAACCTATGTTCCATTGTGATTAGAGTTATCTTCCTTTTTCCTTTCTGCCTGTCTCAATATTATACATTTTGAAGGACTTCGAAAGCATCCTATCTCGGTTTTAAAATTCATTTCAGAACACCTGCATAAACACAGACACATTTATAGATATCATATAAATGTGTATATATCTATATTATATATTTTTCTTATTTATTTGTTTTTACAGCTTTTTGAGATATAATTGACATATAAGCATTGGTAAGTTGAAGGTATATAACATGTTAATTTGATACATTTATCTATTACAATATGATTACTAGTGTAATGTTATCAAACACCTCTATAAGGTCATATAATCAACTCTTGTGGTGACAAAATTTAAGATCTACTCTTTGAACAACTTCCAAGTATACATTATTATTAATTATAATTACTATCGTGCACATTAGATCCCTAAAATCTATTCATCTTGTGACTAGAGGCCTGTACAATTTGACCAACAATATAGATCTATATTTTAAAAAGTTATCCTTGAGATACCTAAATCTATGTCTATATACTCACCTTGATTCTCTCTCATAAACACTTTTATTTTGTTGCTATGTTTGAAAGTTATATGTTTACTTAATTTATCTTACCAAAAGACAATTAATTCTTTCAGGACAGTGACTGTGTCATAGTCAATGACTTGTCTTAGATACGTTGGCTGACTAAGTCAGCATTAAATGTCATGGTCTGAGATTGAAGAGAGCTCTTCAGGGACCCAAGGACTTGCTTCAGGAGGCAGAGGAAAGGTGTGCTGTGTACACAGATTGTTACTCACCTAGTGGTGATAGTGGTGATTTGGCCAGATGGGCATGTAGATAATTCCATTCATTAATTACCGAGGACTCCTCGGAGTGTGCTTTCTCTGGAATTGGGTACAGTTTCTCCCAATCTAGACACCAGCCTGGTTAGCTCTGGAGAAAGAAAAGAAGGCCTGAATGGCTGACTTGGCTAATTTAGTGAGAAAAATTACTTTTAAGAAAATCCTTTTCAAAAATCCTGAATTTTCTGGCTTATTTACCTACACAGCCAATGTTCATAGGAGGTGCAGCTAAAAGTCCATTTCACCTGCACCATCCAGGGAAGCTGGACAAGGAGGCAGGGACGTGAGGTTACATTTTATTCGCATATGACTCAGCCCCAACCTCATCCTTGGCAATGCTTGAGTGACTCATTTTTTTGGCACTGTCTTTGTTAACTCCTGGGATCAGAAGAAGTGTCCTGTTTACATAGCCTCACATATGGCTGCTCATTCAGTTTTTTGTTTTGAAGAAGATGAGAGATGTCTGCTTCCATCCTCGCAATTGTTTGGTGGTGTTCACTGACCAGAAAAATGACTTGGTTATGCTTCCCCTCCCACTCAATGTCTTATCCTCTTCCTGTCAGCAGGCCGACCCTTCCCCACAGCTTTTCCCATGATTCCTCAAGGTAAAACACTTTTTTTTTTCCCTTTTCAGATTAAGTGTCGAAGGCCTGGATTGTTTACGTTAGCTCCTATAGCATACTTTTAATATGTAATCCTTTCCTAAGATCCAGGGGTGGATTTTAACACAATTTCCAATTCTTATAGTTTGAACAGCATTATTCTTCTTTTTAGAAATGATTCTTAGGCTTCAATATAGATGCCACATAAATGGGGACCTCTCCTAAAGTAATATTCACTCCAGGGATGAGTAACAGGCTGGCAGCAAGGTGGTCTCTAGGGACAGTGCCATCAAAGACACTAGTCAGAATATAACTAGAATTCCTCCTCCGCCCCAACCCCTACAACCTGCTCTCCCTAAAGCATTCTGAATTTATAGTCCCTTGCCCCCACACACACCCGCCCTAACAGAGAGAAAATGACAAGCAGAAAAGTGCTCAGAGGCCCACCTACCTATAGCTAACTGCCTCTGATCATTCGAGCTCAGCCTCATATGACACTGGTCTTTAGGGACTTGCTCCCTATTGCAATGTCATTATTTGGGCCCCCTGTCGCAGCGTTTCCAAGGTAAAGAATAGCTTTCTTCCTGAAGCTTTGGACAAGCTGTCCTGATTCAGCAGGAGAAATCTGAAAATCGTGATGTTTGTGCATTTCCTAATCCATTATTCAAATCCATAGACACTCCTAGCATTTAGAGAGAAGCCTCCTCCCTGCACCCCCTGGAGAGAATCACTCATTCAAGTGACTGATGTAAAAAAATCAATCCTTTCACTCTTTTTAAAAGATGTTTTTTTTTTTTTTTTATCCCCCTTCTGGCTTCCTCTGCATTCTAATAGTTGCCAACTGCAGTGGGTAAAGATATAACTTAAATAGCATGATGTGTTTGTGGCTATGGGATACCTTGACATTCTAAAATCCACTCTCTCCACCCCAACCCACTCTACCATTGCCACCGATGGACTTTTAATTAAAATGCTTCTTTGGAATAAGAGCGTGCAAGTGTTAATGACAGCCTGGTTTCAGCATTACAATCTGAGGAATAAAGCTACAAATGTGTGATCACACAGCAACTCTAAACAACCCCAGCTTTGCAAAAGGAAAAAGAGATTATTTATAAAAATCAGGTTTCTGCTTAATTAGCCTTCTCTGTGCATATAGCTCATGCGGGAGAGTATGGTCAAGTATGATGTCATTGTCAGAGCATTCATATGCCAGTAAATCACACACACACACACACACACACACACACACACACACACACACGTGCATGCACAGGCATATGCACAAACAGATTTGGCAATTGCTAGGATGCTGGATAGTGTATTCAAAGGGTTAAAAATTTTAAAAGAAAGGGGAAAAAGCAGTTACACTCCTACCTAGTCATGAAAAATACCACCTGTTAATTAATGTGAAACCAGGGAGTGTATTTCTTCCCTGTGAATTTAGAGCAAGCCGTCTGTCTCTCTCATCACCCTCCAGCCCAGCTCCCACAAGGAGAACTCACCTTAGAACACACACATGGGAAAGATCTCCTGTTTAGAAAACCTAAGGCTTGCTCTTGACTCAGTTTCTCTTCCCACTAATCTCAGTCCCTTTACCCTCACCACTCATTTTGTTAGAAAAGATTGTACTCTAAATAAATGCTGGACAGTCACATGACAATGCCCTTTCAGGCCTGCTGGCATTTCTTACCTAATTCATTTATTTATATTTTCATTAGGGTGCCCAGCTTTTGCTGGAGGAGGAGTACTGCCTTCTCAGCTAATAATATTTCCTTTTTATCCTAAGCTGCTACCCTCTCTTGTTGAAATAATTAAATGTCTTGCTTTTACTCCACTGACATGCACTACCCTGAGTTGATCAGGCAGGGTAGATGCTCTGCCTAGCTCTGGGCAATTCCCAAGGGGAAGGAAAAGCTTATATGTAATATTTATTTTCTGAGTATAGAAAATTCCATAGTTCACTCTTCATTTCACACACATGGCTTTGTTGAAATGAAACAATTATATTTTCTTGGGAAGAAAATGAAGACAGCAATATGATTTGAATGTCATAATTATACTTGTTCAATAAAAGGGTTCCTGTACAATGACCTAGAGAAAACTGAAATGTAAATGTAAAGGCTGCCTGGTAGAATTAATGTGAGTGTAGTAAGAATGTGTAAAATGAGGGAGTATGAGTGTAAAAATAGACACATGTACAGTCTTGTGTTTTACAAGGCTCTGTGCATAATGGTGAGGTTTTGTTGCTGTTGTCCCCTCCCCAATGGCAGCTGAATATCAATATCACCTTGCTTAGCTAAATAGATCCTGTGTACAAGCCTGTGTAGATGTATTATTATTTCTGTCACTAATTTTCTACAATTGGATAATTCAATGTATTCCTTTTTTTTTTAAGTGTTTCATCCACTTGACTGTTAGTCCAACCTGAACATACCATAGAACTTTGTCATTTTTCCATTGTAATATCTTATAGCATTTCCTTTAGCATTTCATTGTGAACCTAATTCTGATCTAACAGGGATAATTTATGCTAACTAAAATTTAAAATATACATACATACTACACACACACATAACCACCCATACACAATTCCCTGTTTTTCCATACTATCTAACTGGCTAAAAAATGACAGTTATGAACATTGTAAAACCACTTAGCTAAATTCTAGCATTTTTTTGTGGTTATTTCCTTCCTATAAATTTTGAAAGATCCCCTCCTCCCTGCGTTGCTCCTATCTTCTAGGCTTATTGGGAGGTGAGCTGTTTCTTACTATTTATATTTTCCATATCGAAGTTTCTTTTATTTAAAGAAAAGAAAACCAGGATTGCAAAAACAAAGTCTTAGAGAAATTGGCTAAAAATAAAAGTCTGAAAAACCCTTAAATAATAATTTTAGAAATGGTTAAACAGCTAAATCTGGAAATGGTGTAAAAAATGCACAGTCTCCTACCTTGCTGATGTGAATGAAAATTGTTACAGCATTTCTGAAGAAAAATGTGGCAATATATTATCAGTGTATTTGCACTTGTATACCCCTTGACTCAGCAATTCCTCCTCTAGGAATCAATATTAAAGCAGAAAGGGACCTTTTAGTTTACAAAGACATAGCTATCAGAATCTTATTATAGTTTAATCTTATAATAATGAAACAATGAAAAGAAACTTGAGGTCCAGTCATAGAAATTAATTATTTAAATTGCAGTAGTTCCATATCTTGCAACATTATGAGGCCTTGAAAATTATTCCATGAAAAATATGTGATAATATGAAAAGATAAACATGGTATATCTTATTCCAGAAAAGTTTGTTAGATAATATTACTGTTTAATCCAGTTTTGTTACTACAAAAGATGACATTTGCATAAAGAACATGATAAAGTGATTAAACCAAAATAAAATATTACTAATGGCTATTTTTCAATAATACATGTACAGATAAATTTTTTTTAAAAAATTTCTTCTTTAAGTGTGTTTATGTTTTTTAAATTTCTAAATAAAGAATTCATATTACAAGAAAATGTTTTTCAAAAAGAACTAGTTGGATAGCAAAAAAGTTTATATGTTTTGCTTTTTAAGACATAATTATTTGTTAATATAACACATTCATCACTTTTTTCATCATAAATATACATGTAATTATTATAATTGCAGTAATTGTACATTGTGTTATCCAACTTCATAATATATTAACAAACATCTTAAAATATAATATTGAAACAATAAAGAAGCCAATGGAGATGCAGTATTACTTATTAACAGTTGACCTTAATTGCACACTGCACGTGCTCCACAAGTATTGCATATATTTATGTGTTTTTAACTTGGAAATAAATTTCTAAATCCTCTGTCTCCTAAAAAAAGTGACTACACAGGTTTCCAATTTCCTAGGTTTATTTTCTATTCACTTATATAACTGTGAGTATATTTTTTAGATATGCTTTGTATCTCAATGGCTCAGTGGATAGTGTCCCAAGCAATAGGAAAATCATACATAAGCCATGAAGACATGAAGACTTCCTATCCTGAGTAGGGAAATTGTATTCCATTTGGTGTGTTTGGACTTATGATTAATGTGCAGATACAGTGAAGGAGAAGGGAATGAGGATCGGGCAGGGTGACATCGTATAGCTGTTAGTAAGCCATAGTCTTTCTGAATTGGGATCTTATGAAAGCAATGGATTTTAAGTCTCAGAGTAATAAGATCATATTTATGTTCTAGTAATATTCTGGCTATAGCGAGGAGAATCCTTTGATGACTGAACTGAGGCAAGTCTATTAGGCTAGTAAATAAATATAGCACGAGATGATGGGACCCATTTAAGGCGAAATGGATTGAGGAAAGGATACTGATTTAAAATAAATTATGAGGTATAATTATCTGCTTTTACATTCTTTTGATATAAGGTAATGAAGGAGAAGTTTAGTAATGATTGCCAACTTTCTTGCTTAGGTAAATAGCCTGAGTAGTTAGAAAAATTTCCCCTAGTCTAATGGTCCTATAAATATAATTTAAAAATAAGTTAGGGTTACATATTCTCTTGATTTTCTTTTGCACCTTTTCTAATACCAGGAAGTGTATAAATTCCACCATCTACTTTATCCATGAAGAAAATCATAAAGTAGGCCAACTGACTGCACAATATTTGTGCTCCATAAAGTATCTGGGACATTGGTGCTTTTAAAAAAAGCATCTGACTTATCTCATTCACTTTCCCTAGTAGGTACTCCAAACTTTCTCTGCTTCCCTCTAGTTGCTAACCCAGAATTGTTCAAAATGGTTTTCATATAACACAAGTTTCACAGAGTGCTTTGTAATGAAAAGGTTCCATGGTAAAATAAGTTTGAGAAACAGTGTGTACACAGTGAAATATGGTGACATGCATAATAAGTTTCAGAGATATTCCTATGTTATAAATATTGGCTTATATTAATGTTTTCAAAATTTAGTGCTTATATTTGCATGTCCACCTATAATTTGTGTATGTGTGTGTGTGTGTGTGTGTGTGTGTGTGTGTATGCAGTTCAGTGTGTGTAGCAATCAGAGATCTCCAGAGCAATAAAATGTGTGTGTGTGTGTGTGTGTGTGTGTGTGTGTGTGTGTGTACAAACACAGTATTTCTATGTTATACTGATTTCCTTTTAATTTAGGAAACTAGTTTTTGCTTTTAAGGCCTTCAACTTATTGGATCAGACCCACCCACATTATTGAGAATATTCTACTTAAACTGATTGTATATTTTAATCACATCAACAATATCTTCAGAGCAACATCTAGACAAACATTTAAACATTTAACCATTACAGTATGCACAAATGTATATTAACTTATGTATACATTATGGGAAATATTATTTTGTACAGTATAGTTTGAAAACACAATTCAAACCTAACTGCACCTTGATTGCAAAAGTCAGTTTCACTTGTTCAGGTCAAGACTTGCAAGTGAAAGTTTTTTAGTTTCTTTGTTAATGCTCAAACATTTCTCTCTATTTATATTCTTATTTGTTCTTTATTCATATCTCTTAGATTTTACTTTCTCATTTTCCCCTACCACCTTGTAAACTTCTATATGGAGTAACTAGGTCTACTTGGAAAAGTGGCCTGACACGAATTCTCTTATGACCAAGTTATTTTCTATATGGTCAGCCAGAAATCTTTTGCAAAAAAATTAGAAAAAGTTTTCTCATATTTTAACTAAGTTAGAACTAATGAGATTTTCTGATTATCCCAAATGGTTTCCATTATTAATTGTTTGAAAAAGGACCTAGAGGGAATGGACCAGGATATATGCGATGTCCCCATTATCTATTGTTAATAACAAACCACTCAAAAACTTAGTGGCATAAAATGATCCCATTTTATTATATTCATAGTCTCTGTGGTTCTGAATCTAGATTAGGCAAAGTGGGGATATTTCGTCTCTGTTCCATATTGTTTGGGACATGAGTTACACAGTCTAAGGCTGGAGATGACTAATATTGCTATGAATTGAAATATCTGGGGCTGGAAGATCTGTGTCCAACTGGCTTTTTACTTACATGTCTTTATGCCCCTGTTCTAAATTACCCAAGGCTGGTCTCAGCTGGGTAATTTGTTGATCAGTACAACTACACATGACCTCATGTGGCTTGTGCTTCTCATAACATGGACATTGGGTTCTCAGATAAAACACTTCAAGAGGATATGTTCAGAAATGGGCCTTCTGAGATAAAAAGGCAGAAGCTACATGGCCTATAACTTATCCTCAGAAGTCATATGGCATCACATCTGCCAAATCTATCAGCCAAACAGTCACAAGCCCACCCAGATTCAAGGAGAGAGAACACAGACTCCAGTCTTTATGAGAGGACAATCGAAGGATTTAGATCTATAATTTAAAACTTCCACATACATTTTCACTGGCAGTAAGTTCAAGGTCAGAGTATAGGTTATTAACTTAAGCAAATTTTCAGGGAAGGGAGGTTATTGAGGAACTGAAAAGTATGTGGATCCTGGATGCTTTTAGAAAAGGATTAGAGGGATTCCATTTTACCATTTCTAATGTACTCTATAAATGTCTTGGCTATTAAATTTTCAGGTATTACAAATGGGAAAATAATAGTGCTCTCAATCCATCCAAAAACCCTAAATAAGTTCCCCAAACAGTATTAAAACACTTTTAAGCAGGAATTCAGCATAAGATACAGTATTTAAATGGCCAGTTATCAAATTATTAACACATAAAGAACTCATATATCTGTGTAGTAAGCTGCAATACTATAGAGCACCAGATATATTGGGATTTTTTCCTCCTACACTCCAAGAATGTTTAAGGAATTAAGCAATGTTTAAGCAAATAAACAATGAGATAATATTAAAGATCTTAAGGTACTATATAAATTGAAATCTTTTTTTAGTGTCCCCAGACCTGGCAGAAGGAAACACTTGGGACCCATGAAGAGCTAAATCTTAAGAAAAAAGGTGGAGAAGATGGTAGCAAAAAACATGTTCAACAACAGAGCAGGAGATAATACCCACTGGAAAACAGCTGTGTTATAATTGTAGAAGACTCAATATCCTCTTGCTTGAACTCGAGGGCAACTAAAATATTTTTTTCTGTGACTATGTGAATCCATTAGAGCTGATTTTCATTTCAGATAGTAAATATGCAATAAAAACTGTTTCAAGTCTTTATAGTGAATTTAAAAAAAAAATATTGAGAGATATCTGTATTGAGTTAAACCTTGAGTTTCTCATACATGAGTCAGCAAGGCAACTTAGTAGTTGTGACTTTGGGGGCAAGTTCTGGTCCTTAGTTCTTCATTTATAAATTAAGAATAGTGAGGATTCTCCCATGAGGAACCCCTTAGTATATGTGAAAGATCTTGGCACACAGTATATGCTCATGAAATATTGCTCCTTTAAGCAACTAACTTCCTCTTCTAAGGTTTTAGTTCTTTTAACAGTGAAATGAGAGAATGTGATCTTTAAGACTTGTGGTGTTACTTTCAGAAGTCTAGGAGTATAGCACAGAGGGGTAAGTGTTGATGAAGTTAGAGGAGTCATTCTCAATAGAGGTATTTTGCTTCCCAAAGAGACATTTAGCTATGTCTGGAGACTTTTTTGACAACTGTCACCACAGGGGTAGGGAGAAGATGGGGATACCACTGACATCAAGTGATAGAGGACAAGGATTCTGCTAAACAGCCTACAATGCACAGGGCAGGCCTCACAACAACAATTTCCCAGCTCCAAATGTCAATAGTGCTGAGGAAGAGAACCTCAGGTTAAAGGGCTCTGGATAGGGCATGTTGACAATGTCTAAAGCAAATTTGGTATTACAAAATCAGAAATTTATTCTTATTGGCATAGTTTCCAAGTCCCAAAAGATGAATGAATCTTGATTCCATTCTGAGTTTAGCTTGTTTACAGGCTTTCTCTTTTAACATCAAATCTTCACTATCTGCCACCAAGAAGGCTGGTGGTGTGCAAAGAGGCATTAACTGAGTTCTCTTTATGTTCTTATTAATTTGTGAATGAAGTAGATGGAAACTAACAAGGCGGAAAATGGTTGTAAATGTAAATGCCAATGCACTTAATGATCTGGGGAAACAAGTTCAATTGGAGCTTGTTGGATGAAAATTATTGTGTTGGTTGACCTGTCCACAAATACAGTGAGGCTGAGAGACTGCTAAACTGGCCAAACACTAACACTGGCTGAGGAATGACTTAATTAAATGAATAAAGGGAAATCCTGAGTAATGAATCTTTAAAGTGATAAAAATTCTCTGCTCATTTTCTGGTGTAGGAAGCGACCATGAAGTCACTCTAAGTAGAACTTTCTTGGAAGAGCTACTGCCTTAGTATGTGTCTTCCAGGACAAGGACAAAGGACTGGGTCCGAATTCTAGCTTCACTACTGTCTAACTTCACTTTTTTCACTGTAAAATGAAATTAATTATGTGTCATATCATACAAGGTCCTTGTAAATATTAAAGGATGTAACAAATGTAGAATGCTTAGAACTTCTCATGTTCCTGGCTCTGGAAAAAGTTAAATAAATAATATCATCTTATACATAGCAGGAGCTCGACCGACATTAGTTCTACTCCTCTCTCTTAGAAACCTTGTTTCCTCAGGTCTCAAATTACTAATTTAAGATTTTTCATATCTGAGTAGAGCCCTCTAAATTATGCTGAAATAACTGGTGCATTGAAATATTGTCATTAAATAGTCATTTTTATTTCATCTATTGAGGAGTATGTGCACTTTGCTCACCTACTATGTATTGAAAAATCCTTATTAGATAATTGAAAAATAAATGTTTTCTAAATTGAGTTTTGTGTAGGTTCAGGAACATGATTTTATAGCATTATATTTGCATAGTGGAACAAGCATAGGTTTTGAAGTTCCGCAGATGAAATTTTAAATTTAGTTTAAATTAACCCTGCATTTAATTAACCCTGACTGTAGGCTACATTCTTTATGTTTTCTAAACTTTTCATTTGTAAATTGTGGATACCATCTACATACTGGTATAATTTTCAATAAATGTTCAACAAGTATTAATTCCTTTTTCTCCTCATCTCTAGATGTTGCCTAAAGTATGCTCTCATGACTTTGTACATTTCAAATACTCTACAAGATGGAACCAACCTATAGCTGGGCTTATATTGTACCAATATGACCAACTTATAGATTTGGTGAAGCCAGAGATAGAACAAAAGAAATCCAAAAATGAATATTCACTATATTTACTGAGCTATCAATTGACTAAATTTTTCATATTATAGACAAATGTTTTAGCATCCTATTGACCTAGCTGAGCATTTTCAGTTTTGTTGAAAATTTTTTTTTTCTCAGCCTTTTATTTACCTTATAACACCAGAGTGATTGTGACTTCTTTTCTTCTTGAGACTTGTAAAAATCAACAAACATAGAACTAAATAAAGCAAGGATGAAGGAAGTAAGTAGGTACATAAGTAATGCCATGTATAAACAAGCAGCATCCCACAGGAGGACATGGCAGATACTCAAAATGCCTCACAGATGGGGAGGTGAAAATATAGGGAAAGACTTTTATATGTTTACATTATATTTCCTAAGCAACTTAACAAGTCCAGTTTGCTCAGCAACATAATAAAGCATGAGATTTTTTTTTTAAGACAATATCAACCAAATACTGAAATACTGAACCATTAGAAACTTGAGACTGACTGTGAGGAACCAGTTGTCCTATTCTGGCCAACAGGAGAGGTGTAAAGCAGATGATGGAACATTTGCAATGTGTTTTTAGGAGGGATAGACATCAACTATGCCAGAGGAGACCTAAAACGTCCCATGAGTATAAATAGATCAGGTTTTGTTTTCTCTCTCTCTCTTTTTCTCTCTTTCCCCCCTTTCTTTTCTAGTCTGAGGCTGGGGAGAAGGTACACAATCTGTCCCAGCATCTGTCACTCCGCCTCCCCTTTGTTCATTGTTTTTCTGCTTTCCTTTAACCTTGTGAGATGTAAAGCAGTTTTTGCATCCTTTCTCAATTCTAGAAATAATTTTTTTATTAACCTACTCTATTCATGTTAAAGAACAGAACCTCAGAAGATGTCTTTATGTCCTACCTCTTCCCTCTTACTAAGGCATATTGTAAATGAGGTGGAGTAGGATGCTGTGCTCAGAATCATCAAATGGAATTACATGAGTTTAGAATCAAACAGATTTGGTTGGAAATTTTGGCTTTATCACTTAATAATTATGTGACAAGCAACTTTCTTAACCAACCCAAGATTTAGTTTCCTTTTCAAAGTCATCTGGTGGAGATAGTTCTTATCTCTCAGTTTTATTATAAAGAATAAAAAATGAATGTAAATAGGCTTGTTTTGTACTTACAATAGAGCAGATGCTTAACAAAACATTCTTTATCATTTTTATCTGATAATAAGTGGCCAACATATTTTCATTTTTATGTTCAAATAAATAAAAAATGTTTATATTCCAACTGATAGTGGAGCTAGTCCCTGAGGAATTGAGAAAGAAAATGGCAGTAGTATGTAGGTGTTTAAAAGTTAAGGAATTAACAACCCAGATGTAAATTAATTATGTTATCAATTGGCACAGGTTACATTTTGGGGAGAAACTTGTCTTTGGTAGGAGAAGTGCCTGGGCTAAGTAAGTTTGGATGTGGAATTGAAAGGTTTTAGAGGCATAAAACTAAAAACTAGGTTGAATAGTACATTTAAAGTACTCTGTATAATAAACATATAAAAGTTAGAAAGGAAAATGTGAACTAGGAGAAGAGATAGGAGAGCATAGAGTGGAAAACACCAAGACGAATAGATAATCCAGCAAAGCAAGATGAAAGGTCCATAAGAAATTGTTGGTCATAGACTAATTGGACTTTTACTGAGTATATATTAGCAAAATGTTCTGTGCACCATATGCCTTCTGTCAGATAGTTGCACAAATATCACAATGGGGCCAATTTCTACATCTGAGTTTATATTAACCAAAAAAATAAGAGATAATTCATGAAAGTGAGAGATTTCAGAAGAGTCAGTAACTGAAAGACAACACCAGGAGAAATGTTGGAGAAGGAATTAGACTTCTCAGAGGAAGTGAAATAGGGGGTTCAAGTCAATTTAATTCAAATTTGAGAAAACAGAAAAACCTTTGCTGGCATCCAAAATACAGACATAATTCTTGGGAAGGTGAGAACCAATGAAGAAAGAATACTCTATATTCAGACAAAGAGATTTATAGTGGAAATAGTTTTGTATATTTTCAACATTAAAAACCACCAATTTAAGAGAGATTATTTTTCCCATAAAGAAGTAATTCAATACAGAGAGAGAGACTTTATTGGACATGGATAAATTCTTTAAAATTCACTGAATCTAAAGTCTCCTTTCAAAGCGAAATACCAACTCACACTTTCAAATGAGAATAATGATAATGCATAATTCCAGAACTACACACAAGATTATTTGTGGAAAATATTTAGTATAATACCTGGCACATAGTAAAAGCTTAGTAAATTTTCATTGTACAGAGATGATTATTTTTAGTCTTATCTTAACAAGTGGTATCCAAACTCATCTCAGGGAAGAGCCTGTATATACTTAGGAAAATATCTTGATACACAGCCTAGAAGTAGAAAACGAGATCTTTAGGACATGGGAGTCTCAAATAACAAACATCATTAGAGACTACAGCGTCAGAGTTGGGTAATTTAGTAGGTCTATAAAGTCCTCAGGACTCAAATTCTTTTTATTTTTCTTCATGACAACATTGGGATGTTGGTCATTTTCTTAGGTTGCATAATGGCTGTTAATTTTATCAAATATTAAAATACCCCATAACTTCCCTATACCCTGAAAAGAGATTTACACCAGTTGTGTTTTCTTTTAAGCAATATTTCATTTAAATAAAAAATCTAATTATGAATGAATAATAACTGAAGAGTTTATTTTTCTTGTCAAAATGATTGCTGTTTATGCCACTTATTCCAATTTGAAAACATGAGATTAAAATGTTTCTCTGTGTCTATGAAACCTGAAAAATGTTATATCTGCTTTCTCAAAGCTGAAGGTCAAAAACTCAAGGAAAATTCTGAGTCTAATATTCTGGAAACTACTAAGTTTGTTTGTAACCAAATTCAGGAAGATTTCAATTTAGGGTCTTCTGGAGAAAGAAAATAACAAAACAAAAACATAAAACACAAAGCAACCTGACAACGCATTGCTATTCACAGTAATAAGGCCAACAGAGCACTATAGGAAACACTCCTGCAGCTTAATCAATGATCAGCTCTTGCACATAAGTCAAAGACACACTCAATTGCTCCAAATTAGGAAAAACTGACGTCAAGAACTGGCTTGATTTCTTACTGGCTTCACACCCTGTTGCCTGCAGTGACAAAGTAATAATAAATTCTGTTTCTCCCAAAGCACAAACTTTATTTTGTGTTATTTTTTTCCCATTTGTATGCTTCCCTAATTTATGCCGAAAGCAAACAAATACATCCAGAGAGGCTTTAACAGCAGGGTTGATCTCTATGTTATTAGCTACAGATGACAATAGTGAAGTAATTAATCTTGCATCATTCATTTCCTATTCTCTACACAGTTTAGGATACATGGTGTTATATATATTATCATAAAGGAAAAATAGTTATTTCATATGTTGAGCTAAGGACTTTATACTTTTAATTCTTATTTTCTTGACCTGTGGATTCTTTTGTAATAGACCTGTTCGTATCTTTAGATATATCAACTATAAAAACAAAATAATATTTTATGTCTAGACTTTGAACTTTTGGAACAATTTTCTAGGGACAACAAATGATGAGAATTAGGGAGGTTGGTGAGGTTCACTGATTTTACATTAAGAGCAAAAAGAATTATAGCTAAATATTTGTTCAAAACTGCATATAAAAATGTATTCTCTCTGTTTGCTTCATATGTAACACTCAAAGAAGAAATAAATGTAAATACTAGTTTCCATCATGAGATATCACTTCACATCTGTCAGAATGTCTATTATAAAAAAGACAACAAAGAACGAGTGTTCGCCAGGATGTGGAGAAAAAGGAACTCTCAAGCACTGTTGGTGGTTTTGTAAACTGGTGCAGCCACCAGGGAAAACAGTAAGAAGATTCCTCAAAATATTAAAAATAGAATTACCATGTGATCCAGCAACTCCACTTCTGCATATTTATCCAAAGAAAATGAAAACACTAATTTGAAAAGTAATATGTACACCTGTGTTCATTGCAGGATTATTTACAATAGTCAAGATAGAGAACAACCTAGGTCTCCGTCGATAGAAGCATGGATGCATATGCACACACACAGTGGAATATTACTCAGTCATAAAACAAGATGAAATTGTGCCATTTGCAACAACATGGATGGACTTAGAAACTACTATGCTAGGCGAAATAAGTCAAAGACAAATACCCTATAAGTGGAATCTAAAAAATCAAAAGAACAAACAAAACAGAAATAGACTCATAGACATTGAGAACAAACTGCTGGTTGCTGGGAGATTGGATGGGCAAAAAAGGGGAAGAGGATTAAGACGTACAAACATCCAATTACAAAATAACTCATGGTGATATATAGCATAGGGAATATAGTCCATAATATCAGAACAACTGTATGGTGACAGATGGTGATTGCTATGTTGTATGCCTGAAATTAATATAATATTGTATGTCAACTATAATTATTAAAAATAAATAAATAAAATGTGAAAAATAAATGAAAAATAAAAACATTAATTTGACCCCCACAAAAAAATGAGTATGTAGCCAGGGATTTCAAATGTTAGAGAAGAAAGGCAGAATAATCAGTATTCATTTTTGTAATTATTTCCTTAATATTTCCTTACGTTGCTGAACAGTATTGACCAGAATGGAGAAACACAGTGTGCACCTTGTTCTTCAGGGTAGCGAGGAACTGTTTTAGGAGAGAAATTGGTGCTGCAGACTGAATGGGAGGGGAATATTCCCTGGAAAGCATCCAGAGACATTCCTCTTACTTCCTCCTTTCTACCTATGGAACTTAATTTACAAGCTCAGAAACTTTAGAATGGGATTTTTTTTAATTTTCCTTAATTTTTTTTTTAAATTAAAAAAAATTTTTTTTTGTCTTGGAAATCAGATTATGTTCTGCAAATTTTTAAAGAAACGTCTTAAAAACTATTTTCAGAAAAGACAGAAGCTCGCACAGAATCTTGCTTGAGAGTCTGACACTGCTTCTGAGAAATTGTCAAGTATGGAAAGCTGACATTGTAGAACAGAGCTTCTAGAGTATCAGTTGGAAAATACTACCAACTTCCATTATTTGTGTTTTCTATATATTGATCATTGATGCTCTTGAAATACTAAATTATTCCAAGTTCTCAGACTTCCGTGTTGCCACTATTAGTGTTTTTGTTTATACCCTTAATAAACTGTGAATTACTTGAAAACAGGTTTATTTCATTCACAGTTAAATATCCCTAGAAGACTATCGTGGTATATCAAACATAGCTAAATGATAAATAATTCTTGAGTAAATATAAGTTTGAATTAAGAGGGAAAACTGATAATATTAAATAAAACTTTCATGTTGAGTGTTGCTGATGTATTCCTATTCTTGGAAGGTTGGGAAGCCTTATATAACATATGTGGCAACTCAGTCAGAATGTGACTAACCAGAATGCTCCATAACCTTGCCAGATAAGAGAGTTAGACAGATTTTACAGACTCGTGACCCACATGCCATACTTGGCCTACAAACGTATTTTATTTGGCCTCGAGAGGGTTTTTTTTTTTAAATTGCAAAATAGTTGCCAACGTGTAAAAATTGGTAGTTTTCACATTTTAAAGATCCTGTTTTTCCCCTGGAAAAATCAGAATAGCCAGCAATTCCGAGCTACACATCTACATAGCAACAATTGCTGGGGACCTATGGCAACCACACACTTAAGACAGGTCATGAACCCCTGAATTCTCCACTGCCTCATCTGCCAAGCATTCATTATTTTTCTAGGTTACGTGCCTGTCTCATATATGCACCTGAGTTTGCAAACCCCTCATGTAAAGACTGTATATCTTACATAAAAAGGAAAAGTGGTAGTGGAGAAAGGAAGAAAGAAATGGAAGGATATTTTTTGATTTTGCAGTATCATTAAAAATTTTTATGCAACACTTATTTGAATTATCTTGTTTAGGAGGGCATTTTGACATATATGTTTATTTCATCTCTCATTGCTTCTAACCTGCTGAAGTTTTCCTGTACATTTAGCCTGAGTTATGCAGAAATCTCCTAGCTTGTGTTTCTACATCCTGTTTCTTCTCTCTACAACCTATTTTATAAGATAAGTCTTCCCACAGGCCCTGAGAGATTCTGCACTGCTGACAATAAAGTTTACAGTGTATGGCTTGCTGTTCCAGTTCTTTCATGATCTGCCTCAGCCTATATTTGCAATACTTACACTCACTGTGTCTTCCCATATACCAATAGTGGAACTACCCACAATTTATGCATAATTTTGCTCACATTCTTTCATCTTTCCATATGTCTTTTCCTTACCTCTCAACCTGACCTTTCTCAATATATCCTACTTCCTTGAAACCTCTCATCATCTCTCTGCCTAAAATATTCCACTTTTTATAAAATCCTATGGTAACTTCTCTTTAAATAGCTAGTAGAGCTCACCATTTTCTGTGTTATATTATGGTCATTTGTGTCAAGATCACAGTCATTAACAACAATGAAAATGACAATTGTTCTCATTTACAAAAACAATAGAAACATGTTCATAACATTAATTATAAGTAAAGCATTATTTTAAGTCCTTTGCATATATCATCTAATTTAGTACTCATAACTTCCCTGCAAACTGGTATTATTATTATCCTCATTTTACAGGGAAAGAAATTGAAACAAAGAAAGGATAAATGTATCCCCCCAATTTATTGAGATATAATTGACATATACATTTAAATGTACAATGTGATGATTTAACATACATACATATATATATATATATATATAATGAAAAATGATTACCATAATAAAGTTAGTTTATACATCTATCACCTCATGAAGTTGCCTTTGTGTGTATGTGGTAAAATGTTTGAGATCTATTCCCTTAGCAGCTTTCAGGTATACAATACAGTATCATTACCTATCGTCATCATGTTGTACAATAGATTGCCAGAATTTACTCATCTTATAACTGAAAGTTTGTGCCCTTAAGCAAACATTTCCTTATTGACCCCATTTCCCCTCATCCCCTGGCAACCACCAATCTATTTTTAGTTTCTCTGTTTATGAGTATGTTTCTCTTCTGTTTTGTTTGTTCATTTGTTTTGCTTTTTTAGATTTCACATATAAGTGAAATTGTATGGTATTTGTATTTCTCTGTCTGAGTTATTTCATTTAGCATAGTAGCTTCTAGGTGCATTCATGTTAGTGCAAATGTCAAGATTCCATTCTTTTTCATGGCTGGGTAATAGTCCAGTGTGTGTGTGTGTGTGTGTGTGTGTGTTTGCCTACATCTTTTTTATCCATGCATCTATCAATGACACCTAGGTTGCTTCCATATCTTAACTATTGTGAATAGTCCTGTAACAAACATAGTGGTATATATTACTTTTCAAATCAGTGTTTTAATTTTCTTTGGATAAATATGCAGAAGTGAAATTGCCCTTCACATTTCACTCTTGGTGTCCTAATTTTCAGTAATGTGAGAAGATTGTGGTAGAGAGGATTCATATTCATTGGGTTTTAATCTATGGCTTAGATTGAATGCCTATTTTTTTCTGTACTGATTCTGAACAGTTTAGAGGGTCTGCTGTTTTTTAAAGTATCACCTTAATTCTTTACAGCTACTAAAGGTACAGAACTACCTCACAAAACCCTTGAGAAGAAATTCTAGTTAAGAGATAAAGATAGGTAAGTATATAACACAAAGCAAACTTTGCTGTAAAAAGTTCAGCATTAAAAAAATCTCAGAAGTCAAGAAAATATTTAATATTCTTATTGATTGACCCCATGATTTAAAACAGGATTACCAAAGGAACTATCAAAAGCAGTATCATGAAAAGGCATAGTCTCATATGTATATAACATAGGTACCTCTAAACAGTAAATTGCTTCCTGGCTACTTAGAATGAGACATTTAGAAATGATTGCTTATGAATTTTGGACATTAGGAGACATTTGTCCAATATAAATACCCTAAGAGAGATTTGAGCCATTTTTAATGATTGGTAGATTGTAAATTAATGGACCATTAGGGAGAGGGAGTAATTTGGCTCAGAGCCATACTTAAGCATGTTGGTCTTGAGTAAAGTAACACTCAAGTAAGGTGGATGGGAATCAAAAAGATAACGGATATTTTAGCTGAGGAGTGCTATAAAATAGAGAGAATGTGTGAAAGGCATCAGAAAGGATGCCAAAGCCAAGCCTGGCTGATATTCCAATTTTTCACAAGTTAAAACTCCGTAGGAAAGAGAGTGTACTCAAGCTAAAGGCTGTGGTGGTTTGCATGTAAGCAAGTTGCCTTCTATCTTTCCTACCATCCTGGCCTCTCAGAGTCTTCAGTTAAACAAAGAAGTATATTCTATTTCAGTACATTGCAAAAGTTAAAATTCCTACTCTAAATAGGAATTTATTATTACTATTTTTTCCTGGATTCATATACAAACTCAAGATCCACGTATCTTATTTATTCCCTGACTTTCAATCCATTCCTAGTCATCCAGGTGGAAGCCCATTAGCACTTGAGTGCCTGCCTTTTACAAAATGTGCATATATATCACTCACGGTTTTTCTGTTATTTTTGCTGGGAACTTTCCTACAGACTAACAGAGAGCTTGGGGAATTTATCATGTGTGATAAACCTATTTCCTCTTAATCACAGGTTCAAATGCTGCCCAGCCTCTGGGGGAGGGCAAATCAGCAGTAACAGATGCACTTTTCATCCCACTCATTCCAGTTTTGACACAATGGTTTACAATGTGCTAAATGTTAACCATCACCTCACCTCCTTTCCAAATTAATGATAAGAAAATCAGACTCTACTCTTTATTGAGCAATCTTTTGTGCAAGGTAGGTTCCCACCCTCTCAGTTGGGAGGAGGGAGAAAGCTACTAAGTCTTCTTCATGCTTTCCTTTGCTACATTGTAATGGCCTTTCCTTAAAATTCTATCAGGTTCTACTCTATACAAACCTATATCTTTGTTTAGAAATAGGCATGTAGAAACATAGCTGTACTGTATTAGGTATTAAATTCAAGGTGAAATTCAAATGACATAAATGCATTTGTATAAGAAAATAAGACAATCTCACAACCACAGAGGATCTAGTATGGTAGTGTGTTGGACATATTCTATTTTTATCTTCCATTTCATTACTCCATAATTCCTCATCATGCTCTGTGCCTCAGGAAAGGATATCCAAAAGCTGATCCTTAAGGACTGCTTCAGTGGACTCATTTGTCCCCTGACTTCTGGTTGAGATTAGCTAATGGAAAGCACAGGAATGGAATTAGAGTATTGAAAGACATGTGATTGGATAATTATTTCCACTGAGATTCCCTCTGCTTGTTTACCATGGGATAGCTACATCCCTTTCACAAAATATTTGTCAGGTAATGGTTAGATTAATGCAATAAAGACTTTTACTTGATCCCGTCTGATCTCAGAAGCTAAGTAGGGTTGAGCCTAGTTAGTACTTGGATGGGAGACCACCTAGGAAGACCAGGTGCTGTAGGCATAAAAAAAAATAAAATAAAAAATAAAAAATTAAGGGATTATAAACTGACAAGGTCCTTGCAACCTGTGAGGTCAACCAAGTGTTGCCTCGCCTGAAAAAAAAAAAAAAAGACTTTTACTTCCCCTGTTAAAATATATGCATTTTTGTCTCAAAACCTTGTCTTCATCTAGCTGTTTCATTGGAAAGCTATGTAATAAAGTAATAAATTACCCACCTATAATATCAGAATCTTTGTTACTATTTAGTTGTATGGACTTAAAAATGAAGCATGGCCAGTTAACTTTTGTGGAGGATCTTCTTCTTAAACTTAGAAGTAGGATGAAAGTTCTCTAGACCATCTAGCATTAAGATTGTAGGGCTCTTGGTTAATTCTTATGCATTCACCTAATATGAATCCATGTACCATGCCAAGCTATCAGAAAAAAAGGACACAAGGCTGGGTGTTACAATAGAATTTTCTTATTTTTTTTATATATATATATTATTCAGGGGAAAATGGTTAGTTGAGGCCATTTCTTGGTGAGAGTCAACAGCCTGGGCTTAACTTCACAGGTATTCTTCAAACATACTAGATGAAATTCATTTGACTATATCATAATCCAACTTGATTATTACATTATGAAATCAGTGGTGAACATTAGATAATATCAGGAAAAGAGTGTAAAAGATAGTCAAGGTTTTTCGGAATTCATAGTAATCTTTGCTATAAATTTGGCTCATAAAGTTGGATGTTGCATATGCTAAATAAATTTAATTTTATAATCAAGCCTGATACTGATCCTCTGCCTGAAATAGATGTACTACAAGATGTGTTAGAAAATGCTCAAATTGATTTTATTGCCATATGTAAAACTTTTGACAGTTTTCAATTTTACAAAAACCAACAGCATTTGTGACAACAAAGCAGAAAATGTTTCTTTTTTATTTGAAAATTTTAATTATCTCTTTTTAAAGATTGACTAATAGCTGATTTATGGAAGTAGAGATGTTTCTTGATAACAGTATATTTGAATTAAAAGTTCTTATCACAGTAATTTTAAAACAATAATTATTCTTGTATTTGAGCCTCTTCCACACTATCGCTGCTCAATAATTTATACTATAAATTTGTTTAAATCAAGATTGAAGAGAGCTCAAAACCAAATATCCAGTGATGAATTATTTTAGATGGAAAATAAATAAACTTCTGGAAAATCTTAGATCAGTGCCATATGCCGTATATAAATTGAAATTTGATACATGTCAATTTGCTCTTCTTGATTTGAAAGAAGTCATCGGAAAACATAATGGAAATACATACTTGCTGCTTTGGAGGAGTGTCTATAAATGCTATTCAAATGAGCAAATGTCTATTACTAAGAGAAAAGTCATGTATTCATATAAATTAAATAAAAATACATATGTAATTTCTTCTGCAATAATTTCTCTTATACATTTCAAACTGGACTAATTGTTTTATCATGTTTTAAAACCAAAGTATAAACCCAAATTGGCATAAACCCAAATTGGGTCTAAATTTAACCTTTTTTTGACATAAAACCTTAAATTCCTTCTTCCATTTTACCTATTCTAGCCCAATCACCTGGGTCAGATTTCTTAACCTCACTAAGTTTCAGTTTTGTCTGAAATAGTCATATCAATAGTATTTACTTGACAGAAATATTCTGAAGATTTGTCTGAAATAGTCATATCAATAGTATTTACTTGACAGAATATTCTGAAGATTAATTGAGAAAATGCACATGAAGCACAAAAGATCACAACATTTGGCACATAAGCATAATAAATAAAAAATATTGGTTGCTGTTGCTGTTTTGTTTTTGTTAATCTGGTCATAGTAATATAAATAGCTTTTTAGAAATTGAAAATGGCTTCATTTTCTTACCAGTCTAGCAACCCAAAATTATTGAAAATTCTTAGTGTATCAACTCAAACATTTGATATTGATAGAGTGTGATTTTCTCTCTGGCCAGGAAAATGTAACATATTCTGTAATAAATGCAACATATACATATTCTGTATATCTTAGAGGAAAATTAGTTTCAAGGGAAAGATCTGTCTTTTATGCATAGAGAAGGTCTGGCCAGCATTTGGGCTCTGTGTAAAATGTGTTCATATATCTATAGCTAAGACAAAGACTACAGAATATGTTAATAGCAAACTTCAAGGTCATGGAAACTTTAGGACTTACACATAAATATGCAAAATGTTCTTGAAAGACAAAGTATTTGGTGGGTTCAGTTTTTTGAGAACAAGAAAATAAATGTAAATATCTTTATGTCTTACAGATGTATGTGGGCCTTGGGAATTTGATTTTCATTGCCAAGGTAAAGAGTAGTACTAGGATTAGATTTTTCTCTATTTATCACATTTGTTTAATCAGACTACTCTTAAGTTTCCTTCTCTATGAAGCTTTAGAAGTCTTTGGAGTCAATTGTGTTTCCTCAAAAAAAAATAAATAAATAAATTTAAGAGATAGTATTAATTGATTTATCTTTAATTCAGAAAGAATTAGAGAACTCTATTGTGTAAAATATTTAAAAAATCATTACAGGAATAAAGTATTGTATCTCTTAATTTTTGAAGAATTGCAGGCATTGTGGATTTTATTTTTCAAGCATAGGACTAACTAGGTAATGAGAGTCACATGGGCTTCTATCATGAGCAGAGGAAAAAGATAAGGGAATAAGTAGTTGATTGTGCTGGGACCTGAAAGATGAAATTTAAGGATATCTCATTTAAATCCATAACAACCATGTGGGGTAGGTATTATTATCACTAATAACAAAAATATTTCTAAAGATAGAAAGATGAAATAACTTGCCTCCAGCACATAGCTAGGGAATGACTGAGATGGGTTTGACTTTATTTTATTTTATTTCATAAATTACTTCCATTAAAATTTTTTTTTTAATTTAGAGAAATTGAAGTCCAATCTTTCTGAGAAAAACTTTGATAAATGCCAGTTTGGTCTTCCAAAGTTTCATTGGGAAACATGGTGAAATTATATCTAGATACATATACAACACATATATACACACTATCTATGTATATTATACACTCACACACAGGCACACACACTTACACATCAGAAATATTTGTTCAAATTGGCAAATTTATATAACTAGGAGAAGAGTTTATTTTCAAAACTCCTTTTGGGTATCCTTTTTATCATTCTGGCTAAGAGAGATGGTGATTGGAAAAATAAACTTTAGAGAGCAACTGAGAAAGAAAGCCAGTGACCATGAGTGGCCCAGAAGTGTTCCAGGTGCCTGCACTATAAAAAGAGTGCCCTGAGGTCATGACTGTCTGCTCTGTCAGGAGGCTTTTGGCTTCATGTGACAGAAAATCCAAATTAAATTGGCCAAAAAAATTAGGACTGTTTTGACTAATCTAACAGAAAGTTGAGAAGTAGATCTGATGATAAAAAAGACTTAATCAAGTGGCTCTGGCTCTATTTTCCGTGAATTCCTTGGCTCTGCTCTCCTGTGTGTGGACTGTTTCCTTTGAAGGAGGGAGATACTTTTGCAAATTCCGTCCACTCCTCACAATAGGTGGAAGGAAGGCTCTCTTTTCCTGTATTTAAAGCATGTTTCTCCCAAAAGCTCCCAGAAAACTCTAGGCTCTGTTTGACTCTGCCTGGGTCAAGTCATTTTTTTGAACCCAAAGCTGTTATCAAGAGAAGGAAACATTAGGTGCAGAAATTAATCAGGACCACCCCTGGAACAAAATTGGTATTCTTTTAGGATAGAGAAAGAGATTAGATGATCAAAATTTTTCCATTGTACTTAGTCTAACACTTAGAACACTCTGTTACTGTTATTTTAAGCATAAGAGAAATCATAAAATTAGACATGTTTTTGGGAAGAGAACCCATTTTCTGAAACTTAATTACCTTCTGGTGGCAACACACCTACATTTTAGGAATAGCACTTTGAAAGTAAACAAAACATAGAAAGGCAACATTTATAAACTCAGAAGTGAAATCTTTATCACAGAATAATAACCCAGCAAATAAAATTTACATTCTAAAAATGCCCCTAAATTTAGAAAGACTAATTCGTTGGAATTCTCTTTCTAAAACATGATGACCCACTAAATTATATTCACTGCTAATTTTTAATTATGTATTTTTAAAATTCTAATTTCATCATAGGCTTTTTAAATTAAAAAATCTTATATATCCAGAAAAATTAAATGACAAATTTATATACATTTGTTATATATTTACCATCTTCACAGTAAGCATTTATTTTAGTATATTTTAAATATACTTCTAAATATGTGTTTTCTTTACAAAGTAGTTTTCATCATACTTTGTATGCTTATTGTTTTGTAAATTTAATAATTATAGTCACTTCCCCAAACAATAAAACATTAAAAAATATATTTTAATTGTTGCAGTGCAGAATTTTGCAATTTGTCTCTTTTTTAGATCATCCCATTCTAAAACACAGAACTTTCTCTAAATTGGTAAAACCATGCCATTTTCTAAGGGACAAATTGTATTGCCACTTATAATAGGATATAATAATGACACCATAGGGCCGGTGTCATTTTCCATTTAACCTTTTCTTTTAAAAAATAATCTAATTGATAGATTTTTTTTTCCATCTCAGCAACAATGTGGATTCATCTCAGAAATATTAATTTTCACTCACCACTCTCCTGAAGTATGGGAACAATTAAATGATGGACACTAATTTCCACATTCATTATGTCTTTGAAATATCTCATAATTTAGAATTCTGAAAATAGTTTTTGGACAAAATTAGGTACTATGAACTCATTTTCAGATAAAGACCCACAGATATTTTCATAACTGTATTGTCCAAAAATTTTTTATTAGGCAATTATTTGATATGCCACACTTATTGAGACCCAAAATGAAGTAACTATTATCAAGGCAATTTATGAGTTCCACTACTCTTCCCTACCTCTCTCTAATTCTTTGTTCCAACCTATGCCGAGTCTCTGCTTTTTTGCAAGTAAGCAATTAGGAATATTTCTAGAATCTCAGAACATTTACATCTATTATAGAAAAAAATGTTAGAGCTTCTAATATAAATATTTAGTTCTGCCTTGATTCTCAAACCAATTCTAGCCATGAGTCATGAAAATTGCTTTCAAACATAGTAAAATAAAATGCAGTAATATGTTATCCAAATATTATTATGACATTTATTTCATTCCACCTTGCATTGTTGAGATTTTCCTTAAATTTCATCTTCCTGCTTGACAATGAACAACTCTAAGGCAATACTGAGGTTTGGTTATTCTTAATCCTTGACGATGTTTTGCAATCAAGCTTGCATTTGTTAAATTAATTGAGATCCATATAAGAAAATTCATAGTCACAGGAATATAACAAATATACTTATGATTCTATAGCCCTTCTTTAAGAGTAATTAGCAGATCTACTCCATCTAAAAACTCAACATTTAGTTTTTTTTAACTTACTTTTAGCATCCCTTCTACATTATTTTAATTAGAAATAAACTCTACCAATTTTTGAAAAACAATTTGAGTATGCTTACAGTAAGACTGTTAAATATAAAATTATCCAAATATGATATATGACTTTAACTTCCAGTCATAATGGAATAATAGACACTGGATTTGTTCTTGAAAATAGGAACACAACAGAGAAAATCAATGACAACAAAAGCTGTTTTTTTGAAAAGGTCAATAAAATAGATAATTCTGTAACTTTCCTGATGAGAAACAAACAAACTAACCAACCAAGCAACAAAGAAAACAAGCTCAATTACTAATATCAAGAATAAAAGAGAACTTTACTACAGAGCCTATGGTCGTTAAAAGAACAAGGCATTACATATAATGAACAACTTTCTGCCAAAATGTATAAAATAGACAAATTTCTTGAAAGATATAAGCTATCAAATTTCATTAAAGGAGAAAGATAGAATCACAGAGCTCTGTACACATTAACAAATAAATTTGTAGTTAAAAATTTTATATCCAGGTACAGATGGTTTCACGGGTGATTGCTCCCAAAATTTTAAGAAAGAAATAAATCCAATTCTACATAAATTCTTTCAGAAAATAGAAGACTTTCCATTTATTTATAAAGCCTGGATTTCTCTAATACATAAGGGAGACAAAATACTACCAGAAAGTAATTTACAGAACATATCTCTCATGAACCCAGACATAAAAATACTTAAATTAAATCCAGAAATATAACATTATATTAACAAAATAAAAGGAAAAAATTATGTCATAGTTTCATGCAGAAATAACATTCAGCAATGCAGAAATAATGTTCAGCAAATTCAATACCCATTCATTATAATAATGAAGATCCCTCAAAGTAGAAATAATAGGGAATTTCCTCAAATTATTAAAGTCATTTAAGAACAATCTATACCTAATACCGTATTTACTAGGGATAAATGGAATAATTTTTGATAAGATCATAAATATGGCAAAATTAAAGCAATAACAACCACCAAAGATTATTTTGGATGTCCTAGCCAGTGCTATAAATCAAGAAATTTATTTATTTATTGATCTATATGTCAAAAAGACATACAGATTGAAAAAAAATAGTCATTATACATATAATATAGAATAAACTAAAGAATCTATGAAAATGCTTCTAGAACTAACAAATGTATTTATCAAAATTATAATGTGAGAGGTTCTAATGGGAGTATATATTGATAAAGGTACTCTATCCAAAATATGTAAAGAGTCCCCAAAAACAAATAATAAAAAAGCTAATGTCTAATTTACAAAACAGGCAAAGAAGTCTAACAGATACTTCACCAAAGAAGGTGTACAAGTGATTAATAAGTGTGTGAAAAAAAGGCTTAACATTGTTAATGATTATAAAAATTCAAATAAAAACAATGAACTATATCTACACACTCACTATAATGACTAAAATTTCTAAAAAACTGACAAAATCAAGTGCTAAAAAGGATTTGGAGGAACTAAAACTTTTATACAGTGCTGGTGGGAATGCAAATTGTTATAGCCACTTGGTAAAACAATTTAACAGTTTCTTTCTTATATTATTAAATATACATCTACCATATGACCCAGTAATTCCACTCCTAGGTATTTAACCAAGAGAAACAAAAGTATTTGTGCACATAAAAAATGTGTTTAAATGTTTATAGCAGCTTCTTTATAACTAGTAAAACAACCTAAATATTCTATAATTAGTGAATGGGAAAACAAGTTGTGATTATCCATACAATGGATTTCTATTCAATGTTAAAAATTTATTAACCAACACACAAAATAATATGTAAAAATATCAAAGAGATCATGCCAAGTGAAAGAAGTCAGATACAAAATATTACATATTATATGATGGCACTTATATATCATTTCAGAAAAGCCAGACTGTAAGGTCAGAAAGCAGATCAATGGTAGCTAGGAGTTGGGTCTAGGGGAAGTGATGGACTCTGGTAGCACAGTAAGAAAACTTTGGGGTGATAGAATATTCTTGATTATGGTTGTATGTCTATAAATATTTGCTCAAATTTACTATATTATATATATAAAATTAATGAATATTCTTGTGTAAATCATACTTCTATGAAATTATCTTTAAAAACATAAAAGAGAATGAAAAAGAAAATATCATCAACCACCTTGCCTAATACAGTTACCATAATTGAACATAAAATTTTTCTCTGAGCTTTTTAGCAGTCAGGGTAAAATAAAAAGCAAATTATGTTATTACTTAATATCTATTATGAAAATATATCTCATTCATGAAACTAAGTTATGCAAGGAAAGTATTACATGAGTTTTTAAAAACAACCCAGATAATTTTACATAAACATTCTTCATGTTACACATTAACCCTTGATAAAACAATGTATATAACAGATAATCCCCCATTCCCTCAATTCATTAGAGGACAAGAATAGCTTTGAATTATTTAAACTTCTACAATTTCCAGAAAACAGGGAGTGATCAACAGAAAGTCATTCTTAGAGTCTACTTAGGGTGGGTATGTAATATGTTTTTTTGGGTACAATTCCATCTCAAATGAAGTGCTTTTAGTGTTTCCTACTATCAGAAGTAGCTTTGGAGTTTTCAGCCCCAACTGCCTTCATTTATTTATCTTGTGAATAGCAGAGATTTAGGAAGGAGACCCCAAGACACACATTCACACTCACACCTATAGTCTATTAAACAGGCTATTTCCAAGATCAATCACATCTGAGTTTTGTCTGCCTGGGCATGAATTTTGAGCTTGGTTGAAGTCCCTGAATAAAACTCATAAAAATTATTGTCACAGTTTTCAAGACAAAAGAGAAAAGTTCGTGCTACACTTGGAAAATTGTTTTCACCTATGACCCAGATCTCATTAGTAGCACTACACAAGCATCTTCTAAATAACTATTTTTCCTGTCTTGTTCTAACCAGACAACATCTTTCTTGGCCAAGAAAAAAAGGAGGACCCAAGTCTGACCTTAACTTGTCTTTTCAAATTCTGCTAGTTAATTTTCACTTTTGTCTCCATTCCTTATCACTTAATGTAAATAAACTCACAAAATAAACACTTCCCACTCTTGGGAAAAAATTTAACCTGTATTCTTTCGTAACTCTCTGTTGCTCTGGTCTTTTGACTCAGTCACCATTCCTGGAAAGTCACAGATTGATATATAGATTTGAACTGTTGACTACTGATTCCTGCATTTAGCAAATATGTATTAAAATTCTATGCTCTGTGCTCTTCAAAGATACTTTAGAGCCAGTCCTGGTTCCTAAGAACCTTGTAGTATAGTAAGGAAGATAGATATGAAAATAAATGAGACCATGTTGTAGAGTTCTAACATATACTTCTAATTAATTACAGAATGCTAATAAACAAATAAATATTGGAACACAATATCTAATCTAATTCACAATAATCTGAGGGAGCTTGAGGTTTTACAATATAACAGCAGAGGTGTTAAAGTCTGAAGTGGGGAGGATGGGTCTCCAAGCAGAAGAAATTACTTGTGTGCAAATTACTAATTAGAAAAGTACCTAGTATGTTCAGATAACAATGAAATTATGTGTCTATAGTTCAAGGTAATATATTCATTCATGTATTTAACTAATATTTATTGAGCAACTACTGTGTATCAGGCATCATTCTATTCACTGAGAGTACAAAAGTAAACAAAATAGAGAAGAAATAATCCCTGCTCCTGTGGAGCTTATGTTCTAACTAAGAGAGAAAAACAACAACAACAAAAATGCAAATTATATCAAATGGTGAAAAGCTCTATGGAGAAAATTAAAACAGGGAAGACGTATAGCCAGGAGTGTTGCATATAGTGAATAGGAGGGTCTACAAAGGCCATATTATGGAAGTGACATAATCAGAGACCTAGAGGAAATGAGAAAAAGAGCCAGTTGGATATTTGGGGGAAAACATGTTAGACAGAGAAAACAGTCCAAAAATCTTATGCACTGAAACATGTTTATTGCCTGGAAAGAACAGCAAGAGAGCCAGTGTAGCAGCAGCAGAGTGAGAGTGAGTGGTTAAGAAGGGATGAGGTCAGAGTGGTAATATGGGTCAGATAATGAGGGTATTGGATGCCGCTGGAAGGACTTTAGTCTTTTAATATGAAATAGATGGGCAGTTATTGGAGGTTTTTAGGTAGAGATGTCTATTGATTTGACTAATCTGGATATCCTGTGAGAACAGAGTTTAGGGGCAAGAAAAGCTTGCTACGCAAAAAACAATGATAATTGAGATGAGGGTGGTAGCAGTAGAGGTGGCAAAAATAGTGAGACTCTGGGCTATTTTTTTTGGGGGGGGGACTGTTAAGATTTGTTGATGGATCATAAAAAAGGACTCAAACATGACTCAAGTGTTGGGCCTAAGCAGTTGGAAGGATGGAATTACCATTGTCTAAGCTGAGAGGACATAGAAGAAACAAAGTTTTGCTTTGCACTGCTAAGGTTTTTGATATCTAGTAAAGACATAATTAAGATCCTGAGCCAACAGTTGGATAACAAGATACTGGAAATCAGAGAGAGTTCTAATCTCGAGATATGAATTTGTTGGTTTTCAATATTTTTATGGTATTTTAAGTCATAAAGTTTAATGAGGTTGTTATGTGATATGAGAGCATATCAGCGAGTCTAGAGGAAAAGGTAGAAAATAGATATGAAGAATTGTTGTACCAAGTCTTGGAGTTTGGCTATAATCCCATTAGAAGTACAAAAGCAACTAGATCTTTAAAGAGTTGTAAGACAGGATCAACTTTATTTTTAAAAGAAAACTGTTGGCACTTGACCTCAGTGGGCAAAAATTTGTTGGGAAAGAGATAATTAAATCATAATGATCCAGATGAGAGATAGGCAGGATTAGTAGAGATGGAGAAGAAATGCTGGGCTCAGGTGTTCATTCCAAAGTAAAATCAGAGGCTTTGGTGACTGAGTGTGGAGAGGATGTTGTAAAGAAATAATTGGCAAATCACTTAGTGTTCCATGGAAATATCTTAAGGACAGTGTGATGGTTAATTTGATGCATCTACTTTGCCTGTCTAAAAAGATGCCAGGATAGCTGGTAAAACATTATTTTTGGGTTGTGTTTATAAATGTGTCTCTGGAAGAGATTAGCAGAATCAGTAGACTGAGTAAAGACAATCACCCTCACCAGTGTGGGTGAGCATCATCCAATCTACTGAGACCCTGAATAGAACAAAAAAAGCAGAGGAAGAGGATATTCACTCTCTCTGCTTGAGTTATGACATCCATCTTCTCTTGCCCTTGGGCATCAGTTCGCTGGCTTTTAGATCAAGACCAAGGCTTATCTCCTTGGCCACTCAATTCTCAGGCCTCTGGATGTAGACTAAATTATACTAATAGCTTTTCCAATTCTCTTACTTGCAGAGGGCAGATGGTAGGACTTCTCAGCCTCCAAAACTGCATGAGCCAATTCCCATAATAAATCTCTACATATTTACATACACTGTTGGTTCTGTTTCTTTGGAGAACCCTAATACTGAGAGTAAATGGGGAGAAAGCGGGAGGCTAAACTTATGAGACTTAGATCCCCAATACCCTAAAGAAAAGTTTTATTTTTATCCATTGATTATATTGGTAAATACTATTTTGTTTGATAAAAATCTTCCTTGGAAAATGTCTAAAAACTACCTGGGTAGATAATAACCCCAAGTTCTAGTTTTGGAACTCTGCATCAGGTGACATCATTGACTAGGAGCATACTTGGAGATAAATAGCAGAGCAGTCGACTTTGTTTTTGCACATTATGAGATTCAATAGAGCTTTATAATAAATATATGTAAGATGAAGAATATCAGTGGATATCCTAATACAATATGGTCCAAATGGTTCTTCAAGAAGTTCCCAAGTCTTATTGTTGAGGATGAAAAAAAAAAATGATGAACGAAAGATAATTACATAAAATTCGGTGAAGGAAATGCTTTTATTGTGCTTCTTCTTTTCTAATTACTGATACTTTGACCTCAAGCCTCACAAAGTAATTTAAGCATGTCTGCCCAAATTAATCAATGTTTTAATCTCATTTGCTTGAATTAACAAGTTGAATGCCTTGCAAAAAGTAGAGAAAGAAAAACAAAGTAATGGAAGAAACATTTTTAAATTAATCAAGATACGCATATCATAGTATCAAAGTATGAAAACACAGCCTTAGAGAATTTTGCAAGGGGCCAGGATTATTCAGGATGTATTTGCATAAGAAAGGAATGATGTCACTTGCTCTCTCAAAGATGAAGATTGGATTTGGGAAAGAAAGGGTGCAGTGATGGATATGCCAAGAGATGTTGCAAACATTTCCAATGATATTTGTAAATACAGCACTTAACCAAGCATGGCCCTTCAGAGAAAGCATTTAGAAATAGGCACTTTAGTAGGTCTCAATCTTTAGGCATATATATTATTTTGTTTGATGGTATTTAAGACAATGAAATCTGAGTCCTTCTGTACCATCTAGTCATAGCTTGATAGCAATAGCGGTCAACTATGGCTGCATGTTAGAATAATCTGGGGAGCTAAAAAGAAATCCATTCCTGGGCCCAACTCCAGAGCTTTAAGATGGGCAAGACTCTCCAGGTGGTGCTAACCTGAAATCAGTTTTGAAAACAAATGGCCACCAAAGCAATACCTCAAGTGACATATCAGAGTGTGTTAAATATTTGGCTGGTTTGATTGCAGCTGTTTTCTATTTATTAATTTCAATGTTCATGATGACAAGCAAGGATTCACCCAATCTTATTAGGGAGATGGGGAGTAGGAAAATGCACAGAAGGACAATCAAAACAACCTTTAAAATCTTTGGTGAGTCTTCTTCATGATTATAAACCTTAACATCTAAATGCCAACCCCATTAATACCAGTAATACATATTGAGGTCAGTGACTATGTTGATGTTTTGTGTGCACAGATGTGGCATGAAGCAGGCAGAGAGAACAGATTCAGACAGTAGGGATGTCTCATAGTCTTCTGAGACCTGAATTTTCATCTCCAAGGTTAGAGGCAATTTCCATCAGTTGGCCATCTTCCTCCTGATCCAGATGACAGCTGATGCCCACTAACTTATCACATGAAGCCTTTTTCTTTGGTATCCGGCATTTGTGGAACGGATGTGATTGAAACAAAGACAATACAGCTAAAAAGAATTATGTTATTAGTGGTATGTCTCTTTTGGGATTTTTTTTTTCAACAGGAAGGAAAATATCACCGTCCTTCTATTTCAACATGATCTGGCACCCATAACTTCTATGATTTCATTTCCTATCTCTCCATCTCTCATGCTCCAGGCATACTGTCCTCCTTACTATTTCTCAGACATACCAAGCATGGTTAGCTCACAATGCCCTTACATGTCTCAACTCAGATCTACTCTCTCCTGGTACCTTTATGTTCAATACCTAGTCTCTCCTCCTTCTTTGGGTATCTGCTCAAAAGTCACCTTATTGAAGATTATTCCCCAGATCATCCTATATAAAATAGTAATTCTATAATTTTCACCATTACTTTGCCTTATTTTTCTCACTAACAGTTATCATCTGACATGACAGGTATTTAATTGTTTTTCTCCTGATTCCTTACACTGGAATATAAGCTCCACATGGGCAAACACTTTGTGTGTTTAATTTACTGCTTAATTTCCAGTGCTGGTACATAGTTCATATGCAATAAATATCTGTTGCATGAATGAATGAATGCATGAATGAATCTTTCAAACTGTTTGGAAATAATAACCTGTGACTGTGGCAAAATGTCCTCTCTTAAAATCACCGCAACAGTATCTTCCAACCCACATATTCTTGCACTGAGGTTTGAACACTTCTCCCATCAGGAGCTAGGGTATATATAGTCCTTTCCTTCAATCTGATTGGCAGACATGACACTATGTGATTCCAGAGTTAGGTCATAAAAAGCAATAATTCCCACCAGGTTTTCCTGAGGTGCTTGCATTTAGAACAGAGCCACAGTGTAATAAGGAAGTCTAATTAGCCCATGGAGAGGCCTTGGAACTGATACCTCAAAGCCATTATGGAGTCCTCAGATGACAGTCAGCATCACTTTGCCAGCCATGTGAGTGAACCATCATAAAAGCAGGTCCTCCATCTCCAATCAAGTCACTCCAGGTCATGCCTCTAGGAACAGAGAAGGTCTATGCTCTCCCTGCCAACCACTGGCAAAATATCAAGTCTATGAACAAAATAACTTATTGTTATTATTTTAAACTACTATGTTTTAGGATTTTTTATATACAGAAAAAGGCCACTGATACAATGAGGGAACAAATATAAATATAAATATGACTGAATATAAATCACTGTTATAAACACAAAAACACATACACAAACATACACATATATCACAATATATATTCAGGAATCCAGCTTTAGCATTAAATATGTATCCACACACATTCATACAGTCAGTGCTTTACATTCACATTTTATATCTGTAGTTTCATAAATAAAAATATAAATGCATAGTTGTATATGTTACCTATATATTGAATGCACGCATGCATAAATATATACAAAATGGTATAGCCACTATGAACAATAGTATGACAGTTTCTAAAGAAATTAAAAAATAAAATTACTGTATGATCCAGCAATTCCACTTCTGGGTATGTACCCAAAAGAACGGAAAGCAGGGACATGAATAGACATTTGCACCCCCATGTCCATAGCAGCATTATTCACAAGAGTCAAAAGGTCAAAGAAACCCAAGTGTCCATCAACAGATGAATGGGCAAACAAAACGTGGTCTATCCATACAATGGAATATATTCAGCTTTTAAAAGGAAGGAAATTTTGGCAAATGCTATAATGTGGATGAACCTTATAGACATTGTGCTAAGTGAAATAAACTAGTCACAAAATGACAAATACTGTATGATTCTATTCATTTGTGGTACTTAGAGTTGTCATAGAGACAGAAAATAAGATGGTGGATTCCAGGGCTGAGAGCAGGAGGGAATACGGGATTACTGTTTAATTGGTACAGTGTTTCAGCTTTGCAAGATGAAAAAGTTTTGGAGGTGGAAGGTGGATATGATCGCACAATGCGAATGTACTTAATGCCATTTAATTGTGCACTTAAAAGTGATTAAAACAGTAAACTAATGTTATGTATATTTCACACAATTAAAAATATTACATGCAAACGCAGTGTGTCTGTAGTGTTATGTATACTTACTGTGTGGTAAATATTTATACGTGTGTCTCTAATATAATGAACATGGTCATACATATCTTCAATTTTATATACATTACAACTTTCAATGTGGAATATAAATTCACATGGTAATGTTTTACAGGGTTAACATGTAGAACTCATAAATATACCTCAAATGTTTCATGCATACACCTGTATACCTAGTGGTATATTCATATATATATTTAAATTTTTAAAAAAATTTTGGTTAGACATTTATATAATTTGTGAAGTGATTCCCCCCAATTACTCTAGCACCCATTTGGCACTACACACTACTTTTATAATATTAACTATACATACTTTTTAATATATATTATATAATCTATTTCATTGGATATATAACCTTGTATATTATTGTATATTGACTATATAAAATATGTATAAATTATACATAAAATGCACATGCCATTTGCACATATTCATATAGACTCTGTATGTACACAAAATACATACAAAAACATCTCCAGGATCAGTGTAGTCCTTCTCTAATAGTGGAAACACACACACACACACATACACACACACATACACACACAACTAATCTCATGTATACAGAGAGAGGCTCGGTCATGAGACCCTTTTCCTCTTGTGATTTATGGTATCAGCCTCTTTGTTTTACAGTTTTAATTTCTATAAATTTTTGGGCTGTGGTAAAGGGTTTTAATTTAATCAAAACATTAGAGATTAAATAATTAAACCTGTCACCATCCATAGTTTTTATTGTTAATTAGCCATGCTGAGGTGCAATTGTCATCGGATGTAGGGCCCCTAAATTTAGCAGTGGAATATTACATTGATCACACAAAAAACAGCCTGGAGTCTCTGGGGATCAGCTGCACGTCAGCGAGTGCGTTGTGGTTGAGTCCACCCTTCACCTATTAAAGGGGGTGCTCCTGGAATTGTCAGTAAAAATCTGCTTGTTCTCTGGCTGCACATAGCAACCAAAAAAAATCTGCCATCCTTAACCCCTTGAGGGTCCCACGATAGCAACTCGGAGGAAGTTGATCCTCTTTTACAGCTCTGAGCTGCCAGCCTGCCTGTGTGGATGAATTAAAGCTCACCTCCCCCCTAAAGATACAGCTGCTTCTCCATCTACAGCCACGGCTCTCTTCCAACCCTTTCCTTACAGATTGGAGAAAGAGAACCAATCAAGCATGTTTCCTTGTCAGTGTGCCAGGTCAGGTGCCTCTTTCTGCTCTTCTTTGAGAAAAGAATAAGTAAAATGCACAGCAGGATGCTTTCTAGAATCTCAGCTGCCATATTCCTAAATATGCATACTCTGGATCTGAAGACAGATCTGCTAAACATCAATATTAATTAGCACAGACACAAAATTCATTGGCAAAAGTGACAACATTTGATCCAGGAATAATAGTTTTGAATCATATTATAATGGGCTGCATGTATCTTGCTATATCTTGTAGGTAGTAAACAGTTACTGAAGATGTTTAAAAACTACATATTTCTGGGTCCCAATGAGTCATTAACATTGGAGAGAGAATAACATTGTTCCTGTTATTTTCTTTTGTTTCTGGATACTCAAAGCATCATGGGAGTGGTGACCAAAAGTGGATTGGAAGTATACTGAGGTAGGTTGGAAAGGTGAAAGTGGCATTACTTTGTCTTTATGTTTTCCCCTCTCATATTCCTTTGCAGGCTTGCCTGCTCTCCGGAGTGTGCCAATTTTCCTCACCCTTCCTACACAAGCTGCTGTTCAGTGAGCTGCTCTTTCACTTTCTGATAAAACCTAGTAGTGCTTCCATATGAATGATTGCCAGTTGACAGGTAATACATATTTTGTATCAGGCACTATTTTAAGTACTGGGGCTAAATTAGTGAGCAAGGTAATTAAGGTTCCTGACCTCATGGAGCTTCCATTCTAGTCAGAGGGAAGCAGAATATAGACAAAATAAATGAACAACATAATGCTAGAGAGCTGTAAGATGCTACGAGAAATAAACTAGTAGAATGGGTAGATGAGATTGAGAGACAGTCAGAGGTTTGGTCATCTAGGAATTATGGTCTTGTAGTCTACAGTAAAAATATTCATTTTTTTCCTAAATGACATAGGAATCTACTGTAAAGTCTAAGCAGAGTAGTGATATGAACTGATTTACATTTTTAAAAGATCACCTGAGGAGATACTATTTAGAACACTGAGAGTAAGGGAGGTAGCATTATTTCTAATAAGAATAAAGGCAATTTAAAAGGAAAAAGCATATTCAGAGAAATAAATTCCTAATGGTGATATATATGACAGAGTGAGATATGTATGGAGTAGATACTCAGAAACAAGAAAATGTATGTGATAGTTGACTCTCTCCTGAGACCACTTATTGGATATATCCTATACAAAGAAGATATAGGCACATTTCTTCTGAGACTTCACTGCTTACCTCTACTGAAGGTGCTCTTCCCAATCTTTAATTATAGGTTTCCTTCACACGACTGTCCTATGGGAGTTGTTTCATCTGTGATACATGGGATAATACAGCAAATTAGGTCTATTCCTTTGATTATCATGTTTTCCTTCATCTGTTAACAGTATATACTTCATTTATGTATTGAGAAATATGAGAAAGACAGAAATTGGATGACTATTAACTAATACATGTAAAGGGACATATTTAGTTTTAGTAAGTTGAGTTTAAGTATTGGAAGGTGATGGTGAGTAAAATGCAGAAATAATTGAAGAACTAATTGAGGTTTTATTTATTTTTGTATTAATTAACTCACTCATTCTGCAGTTGTATATTGTGCTCTTACTCTGGGTTGAACATCGATAGATAATGAGGATTTGGAGATGAAAGTGACACCGTCCTTACTTTTATGGAGATCATACTTTAGTGGAAATATGTGCAGTAAAGATTAATCTTGCTAGAAGAAAGATTTGAGACTTTGCCCCTGGATCCTAGGAGTTAGTCTGTAAGCCCTTGTAATATTATGACTGGTAAAATTGTTTATGTGAAGACCTTTTTGGCCATTATAGATAGTCTGCGTTAACAATGTAATTGATAGGTATCAGCTCCAGTTTTAGAGGAGCTAGAGACTGAGGTCAGCCCTTGTAGATGGTTATTTGTTTCTGTTTCTACATGGCTGACCTCCAATAAAAATCTCTGGACACCGAGGCTCAGATAAGCTTCTCTGTTTGGCAGTACTATTTGCTGGGAGAAGTGAATGCTGTCTACAAGACTCCACTGAGAAAAGACAACTGGAATCTCATGCCTGAAACAATTCTGTACTCTGCTCCCCATATTTTTCCCCATTGCTTATTTTAATCTGTATCCTTTTGTTATATAAACTATAACTATGAGTATAATAGTTTTCCTGAGTTCCACGAGTCCTTTTAGCAAATCACTGAACCTGAGATTATAGAGACCTACTGAACTCTCAGAAAAACAGACATAAATAACTAATTACAGGACAGTTATTAATATAGCAAAGTATACATGCTGTAGGGTCCAGAAGAAGGGAATTAAAACCTAGTCTAGATTGTCCAGTGAAATTTTATTAGAACAAGAGAGCTATAAAGTGAATCTTAAATATGACCAAGAAAGAGGAAAAATTATTCTAGGCAAGAGAAAAAACAAAACCAGTGTGTGGGTGGGTGGGCGGTGGGGAGGCATGGAAAATTAGAGAATAGATAGTAGTTCTAGATAACGACATAAATCAATATGGGACGTAGCAAGAGATGATTCAAGAATGAGCAAATGTAGAACTACAAAAGTCCCCAAATAACCAAAGCATTCTGAGAAAGGAGAACAAAGTTGGAGGTATCACTCTATTTGATATCAAACTATACTACAATGCTATAGTAATTAAAACAGCATGGCAATGGCATAAAAACAGACACATAGATCCATGGAAAAGAATAGAGAGCCCAGAAATAAACTCATACCTATATAGTCAATTAATCAATGACAAAGGAGGCACACATATACAATAGGTTAAAAAGGGTTTCTTCAATAAATGGTGTTGGGAAAACTGGACAGATACATGCAAAAAATTAAAACTAAATCACTTTATTACATTATACACAAGAATAAACTTGAAATGGATTAAAGACTTAAATGTAAGACCTGAAACCATAAAACTCTTAAAAAAAAAATGGGCAGTAAACTGTCTGACACTGCTCTTAGTAATATATTTTTGGATGTGTCTTCTCAGGCAGGAGAATAAAAATAAATAAATAAATAAACAAATGGGATTACAAAAACTAAAATTTTTTGCACTGTAAAGGAAACCATCAAAAAAATGAAAAGACAACCTATTTAGTGGGAGAAGATATTCACCAATGGTACATCCAATAAGTGGTTTATATCTAAGATATATAAGGTTAATATCCAAAATATATAAGGTTAATATCTAAAATATATACAGCTTAATAACAAAATGACAAAATCAGATTAAGAAATGGCCAGAGGACCTGAAAAGGTATTTCTCCAAAAAGGTTATACAGATGGCCAATAGACATGTAAAAAAATGTTCAATGTCAGTAATCATCAGAGAAATGCAAATTAAAGCCACAATGAGATATCATCTCACATCTATTAGAATGGCTATCATCACTAATCACGAAACAACAAATGTTGATGAGGATGTGGGGTAAAGGGAATCCTCATGCAGTGTGAGTGGGATTTATAAATTAGTGCAGCCACTATAGAAAACAGTATTGAGTTTTGTCAAAAAATTAAAAATAGAACTACCATATGACCCAGAAATTCCACCTCTGGATATTTATCCAAAGGAATACAAAACAGTAAGTTGAAAAGATATATGCATCTCCATGTTCATTACATCATTATTTACAATAACCAAGAAACTGAAGCAACCTAAATGCCCATCAACGATGATTGGATAAAGAGAAGGTGGTGTATGTATAATAGAATATTATTCAACCATAAAAATGATTAAAGTCATATCATTTACAACAACATAAATGAACCTAGAGAGTATTATGCTAAATGAAATAAGTCAGACAGAGATAGACAATTATCATATGATTTCACTTATATGTGGTATCTACAAAACAAAATAAATGAACAGACAAAACATAAACAAATGTAGATACATAGAACAAACTGATGGTTTCAAACTGAAAGAGGATTTGTAGGGGGCTGGGTGAAAATGTGAAGAGATTTAAAAGTACAAATTGGCAGTTACAAAATAGTCATGAGATGTAAAGTATAGCATAGGAAATATAGGCAATAATATTGTAATAATTATGTATGGTGTCAGGGGTAATAGACTAATCAGAGTGATCACTTTCTAAGTTATACAAATATCTAACCACTGTGCTATACACTTGAAACCAATATAATATTTAATGCCAAATATAATAAAAATATTAAAATAAAGAAATAAAATATGTAAATCTGATTATACAATCACTAATAAAGTACTGGAAGAAGGAAAAAAAAGAATGAAAGAAGGCAATAGTGGAGATCTTTGACATTTTTGCTCTATAGGGTAGAAAGCTATTGTATGATATCAAGAATGGAAGTGGCAAAAAAATAAAAAGAATGAAAATGACATAGTCATATTGCATTTCAGATAGATTACCCCTAGCAGCCATGAGGAGCAAATACTTGAGATAAGGAGAGCACTCTAAAGGACACTACTATATTTTAGGCTAGAATGATGAAGGTTTGGATAATAGCTATGGATATAGAAAGGAAGCAATGATTCAAGAAAGAAGGCAAAAATTCAAGAAACATTTTAGATAAGGAAGCAACATATTTGAAATTCTAATTAATTAGAGGTAAAGATTAAAACAAAAAATTAAGTCTAGGTTGATGTTGGGCTTAGGTGATTAGGGATGGTGATACCATTTCCTAAGATCAATATGCAGGGGAAAAAAACATGTTTAAGAGGAAAAAAGACATTCTGATTTGAAAGTGCTATTTTAAGCACAAGTGGGATCTCAAGTGGTAATGTGTAGTGACACCTAAACACAAGGATGTGGAACCCAGATAAGTGGTCTAACATCCAGAGCATGTCAAAGGAATAACGTCCTAAAAAACTGTGAATTCTATTGAATATTTCAAAGACATAATGAAATAATAGGTCTTCAATATTACAAATCCGACATCTATGTTAAAAATGGCTGTGTACTGAGTAGAAAGCAGTTATCTGAAATGTGTGTTATACTGTAATTATTGGTAAGAAGGCAGATCATACTTAACCACATATTAACAAAGAAACTAGCAGGTTTTTTTTTTTTTAATTCTGTTCACATGGGGACCAGATGATAGAACAGGGATGACTCAGGAAACATTTATCCCCTCAACTAGCAAAAAAAAATTCACACTGCAGTTCTCTGCTGTATTTGGAGTAGAGCTGTCATTGTATATTTTGTCCTATGCCCCCCAAGAATGAATACATTTTTTCCTTGAAATTTTAGCAAATTCCCATTTAGTAAGAGAGAGTGGTATATTGAAGGATGCTGTACTGGAGACCTAAGTTTTAAAATTAGCTATCAGAAGTAAAGTTTAAAGAATTGCAAAGCCTCTATAAGTACCAGTGATTTATACCTTGTAGGAATTGGGCTTCGGATTGTCAATGAACAACTTGTATTGATTGAATAATTAAATCTAAAGAACCTAGAACATAGAGTTCTTCTTTTTAAATCTATAATTTGACCATGGGCTTTGCTGTTTTTCCTAACCCAACTCTGTTTTGTATATTTGGTCAACTGAACTTAGTATGTGACTTTGTTTGATTCATGGGGGTCAATGCCCAAACTCTGCCTCTTTCTTACCTGCTTTACAACTCCTAATCCAGTCCTGACAGCTCCTAGAGGCCTCATCTTTTATGTGATCCAGTTAGCTACACTAGGATCCAGTCCTAGCACACCCTTCCAGTGTGACTCGGATAGGTTATATTGCTTCTACTAAGTATTTCTCATCTGGAAGATATTTGAACCAGAATAATAACAGATCTATTATAATCTGTCATTCTAAGTCAAGGACAGAGACAATAACGTTTGAGCTGACCCTTAAAAGAGAAATTAAATTTCGTCAGAAGGAAGAAGGATGCAATGACTTTGAATGGAGACTCTTTAGATTGATAGAATGTTAAGTAACAATACATAAGTTATGATATGTAGGTGAGAGTTAGTGGAACTAGATAATTAAATCTAGATAAAGGATAAGAGCAAGATAAATGGAGACATGAGACATTCATTATCTCTCCTGAAAATGCAGAATCACTTTAACATGTTAATGACACAGAGAATTTCTGCAGGGAGGAAACCATCAATTTTGTTTAGACCAGCATTTCCCAAATTATTCAGTCTTAGGATACTGTCTCTATATTCATTTGCATTCTTATCACTAAAACACTAGGACATGTGCTATTTTAGTAAAGTGGAGAGCCTATCTAAGGTTTAGGATCTAGGGCATCAAAAAAGTTGAGGCAGAATCAGGTCTCAGGTGTTAGGAAGGATAAGGGTCATTGCCTAGCTGTTCAGGGCTTTCTCTCAAAGGCAAACTCTTAAAGATGGGAACCCACCCAAGTGAGTTTCTTCCAAAATAAGATTTGATTTTATACTCTCATTCTTTCTGTCTTCCCAGTTAGGGAAGTAGTGGCAGTTGAGGAGCCTGTAGTTAAATAGAAAGTGGCATCAGCTGTTTAAAGAAAGGGCTTATTGAGTCTAAAGCGGCAGGTGGAGTACAGATAAACACATCTGAAGCCAACTTAAGTAGACCAAGAAGAGAAGCTGCTTTTTCAAAGTTTTAAAGTTTGCTGGCCTTTCTCTGTGCAATGCACTGACATAACAGGTTTGACTCACCAGGAGATGACGCATACAGCACGGGGAGTTTGAAAAGGCACTGCTTAACCTTGCTAAGAAATGCTGGTTTAAGAACAGCTGGAATATTCCTTTCTGATCTTCAACCATCAGCCCAGGAAGGATGAGAGATGTTTTGATAAAGACCAAAAAATAAAAATACTTCATTGGACAAATATATCTAGTGAATATTGACAGTAGTGGGAAAAACAACTTGACTTAAAATAATCCTTTTGTACGTAAGTAAAGGTGGTACCATAACAGCAGGAATCTGGAGATGCATATTCTATGAAGAGACCATTTCAAAGTGTCTTATTCCATTGACACTTTAAATAATTATTTTTAATCTACTCTTGCAAAATCTAATATTTTTGCTTTATCACCAACAACTGAAACAACAGGTTGAAGTTGCACGTTATCAATCTGGTGACTCAAACATGAATAGAGACCACTTCTACTTTGTTGCACAAAATACATGCAGTAACAAACAAACAGATAATAATGGCCTTCGTGGCCAAACACTGAATTAAGTATTCTGGAGGCAGAAGGGAGGTGTAGATCACAAAAAAGTAAAAACACTGCCATAGATTTATTGAACCCCTACTATGTGCAAAGCAGACAATTTCAAAGGTAATAAATTAGTAGAGAACTAGTTTCTATAGTTGTAGTTGAAACTCATTTCTGTAAGAAGCAGAAATTCATTTGAAGTAGTTCAAACAAGGGGGGATTCTTGAAGGCAACACAGGAGAATCCCATATAACCCAAGGGCAGAAAACAAAGTACAAATCAGCCTTATGGGAAGTGGACAACTACTAGGAAAAAAATAACCACCTCTCTCTATAGCCTCACTTTCTCTCTATGTACATATCATGTAGTCTTTGTTTTATAACATTAGGTGACACATGAATTTGCCTTATAATGATATTGATTTCAGCCTTGGCTTCACATGAATGTTAGGTCAGAGGAGAATGCTTCTCAGTCTCTCACTTTAAATTCTCTCTTCAGAGAAAATTTGATAATTTCTGGACAGAAAATAGACTAAAGGGCTAGGTGTCTATCTCTCTCTAGAAAGCAAGGACTGAGCTGTGAGTGTGCCTGTATGTGATATGTATGCCTAGTTCTTCTTTGAGCTATAGAAAGACTGAGTCTCTAAGAGATTTAGATGTGGCAGATCATTAAATATGTCTATAATACTTATCCTTGAATGCTCATATTTAGATGAGAAGACAAATGATACCAAGAAAATATATGTCAATTGCTAAATAACACGAATAACATCTTCTGGGATGCAGATACGAATCTAACCAGGGATTTCGAAAGGAAAATTCTAACAGTTGAAAAAGTAACAGGGAGAGTATTTGGGACAGAAGAAATGATTGAAGACTAATAATACAAATGGCAATGCATTAGGAGTCTTAAGGGTAGGTATTGGTTCATTTAGTTAAAAAGTGTTTTTTGAAACTTTCTCTGCTCTAGACAATGCAATATATGGATATTACATTTGTTCAAAAATATTTATTGAGCATCTATTGTGTGCCAGACACCATTCTAGGCATGAGAAACACATGAACAAAACAAAGTCTTGGCCTCCAGAGAGCTTACAGGAAATAAAATTATATTAATAGAGGAAGACAAGAAATGAGATTATAATATTTCAGGTGTTGCTTAGTGGCATAGAATTGTTAGTTAAATAAATAACATAAACATCAGCTTCATTCTTCAAACAAGCTTCTTCCAGGAGCCTTGATTATATATGATAGTCTGGTTTTATATTATCACATTTTCACAGACTAGAGAGGATAGTCTTTTCTGAAAACTTCAGTGAGAAAAAAATTTAGGAAAAACTTTTAAATTTGCTAGGGCCATGCCTATTCATTAACTCTCTCTTAAACAAAACACTGTAGTCAGGAGAAAACGATTATGACTGCCTATTTCTCTTCAGTCATGTGTGTATCTCCCAACTACTTGTTGTGGCTTTGGAGGTTTTTCTGGCTCATTCTATTTTACTAGACCCTCTAAATATTGGAGTACTTTCCTCCGTGGCTCAGTCCTGGGGCTCCATCTCATCTCTAGTTACACTCTGTCCATATGTAATTCCATTCATTTTGAGGGTTTTAAATAATGTCTTAATGCTGCTGACTCCCAAATTTGTACCTGTGCTTTTATGTCACGCTTGCAACTCCTTTAACTCTACTAGATATTTTATGGGCATCCTAAACATGAGACTAAAATTGTACTCTTGAGACACCTCCCATATCTGTTTCATCCTTTGCTTTTCCCATATAAACAAGTGGTCACATTACCAATCCAAGCAGCTAGCCAAAATGAAGGATACAGTATTAATTTCTATTTCATATGATCTTTCTTCCCACAGCCAATCCATTAGCAAGTCTTATTCACTATACCTTCAAAATATATCTTGAATTCAAATATTTCTACACATCTCTAATGCCCCAGCCTATTCAAAGCCATTTGTCATCTCTCAAATGGAATATTGTTATAACCCTGTAATTATTCCTTATTTATACACTTATTCTCCTCTATTCATTTTTCTTACCATGTCAGAATAATCATCAGGTAATAATCATTTCTTTGTGTTCATCTTGCCATGATATTCCCGTGACACTCAGAATGAAATCCAAAGCCTTTACCCTGGTTTACAAAGCCTGATAGCATTTCCGTTAGGTACACAGTATTGATCAGAAAGCAGCATTTCTATATTGGAGAAGGGAATATACATCAACATGAGTTTGTAAAAATAAAATAATTTAAATTAGTAGGTTCATGAGAAAATGCACTCTTCTGTAACACTGTAAAGGAGTTGAAAAATAAGGAATTTCAGAATGTTTACATTCTTCTCACATCAGAATGAAGACTGACCAATTAAATCTGGGTTATCTGCAAAGGTTGAACTGCTCATGCTCCACATCTTGTTGCCTTGGTGATGGAGTGCCTGCATAATGATATTTATGCAATAAGTAGAAAGCTACATGCAAATTAAAGGTGAATCAAAGCATGGTCTATATAACTACACTTTAGAGAAAGGTATGTGGAAGACTTTATAGAGGTTCTGCACTGAAAAAAATATGAAAAGGAAAATAATGTAATTTACAGGTTAACTAGGGCTTTAACAGCACTCTCACTGACCTTAGTACTGTAAATAAACAGTCTTTTGAACATCTCTCTTGCAGTTACACTCCTCTCTGATCTATTCCTGAATGAAATCAAGCCATGAAAAGAGTAACTAGGGAGTCAATAATTTTGTCTACTAGCCTGTATCCCTTGTAGCTTTCATTTCATACATTTTGAGAGTATCTATGTTATGTATTGTCCAAATTGGGCCACTATTGAATGAAAAAGGGATGCTATTAAAATTAAATTAAGACAGCAGGTACAAACTAGAACTATCTTGGGGAAACTAGACTATACATATATATAGTTCCCTGGTTAGTCTCCTCTGGGTACTGTGTTTCAGCCATACTTGCTTTCTTCTGATTCTTTAAACATTCAACATTCATTTCTGTCTTGAGTCATTGTTCTCTTTACTTTGATTATTTTTTATCCAGATTGTCACATAGAAAGAAGCTTTATAATATTGATGCTCCAACTTAAAGCCACCTTTTAAGATAGCTTCACAGCCAGCCCACCTTAAACAAAGTAATTCTTCATCACATCAATTGTTTTCATTACGTGCTTATCTTGATTTTTTTCATATTTCTTTTCTGAAAAATTTTTGTTGAATATATCTTCAAACTATGAAGTAAATTCCTTAAGGTCAGTGTCTCAGCTACCTAATGAGTAGATATTTAATTAATGTTAGTACAATAAAGAAATGAATAAATGAAATCAAGTAGTTATCACATTTAAAATAATTTATACTTAGTTCATGAAATTTAGATTTAGTATTCACACTTGTCATTTTATACCAAAAATATCCACTTTTCCTTTTTTAGATTTTTGGTTTTTTGTTCTGTTTTGTTTTGTTTTGTTTGCTGTTGTTATTTCTGTTTTGCCTGAAATTTGTTTTGAGTATTTTTTTGAAGAAAAAACAAGTTTATCATCTTCTTAGTCTTTCATTTTTTTTTCTTTCCAGATGAAATAAAGTTTAGTTAGGCATAAAAACTCACCAGGGGTTGCTCCATTGTTCTCTAGATTTAAAAATATGAAGAAAAAGGCTTTGTTCTTTATCAAACCCAGTTTTTCTTCCACAGTGTATACTCCTCCCAACTTTTACTCCCATTCCTTGACCTGAGTGATTGCAGGTGAATTTCTTTATTCTTGATCTTCAAAATATTCTTCTTCTGGCTATTTCTAGGTGTTTATCTTAGTTTGGGCTGTCATAACAAAATACCATGTAAAACTGGCTGATTTATGAACAACACAATTTTATTCTCATAGTTCTAGAGGTTCAGAAGTCCAAGATCAATGTGCCAGCTGATTCAGCATCTGATGAGGGCCCACTTCCTGGTTCATAGACAGCCCCTTTGTTGCTGTGTCTTCACATGGTGGAAGAATAAAAGGGAGCTCTCTGGCATCTCTTTTGTTAGTATCAGAAATCTCACTCATTAGTCCCCATTCTCATGACCTAATCACCTTCCAAAAGTCCCATCTTTTAATATCATCACATTGGAGGTTAGAATTTCAACATATAAATTGGGGAGAAGAATCACAGACACATAGTCTACAGCAGTATTACTTACTTTACTTTAATCTCTCAAATGGATACTTGTGATTTAGAGACAGTCTTTTTCAGCTCAGAAAAGATTTGTTCTATTATACTCTAATTATTATTTAGAACATTTTTGTAAATATCTTACATTCTCCTCTTTTGAAACACGATTTTTTCATCTATTGAAATTCTGCTCTCTATTACTTCATTGCCCCACTCTTATTCTGTGACATTTTTCTTACTACTCATTTATTTAGTATTTTCCCTCTTTATCTTGTGGGAGTTTCATAGGCTTGTAATTCACATCAGTTTTTTTTTTTTCTGCACTGTTTATACTGGACCTTATATTTTCTAATGCTCATTTTATTATGTGAGTGAATTTTTAGCTTTTTAAAATTTACTTTATTTAAGCCTCTTCTACTTTATTATCTCCTCTGTTTAGGCTAGCTCCTTTATATTTAATCACAATATATTATCCAATTCTTCATTCTTTTACTCAATTTTATTGTTTTTATTCATAAAACAGTAGAGACATTTAAAAACATTTAAAAATACATTTCTGTAGTAGATACTTTTCAAAATATGTCATTCACCTGCATCTCAATGCTACCACCAATTCTTCTAATACAATATATTCAAAACTGGGATATCAACCTCATGGACTAAAATAATAGTAATAGAAACTGGAGTAAGAATACAAAAAAAAATGAAGTAGAGGTGGAGAGAGAAGAAAGATGAATGACTTGAAAATTTCTGAACCTACAGATTAACTTTTAAGAATTAAGAAGCAGTGTAGAGATTTTCAAAACTTCTTTTTATTACAGTTACTCTTTTTATTTGAGTGAAAATTGTGAAGTCACAGAAATGAAAATGCTAGATAAGTCCCATAGTTTTTGGAATAGTAGAGGACCATGAAAGGTAAATGAGGTTGTGGATTCTTCTGAGATTTTTCCAAAACCAAATTTCCAGAGTTGGAACAGAGATCTTTGTTCCTGGTACCCTCAATTTTAGCAAGAAAGTAGAGAGATAAGGTCATATTCAAAAGAGGGTGGGAGTCGGATTGATTACTGGGGATCTAGAGAGACTCCTGTGGGCTGCTGTTTCCAGGAAGTTCGGGTAAGGCAGTGCTTCAATTTCATTTCAAGGAAACATTCATAATTGATAATCGATGCACTTTGTCCTGAATATTTTTTCTTTAGCTTAAAGTGCTTCACAACAAAGTTTATACTTTAATATCTATGAATAAGATTTAAAATTAATTATATATATCTCCCCTATACCTATAGATAAGTTAAATTTCTACTATTTAAGTTGTTATAACCGTTAGTGGTCATAATTAAGTTTGTATAAACCCTTTTGTTGGTTTTATTAAATAATTCATTCAACAACATTCATTCAAATAAATTATAATGAGTTGTTACTAGCCAAGAATTCCTGTGCTAGGTGCCATAGTGATACAGAGATTCCTGCACTTCAGGAGATCACAGCCTATTATGGAAGGTAGTACAAGGATAACAGTACAGAACAGTACGTGACTCTTAAATTGCAAGTAACATATCCCATACAATAATTACATTCATCCCCATATCCCATACAACAATTTGTGCGGTGCCTGGAACATAACTGATGTTCTATAAGTAGTTGCAGGATTTTGTCTACTTGTCTTTTTCTGAGAAATTCATGTCAGCTCTTTGAGGCTAAAAGATGGATTTTATATCAATATCATTGGCTTTTACTAACTATTAAAGGATTGGCCACATAAAAATTGCTTATTAGGTATCTGCTTATGGTTTCAGTGATATCATAGTATATGGTCACTTTTCAAAGGATATCATTCCTATAGCATTAGAGGTTGTCTAAGGAAGACTGTCGGATAAGTGCACCTACCAAAATGAGCTAAAAATCTTGAAACAGATGATTAGATATCTTACTTAGAGCAATGATGGGAAATGTAGAAATATGTGAAACAATTATCTTTGGTATTCAAGATCTAAGTACCACATTTAGATCAAAGGATTTGATGCTTCTACCAATGCCAATTATGAAGATGGTTATTAGGACAGTGTGATGGTGGTGATGATGAAATAGGTAATGACAACAACGATGATTGGGATATTAGTGTACTAATATTAACAATGACAGGGTGAAACGATGTAGGCAATGATGACGTGCTGCTGATGGATGATATTGGTGATATGGCAAGGATTATTGTGATGATAATGCTAATAGGGAGGTGATTAAATAATGATAGAGATGGCGTGAAGGTGGTCTCAATGGATGATAATAATGAGAATGAAGAAGGTAATGAATACAGTGACTACAAAGCTCCAGGACTTGGATAGATAAAGTAGGCTAGACAACCTATGTCTTCTTGTTATCCAGTAGGAACTAATAAGCAATGGATGGAGAAATATCATCAATGCCTTGTGATTAAATAAATCCTTGGGACTTTTGTATAGTTTTTGAATTCAAAAACAAATAAATTGAATCACTTGCTAAACAGGAAGTCTGTGCACTGAAACCTGAAATAAACTTGAAAATAAAAATAAACCATTTTTTGCATGTTTGCAATTCTGAGCAATGATTCTCTGCACAAAGAATTTCAGAAATTTAGAAAAAAAAAACCTATAGATAATGTAACTAACCCTCTAATTTTTTTAGCTGGATTAATTGAGAAATTGAAAGGAAGTGACATACTCTTTTGTCTGACTATGTTTAAAAGTAAACCATTCAACAGATATTCGTAATCTTAAGTCATCATTTTAGGGAACTAAAGAAACTTACAGGTATTTACAGTGAATCAATTAAATAAAATTTAAAAAGACAGTACAATGTCTTAAATACATAACTATTACTTGAATTATTCAAGAGCTATAGGAAGTAAAATTGCATAGTTGAGAGAGACTAATAATGTTAATATAAAATCAACCCCTTACATTAAACTTACTTCCATGATAAACTACTGGCATCACTGAATGAATCTTGACTAAATGCTTACTCTGCACACAGCATTGCTTTAGGCACTTAATAAATACAGACATGAGTAAAAGAAATTCATTTTAAGGAAAATTGGATAAATTTTGGGAAAGAAAATCCAAGACGTATACTATATATCATAATAAAAGTGCTTTGGAATAGAAGTCAGATAAAAAGGGTTTTTGTTTTGGCTTTTATCAATTATGAGGCTGTTCACAAAAATTCCTCAGTTTTCTTATTTAGGTAATGCTTATAAAGGTATGGGCCCTCCTTAATCATGGGGGGATGTCAATTTTAAGTAAGATTACATATGAGCGAGTTCTTTATTCATTTTAAAACCCTGTAATTTTTGTAATGATAGAATAATTCTTTTTCCCTAAACTTCAACCTTCACAGGAAATATTATTTTTAAATCTAGCCTTTGCTTCTTTGTACTACTTTATTCTCACTTCCATTGAGAAGCTGAAGTGACATTTGATTTGTAAATTTGAGAGGAATAAATTGATCTGGTCAGATTAGCTCTCTCCTTCTTCTAGAAAGTAAATGTTCACAAAAAGAATGCATTCTCCACTTCTTCATACTATGGATTCTACCTGGGCTGACCAGACATGGCTATTCCAGTACAATGATAACTGAGACTGGGTACAAAAATGCCTGATTCTTGGGTTGAATATTAAGAAGCATACTTGTCAGTAGATTAAAGCTACATACTCAAATTCAACCTCTGTTAATTGTAAAGGTGATATTTTGGTATCCATGTTTAATATTTGATGTTATCCTGATTAGTTTTCAGAATTTGGGTATGGAAAAATCCCCAAATTCAGTAGCAGTTAGACTTTAATTTATATAATATAATAAATTATGATTTTAATTCAGACAATTCTGCTTTATTTTATCTAAAATACATTACATAATTACACAGTATAGGTATCACAGTATAAATTATTCTATTCAGCTAAAACCACAAACCCAAGGTATAAATCAGCCTTTTCCTTTCAAAGAAAAAATATCCAGTAGATTTCAATGGTAATCAGTTTTGCAGGAGATGATTGGTAACATCTGTGTCATGTATTTGCCATCAATGACATAGATAGCAGGTACACTAAGTTAAGGTACTGAAAAAAAAAAGGGTAAAGCCACACTGAAATATATCTCCTTGACTCTGCCTATGCAAATCAACAAATCCCCCAAGATATCATAAGGCCCAAGTTATAAATAGGCTTTTTGGAGATCTTTGAGCTTAACAGAAAGGTCATTATCCTTCTGAAAAGACCCTCTTTCCCCACCAATCAAGGCAAAGAGAAAAGACCCACCTTCCCCACCAATAAAGGCAAAGAGTCACTAACCCAAAGCAGTTTCTTGACCTCATTATTTAGTCCCAATGACTCTGAGGATCTGCAAAATGGGCTAGAATCCCACGGGAAGAATTTACTGGGTCACAATTAAATTCTACGCAATACAACCAACTTAATTGTGTTTTTTACGTGTTTCAAGAATAGCTCTGAGAAAGCAGTGATAAGTAAAATGTAAAATTGACTCTAAAGAACCCAACAATCTAAAAAATGAGTCTAAAATGACAGCAAATGATTATAGTTGGTACAACAAGTACAATAATAAGTATGCAGAAATATGACAGGGACATAAAAAAAGTTTCACTCTAAAGACATTCATATATTGTACAAGAGAAAAAAAAGACATTAGAAACAAAAATAATAGCAAGTGTAAATGCTAGCAGTGGGTAAACCAATACGAAGTTTTCAGAGAGTCACACATATTTCGATATTGCTAAAATATAGAGAAAAGCAATAAATTTGAAGAGAATATCAGGGTCCAGTTTATGAAAGGTGTTGTGTGCAATATTAAAAGAGGTAATTTATTCTGTAATGAGGCAGAGCCATTGGATGTTTGTTAGGCATAGGGTTGGTGGCATATTTCTATTTTAGAAAGATCATAGTTAAAGCAGAGTAGAGAGTAGCTTGAATGACATAGAGACAGTTATATGGCTGTTAAAATATTCCAGGTGAGAATAGTCATGACTGTCCATGGAGGGGATTAAACTAGGAGCTAGGTTTTTGAGACAAAGTATGAATTGGGAAAAAAGGTAATGAATTATGAGTAATAAATCTCTGCCCAAATGGCATCTCCATATATTCTTATTTGTACTCAGTTTTAAATAAAAAATAACCTTTTGTTTTTCCTATTGTCAAAAAAAAAAATTTAATTTATTTTCACATTTTTAAAATGTGGGTGAGAAGGGAAAAGGACAAGTCATCTTATGGTTCTGGTAAGAGTGTTGAAACTGAACTTAGAGACCAAACTGTACTAGGAGAAAAAGTCAGCACTAGAGTATCGGTGGGAGTTCTACTGTAAGGACTCTGGCAATCAATTAGCCAAACTATTGCACTTCAGAAGTCGATTTGTAATCATCTGACTTGTGACTTATTTATCTTGACCTAGAACCTTTAAATAAAGAGCATATCATAAAATCGGGTTCCAGAAAGTAATGAAAAATGGCATCCCTCTGCAGACTTTGGTTTCTGAAAGACCTCATGCTACTTTCTATCCTGAATCAACTTTCCAGGAAGGCAACTATACTCCATTTCTTGCCTCACCCTTGGATTTCATTGCTATTTGTTGAAGCACTTATCATCCTCTACTCTCTATGCAGTCATCCTCCTAGTGCCCTGAGTGACCTTCTACCAGTTAAATTTCACCCTCAGACCATTCTCCCACCTATTCATGACCTTCCTATGGGTCATTATATTTATATTGTAATTATGTCAAATTGTGACAATGTTATATAACATCTGAGATTATTATAATAATTGTTATAATGACATAATATTTTAATGATACAATATTTTGGACTAGGCATCTCTGGTATAAATTAAAAAGCTCAAGGTTTAGAATTAGATTTTTTTGAGGTATGGTACACACTGATGTATTTTTAGATGTGTGATTTTATGCGTTTAACACCACTGAGTCTACTTTTTCACATGAGAACAGGAATACTTATCTGAGGGAATGGTATGAAGCATGATACACTGAGAGCTTAGCACAGTACTTGGCACATTTTAGTTATTTATATGGTAATTTAACCTAAAACCTTTCCCAAGTGTGATTAAAAAAAATATTGGGAAAACTATGTTGAATGATATGAAAATAAAGCATCTGAATTACCACAGTGTTTAATGCTATGCTAGATATTACCTTGTATTTAAATAATCTACTCTCAGACATTTCTAAGACTTAAACAAAAGCAAGAGACTTTATTCCATGAACTCTGTCCTATTTATCTTTCTTTTATTCCAGGCTTTGCAAACACTTCATATACTTAGAAATGTAATTGTTGAACCGAGAACAGGTGGTGTCATTAACTATAGGATTCTGCCTTTCACATCATTCTTCATTTTCAGGACTACAGTCACTTGTTAAGGAGGTCACATCATCAAATTACATTTCGATGGTAAGATAGGATTTTGAATACATTCTCTTTTCTTCATTTTCAGACATAACTGGGAAAATACAGAGCACATCTATTTGTTCACAGAGAAATACTTGACTTTGCTATGAGATTTGCAACTGGCAATAGGAAATGTGAATTTCAACTGAAAGAGCTCCTGGGAGACTACAAGAAAGGTAAACATGACAGGGAAATGCGAGCAAAAGATTTGCCAGTCAGTCGCAAGCTCTTTTAAGACATTTCAGGAACACGACATATTTTCCTCTTCAAGTTGGAGTGTTTTGGAAACGTTAGGGGTCTCTCTCTCTCTTCATTTCTCCTTTGTTTGAGAGCATCGCAACTCTCCTGTTTGATATCAAGTCTGTTTTGACTTCCTGTTTTGGGAAATTGGGAATTGAGAATCAATGTATGGAAAATTCTGGCTATCAAAAAGAGAAGCTACAAATGGCCCCAGAGCCTTCCCAGCCCATAATGCTCTGGATGAGCATAAACAGGAAAGCAGCTTGGATGACAGGGACTGACTCACCCTGTGCGCCTGGGACTTGTTTTGCAGTTCACCTGGCAGGTGCAATTATGTCGGCAAAGAACGGGATGAAGAAATGACCTTTGAAGGCAGCTCAGGGGTGTGGGAGTTATGTGTGGAAACCTTATTAGACATCGGAAGCAGAGCTTCTGAAATAATAGCCCAAGTGTAAAATAGCACCTCTGGATAATTGTAGCATAATACAATAGTTTTGGCAGAAAATTTTGAAAAGAGATACCGGATAAAATGTGAATTGGAACTCTACATTCTTACAGGAATTTCAGTTAACTTCCTGACACTTTTCCAAGAAGTCTGATTGAATTTTAAGTAGATGCATTTATGTTCATTTGTACATTGTTCATATTATATTAGGAAACTCTAAAGTTAGTTTGACTTAATTAAACAATATATGTTGTATGTATACTACACAAAATACACTGTGTTGGGCAACATAGTAGTATGGAGGTAGATCACTTATTTATTTAAAAATATTATTTCACCTACTTCCAAACACTATTTTTCAGTGGATGTAAGCATACAATTTCCTTAATAAAATAGAAGTATTTTATCCAAATTATATTGCTAGAAAGGAAATCATTTGCACCAATATCCTTGCTAATGTAACTATGGTTCTTGATTTTATATCTTTCTAGCACATCTAAAGTACAGTGAAACAGAAATGACAATGTAATTTCCCTGACATTACAAAAAAATACAAGTTTTTCAGCAGATAAAAGCTTTTCTATGATAAATAGCTCTTACATGATTTTACTGTACATGGCACCTTATATAAGGACAAGAAAAATTCTCTGCCCGCAAAGCAGACATAATATCATAGTTGAAGCACATAGTAGCTAACAGACTAGTCTAGAAAATTCCAGGACATAATTGTTACAGAGAAAGTTATTAGGAGATTTTATATCATACAGCATAGAACTCTACTTTCTGTTCCAGAAAACACAATACAAAAACAAATGAATCACTAAGAATATGGAACACATAGATGGTTAGGCATCTCAAACTGAAATTTTAGCACAATGCTAAGCATATAACTAATGTTATCTAATTTAATTCTTACAAAAAATATTATAAAGTTTTTATTATTGTCTTCAATTTTATCTATTAGGAAAGTGAAGCTCGGAGAAATAATTTACCCAAACTTATACATTGGATAAGGGACAGAGAGGAATTAAGCTTAGTTTTATCTGATGCCAGACATAAAGTATTGTCTTAATTTTTCTTGGGGAACTTTGTTTCCTGAAAAACTCCATTTTCCTGTCAGATTACTACTGACTTGAAAGGCACTAAACAATCAGAATACCTGTAATAAGTGTTACATCCAAGATGTTCCAAAAATTTGACCAGTATTGACATTATTAAAGCCCTTCTCTTTTCAAGCTGATTTCCTGTGTAGACTCCTTCCCAGTTTCCACCCCACATCTCCCACCTAGTCTCTTTCATTTTAATGAGAATGGGATTCCCCTGTTTTATTTGTTCTTTTTCATAAGTTAGTAATTTGATATTGGATTCTACATTTGAATGAGAAGATTGTGAAACCCACCCACGTGCTTTGCTTTTAATTATATTGTGAAGGACTGTGGGATTGGAAAGTGAAAGAAATCATGTTGACAAATGTATGCATAAGAGACTCAAGTAATCAGGCTGTTCCCTTCCGGACAGGACAGAGCGGCAGGCTAATGGGGGTGCTGGTAGAATAGGTAAATTGAAATCAATAGTTTTTTTTCACATTATAGAATTGAATCTCCAATGCCAAGCCAAGAAAGCCACCCACACTATTTAATATTTTCCATCTGTTCAACTCTATGACTTTGAAAACAGTGACAACTGATGTATAAAAAAGTGTTTAATATATTAATATGAATCACAAACAATCTAGCAATCAAGGCAAATTTTGAAGTGATATTGGAAATACTTCTAAGTGACTGCATTAATTTTATTACTACTAATACTAAGGACAATTTTTTCTACTTGCCCTTAAAATACTGTTTTCTTTTATTTCCTTCCAATACAGTCTTAATATTTTTGTCTTCATTTTTTTGGTTTATTTGTTTGTCTTTTATTATAAATCCTCTCAAATTTTTGAAAGAACGTTAAAAATATAAATGACTTCTAACATATTTTAATGAGGATGATCTGTAAACAAAATGGAATAATAAATGTAGAACAGTCATTAGAGAAATATGAACTCTAAAAATTGTAAATAAAAATGCTAATGATATACTATCTTTTAAATTGAAAAGAATATTGATAGAAATGTCATACTTTTAGAGCTGAACATACCATTTAAGTACATTTACTTTTTAAATAAACGTTTAATTTTAGAACAGTTTTAGATTCAAAGACAAATTGCAAAGATAGTACAGAGTCACCCCATAACAACCTGTACCAAATTTTCTCTATTATGAATATCTTACATTAGTATAACACTTTTGTTAAAGTTACTGAACCAATATTGATGCACTAATATCTTACATTAGTATAACACTTTTGTCACAGTTACTGAACCAATATTGATGCACTATTATTAACAAAAGTCTTTACTTTATCCAGATTTCCTTAGTTTTTACCTAATTTTTTTTTTTTTCTGTTCTAGGATCTCATCTAGAATACCACATTACATTTAGACATCATATCTTTTTAGGCTCCTCCTGGCTATGAGTTAGTCCAGTTAATTTTTAACTGTAGAGAAATGATTAGTTTCTTTTGAGGCCACATGGGAACCAAATAACAAAGTATTTTGAAGATTTATATAAAAAAATACAACCTAGCTCTGTTGCCTCTAACGGTTCCAGTGGTTTCTTTGGCTGATTAAATCCAGATAGGGCTGGCCTCTACCTGTGTGACTTCCTTTGATTTACAGTTGAGGCTTCAGGGAATTGGTTCTCAACTCTGCCTGGACATTAGTCTTAACTGGGAAGCTTTGAAAAGCAATAAGGGCTAAATTCCACCCCAGATCAATTAAATCAGAATCTTTGAATGAATGACCCAGAAGTAGTATTGGTGTGTTTGACTATTCCCTAGGTGATGCTAGTGTGTAGGTAGCTAGGGTTGAGAACTATTGCTTTAGGGGTTGCGCCTTTTTCTCCTCAACTTATATAACTTTTCTGAGAATAAATATGAGTCAAGTTGGCAGTTACTAGTTTGATCTCTTGCAGCATTAGCTCTAAGCTGTGGCAAAACTGGAAATCAATTTCTCTGGCATCTTTTAAGAGAGACAATGTATATAAGTAGAAATGAATCAATCTAAGAGTTGAAAGATGTAGTTTTGATCCATCTGGATGACTTAGAATGTATTTATCATAACCTTTATAGTTTTAGTTAAATGTTACATGATTGGGGTAGATAATATCTAAGATTATGTAAGTATTTATTGCTACTATTATTTCTGAAGGTGACAATAGTAGGGGATGCTAATACATAAACAAAATATATAGGAAAAAAAGGAGAATAAGTACTTCTAATTTATTGTTTTTCTTATGCTAAAGAAAGCTCCATTTATTTCAACTGCAATGACAATTAAAAGATATGTCTGTCAAGATGAATACTTGAATTTCTAGTAATAAAAGTCTACACATTATTTAATCCCAAAGAATTTAGTTTGTAATCATTTCTTATCAGTACATTCTTTTAGTTGATGGAAACTGAGAGTTATAAACACTCCAGTTGCTGGTACTTGCTATTGTGTATGTGTATGTGTGTGTTAAATTAAATATGGTAGGATTATTTATGTTTTCAATAGTTCATTGTGGGGAAGGGAGTTTTCAAACATTTATGATACATGTTCCTGCTTTTTAAAACATTGAGTAAGCTGCTCTGAAATATTGGTAATTTTAACTCCTTAACCAATACAATTTAATGTAACATGTGTTTGTTGAGCACCAACATATATATGTTATTCCAGAATAAAAAATGGTGCAACTAGGGGAAATCTAAATCTTCATGGGATCACAAATATAAATAATTAATGAGAAAACAGACCAGTGTCTGAGATCTAGATGTATGTTTCTAAATGCTATAAAATCATACCATCCACATAGTTGAATGAATGTCCTCTTTATCTGTTAGGTATTACATCAAGAGAGTACAATCACAGCATCACAGACTTTCTGTGCATATATGTGTATGTACTCATCTACATATGCAATCACACATTTTTATTTATGTAGCCACTGGGATTAACACTTTATAATTTATTTTAACCAAAATAATAACCTTATAAAATAATTATGGCTAATTTTTTTTACAGATGAGGACATTAAGCCTAAGGAAGTGACATACACTTATCTCAGTTGTCAGAATGTTATTATTGCTGTCACATATTAACATTAATATCTATTTTCTCCAAAGCCCAGATTGTTGGTCACTGTATATACAATTTTACTCTTTTTTAAGGAAAGAGTAATAATAATAATTTGCCTTTTAATTTGAAAACCATCACATAATTAGATATTCCATACTTAAGAATTGGAGACAGCTAAAGCATATGGAATAGAGATGGTCCTTTTGAAGAAAGAAAATGAATATATCAATAGGGAAATATGATTAATGAAGACATAACTTACACTTGTATTTTTATAATAATTTAACATTTTAAAATTATTTACATAAAAATTTGAAAGAAATGTGTTAATATTAGTATTTTAAATTCTGGCTGATAAGACTATGAATATTGGCCATATTTTACTTTATACTTTTCTGTTTCCATATAAAAGTGTCAGAAAATCATTCTAAAATTTAGAACATGTAAAAATAACTGATTTATAAAAATATATTAGAAAGATAATTGTTAGTAACCAACCCTATTCAAGTCTTACACTTTTTTTTTTTTTTTTTTTGAGGGAACCAAGGCCCAGAGAGTCCAACTGACTTGTGGACAGAGGTTTATTCAAGGCCTTAACTCAGGACTGAAATGTAGTCAATTAAATGTCTACAAATAGAAGGAAATGAGAGGTGTCAATAACTATGAACTAGCTCATGGTTGCTATTTGCTTTTATTTGGAAGCTCAAGATGTTTGGTTTTCTTGTTTTGATTTTTCCTTCAAAGCTTTTAATGGAGTCTTGGGATCATCTTGTAGAAAAGGAAAATCTACCTCAAATTTGAAACACATCCCTCAATAAATTTAAATTCAAGCCTGGAAGAGTAAACCAGTTCTCCTGTTACTAAGGATTTAGGCAAAGATTTCAGTTACTTCTTGGTATGCAATTATGAGTTAATGGGGCTTTTGATGTGGAGGGATAAATTTGGGTTTGGTGAAGATGTTGATAAAAGAGTGAGTCGGAAGTTGGAGATGAATAAACAGTGCTATTAGAGTTCAGCTAGAAGGATGATTCCTGCTGAGAGCAGGCTTGTTGACTAGATGATACTGGGTAAATGGGAAAAAAGGATAACTATTCAAGCGCTAGAGACATTTTGGACCAGACCATCAATAGCAACCGGTTTTCATAGGAGTTGAAATATATATCTTTGTACTCAGGACCTGCTTTAGTCTAGTTTTCATATGAATAAAAACATAATCGCTATGCCAAATTCCCAATTTAGCTGGTCATTTAGAAAAAGTGACAACTAATTGGGCCATGTGTACTCACTTTGCCACCCTATAGTCATTTCTGAGGATGCTACTCTAAAGGTTTTCTTACTATGACAGTATAACCAGAGGAAACCCCAGGATGCCAACTAAGGTGTGACTTACACTTTGTACAGAGATTGGATTGAGTAAACTATTGAACTCTATGCTGAAATAATGAGAAATGAGCCCTTCTAAGGCATATAAAAAGGAAAACATTACTGTCTTTTAATAATGTGAATTTAAACCATCACTGAGTTGTCTTCAGTAATCTTTTTAGAAAATAGGTCTTTGATAATAGTAAATAGGTATATTCACTAAATTTTCTCACAAATCTTGGAAATAGGACTTCAGGTTTTTTGCTCCTTGAAGGAAAATTTCTAAATAAAATAAAATTTAAAATAATAATGTAAAAAAATAAATTCAGGAGTATCTGTACCTGTATTATCTCTATCAAGATAATAGCACTGGAGATACCTGTGCTCCATTTTTCACCTCAGATGACTGCTTTCTGGCTCACTTCTACCATTTAACTTTCTTACCCCAGACCAGCGGATCAATTCTTATTTTCTCTCAACTTGACACAAACATGCTTATGATATTTTCTAGGGTTTTATTTTGTTTTAACTCCTTGTAAACTCTGAGAAAAAGTCAGTGTCTGCATCAGACCCATAAGCTGGTGCACTAAATACTAATTTCTTACTACCTCAGGTACCTAAATGGCTTAAATGGCCTTTCAAGACAAAATGACAGACTTTGTAAATATGCTTACTTCCTGCCTTCCCACACCCCACTGAACCATAATTAAAATACTCAAAAGGTAATAAATTTATAAAAATTCCAAGAATAGAAAGGAGGTATAGAATAAAATAAGACAAGACAATTAGAACAATTTCTATAAGCGAGAAAGCTATTTGTTTCTCATGGAAAAACAAATTAGAGTGAAGGATACATTATCTCCAATACTAAATAGGTAATAACCATCACAGAGGTGGAAGCTATTCTTTTGGCAGTACCTCATAGAGACTCCGTGCTTGGAGAAGGCAGGCACGGGCATCAAGAATTGACTCTGAAATGGTAATCAGTGTAATGAATTAAAAACTATATATAGAATAGTTGAGTTAGATTGTCAACTACAGCCTATGCATATAGAAGAAACTGGCAGTGAAAGAACAGGCTCTTCAAATGCCTGAGATTTGTTCCTAATAAACTATAGCAAGTGGTCTGGAATGGAGACCAGTGCTAGCATTTAAAAAAAAAAAAAAAAAAAAAAAAAAAAAAAAAAACTCCCCAGATTGTATACCTTAGGGTTGAGAACCACTTGTCTAGTGATAAAGAGATCTATAACTATGTTTTATCATATAGTATAATACAGTATTGACAGTGGTAATTGCCAAGAACTATAGGACTCTCTAAGCAAACTTGGAATTAAGGAAAGGATTCTCCAAAGAGATGACATCTAAGTAGTCTCCAGCTATGCCACTCTCTCCTATTCTCAAGTTCATGTTTATGCTCTTCTAAGCTGAAAAGGGGTTGAGGGTTGGGAGAAAGCTGCTCCTGAGGAAACAGCATATTTATCACGCCAAGCAAAGACAGTGTGGCATACACAGCTAACTACCAGACATGAGGTGTGGCTGGAATACCTGAAAGGACAGGAGTTATTAGATGTTATTAGCATTAGATCATAAGAAATATCTGGAAAACTATGGAAGGATTTTTTTTTATTCATGTGAATGACATGATTCAGTCTGACTTTTAGATAAACCACTGAGTACAGCATGAGAAACAGTGAAGAAATGAAGTGTGGGGCTCTTAGAAATGGCCCTTAAGAGAAATAAAATGGCCTGAAGTAAAACAAGTAGAGTGAAAGGAGGAGATGAATTCCAAACAATTTAAGAGAATTAGCCAGGCTTGATACACAATGGAATAAGGATGGGAGGAAATAATCATAAGAAGCAGAGAAACTTACTGGAGAATATGAGAAAAAATATTTCAGTGAAAAAGATTTTGAATTCATTTTTAAAAACTGAATTTGAGATGCCTATAGAAAATTCTTTTGAACTGATGATCTGAATTTTTCTCTTTCTCTGGTGAAAAGGAAAACAGGTGGCCATCTTCAGTCTCTATTTGTTATGGAAAAGAAAAAATGTCTTTTGTCAATAATAATTCAAAAATTAATAAATATCTTAGGAGATCTCCCAACTTTTCATTTTTCTTTAGTCTTAGTTCATTATTTGATGCATGACTGCACTTGTTGACCATAAAATTGTGAGATTCACTTTAATAATTCACACAATCTCTTTTATCCTAGCTGACCTCAAACATAGGTCAAACAAAGGTGTGTTTTGAGGGGTAAGTAGCTCATTTTCCTCACTGATTCAACTATGCCTTTATTATTATACTTCTTATCTTTTTCTTAGAATTTAAAGCCTACTGTTAAAATACTAATGCCTCCTGGGATAATATAACTCATTAAGCCACCATTAACCATTAATGCTGTACACAAAAAAATTTGTCAGTTTAGTCAGAGAGTAGGTTGGCTTTGGGACAAGGGAAATAAATATTAGTTTGGATGGAGCAAAAGTTATGTTTATCTGTTAGGAAAGCCTTTCAGGCAAAGGTAATGGAATATCCTACTAATGATGGCTTAAACAACTGGGGGTTTATTGATCTCACATAATAAAAAATCTGGAGGTAGGTGGCTGCTGGCATTGACTCAACTGTTCAACAATTTCTTCAAGAACTCAGGCTAATTTCTACATTTTCTTGCAATCCTCTGTGGGTTGGCTTTTCATCATTAAGTTGCTCCACAGTCAGATGATGGCTGCCCCAGCTCTAGGAAGCATGGTCAGTGTCAAAAGTGGGAAGTGAGGGAAGAGGGCAGACAGGGATAAGCAGTTATAAACTATGTTTTCTTTATAAAAATATATAAAAATATAAGAAAATATTTTACAGATACACTTTTAAAATCTTCATCTTATATTTTTATTGCCCAGAAATTGAGGTTGTGCCAATGTTCCCAAATATCAATGATTTTGGCCTAATATTTGAGCAAAATCAGGGTCTGTTAACAGGTAAACGGAGTAGATTGAATTCCTGCTGCATAAAAACAAGGTTTCAGTTATGTATCAGGGTGTTTTGGAGTCAGAGTAAGAAAAAAAAAAAGTCCCATCTTCATAGGCTTTTGCTTCATTTTGTTTAACACAAGGAAAGAGGTGTGTTGAGGTGGTAAGATCATCGAATATAGTAATTTTTATCTTATGAAGGTAGAATTTGAGGGCATAGACAGCTTTCTAGTTTTTTTTTTTATGGTTGTAGTTTTTAAAATACATATTCTAAAATGTAAATTTTAGATGTATATGATGGCAAAATCTGTTCTTTCTTTGAAACAATGGAAGATTAATTGGCTGATCAAATGCAGTTATTAATGGGTAGGTGGGGAGGGCTATGATTTGAAAAAGTAAGAGAATTTACTTTAAATGGGGAGAAACTAATGGTGGCTGAAGAATCTAGAGAGAAAGTATACCTAGGAGCTTACAAACATTGTCCAGCTCTAATTAAGGGGGGCCATTTGGATTAGGGTAGCCACAATGTCATCCCTTTACCTAATCCTAGAAATAAGAGGTAGTTGAGGGCATAGAGTGTGAGCATTGCTTGAATAGTGGCCTCTTTCGTTATAATCAGAGTGAGAAATTAGGAATCAGCACAGAGTGGAAGCTACTATTCAGACTCTGAAAGATGGCAGCTAACAGCTCTATTCTAAACCACAAAGCTTGTGTCAAGTTCTCTCATGTCAGACATTGCTCTTTGCATTGTTTTGTTTTTGTCTGAGTCATCGGTCAGCTATAGCTATGCTTAGAGGAAAATATATAGCCTTATATGCATATTTTAATAAAGGAAAGCTGAAAATCATTGATCTAGGTAACTACCTCAAGAACTTGGAAGAATTATTACAAATTAAATTTGAAGAAATTAGAGGAAGAAATAACATAAAAGCATAAATTAATAAAATATAAAATAAATGCACAATAAAGAAACACAGAGGGCTCAGAGTTGGTTCTTTTGAAATATTTTTAAATCGACAAACCAGTCTTTAACAACAACAACAACAACAAAACCTGTTTCTGTTTTGGAGGCAGCACATGAAGGGTTTACAAAGTTCAAAATAGCTTTTTTTTTTTTTTTTTTTTTTAACATCAGAGCCATGGGAATATTAGCAATTATCTGTAACATCTTGATATAGCACAAGAAAAAAATGTGGCCATGCTATCAAATGGTTGAGTCTTGTTTCTGGCATCTCAATTTCTCTTCTCTTTCTGAGCTATCTGATGTTTTCATTAAATCATTTCAGGACATAATGAAGTCTTAGCCTAACGGGCTTGTTACCTTCTGGAAGTCTTCTGTTTACCTTACATGGTCAGAGTACTGAAGATATCAGATATAAATGAACATGTTACTTCACTGGAAAACAATGGAATCTGGGCAGAATGTATACCTACTTTATTAAGACTCGGTTCTTCCTCACGGCTGTGGTATTTGGATTGTTAATGTTCTAATGCAAACAAAGGGAATTGTTTAGGCTACTAAATGAAGTTGGAGTGATAATGTCCTCAACAAAGGGTGAGAGTTTAGAGAAAGGAGGAAGAAAATGGTCTTGATGGAGACTTTTAAGTTAGCCTCATGTAGACAAACACTAGAAGGAAACTGGGATGCACTTTGCTTACAAAGAGTAAGGTCAGTTAATACTATATTCATTATTGCCTTGAAAAATACCCTTGACTCATAGAGTTTTATTAAATTCTTGATATAAAGATTAGCCATTCTTTTGAAGAATTCCTTGTGAAAGTATTTTGCACATAATGAACAAATTTTCAGAGACTATTATTCTTGCCCTTTTAGGGTCAGCTAGCTGTCTTTAGATTTCTAAATTGCTTGAGTCTACTAGAAGTAAGATGGTGGCATGATAAAGACTGAGCAAAAATTCCAATTATAAAGGAAGATTATCAACAGCATGACCTGACGTAGAAAAAGGAAAGGCTATAAGAAACTTGATGTAGAATCTTTCCTTAATCATCTCTGTATCATATTGCAGAAGCCACATGATTTGTTTTTCTTTTAACTGAACTGAATTGAATTAAATTGGATTGAACTGAATGAGACTCTGGATCATGAAAGACAGCCTGAAAGTAAAGTTGGACCTTTGAAAATACACCAAGTGTGAAATAAGGCAGAAGAAAAAGTGATATTTAGGAGTAGTGATACAAATTGACCAATGACCAAACTGCCCTACTCCAAAGGTATGAAAATCAATGAAGGAAGAATGGATGGGATGAGAGAAAGACAATATGCAGAAGTCACATAAACAGAGATATATAACATGATAACTATCTTGTTCTTTAAACACAATAACCCTGTACATAGTTAGACCTCAATTAATATTAGATGCTAGTTTTTCTTGTTTGTTTTTTAATCATTAGTAAAAATAATTGGTTTAAATAAATAGTAATTAAATCATACTATAGGCCAGATGGTTCTTATGATTTACATGCTACATCTCAATTAAATCCCACAAAAAGCTAATATTTACTTTCAGTATCTCCATTAATAATGAATTAGAAAGTTTTAGAGAGATTGGAGAAATTTTCCAGAGTGGCACATGTGGGTGGCAGGTTCTAAAGGAATGAATGAATGGTGAATAAACACATGAATGTACACTTTCATTAACTAGATAGCCTGATAGATATTACATACATAGTTACCTTTTAGGAGAGATAAAAGAAGTAAAGAAACAAAAAAAAAAAACCACAAATTTTCTTAAGTCCTAAGTTCTTATTAGGATAACACCAACCTGGCCTCTCTTTTGCTCTATTTTTTTATATTATTTACTTAGCAAATTTTTAATTTCATAACAGTAAATATCTACCTCATTTCTATAAAAAAAAGTCTATGAAAAAGATGGATTTTTCTTGGATACTTAAGGAAGAAATTAGTCTAAAGACAGTGCTTAAGTTGTTCAGAGGATAATATTTATATATGTGTATAATATACATGTGTATATATATATTACACACACACATATATGATAAGTACAACCCTTCTTTCCACTTCCATTAGCTCTCTTTCCGGCTTTCTCTCTTAGCTAACTATATTCATTAGCACAAAATCTTTAGTAGCATTGATCTAATACTCAGAGAAATATGTCAACTAATAAGAACATCTTTATACAGATGTCACTTAGCATAAACCTCAAAGATATTTTAATGAATGGGCTATTGTAAATAATTACTTAGAAAAATGCACAGGAATCACACTACATAACTGTCAACCATTTTTATGATTTCTTCAACTTTATTGCCTTGTAGAATGAGGGTGTTCCAACATTCTAAGTTACTCAGAAATTGTGCCTTCAAAGAGGAAGATGGGGAATGGAAGAGGAGAAACAAGAATATGAAACCAATAAGAGAGGTTAAGTTCCCCTTATTTTAATGATAGACTTGACATCTGACCCATGTTTCAACTTAGGAAGCCTTGACACCCTGGAATTGGATTTCCAGTGGAATTAAATGTCTAGTTCTCCCTGACAGTAATATCCTAAAGTGCAAGAGGGCAGCTGTAAGAAACTACAGTAACATAGGTTCATTCCCCTTGGTGCGAATGTAAGACAAGAACAATTTATGGGGAGAATAGAAAATCATTCAGATCCATGACTTTACATTACACTGTGTTTCCTCTCTTGGGGAGGAAGTTTGGAATGCATAGCAAGTTTGTGATCCAAAGCAGCTTGCTTACCCATAATGTGATACAAAGTCATAATAGACAAGAGTCTCGAGAAATGAGTCAGAAGGAGATATTGCTCTTTTGGTTCTGAGTTGTGGAAGCTTTGCTGGTTTCCACTGCCTGTAGAGCTGTTTCTGTCTCAGACAGAGGTAAGATACATGAATGTGGGGGAGGATGCAGAACAGGGCAACATGTTGGAACTAATCTGATCAACTAATTTAATGAAGGTGCCATGTGACAATTGAGCTGTCCGGCAGGAAATGTGTAAAAGTCCCACAGTGAAAACAGGATTTCTGTTAATCACCTGCTTTCATCATACAGATCCCTTGAGGCAGTGAAGGTGGCATAGGAAAAGACTTGTCACTGGCTAACCTGCTGCCTAATGTCCTTCATGGCAGAAATCTGGGCCTCAGATTTATCTAAAAGTATGAAATACCATTAACCATTCTATCCTCTTACCAATTCAGTGTATGGCCAGGAGCCAGGATTTTCCAACATCTTCTCCCTCTTTGGTTGTCAGGCATCCCGGCCTACTCGACATACATATTGCTTTAATAATGACTATGTGAATGACCAGAGAAAGACTGACGTGACCTTGGATACAGGCCACATTACTGTTATTACTTGCTTGAAAAGGAAAAGAAATGCAAACAAGACTTATTCTTCATAAACTTGGTTTAATTCTTGCGAACAAGTTTGTGAGTCATTTTATGAATGACTCCCGCTTCAAATTAGGGCTCCTGTTTCCGCTTCCAATGAGCCTCTAGTATTACATCTAATATTGTTTCCTCTCAGCAATTGAAATGTACATCCCTGCTGGGTTGGTAAGAATAGAATTTCTTTCCGGAATTCTTTCTTCTTTCTGAATTGCTTCATTTTACTTCCCCCCAAAGTAAAATAAAGTAATTTGTACCTAAAACTAGAAAAAAATTAACCTCATGGCTTGTTCTCCTTTCAGTTTGTGACCTGATTGCTTGGCAAAGAAGGCTGCTTTCACTCACGACCCCACATCACCTCTCTGTACTTTTCTTTCAGGAAGGAAAAGAATGGCTTTCATGAGTAGTTAATGGGGTCCAGCAAGAGAAACTGCTAAAGTCGCAAAGAATAAAAGTTCCGGTATCAGGGTGTATACCACCCATGCCATGAGTGTTACCCTATTACTTTGTTCCTGGTGAGTGTTCACTGTCCTCAGGCCTATCTACACAGACCAACAACCATGTCAGTTGGGCTCGTGAATGTTCCAGAGAACTATCTTATCCAGTTTCTATGTTCTTGAGCATATAATCCATATCTAAAAGGCTTCCCTTACCTTTCTGCAAAGGGAATGGTACCATCATAATGATAAAGAATTTGTTACAAATCTTCCCTCCTGTGTACGTGATTGACATTACTAATTAAGACAATACTCTTTCCTGCTGACACAGAACCTTTCTCAAAGTGTTTGGGAATGCTAGAACCAATTGATTAGCATAGTTATACATAAAAAAAAAATAACACCCCCCCAAAAAAAGAACTAACCCACTGTATTTACCCTGCTCTAGGCTTGAGGAACCCAAGTACTCAAACATTGCTTTGTGTGCAGTGGATAAGAGACAGAGAACACAGAGATTTAATAAGCTAAACCATGTCATGCATGAGGGATCCTTGTCTATACCTCCGTTGAGCTCTCGGGGGAGGGGTGGGGAAAGAGGAAGGAATAAACACAAATCTCATAAAAGTAACAATAAATAATTATTATAATGCATTAAATTTAAAAATTCAATAAACATTTTCCATGCCAACACAAATATTTATGTTGTCATTAATATGACCATTATCTCTTGCACTAGACAGAAAGAAAAATAAAGAATGCAATAAGGGGAGACTATAATCAGGTAGGCAAAACCTTCCTAGAAACACCCAACATCCCTCTGCTTATACATTACTGGCCAGAACTCTGTCACATGACCACACCTAAATGTTAGGGAAGCTGGGAAATTTTTTTTTTTTTCAAGATAGCATGTAGGTGACACAAACAGAATGGGGGATTCTGTTAATAAGAAAGGAAGAATAGATTTTGGTTGAGTAACTAATCATGTTAAACACAGAGTTCTTTTTGGTACACACTTTCTAAGAACTACCATTTTTTCTTAGAATTTATCACTTACAAAATTACGTACTTGCTGTCATTGCCATCAGATCATGAGCTCTAAAAAAGGCCGACTATGTGTATTTTTTTTTATTGACCATTTTATTTTCAGGAACCAGCTCATTATCTGTAACATAATAAGCATTTAAAACATAGTTATTAAAAAAAGGAATAAATTCCCATTATATTTTCCTAGCTCGGGCAAGCAATATCTTCTACCTGATTTACTATATTTCTGCCTCGCATCTCAATTAGTCTTCTTGCTTTCACTCTCCTGGCTAAGTGATCTCTTTAATATGATTTGTGACCAAGTTAAATTACTTACCATTACCTTAAGGATAAAGTCTGGATTCCTGAACATGATTTACAAAGACCTTAATGCCTTGATACCTATCTACCTTTCTTTCCTCATCATTTACCGTCCCCTGCTTCTTTATTTCTACAGTAACTATTTTTAGTTCCTGAAAGTAGCCATAGTCTCTTTGTTTACTTGAGGTATAATTTACAAATGATAAAATTCACCTTCTTTTATATAATTTTATGAGCTTTGACAGATGAATAGTCATGTGACTAACACCATAATCAATATATAGAACCTTTCCTTTACCCTCCAAAAGTTTCTCATGACCCTTTGCAGTCACCTCTGCCTTGCTTCCAGTCTCTGATAACCAATAGTCAGTTTCGTCCCTTACAGTTTTCCTTTTTCCAGAAAAAAAACAAAAACAAAAACATAAATAGAATCAGATGGCATGGATCCTTTTGAGTCTGAATATTTTTACTTTTGAGATTCATCCATATGGAAAGTATATTAGTAATGTGTTACTGTTTATGGCTGAGTAGTCTTCCATTGTATGGATGTACCACTGTTTATTCATTCATTAAAAAAAATTGCATTGTTTTCAGTTTGGGGTAATTATGAATAAAACTATAAACATTTACATACAGGTTTTTGTATGAATGTAAGTTATCATTTCACTTTGGAGTAGGATCACTACATTGTATAATAAGTATATATTTAATATGATAAGAAATTGTTTTCCATACTGTTTTCCAAAGTGGCTGTACCACCTTGCTTTTCCACAATAATTTTTTAGTGCTGGCCCTTTTGTTTGTCTCACTATTATTCCACTTGTCTCCTTCACTCTACTTACTCATAATCATACTTTAGGTTTCAGCTTGGCAATTGCTTTCTTCGGGAAAGTCTTCCCTGATCCAGGTCTGGACTGATATATCTCCTGTGTTCCGTTATACTACTGTATATCTCCTCAAAGTCACATGATCTAAAAGAATGTAAAAATGACTATTTCAGTGGCAATTTCAACTAAGCTTGCAACTACCCTGATATTCAAAGAAATGTGCTATACTACCTTAGTAGAATTTACAAAGAAGGTAGCCTGTATCTACTTTTCAACCATAGCTTAGTACTCATTCAAAGATATACAAGAGAATGAAGGTTAAAAGTCTGGTAGAGAAAATTTCCTTGAAAAACAACTGAGAGTCAGGCTACTCAGTTCTTCACGGGGCAAAAAGAGGGTGCTTCCATTTCTCTTCAATACAAGCAAGAGAGTGTTCAAGAAGACCATTGGACAGTTTAATCTGTGCTCCCTGATGTCTGTGGGAGCACAGCAACTGGTGCCAAATCTTTTTCTTGAAAGATCTAAAATTACAAGATTATGACTAGATAGCTGCTGTGATCAATAATGGGAAAAGAAGAGCTGAATGCAATGGGAAAGTCATAGATATATAGAATTTTCAGGGCAAAGGATGTGCAAGTAATTTATATGGACTGATTGGGAGCTGTATAATAACCTTCCCACACCCATCTTAAAAAGAATTGACATAAATGTACTGCCTGGAGGGTAATGAGATCTCCAACAGAATCTGTGTCCAGTGGAGTCTCTCTAGTAGAGACATTGTTTATAGAAAGGGAATTAATGGTGCAAGATTCCCAGTGAGGATGATTACCTACAAATGCACTCAGGGAGGTCAAATACAGACCATGGCCTCACAGTGGTGCAGAACCTTTCCTGCCATTTGCCTCATTTTTCTCAGATCAACACCCTCAAACTAGAAGAGATAGTGAAATCTAGTGGTGAGAAGGGAGAAGAATTAGAGGAGAGGAAATAAAAATAATAAATAATTTATTCATCCTCTATATTTTGACTCTCAGCTTGTAGTCAGTTAATGAATACTATTTAAAAATCTATACCTAAACATTTTTAGGTATAGATTTTTGTACATATTTCCTATCATTTCCTTAGACAACATTCCTATATGTAGAATAATTGCAACTCAAGGTTCTAACAATATGAGACTCCTAAAACATAATTTTTAAATTATAGCCCAGAAAGGTATGGCATTCGGGGAGCAGAAGGAGGAAAAGCAAGGCCAAACTTTTCTTCAAGTACATTTTTTCTGAGGTAGCTAATGCAAGTGTACTATAGGAAATAACAATAGGTACTAGGTATCTGGAAATAGAATGAAGAAGAGGTCCTGGCCATGTCACCTGCCTAATGAGCCATGATACTACCAGGTAGGGTTGGGGATGACTGCCTCCTTGTTTTCCCCAGAGATGTTGCAGGATGTATGTCCAAACTTGACCTTCCTACAACCATACGCAAGTTCCTGTCAGGAGCAGAGTGTGATGGTAAAATATAGGCTCCCAACCATCAACTAATATGACCAAGTCAACAAGTTGGGAAGAGAGCAGGAGCAGTAGTGGGATGGGAAAATAGAGGAAGAGGCTATAATGAGCCCAAGACACCAAGCTGCAGGGAATGGGTGGGTAACTGACAACCTTTCCCAGAAAAGAAGTGGGAAGCAGGACTATACGTAAGCTAAGCTACCAAGTCCCCAGTGCATCCTCCATTGTCCTATCAGATTTCACTTACAAAACACAAGTTTGAAGATAAAATGATTAAGGATTTAGAGATGGCAATTGCAAAGAGCACAGGGCTCTTCTGAGCATCAGGTCCTGTGCAACTGTACTGAGGGGCTGACCACTTACATAGCTGACTCCAATTTTCATTCTCTGAGTTTAGTCAAGGAGGGAGTGAGAAAGGGTGCCCTGTTTAAAGAGACTATATATTGATCCTGTATAGATTTGTTGTTTTGGTGACAATATAGTACAATTATTAAAGTCTAAGTTTAAATATATGTATTCAGACATGGAATTGAGTTCCAACTCTTCATAACAGATGATTTGGGAAAAAATTCAAATCTCTCAAAATCTGTCTGCCTTTATAAATTTTAGTATATGTGCTGCTGAAGCAAGCACTCTACTCTTATAAAAATGCATGAAAGCATACCCCCCAATTTCAAGCTGCTTAAAAATATAATTTATATAAAAGATTCAACACAGAGCCTGACATATACTACTATAGTTAATAAATGTTTGCAATTATTATTATTGGTATTTGTGATAAATTCAAATTTGGAGATTGAAGCAAAATATTAGTCACTAAAAATGCTTGTCTCATTGCTAGTGTACTAGCATAAAGGCACATTTGGAAATCCTGAGAAATTTAATCATCACACTAAAAAATGTATTGAACGATAACTAAGTCCCAGGCACTCCCTAAGTACGTTATGTTCATTATCTTATTCTAGTCCCATAACAACTTTTTAAGTGAGAATTTTCAAGCTCTTTTACAGATGAAGAACTTGAGGATGAGGAGGGTTAAACAAATGCCCACTATTTAATAGCTGAAAAGAGAGCTAAAATTCAACCTCAGTCTATCTGACTACAAAGTCTATGTTCTTAACTCCTGTGTCATATTGTTTCATTAGTGAATCTCAAATGTGGCTGCATATTTCAAAATGTTTTTTAAAATACCAATGCTAAGGACCAAACCTAGATTATTTTAAGACTATTAAGGAGTGAGGAGCAGAGGTAACAAAATGTATATATTAATATGTGCTTCAGGTGATTCTCATGTGCAGCTAAGGTTAAGAACCAGCTAGTCTAGATGTTACAATGAAAGGTAAGAAAGGTAAGATGTAAGGTAACTCTTACCTTAAATATATTATGTATTAAGTCATATTAGCAAGCCATTTTGAATTTATAGAGGGCAATTGAAATGCCAGACTATTCTTTTTATTTATTTATTTTTTATCCCAAGTGAATTTTAAGGCAAATGCCAAAGAACAACGATTGTAAGAAAGCAAAGTTATTCTTTTCTGCACAGGAAGAAAGAGTTGTTGTTGTCATGACCTTGAACAATCTTTTATAGATGGGTGTGGGAGTCTGATTTATTTTTCAAATTCAGAGAAGTAAAAGCATCTGTGTAGTGACCCGAAAGAATGTGTGGAAAACATAAGATGAGAAGAATTACTACATAGTTTGGATTGAGAAATGTCAGAGTGGGCGGATGTGAGATGATGGAAAAGAAGTGTGTCATGAATACTTCATAACTGGGCCCCTGTCTCCTTCACATTTGTAAGTGTCAATTATAATGGAATGAATAATAATGTTGAGATGTGTGCTCTGTGATATGTCCCTTTACTCAAACAAATACGAGGCAGTCTGGATAAAACTATTACCTAAGGCCAGCACATGCAAACCAGAGATGTGGTTGGTGATTTAATCCCCAGTCACAACTAGAAGATAATTTCCCAGATAATTGCCCACTTTATTCAGAAAAGGGAATAATAAACAAAGTCCTGAGTCTCCCATATATTCTACTCACTAATTTTATTTTTCAGAATACCTTCCTAGAATGACATAAAATCAGAGGACTATTGTGTACAAAGACATATAGGCCATGACTACAGAAGGATGCTTCCATCAGTTTACAACAGGTAAAAACCTGACCAAGAAATGTCAAAGGTCATCAAGTCAAATAAAACTCTCCTGTGAAACTGCCATCATTATGTAATCTGTACATCCTTAAGGTGAGGAAAAAACTCAAATAATGAGTATGTTAGGGAATTATGTACAAGTCTCCATAGATGTTTATAATAGATATTAGAACAAATTTACTGTTTCTGGAAAAATATCTCTGTTATGTTAGACAAAAGTACCAAGTACATTGGAATTTTGCTCTAACAGCATTAAAAATGGTGCCTAATTCATGACAACATGGAAGGCATTTGTTTTAAAAAAACATAGGTTTTTGAGCGATGATCGAATTCAATTTTGATTTTTCTAACACTTAACAACATATTCCTAGGCAAATGACTTTGTGTATTTGAATCTAATTTTTTATATGTTAAATGGGAACAAGAATCAGCATTCAAAATTATTCTGGAGTTTATAGATGATATCTGAGAAGCAGCAAATCTAATTTACCTATAAACTACTCTATCAATGATGATTATTATTCTATTATACTATTCTTATTAGAAGTTAACACACTGTCTCAATATCTTACCAAAGGCCTATAGTTTCATATCCTGGGACTCAGCCATGCATTGTCCAATGTCTCTTGGAAGAATAAAATGTCACTGGCCTAGAGAGTGCCCACCAGGAAAGGACATGTGCTGAGAGAAATTGGCCAAACTATAAAAATTGAGATAAAGTTCCTATTGGCAGGAAGTCTAATGTCCAAGAAATATGGTAATAACTAAGCACAATCCACCTAAGTTGTCAGCAATAATCTTAAAGAATGAGATAGTTCAGCAAGTAGAAAAGATAATGCTCAGAAGCTCACCAGAGCTGTTAGCTTACTGTCTTCTAGTTAAGAGTTAAGAATAAGGTATGAGTTCCAAATCCAGGTCCTAGGCATATGAACAAAATAGGTTCAGAAAGAGAAATAGGTTCAGAAAGAGCAAAACCAATGGAGGAGACCGTTTAAAATGACTGAGGTATTACATAGAATTCAAGAAGTGAGATAATATCCCAACTTTTATATTCAGGTAGAAGACTTGTTCTATATACAGAGAAGATAACTTGATGCAGAATTGCTGTTACTATTACTATTTAGGCATGGTACTGATGCTTCCTAAAAAGTCCACAAGAAAAGAGTTGGCATCTTCACATGACAGATGAAGAAATTATAATCCAGTAAGGGCAAGTAAATTTCCCAAGGTCAGATAAGTAGATAAGTGAGTTCCAGATCTGGTATTCAAATCTAGATTTATCTGGCTTTTAAAAAATGGGCTGAACCAAGGTATAGTGTACTATTCCTAAAAGAAAAAGGGGGAAAAGGAAACAACAATACAAACTCATATTTCAACTCATAATAGTTCTGACAGCAGGCAGAAAGTTTGGTCATGCATCTGATGACCAAATGCTTCTAGCTGTGGGAAACCAGAACCTAAGAACCAGACAGCATGACAGTTGATCCCATAAGACTTCAGAGTCATGCAACTGCAACTTCTTGATCAGATTGGCCATAGTTTTCATGATTTTCTCACCATTATTAGGGACTTATGGAATATCATGGATTTTTTTTATATATATATTGTATAGAGTATATAATTTATATATTGTATATATTAGAATATACCCACTATGGTCACTGTGTTTCTTACCACACTATTTAAGACACAGATTGTCCTTGATTCAGTAATTAGGGAAGATTCAAATATTGGTATAACCACTAGCTTCCTTCCTTTTTCAGCATAAGTTGTTTGCTGATATCCATAGTGCCAAGGGTTTATTTTACTTAGTCTGACTGGGATTTCTGAGCTTTACTTAGAGAATCACTAGAAATACTTCCCTCTCTACCTCACTGTAATTAATATTCCATGGTGCCTCTAGTTCTGTGTGAATTTTCAGAGGCATGTGCAAATGTCTGGAGAAACAAGGTAGGGATTCTTCTCATTGCTCCACCAGAAAATGTCCAAGAGACACTTCATTCTCTTATTGATGGAAAGAGGAGTTAACATATTCTTTGCTCATGTGAAGTTTGGGGAAGAGGGGTCCTTACCTCCTCTCCACAAATCTCCCTTTTAAAAATTCTTAATAGAATTTTTAAAGAGGTTATGGAGTAAGTAAACAAAACCTTTTACATACTAAGCAGAAATTCTGTTCAGTAAATGCTAAGGACAAATTCTCTTTAAATATTTTGTAATCATATTTTATGGCATGGGAATATTCGGTTAATATATTTACTGTTCCATTTTTATCTTTGTTCAGATCTGTAATTCTCAACCTACCTGAGATATTCTTGAAGAAGTCATAATAAAATGCAATTACTGTAATTGAATTGGGTACCACCATGCAGAAACTTCCCTTCAATACTCCCCCAATTTCTTCGTACCCTTAGAGTGGCCTAACTTAAACACACCTGCAAAAATACTTAATTTTCAATATCAGAAAACTATCTAAATGATGGAGAATCTAGTTCAACAGAAAAACTAAAAAGCCATAAAAAAATCTGCTTTCTATAGTATACTAAGGGAGGTAAAATGGCATTTTCCACCAAAAAAATAATTTTATACAGTAATTGAGTCATAGTTTATTTCAGAAAAATACTCTTTTCCATTTAAATACATACTCAAGATAGCTGTTCCCAATGGTATCCAGCATTAACAAGTAGACAATTTACAGGAGATGAATTTCTCATTTCTAATATCATAGAGAAGTAAATTGGTGAAGGCCTCTTGAAATTACCACAATCGTCATAAGCAAAAATGTCCTGAATGCTATTTATGTTTCTTTGTAGCTTGTAAAGTTAATGAGGTCGATATCTGAAGTGTAAAATATTTCTACTACAAAAATGAAAAAAATGTGAGAAAGAAATCTAACTTCATTGCGTGCCTAAGTTCCCAAGACCCAAACAAAATTTTTCTTCCATAAGGTCACATGGAATAAAAATGAGTCAATGTTTATTAGAATCTTTGTTTAAAAGACATCAAAGGGATTCTGACAATCTCACTATTTCACTTCTCTCACTATCATCTGTGCAGACATAATATGCTCTACTTTCAGGAAACCTGGAGCATCTTATAAATTGTTGGTACTCCTCCTGGAATGTAGATTGTGTAGTTATTGGACCTGAATGTATAAACTATGAATTAAGTGTCACTTGAATGGAAAATTATTTGAACAAAGTACACTATGATTCACTTCTAATGAATGCTTTCATACGTCTCTGAAAATGTATTCACCCAAAGAAGTTCTCATAGATGCAGGCCAAGAAATTATTCTTTCCTGTGATATTTTATCTAGCAATTTTTAAAGTCAAATAATTCACTAAAGCTGAATTCAAGACATTTCCTTTTATTTTTAAGTAGCACCCAGAAATTTCCTGTGCCTGGTTAAAATCTTAGCAGATAGCCAGTTGAAATTAAAATAGTTTGTAACCCACTAAAACATATTTCACAAGAGACAATGGAAACAATTGATGAAAATATAAAGAAATAAACTGAATGCTTCCTTATTCAACAGAGCTCAAGCTACTAATTATTCCCTTTCAGAAAGTAAGTGCCAACCATTAGTTACTCAAGTAAATTTTCAGACTCTGATTTATGTTTTTATGGTTCAAGGATATGTAATATTTTATGATCAAAGAAAAACTATAGATCTTGTATATAATAAAGACTGAAAACGATCAAAAATAATTTATACACCCTTGATTCCTAATATTTGGGACTCAGCTCAGTGTTGTTGGCTAATGGTTATGTAACATTACCAATATGTAACATTACCAAAGACAGGTTTCTGTACTGTACCAGATTGGAGAGGACTTTACCTGCCAATAAGAGAAATGAGAACTAATCCAAAGTAAAAAGAGTAAGCAGTAAATATTGACCAAAGGGTATTGTGATCAGCTTGTGATAAGGAAGAAAAATTTGTGATTTCCAAATGAAAAATTTTTTCATTTGGAAAATGGAATAGTATCCAGAGCATTTGGTTATAATTGTAGCTTTTCAAGTGAGAGATGATGAAGGACTGGATTTAACACAGTGACATTTGGGATAGACAGAGAAAAATAGATCCAAAAAAATCTCCATATATAGCAGACCCTCTATTATTGCTTAAATGGAGAGAAGAGGGTATAGAGGAAGCAAGCACTGAGAATAATATCAAATACCCTGGCTTGGGAGGCAGAATCAATGATTTTAAGAGAATGAAGAAGATAGAGAATGAATAAAAGAGAAATTTTATTTCAGAGGTGTCCAATTTCAGATACCTATAATTAAAGGTAGTTGTATTAAACAGACAATTGGAATTGTGACTTGTGTAAAGCCAAGTCTAGAATACAGTAAGAGGCACTACTTCCTTTCTCTTTTCTCTTTTCTCCCTCAAGAAGTTGATAGGATAGCTTCAGAGGATGAATCCAATACCCCTAAAGAAGGTGAATTTATGGCGGCAGTTTTACTATAGATGCCTAGGGGTCTCTATAGTTGTTTAAGTTAGACTAGTTCAGGGTCCCACGTTCAGGCCCATCTTGCCCAGCCCTTCTTCTGCATTATAAAAAGCAGAGAATGCTCTCTGATGATATTTCCTCAACCACTATTGCCAAACAGGTATGTCTTAATCGTAGTGACCAGAGAAAGATTCAAATGTCTTACTATCTTGAGTCCTAAAAACCCAGGCACTTAATTTTATACAATTATTGTCATAGTCTGAGAATTTTAAATACCTCAATTCCAGTGTGGCGGAGTGGAAAGAATACTAAATTAGTACTGAACTATTTTTGTTCTCAGCAATTGTACTAATGAACTGTGCTATTAAAATTTTGTTTTAGTATTTTCTTTCACCTCCTGACATGTATTTGAACTGCTAGGCACATAACTTTCTTTATCTTACTCAATTCTCACAATTGTATTGGTATCTTGTAATTTTTTTTAATCTCTGCTTTCTGTGCTTAATTGTCTAGTTATAGAATGATGGTTTTTTACTGGATTAAAATTTCAGATACCTTCTAGCTCTAATATCATAAATCTACAATATGCATGCTGTAAAGGGAAAAATTAATGGGAACAACAAACTATACAAACACTTTCATTATGAAAAGTGTCTATATGTTTGTAGTTCATGGGATAGAAAATATGAAAGTTATTCATCAGAAGATTATCACAGGGCTTTATCTTTGGAAGACTTTATTGTTGGAGGTGAGATTTTAGAAAACCTTTGAAAAAGAGGAGAGAAGGTAGACTTAAAAGGTTACTCCAAGAATAACAGATGGCATGAGTGAGAATATAAGGGAGAAAGGTATGGTAGGATTGGGTAGGAGATGAGAGTTTAGAGAGAGAGCGGGTTCTTTGTTTATCCACACCTTTTGCATAATAATCTAAAAAGACAGAAGAGTAGTGGATGGGAAGAAAAAATGGGTAATTATATAGGTAATCTAGGGAAGTCCTTAAATTTGATCCTTAGAGTGTAGGCAAAGAAGCACAAATTTTAGAGTCTTCATTAAGTTCAAAGGAATAGGTAAGTTCTAAAGGCAGAACTTGGGTCCATGATTTGGTCAGGTAGCCAGAGGGAAAAAGCAGTTTTGGAGGTATATGAAGTATAAGTGTTATGACACACTCACAGACTCACACATAGAAATCTCTCCATAATGGAGCCAGTTTGCCTAGGATACTAGGAAAAGGAGCTTAGCTGTAGGAAAGGAATAATCTTTTACAATGGGACAAAACTGGGTTAAAAATAAGAGTATAAGCACCAGCTTTGGACCAGGCAAACAATTTTTGTAGAGTTCCTTAATCTCTAAGGCCAGCCTGAAAATTTGTTAGAAATGCAAAATCTCAGGTGTCACTCTAGACTCCCTGATCTGAATCTGCTTTGAGAAACACTGTCCTAACATAAACTCTCTTGTTTTTAATTTCCTCATCTGTAAAACAGGGACAATGGCTTTCTTAAAAAGCTGCTGACAGGATCAAATAAAATAAATTCTCAAGTGTTTAGTAGGGTACTTGGCATAGTGGATACAAATAATTGGAGGTTAATGTATTAATATTAGTAATAGTAGTATACACTGTAAATTTACTTTTTAAAACTGAGATAAATGTTGAAAAAACTAGCTCAATCCCACTTCAGAGTTAGGCATTTTAATTTCTCATTCATAAACAGAATTAGACCTTACAGCCTATTCATTGTCTGCAATTAGATCTACTTTTAGTTGAAAATGACCAAGTGAATGAATTTATTTTGAATGGTGCCTAAATTTTTGAAAGTTTACTGAAAGATTATTATTACATGAGGTTTCTGAACCATTTTCAGTATCAGCAATTAAGAAAAGAAATTGTGAGTGGAAAAACCAATTGTAAGATTAACACTGTTCTAATATGCAATGCAAATATTATGCTTTTGAAATAAAAGTATAGACCCACCCTTAATTACTCAAACTATCTCTCTCTGAGACACGAAAAGGTTTGTTTCATTGCTTAGTTTTAATTTATTCCAATTATTCTTGATCAGGTATGCAAACAGTTGCAAAAGACCTTTAGGGCTGACAATGTTTTAATCAAGCCCCAAAACTTCTTTACTCTTCTAGGTTCATTTTATAGAATAGCTTCACTCTCTATCCCCTATCTACTTTAATTTCTGCGTTTTTTTTTTTAATTAACATGACAATCTCTATTCTATACATTTCCAAAGGCAACTGTGATTCTGATGCCCTAACAAAGGGACACAGGACTACCCATCATCATAATGATGACAGTGATGATGAACTTCAGTAATAATAACTTCCAACATTTATAGAATGTTTAATCTCATCTTCTGTTCTAAAATGCAATCTTTTTTTGATATACCCTTTATCTTTATCTTTAGTGGGTAACCTCTCCTCTGAACTTCAGAGACATGTATCCAACTTCCTACTCAACGTCTCTAACTTGGATGTATGTGGGGAATCTCAGACCTAACCTGTCCAAAGAACTGATATCCTGGGAAATACTGCTCTCCTATAGTCACTCCATCTTTATAAATGACACTTACATTCTGAGTACGATTATAATGCTTTTTTCTCCCATATCTCATCCTATTTATCGGCAAATTCTGCTATTTCTGTCAGTCTGACATTAGCAATCATGTTCTTTCTCACTATGCAATTTTGCTTTGCAGGAGGAATTATTACTGATGTCTTTCATGCCACTAATATATCAAAATTGTGTTCTAATTTTGATATGTATACAACCCACTGAAAAATGGAAGCGTCTACTAGTCACAATTTATAAAATGCAAAATGTAATGTAGAATGTGTAGTCAGCAATTAATGATAGGATAAATATCTTAAATTCATAATAATTCAGGCTTCAAAAATTCCCTTAGGCCAAAAATAATATGTGTTTATGAACTTCTTATGTCCATATTTGTGATAGTAGGAAAAAGGCATATAAGTGTATGGGAATTCATCAATGGTTTTCAATGACAAGCATTTATTAAATACTTAATGTATGTCAGATACTGTGCATTAAAAGAATGAAAATACAAAATGAATAATACAAAGTCTATATCCTCAAGGAACTCTAGGAAGAGACTTGAGAAAATCGTTTCAATAATCATTGACTCAACTGCCAAACTTACTGTGTAACAATTCAGAGCACAATTCATCTGGTGGGAGTAACCCAACAGATAAGGAAATAAATAAAATTTATATAGTAACTTAGCAAACCTGATCTCCATAAGCAACACTAAACATTACAATTTAATTTACCAAATACCAGAACTATTTATATTAAGACAATGAAGAACAGAGCCTTATAAATGGCCAAGGAATTGTGTGTGTGTGTGTGTGTGTGTGTGTGTGTGTGTGTGTTTTAATCTCCACATAACTGAAGTAGCTACAAAATGCCACCTCATGGTGAAAGAGTTTGCAGAACTGATGTTAAAGACTCTTTTAGTTTTATTTCCCAAGAGTGTCTGAGTATTTGTGTGATCTACCCTTTAATGGCATGCACATTGCATTGGGTTATTCCAGTGAATCAAGTAAACTACTGAGTGATATAGTGCTGGGAACATTAAACTTGTGAGCTTTAATTCAAGAATGACATAGAAAACATGAAGTACCAGAATGCAAGCCAAGCCAAGCTTTGGAAGTTTTTCTCATATACTCTGTTGTATTTAAGTATATATTTACTATCACTGACAAGAAAATAATTCTACTAAAATGCAATCATCATGGAAAGTAAATACAAACATAATCCAAAGTCACTGTTTACATTAAATAACAATTTATTCATTAAATATTTTTAAGGACCTACTATGTGTTAGATACTCTGAAAAGAAAGAAGGGACGCAAAGATGAAAAGACCTGGTCTCCAAAAGTAAATAGATTAATGAAACACATACTCTTGAACAATTAATTAACAAAAAATATTTACATGAATGAGTGTAGGTACAGAATATTATAGATGGGAGTCTGTCTCAAATATACAGTGAAGCTAAATTTGAAAAGTGGAAACAGTTAAGCTAGCAGACAAGAGATAAAGTGGGTGATCAGTGGGTGAAAAAGAGAAGAGAATTTTTAAAGGCACAGAGTATTAAAGATTTTACTCAGAGCAATTTCTCTGCTTCCTAACATCTGGTATTCCTTTTTAACTGTTGCTTAATTATGATGTTTAGTGTAACTTTCTGCCATTGGAGTCAGAATGATTTGTCATGGTAAACAGAATAAAATGGATTCTTAGTCCCTGACTATGGAGAAAAGGCTATGGTTTCAGTAATATCTATTTTCTGTCATAGTTATTCTAAGAGACAATCATTCTTAGAAATATGATTTTCATCATTTTTGTTTATTTTGAATCTAAATGACATAAAAGAACAATTCCAATTCAAATAAAAATCTCTTAATTTATGTGCATTCTATTAATTTATTTTTAATAGAATAAATTCTATTAAATCTACTGAGCACTCATCAGATACCAATCACTGTGCTAAACTCTAGAGATACAAAAATAAATACCACACAGCCTTAGCTCCCAAGACTCAATGTCTAGTGGGATTTTCATATGCATTTAAACAGATATTTATGAAATAGTGTGATCGATGCAAGAATAGAAGCAAATGAGCAATAGAAACATGAACAAAAGTCATCTAACAAGAATGGATTCATATGGGGGTATTAGTAAAATATGACCTAGCTTTCAAATGATGAGAAAGTTGTTCTAGGCTATAAAATAACATAAATAAAAATATCGAAGATGCAAATTGTCATGAATTGTTAGGGAATTTCCATATAAAATTTGATGTGCTGAACTACCTGGAAGCCTGCTATTACCCAAGATGTAGGGAATGACAACATTGATTTAGACCTTCAATATTTTCTGTTCCTTTTGTCTTCACTGACAACCTCCTCTCAGTCAAGTAGGATGATTACATTGTAGATTGTGTTATATGGCTCTGGGCTCTTTAACATGCAACGGAAGCAATGCTTTTTGATACAGTTGAACAGCTGCTGTTAGGAACAAGATTAACAAATGAGTCAAAATGTGCTGCTGAGGGTTAGTTAATGCATTATATCAGTGCTAATTAAGGTATTATTAAAAGGCTGACTGTTGCCTCTCGTATTCCTAGAATTTACACACACACTTCATTAATCTTTGCCCTCCCTGCGGGAAAAGTCACTGCACCTGTTCATCTTCGTGAGCAGAAATATTGCCTGCCAGATAGCTGGTGTGCAGCTCCAGACAGGCAGAAATGACATGTGGCAGATCAAAGAGAAAGCACCCTAGTGTTTGATAGGAGTTTTATTTCTCCTCAGTTTGGTGATGTACTGGGGCCTTTTCTTATTGCTTATATGAATAGAATTGTAAGATATATTCATTAAATTTCTTCTACAAGTGATGCCCTCAATATCAAACTCACATTTTGTGTCACAGGCATATTCTCCAAGACAGATTTTAAAGTTCATGACAAGAGTACAACTGTTAGGAGGATGTCTCTATTTTACACCGTGGAATATATAGCTGATCTGGGAATAGAGTGAAAAAAGGAAGTAAAATATTAAAATAAGGCAGGCAAAGTACAGTATCATGTGCAAAGGATTATTAGAAGCATGGGGAATAGAATCTCTCTAGAGATGTTTGGAGATAAGATTTAGATCTTTAAGGGGCAAAGTAAATAACAGCCATAATAGTAGCTATCATTTATGGAAAACCTACTCTATCAGGTACTATATTATGAACTCTGGATATTTTTTTTTTCACTTAATCTCTATTGGAATTAGTTTGAGGTCAAAATTATCCCCAGTTTATATCAGAAGAAATCCAAACTCCAATGACTAAATGACTTGCCCAGTGATTGTCCCATAGCTAGTAAGAAGTAAGCTGGATTTGCATGTAGATGGATCTACCTACCCAGACTGTGCTCTTAGCCATTATCTTGAGTTGTTTATATATTTGGTAGTGACCAGCTACCAACAGAATTCCAATTATGATTTTCAGTCAAGACAAGTGACTAGATTTTTCTTGAGTGAAATCATATAAATAGGCTTCTGTAATGGTTGGTTTGTTAGGAAGTTATTGTTAGATTAGTGGATTTCTCGGTAGACAGGAGGCAAAAGGATGATCGTTTGTCAATCAGGAAGCATTTATAAGAAAAATATTTGAGTTGCCCAAACTCCAGAATCTGGCCGTCAACTTTGTAGGCCCAGACCCTTGACTTTGTCATATCTATTCAAAGGTGATCAGTTTTTTGATGTAAGAGGGACACATTTTAAAATTAAACCTGCAAGAGACAACTACGCCCATTTAATAATGTCTAAAGTTAAATATAATTCTAAATCATATCAGAGTGGCTCATTTCACCTGAGCAGCATGTTCTTCTCCTATAGAATACTATGCAGGAAGACTAATTATGATTAGAAGGCTGACAAGTGATAATGGAATCAGAGCAAAGGGTTTTAATGAATCTATCCATCTCCTCTACAGAGATATACCGTCCAAGTAGACCTGAATGCAAATGATCAGGGCACAAGACCTCTCCCAGATCAATGAGAAACACACTGATAAAAATCTTGCTTTTAGCCCCCTCTTTACTCCGGGCTCTATTTAGTCACTAAATGCTTTTGAAGAGTTATAGCTCTTGGAAACACACTCAAATTCCAATCATATATTTTTGAAGTTACATTTCAGTTATTATAATTGCACTCAAATAACTGTACATTTTCAAAGTATTGTTAAATGATTTCCTTCCACAGATATCAAACTCGATTCATTTCTGGTTGGTTTTTAAAAATTATTTGTTGAAGGTGACCCCAACACCTTCATGAGTACTGTTTACCACTCATGTACTCCCAAACATGTTAAGAAAGATGACTGCTACATGTGCCACCATTATATGAAGTGATGGGAGTACATGGTGAACACTTCCACAGGCTCCTGATTGGTTTCCATAAATTCTCTCTTGCTGTTCTTGCATTATTTTCTACATACCCATCAATGTTCTGCTCTATTTTCTGAAATAGATGGCCTCCTATTATTCTTATTATAGTCTCAAAATCCTCAACATGAGCTAAAGGACCTGTAGTACGTAGTCCCTATTAGCCTTGTCTCTCCAGGGCCCCTTTGTTTGTGTTCCAATCACAAAGCCTGGTTGTCTCTCGATCCCTTGAATGTATCAAAGTATATCTTCACAGAAAGTCTCTTTACATGCAGTTTACCTTACCCAGGATGCTCTTTCACTCCTTTTACCCTTTAATTCCTATTTATTCTTCATATTTAGATCAAATTTCATTCCTTAGAAAGACTTCTCTAAAATCATGATCTAGATCAGGTTCCCCTATTATATACCCTTATATTACTAGGCATCTCTTCTTCATACACCTGCTCTAAATTATCATTTGTATTTATTCATATAGTTGAGTAAATTGATGCAAGCCATGGTAATTTTTTTGTATCCTACTGTGATTTTTAATTTTTTTCATTGAACAATTTTAATTATTTTATATTATTACAAACTGATTTGATACTCATTGTCAAAACTTCACCAATACAGAAATAAATACAGTAGAGAATAAAAATCTGACAGAATTCCTGCTTCTTTCCCAAGAAATGACAATATTTCTGTTTAGAGGAGTATCCTTCTAGTCTTTATTTTCTCCATGGTGTGTTTGTGTATGGTTCTTACATGAATGAGACCATATTATTTGGGCAGTCTCTTTTCTCAGTTAATATGATGTGGGGACATTTCAATGCCAATACATATAAATCAATCTCATATTAATTATTAGTTTATTTTTTATGGTGACATTGGTTAACAAAATCTAATAAGTTTCAGCTGTATATTTTAACAGTAAGGCATACATATATTTACACTGTGTATTCACCTCTCATAGTTAGATTTCTTTTTGTCACCTCATATTTGACCACCTTTACCCCATTTACTTCTCCCCTCTCCCCACCCCTTACTCTCTGGTAACCACTGGTCTATAGTCCATGTCCATGAGTCTGTTTGTTTGTCCTGTCCGTTTGTTGCTTTTAGGTTTATATTCCACATATAAATGATACCATGTGATTTTCAACTTTTTCTGTCTGGCTTATTTCGCTTAGCATGATTATCCTGAGGTCCATCCATATTGTCACAAATGGCAGTATCTCATCTCTTCTTATGGCTGAGTAATATTTCATTGTACATATGTACCACAGCTTCTTTAGCCAATCATCTATCGTAGGACGCTTTGGTTGCTTCCATGTCCTGGCCATCATGAATATTGCCACTATGAACATTGAAGTGAAAATATCTTTTCGGATATGGGTTTTCAAGACTTTGGAGTAAATACCCAGTAGAGGGATTGCTGAATCATATGGTAGATCAATTCTTAGCTTTTTGAGGAACCTCCATACTGTTTTCTATTGAGGCTGTACCAAGTTGCAGTCCCACCAGCAATGTAGGAGAGTTCTATTTTCTCTGCATCCTCTCCAACATTTGTTATTATTTATCCTGTTGAGTATAGCTATTCTAACAGGTGTAAGATGGTATCTCATTGTGATTTTGATTTGCATTTCCCTAACAGCTAGCGATGCTGAGCATCTTTTCATATACTTGTTGGCCATTTGTATGTCTTCTAGGGAGAAGCGTCTGTTCAGGTCCTCTGCCCATTTTTTATTGGATCATTTGTTTTTTGTTGTATTGAGTTGTATGAGTTCTTTGTATATTTTGGATATTAGCCCCTTATCGGAGACATTGCTTTTCTCATTCAGATGGTTGTCTCTTTACTGTGTTGACAGTTTATTTTGTTGTACAGAAGCTTTATAGTTTGATGTAGTCCCATTCATTTATTTTTGCTTGCAATCTCATACTTTTTGAAACTCATTTATAATTCCATCAGATAGATGTGTTAAAATTTGTTTTACTAGTTCCTAATTGTACATTTAGCTTAATTTCAATTGTAATATTTATCCTTGTAGCTTCATTGTGTATAATCCTTCATTATCTGTACTGGTTCCTAACAATGGCATTGCTGGACAAAGGAATGCCTGTCTTAAATGTTGACATATTTTTTTTCTAATTTCTTTCATAAATATCCACTAATAGTTAAATGTTTAGATATTTAAATATCCACTAATAGTTAAAGAATATTTCAGTTTGTAAACACTTTCACAAACTGAAAGGTTTTATTAACCTGTAAAATTGCCTCCACATTTCTCTAAACTTAATGCTCTTAGTAATGAGATAACTCACATAAAGAAAACATTATACTTGTATATGGAAAGGTAACAGCATATGTTCTTTTATTCCTGGGTACATTTCTTAAGGCATAAGTGTTTGGTGTCTCTGAGGTAGCAATTGACAAAAACACCAAGAAGGCCCTGATTTTGAAAATGGAATAAAGTTAAAATTAGAGTATACTAAGTAATGAAATTTTAAGTTTCATCATAAAATAATCTTCTGTAAGAGTAAAGAATGATCTAAAATGGTGAAAATAAATGGGACTGATCAACTGTGACCATGAAAACAATGGAAACTTTCCATTTGGATGGCTTTAGGCCCATATTTCAATAAAAATCTATCCAATTTTACCCCATTCAACAGGTATGGGCTTCCTGCCTCTTGCTATGAGTATTACAACAATTAAAACTTAAATAACTAAAGAAAATTTCCCAAATATTGACCACACATGTAACACATTTACATCCTTTTCTTCTTATGTTCAGGAACATTATATAGATTGCCAGGGATACCTAAAGTGTGGGAATAAGGCAGATGTTAATGGCACATGCTAAGAGGAAGCCAATTAAAAACTATTTGAAAGGAGAGATAAATTTATTTGGAATTTTTTGATGAGGTAAAATAACACTTTTGGAGGAAGTCAAAGTGTTCAAGATGGTAGGCTTAACAAGCAGCTTCAGCTAGTAAAAATTTGTAGACTCCAAGCCAGGCTCTTTTAACATCTAACTAATTTTTTTGATCGTAGCCAACTTGGAATACAGGAAGATATGATGACCATTAATGTGAAATATAACAAGGGAAGTAATTTCCCTAGTCTAGCTTAAAATTGTAATGCCAATATTAACAGCATTGTACCTCCTTATTAAGAGGAAGCTCTTCTTCAGTTTAAACTAGGCTTCTTGTACCTCAAACCTATTTTTACTTGATCAATCCTGAATGGAAAGAAAGCTCAGCTGGTCACATCTTTACTCAATAGCCATGACAACTCTTCAGGCTCTGTAAGTCTCTGGCTGTTTCTACATTACATCAAGAAAACATTTCAAGAGTATCTGAAAAACTTGGGGGAAATGATGATTTTATCAGGTCAGAGTTCTTCAACAATTGTGCTATTGAAATTTTCATCCAGATAATTGTTAGGGGGTCTGTCCTGTGCATTGTAAGATGTTTAGCAGTATTCCTGATACAAGTACTATCCCTACACTTGTGAAAACCAAAAATATCTCCAGCCAAATGTCCCCTGGAAGGCAAAAATCACCCATGCTCTATTTATGACCGCAGTATTATTGTTTGGGGGAAGACTACTCAGTTACAATTGGTAACTGATATATATGCATATCAGAAAGGGTCTTCACACCTTCAATTTTTCAGCTGTATATAGCAAATCTAGTTCTCAATAGACAGGAAACAACTTCATGGTTATCATCAAGCTATTTCTAAGGCTAAAAATAATTTTCTCTGAGAAATTCACTGGAATCTCATGGAAGTAGGCATCTCCCAATACATCTTAACATATAGAACATGATTTATTTGCATGCTTTGTGCCAGGTAGAGTTCATGAAAAATAATCTCAAGAATTTCAAGCAATCAATTCCTAGTCCGCATTTTGAATTGTATATCTGTCCCCAGAGATATGCAAACACATACTTAAATCTCATGTCGCAGATGGAATATCTTAAAATCAATTCATCAGCCTCTTTGATTAATTATTTGTTAGCACAAAAATATAAATGCTCTATATCGCCATATTAGTACAGAAAGTAGAGGAGACTAACATTTGTTGGGCCCCTACTATTTCACATGCTTTAAATATATTGATTTATGTAATCTTCATAAAAATGCTATTGAATCACTGTTATTATTCTAATTTTATTAAAAGATGGAGAAATTGAGACTTATTAGGTTTAAGTGAATTGACCAAAATAAGACTGTAGGAAATAGCTAAGGTATGAATCTATCCTAGGTCTGACTCCAAAGCCAATATTCTCTTCCCACAATATTATAGGTCTATTTTCTTCAAAGGGTAAAAAAAAAAAAAAAAAAAAAAAAAAAAAGAAAAAGAAAATAAATTGCTAAAAAACCTTTCTTGAAGAGTCCTATTTGTGAAGAAAAACATTACATGAGATAATATCAAAATAGCTTTTGCTTTCTTAAAATAGCTCTTAAAATATAGAAAGAATATTTACAGGTCTGGATGATATAATGAACACATATTTTAAGAACTGAAATTTAGAACCATTTAAAATAGAAAATAAATTTTTAGCCAAAATATGTACTCCTGGAAAAAAAAAGAACATAACCAAAAGGCATTGAAACTAAATCACTTCCTGAGCCATAATGAGCTTAGGTTTTTAATCAGACTAATGAGAAAAGATCTGTAATTCGGCATGGCTCATGAGTCATACCACAAAGTTTCTCCCTACAGTTTCATGGCAGCTCTTGATGTATCATTCATTAGGTACTGGAAAAGTAACATTTTCAAGAACACAATGAACTTCAGACAGACAGGAAAAACAATGAGTGAGCAGCCCCTGGTTCTCCCTTCCAAACTGCCCTTTATTTCATCAGTCAGGATACTCTCACTCCCTCATCTCCAAGCCATGATTAGTTCCTCCAGTCTACATTAACCTGGTGAATCACCAGTGGGTTTGCAAATCACGTTCCTTAACACCCATATCATAGAAGTGTAAGAAAATCCTCTGCGGGGAGGGAAGGTGGGAGATGGAAATACAATCAATTAATTTTCAATTAAATACTCTGTGTCCTCCCAGGAAATGAAGAACACAGATTTTTTTTTAATTCATTGATATTTCTCTTTGTACAGTAGTCCAGTAAGACCTCAAATGTTGTAAGTAGGTAGGAAGAGCATAGGTATTGGTGGTCTGCATGTGAAAATGTACTGAATATGAACAATTGCCTTGTAGTTTAAAGATTAAGAAGACACAGAAAAGCAGTACAGTGAAAAAGAATCTAGAAAATCCAATCACTTGGAGAGAGAACCAGTAGGTTCAAAGATACTCTGGAAATGAAAGACACAATAAAGAGACATAACAGGAAAGAATGAGTTTGGAACTGGAAGATATAAAATACTATCTGGATCTGACATTTTTAACTTAGTGACTTTAGGAGCAAGTCTTAATTTTCCTGCACTTCAATGTCCTCATCTGTAAAATGGGGATAATGAAAATTCAGTTTCATAGGTTTGCTTAGATAATACAATGTAATAATGCACTTGTAAGTTAATTTTATTATGTTTTATTTTTATAACTCTTATTTTACATTATTATATTGAGTAATAATCTTATAAGAGGCATGTCTACTTCTTATTATTTAGTCAAATCTTGGTTCTTCTACCAGCTTTAATTGGTTCTTTAACCTGTGTCTGTTTAATTCCCAAAGGAGTCCCAGTCAGAATATACTCTCCTAAGTTATGAATGAATTTTCTTCTAGGTAGGCATGGACAAAAGACAACTGGGCAGGAAACCAATATTTCAGCATGTGACTTAATCATGAGCTTCTTTTTCATTTTTCCTTTTTTTCTTTGTTTCTTTTTTTAAAGCAAATCTTTTATTTCCTTGAAATGTTGGCTGATGTTTCTGTGTTCTTTGAGATTCCTGCCTTTTTCCCTAGGAAACCTCTGCCAGGGTTGTAGGCTTAGCTGTAATTACAGCTTTGAACATTAGGGAGCAGCAGAATGCAAAGGTGCATCACAAAGGAGATGCTGGAAAAGGCTCAGTAGGTCAAGACCAGCTACAGCAGGAGCCTGGTCCAACCTGTTTCTCTGGCTAGTTCCTAACTTCAAACCTACCTAACATCCCAGGGGACAGTATAGGACAAAGAACTATTTTCCAATTGTGTGATCTCAGGAGTTACTTAAATTAATATCTTTGGGCCTTGGATTCTATTACTTAAGAAATTAGGATCATGATATCTTTGAAGTAAGACTAATAGTTTTCTCGGTTGCAGAACGATAAACATGGCATCTGAGTCACAGAAGATATTCCATATTTTTGTACTATCACACTTGTATTGACTTTTCCATCCCTAACTCATCCGAATGACCTAGGGTCACACCTAAACACAGCTAGTTTATAAGCTAGCTGTAAACTTGATTCACCTCTAAACTCAACTCCTGCCTCTATAGACTTTGAGTTTTCTCTGCAGTCAATGCTGACTGCATTGTGGTCTACCAAATGAGGAGTTAGCTTTGTAGCAGTCTTGGATCTGATATACAATCAACAGCAAGAAGACGTGTGTGATAGACAGGCTCTAATATGCCTCCGAGTGATTTCTACTTCTTGTTACTCAGGGCCTCACGTAATGACTTCCCCTTGAGTAACTTGCTTCTAACCAATAGAATACAGCAACACTGAACGGATGTCATTTCTGGACTTAAGTTACAAAAGATTATGACTTTTATCTTGCTAGCAGATTCTCTCACTCTCTCTTACTAGCCTTGATGAAACAAGGGGTATGTCAGAGATGCCTATGTGGCAAGGAACTGAAGGTAGCTTCTTGCCAACAACCAGCAAGAAACTGACACTTTCAGTCCAACAACTTTTTATGAAACTAAATCCTTCCAACAGTCATGTAAGTAAGCTTGGAAGCATATTTTTCCCCCTCAATTGGATCTTTAAATGATATCCCAGCACTGGCTAACACCTAGATTTCCTTGTGAGAGGCCTTGTGAGAGACCTTCAAACAGAAGACCTAGCTAAATTATACCCAGATCCGTACCTCCCACAAATTGTAGAGAATAAACATGTGCTATTTTAAGCTGCTAAATTTCAAGGTAGCTTGTTGCACGTCAATGGATAACTAATAAAAGGAGTAAGAGAAGATAAGATGAGAGTATGTAGAAGCCACATCTTGTAGGGCCTGGTAGATCATATTAAATAAATTGATTTTTATTCTAAGTGCAATGGGAAACTACTGAGGATTTTTCAGCATAGGAAAGATATGATCTGATTTACATTTTAGAAAGATTACACTGGATGATTGGACTTTATGGGACTTCCTGAGTGATATTTTACTTGTCTTACCAAAATTAAAATTGTTTACTCCTTCTTCAGAGAAAATGGAAATACTCTTTCTCTACCATCTCTTCAATCTCCCTCATAAATAGAACAATTGTAGCCCCTATGGAACAATCTATTTCAGGATCAAAAATTCCAGTTCAGAATTTTTAAAATTAATTTCTTTGAGGTAAATCGAGATTTACATATAGTTGAAAGAGATAATACAGAGAGATCCCCTTTACCCTTCATCCAGTTTCCCCTGATGGTAACATCTTGAATAACTATGGTACATTATTACAACTGGAAATTGGCATTGATACAATCCACTGACCTTATTCAGATTGTACTAGATTTGCATGCATTCATTTGAGTGTGTATTTATGTGTGTGGGTGTAGGTCTGTTGAGTTCTGTGCAATTTTATCACATGTGTAACGTTTCGTAATCATCACCACAGTCAAGATAATAGTTTCTTCACTGCGAGGACCATTGTGATAGCCTTTTATGGCCACATCCACCTACCTTTTCTCTCCTCTACCCATAATCTCTGGCAACCACTACATACTCTTCTATAATTTTATCATTTCATGACAGTTAATGTAAATAGAATCATATGGTATGTAATCATTTACAAATAGCATTATTTTGTCATTCAGCATAATTTCCTTTAAATTCATTAATGTTAGTGTGGTATCAGCAGTCTATTTCTTTTCATTGTTGAGTAGAAGTCCATGGTTTAGATGTACCATCGTTTGTTTAAACATTCATGTGTTGAAGGGCATTTGGGTTGTTTCAGTTGTTGGTTATTGTAAATAAAGTTTTTATAAACATTCATGAATAGAATTGTATGTAAATGTAAGTCTTCATTTCTCTGGAGTAAATGCCCTAATGTAATTGGTATGTCATATAGTAGTTGCATATTTAATCTTATAGGAACTCACCAAACTATTTTCCAGACTGCCTGTACCATTTTACATTCCTGCCAGCAATGTATGATCCAGTTTTTCTGTATCCTCATTAGCATGTGGTGTTATCCTTTTTATTTTTGCCATTTTGATAGGTTTATAGTGACATCTCGTTGAGGTTTAATTTATATTTTTCAACTAAGTAATGATGATGAACATCCTTTCATGTGTTTATTTGCCATCTGTATATCTTCTTCAGTAAGATGTTCGTCATGTATTTTACTCCTTATCTAATTGATTGTTTCTTTTTTTACTGTTGAGTTTTGAGTGTTCTTTATATTTTTCTATGCACAGTTACTTTTAGATATGGGTTTGCAAATATTTTATACCAGCCTGTAGCTTCCATTCATTAAAAGATTCTTTCACAGAGCTAACATTTTAAATTTTAATATGTCCTAGTTTATCAAGTTTTCCTTGTATTAAACATATTTTTCTGTCAAATCTAAGAACTCTGCCTAGCAGAAGATACCAAAAATTCTCTATTTTTTCTAAGTTTCTAAATTTTTTTCTAAATACATTTTAGTTTTATATTTTACATTAAAGTTCATGATCCACTGTGAATTAATTTTTATATAAGATGTAAGGTTTAGGGTACGGTTCATTTTTTGACTATGGATGTTCAGTTGCTCCAGTTGGCATCTGTATCATGTGTTAAAAAGTCTATCCTTTCTTAATTGAATTGCTTTAGCACCTTTGTAAAAAAAATAGTTTGTATATATCCATATATAAAATTAAAAAATAAAAGAAATTAGACACCTTTCTTATACTATATACAAAAAATGAATTAAAAATGGATCATAAACCCAAATATAAGAGTTAGAAATACAAAAATCTTGGAAGAGAATATAAGAGTAAATCTTAATGATCTTTGATTAGCTTTTAGGTATGACACCAAAAAAACAAGCAGTAAATAAATAAATAATAAATAATTGGCCTTATCTACATTAAAATTTTGTACTTCACAGGATGTCATCAAGAATTAAAAAGGTAATTCACCTAATTGGAGAATATATCTGAAAATCACATATCTGATAAGGGGTTATTATCTAGTATATATAAAGAACACTAACAACTCAAAAGAATGTAACTCAATTTTAAAATATTTAAAAAGATCTTTTTTTTCAAAAGGGGTACAAAAATGACAAATAAGCACACATTCAAAAAAACTTTTCAAATTCATACATCATTGGAAAAGACATTGAGATACTACTTAACATAAATTAAAATGGCTAACAAAAAAAGATAATAAATAATAAATGCTGATAAGAATGTGGAAAATTGGAACGTTTGTTGATTATTGGTGGGGCTGTAAAATGGTGCAGTCATTTTAGAAACCAGCTTGACAATTTCTCAAAATATTAAACTCAGTTACCCTATGACCTAGGAATTCCATCCCTAAGAAGTGAGCACATATGTCCACATAAAAATATGTACACAAATATTCAGAGCAGCATTATTTATAATAGCAAAAATAAGATAGGAACCAGGAACATGGGAGCCAGCATACCAAAAAGTAGAAACAACCCTAATGATGAATGAATAAATAAAATATATATAATCATAAAATGGTATGTTTCTTGGCAGTAAAATGAAATAAAGTTATGGTACGTGCTATGAGATGGATGAACCTTGAAATCATTATGCTAAAGTGAGAGAAATCAGTCACAAAAACCACATATTGATTGATTTCATTTATATGAAATGTCCAGAATGCAAATCTATAGAAACCAAAAGTAGACTAGGGTTTTCAGGGATTGAGGAGAGGAGAAAATAGGAAGTAATTTCCAATGGATATGGAATTTCTTTGGGAGGTGATGAAAATGTTTGTTTTAAACATAGATAGTGGTGATTATTATATAACTATGTAAATATTCTAAAAAAGAGATTTAAATTTTTTTAAATGGGTGAACTTTATAGTATACAAATTATACCTCTCTAAAGCTGTTTTTTCAAGAAAAAAATAGTTGGGCATATTTTTATAGATCTGTTTCTGGCTTCAATATTCTGTTTTGTTGCTTTGTGTGTCTAATCTTCTGCCAATACCATTCTGTCTTAAGTACTATAGTTATAAGCTAGAATGATGACTCCCACTTTATTCTTTATTCTTCTATTTCAACTTGTTTTAGCTATTCTTGGTCCTGTGGATTCCCATATAAATTTTAGAATAATATTGTTTACATCTACAAAAAACTTTCCCATGATTTTGATAGGAATTATATTAAACCTATGAATACATAGTTATATTATGTTGTATTTTTCAAATGTATTTGACCCCAAATCTCCTTTTTGCTGAATAACTAATATTATACAAAACATATTTTAGAAAAATCCTCATTTAAGTAATTTGCCAATGACAGAACCATAATTATAAATGGAATTTAAAGATGTCTGGCATCTATACTTAACTTCTGAGGACTGCTACAAATCCAAATTTTGTTACAGGTAACAGATGAGCCAATTTATTTAAAAGTGTGATTTTTGGCTATGTATATATTTTATAAGTTTTTAAATGTACTTGATTCTTCAAGAAATTTATCAGTCTATAATTCTGTGTGCTGACAAGGCATAGGTACTAGAGGCCTATTTTCTGCTGGAAAGAGGTCTATGTAGAAATTATGAGTTATATGAGGAAGTCAGTATCCCTACACTTGATCAGAAGAGTATGATTTGGGCAAAGATTCTCTTTAAATGTGATAACTAATAAACATCAGCTGAAAGCAATGAAATGAGAAAGCTGGCAAAGGAATAATCAAAAATTTGTTGGTCGAGAAATCAAGAGATAATACATTTATGAGTGTTATTCCTGTTACTAATTACCTGTGTAAATTTAGGTCAGCTTCTTAATTTCCAGGAGCTGCAATTTCTTCCTATATATGATGTCAGTATTTAGTAGTTATGAGCATAACTTAAGAATTAGAAAGATTTAGAACTGAATCCTGACTTTGCTACTTCCTTACTCTGTGACCCTGGACAAGCTATATGATATCCTTAAGCTAGTATCCCCATCGGATTCTTGTGAGGACTAAATAAGATAGGCACATAAAGTACTTAGTTCATTCAACAACTGGTGAAATCATTTGGAGACTGAATTCATAAGTGATCAAAAGTATATGATCTGGAATCAGACTGCCTTGGTTTTAATATCATGTCTATTACTTATTAGCCACTGAACTTTGGACAAATAAATATTCATTTCTTTAATCTGTAAAATGGGTATAATGAAGTTTCTAACTCTTCAAGCTGTTGTGAAGATTAAAATCATGCGACAGATAGAGTTTTAGCTTGGAACCACATACTTATTAAGCACTAACAAAATGGCAGAGATATTTATTATTACAAAATATTCAAATAAAACTGGACAGTTCCCATAGACTGATAGAATTTATCCTACAATCTATTTATTGAGTGCTTATATCTTAGCTATATTTCATAAAAGATTTTGGCCACTTAATAGGTGAGGAAACAAAGATGGAAAGAAAGAGATGTATAAATTAAGAGTCAACAATTTTCAACAGTTAACTATGTGCAAGACGTAGCATCAGCTACTACACAGACTGTAAAGGACAAGCACATTTTAGTAATAGAACTGGGATTGTCACTCAAGTTACCCCTTGACCTTAATCTTTCTGCTAAACTGCGTTTCTCATGATTTATACTCCAGTTTTCAAATGTCTCGCATTCAGGTTTTTCAGTACTGATTGCAATGTCTAGGTTGATGTGGTACTCCCCAAACTCACCTTAGAGGATTTGCACTTTTTCAAGTATTTGCACTTTTGCTGTGAGCAGTGGTCTTATTATTAGTTCCAGCAATGTTCACAGATGACAAGACTACATGTGCACATGAATTCCCTGAAGCACAATACAATGTTCTTTATAGGAAAAGGGTTTTTTCCTCCTAAAGTAAAAATAATTCTTTTGCATTACGTCATTGAGTTATTTATCTCAATACGAACTTGGAGAAAAAGTCCCATGAAGATGCACTGCATATCTTTTCTCCTGACTGGCCTATTACTATTATTATTTTAATTAGGATTTAAAGTATTAATCCTTGTTAAAAAAATAAAAAAAAACATTGCTCCAAATGTATTTGTTTTGTTGTACTGTTCATCTAGAGTTGCCAGATAAAATATAGAATGAGGATGCACAGTAAACCTGAATTCCCAGTAAATGGCAATTTTTTAAGTATAAGATATCACACCCATTAAGAAGGGCATACTTATACTAAAAATATTATTTTTATCTAAAATTGAAATTTAATTGTGTCTTGTATTCTTATTTCTTAAATCTAGCAATTCTAGGATCCAGCAGACAAACTGTTTATGATCTTTTCCTTCCACTATCTCCAAGTTCTAAAAGGCTAGAGCATATATCTGTATTATGCACATTTAATAAATATGTGCATTTTTATTAAAATGAAACACAGTCTCACACTGCATAACAATGTTTCAATCAATGACAAGTCACATATATGATAGTGGTCCCATAAGATTATAATGGAGCTGAAAAATTTCTATCATTTTGTGATGTCTCAGCTGTGATAACATCTTAGCACAAAGCATTACTCACGTGTTTGTGATGTTGCTGGTTTAAACAAATCTACTGTACTTACATCCATAAAAAAGTATAGCACATGCAATTATGTACAGCACATAATACTTGATAATGATAATAAATGTCTATGTTACTGGTTTATATATTTGCTATACTATATTATTTATTGTTATTTTAAACCATACTCTTTCTATTTAGAAAAAACTTTTTGTGATAAAACAGTATTTTATGTTACATAGGCAGCAATCTCATACATCTTGATTATATCATTTTATCTTGTGCTTGATTTAATTTTGTGTTGTTTTATAAATTTAGTGTAGCCTAAGTGTACAGTGTTTATAAAGTCTACAGCAATATACAGTAATAGACCTTCACATTCACTCACCACTCATTCACTGACTCATCCAGGAAAAACTTCTAAATATTCAAAGTCCATTCATGGTAAGCACTCTATACAGGAGTGCCGTTTTTTATTTTTTATGCTGTATCTTTACAATACCTTTTCTATGTTGATATATATTTAGATATACAAATATCTTTGCATTACAATTACTTACAGTATTTAATACAGTAACATGCTGTACATGTTCTTAGCCTAGGAGCAATAGGCTATCTCATATAGCCTAGGTATGTAGTAGGCTGTGCCATCTAGGTTTGTGTAAGTGCACATTATGATGTTTGCAAAATGATAAAATCACCTAATGACACATTCTCAGAACATATACTGTCATTAAGCAATACATAATTGTAGTTGGAAGTTTCTTCTTTAATCAAAGACATATATGTCACTTAGCTATTAAGGTTTTAGAAAGGAAAATGTTTCTGCAATTAGGAATTTGGACCCCACTAAATGATCATTTTGCTTTAGGGTGAATCTTAGGAAAAGTGAAGGAAAAAATCACCTCTGGCAATCTGTGTTATAACATATGTCAAAGCCACATAGCCTATAATGTTCTTATTAGCTTAGGAAATAACTAATGATCCTAAGGTTTGACATACATTTTCATCATCCATTAAGGTATCATTGACTTAACAGCATTCTTTTTTTTTTTTTTTTTTTTTTTTTAAATGTTAGCAAAATTTATGCAGCTGATTTAAAAGAATTCTGCACCATGCGTGGCAGTCTCAATTCATGTGAAACTTTTCAGTGTTATTTTCCAGTATGCTTTTCATAATGTGTTTAAAGTAAGTCTTTGACTACATTGTTGGCCTTTAAATTTCACAAACAGTAATCAAAAAAAGAAGCAAAATTTATATAGTAAAATATTAGCCTTGGGTGGATGATTAGAAAAACAGACAGGGCTTCAGCTGTAGGTGTGGGTGACATTCAATTTGAGCATGCCATAACTAGCTGAGAGAGGGATTGAGTCCGAGGCAAAAGGACCTACAAAAGGATATCATCAGAAGTGGTTTACAAGTATGAGAAACACACATCTGTATTCCTTTGGGCAATAATGACAGTGTATTACTAGAGGTAGTAAGCTATTTTTATCAGATGTAAATTTATTCTCCTTGCTTCTGAAAGAAATATTCTGACTTTACTTAAGAAAACTAGCCCTCCTTCATTGCATGTTATTTTAGTGTAGTTGTCATTTGAGGTATCCTGCTTTCTGTAGCCAAACTGTGGGTACCTGAACAAGCTAAAACAATCAGATTCTGTCTGAAATTTGAATCTTGGTCTATGTGACACGAAAACTGAAAACTTTATAAATTATAATTTTACTCATTCTTGTATAGTCTGAAAAGGCTATAAGTGCTAACTATCCAAATTCAAGAGATGTCCCAGTTGTGGGCTTTCCACATTCTTTTAATACATTCCTCTTTGCCTGTGTTAACGAGTAGTTTTCTGTGCTTGAACCTATGAGTCCTAACTGGTACAAAAGTTATTAGTCTAGTGGAGATAAACTATGAGTATAGCGTGGATGTAAATTATTGCTAGCACAGTTGACTAGTATTAGCACTGTGTAGTATTAGCACAATTAAAATCCCATGGGAGCTTTTAGTGAGAAGTAACACTAGTGTCAGAAAAAAGCCCCAGTAGCAGAAACATTTGTCATGTCACTGTTTCTTATTTTCCAGTTCAAATGCCTGGAAAGAGCTTGAATAAGAGAGAAGAAAATATGGCAAATGTCACACAGTAGCTCAGAGGATATGTTACCTGTCCATTTACAGAACTGTCTGGGGATACTCTGAATAAAGAAAGAGATATATGTTCCATAATAAAAGTATAATAGTTATTAAGCTATAATATCTGAGCCCCAAACTCATATATAGGGCTCTTGGTGGAACATATGTATTATACTAGGTAGTTGCCTACTAGGTTCTGCCAGTAAATGGTGCTATAGGGAGACTACAAAGGAAGGATGTTCCTTCCTCTTTTGATTTCTATTCTTGTCAACATCTCCTTAGCAAGTATTCCTTTATACCAGCAAAACCTGTTACTTTAACTTTCCAATTCTTCCTCATATTCCCAGAACTAGTGTCATAGAGCTCCCTCCAAGAGGTAGGACCAGCTGATCAATGTCTGCTCTTTGAGTTCTAGCTCTGCATACCCTTCCTCTGGGTTTCTGAGATGTCAACTCAAATTAGGTCATGCTCAGATGTCTGGGTCCCAGTGTCACAGAGTCTCTTTTCTTTGCTCCTGAATACCAGAAACAGTTAGGCAGCACTCACACTTTTGAAGTCTGTATTCAAGCTCTGCAGAAACTCTCCTGCAAGCTTCAAGGTCCTTATCATCACAGTTTCTTTCATTTATTCTCCCTTTCCTAAGAATGGTAGCTGCTTCTGGTAGGTAGTATCTCTGTGTTATTTCAGAGTTCTCTTGCCTTTCTAGTCCTTTAAGTTTCATTTAACCAATTTCTTACATAGGATTCTTGCTGTTAAAATTGATGTATATCTATTTTCTTGACCAAAACTTGATTTATAGTACTTGATTAAAAAAAAAGTTGTTTCAGCAAATAGACCCTCACAGAGGATTCTGAGATTGATAGGATTTTGGTCTTGACCTTGAACAATATAGTTAGCTTTGAGACAATCAAAAATCAGATTCCAGTTGTAACAAATTGTCCTGGGACTTCATCATATAAATCAACAACAATATTGATTTGTTTATGATTTTTTGGGTCAGGAATTTGTGAAAGGCTCATCTGGCTGATTCTTGTATAGAGCCACATATTTTTATTCAGATGCCAACTAAGGCTGCAAGGTGCAACTAGGCTTAAAGTCCTAGATGCCAGGTTGTCAAATATTTTCTCCAAAGGAAAAATGAGTAAATATTTTAGGTTTTATAAACCATGTGGTCTCTGCCACAACTATCAATTCTGCCATTTCAGTACAAAGTAGTATGTAAATGAATTGATTTGTCTTTATTCCAATAAAACAGTTTTAAAAATAGAGAGTTGGCCTGTGGACTGTCGTTTCCTACTGCCTAATCTAGATGGCTCACTCAAGAGATTGGCAATTGCTGCCAACTATGACCTGGGGATTAATATGTAAGTGTTGACAGGAACACCTGCATGTGGACCCTAAATAACAACGAACTTAGAGTAGTTAAACATCTTATATGGGAACTGGCTTCCCCTTCTCAAGAAAATAAGGTAAATGTTCCTTATTGTATTTGGTCTATGGAAAGCTAAAAATAACTTTGCCTTCACTCTAATATCATCATCATCATCATCATCATCATCATCATCACCAACAACAACAAAAAGATACATTACAAAATGAATGAAACCGAAGATATATTTGAAAAAATTAAGGGCCAAGAACTTTCAAAAAGTTAATATCAAATACAAAATCACAGACCAAGAAAGCTCAGAGAACAGCAAGGCAGATTAAACAACAACAAGAAAAAGACTCCTAGGCATATTATTCAAACTAAAGAACCAAAGACAGAGAAGAAAAAATATTGAAAATAGCTAGAGAAAAAAGAACACTTTACCTATAAAAAGACAAGGACAAAAGTTAAAGTAAACTTTTTATCAGAAATCATGCAAACAAGAAGAAAGTGGAGGCAAATATGCAAATTTTGAAATGGAAAAAAGTAAACTAGAATTCCATATCCAGTTAAAATTATCCCTCAAACGTGTAAGAGAAATAAAGAATTTCTCAAATGAACAAACATAGTGGGAATTCATTAATCACAGACTTATTCTTCAAGAAATGTTAAGAGAAGTGCTTTTGGAGGAGGAAAATGACATAGGTACAAAATTTAGACATACAAAACAAAAAGAAGAGCATGATATAACAAATAATGTAAGGTAAAATAAAATATTAATTTTCTTTTTCTTAATTGCTGTAATAATAAGTGTTTAAAATAATAATACTAATCATACCTTGGGTAATTGTAGCATGTGGATAAGTAAAATTAACAACAGCAATGTTATAACAGAGAGGTTAGAAATACTATAAGTACAATACTATATTTTAAGATAACTGCACTGCATGTAAGTGTAGTGTAAAAGTACTATTATTAGAGATGAACAAAGACTAGATAAAAACGTATGTTGGAAATTCTAGAGTAACGACTAAAATGTTTTTTAAGAGGTACTAAGAGAGGAGATAAAATGGAACATCTATTTAAAAAACCTTACAGCTGACTTCATAGTTAACGGTGAGAAATTAGGTAGTTCAAGGGGAGTTGGGGATTTAAATAGATGAAGCACTGGAGATTTTTTAGTGTTGAAACTATTTTGTATACTTTAATGATGTATACACAGCACTATGCATTTGTCAAAATTCAAAAGGTTTACAGCCCAGCAATTGAACTTTAATGTATGGCAGTTTTTAAAAACCATTTACAAGGTTGGGGAATCTCATGATAGAATGCAGAATATGACAAAACAATGTAACTGTACTGAAAATGTATAAAATTACCTTACCAAGGGAGATGGAAGGAAGGGTGTTTGTTTACCTAAGCAATTTTGGAAATAAATGGAACATGCCAGACTAAAGGCAAAAGGTACTGTATGTAAGAAGAACACTTAAGTTGATAAACATTTTTTCCCCACACAGAGGTACAGTTTGACAATTATGTCACTGCTATTACTGAAATTGAGCAATTATGTCTGGCCAATGGTGGGAGCCCAGATTTCTCACTGTTAGAGTCGGCAGCTAGAGATAAAAAAGAGGAAGAGTCTAGAATGATCTATGTGGAAATGAATTAGTGTTGAAGACATAAGCATGAATTCAGGTTCAGCTTAATATACATACACATATTAATAGGTAAGTATATATACATTTGTTAGTGTACATGCACATGTTTCTTTGTCAACTGAGAGGGCCTTTAAGTAATGATATCTCAGTAGCAATAAGCACATCTAGCATTCAGATCTTGGTTTCTAATATGATGTTCTCAAAAAAGGACCCAGAATTCCTCGGAGAATAGCTGACCTAACACTGGGGTAGGATATTGACAAGATAAGCCTTCAACACCTTGTAGTTATAGAAAGTTAGAAGTGCTAAACATGCACAGACACATGCACACACACACACACACACACACACACACACACACACACTCGATGATAGAATATGTCAAAGTGAAAGTAGCAAACTAAAAGAGCTCCCAATAGCTAAAGTTGGAACACTCAGAGCAACAAAATAAATAATTTTATTTGTTTGGATTTTAACCCAAAGTACAAAATAAATATGCATATATTTATACTAATACCTAATACTGATATTAATTTTTAATATATGGTTGAATAAATAAAAAAGAATAAACAAATCTTTCATGCAGAAAAATTCCAAAAAATTTGTATAGATATTCTGCTCTCAAAAAGATAGCTCTCTGCTTCTAAAGTGTGGGCTGTGCATAGTGATTTCCTTTCCTAAAATTACAATAAAACGGAGGTGGAGGGATCTTTATAGTAGATAAATATGGCATACATTACTTCAATCAGGTGATCAAAGTTAACATTAATAGTGACAAACCATGTTGATAGTATATACTCTCGATATGGATGTGATGAAAAATGTCACTTTACCTCTGTACTTTTCCTTCTGAAAATACATAACTGATGCGATCATGAGAAAAAACACCAGATAAATCTCTATTGGGGTCATTCTATAAAGTACACAAGTTGTACTCCTTCAGTAGTGTTAAGGTCATCAAAAAAAGTAAATCCAAGAAACTGTCACAGCCAAGGAGGGTTGAAAGAGACATTATAACTAAATATAATGTGGTATTTAAAATGAGATCTTGGAAATAAAAAACATTAGGTAAAAACTAAGGAAATATCAAAAAAGCATGAACTTTAGTTACTAATAATGTATCAGTATTGATTCATTAATTATGAAAAATGTATCAAATGTAAGATGTTTAAAATAAGGAATAATTGGTGTGGGGTATGTTGTAACTCTGTACCGTCTTTACAACTTTTCTGTAAATCTAAAACTGGAAGGAGATTTGACTTTGGGTGGTGAACACACAATGCAACGTACATATGATGTATTACTGAATTGTACTATATTTTATTAACCAATGTCACCCTAATAAATTTTTTAATTAAAAAAATAAAACAAAAAATTTTTAAAGTTTATTAGAAAAATTTAAGCACAGACCAAATGACCACTTGGTAAAATACTACAATAGACCTTTATTAATTGGATAGTTCATCAAATTAGATGACCTTTAGGTTTCTGTGCATGATTTTTAGTTTTCATATTTCTTATAGCTTGTTTTGATATTCAGATGTAGAAAACTATGGGAAATGTGTGCAAATATTGGTCCAGATTTAAAAAGAGAGAAACAGTTTTACAAATTCTACCTTTGTTAAGCACATCAGAGAAATGAGGTCCCAAGAGAACCATGTGACTTGAATTCTTAAAGAGTGACAAGATTCATTAAGTGGCTCACCTGTGGCTACAATGTGATTACCATACAAGCAGGAAGAAATTAGTTAAAATTTTATGAATTGTCAAAGGCCAAGTATGAGTCCAGAAAAGCCAGAGATTGGGGAATCTAGACAAAGAGGAGCTTGCCTTAGTCCTCTACCAGATGATCATGAGAACGACTGGGTAGGTATAAGGCAGGAGACCTGAAAAATTCCCCTTGGTGATGTAAACCTGAAGGAAATCTTTTCAGCAACTACTGAGAAAAAAGCACCTACCCCAACTGTTTCTCTGGATCCTTCCCTACTACAAAGAAAAGGCCTTATGTTGTATTAGAGTAGAAAATGCCCACCCAAGTCCAAATATAGATACAGGGTAGAGTTGGCTGCCATGGTGAGAAGAAGCAGGGGTATTAAAAAGTTCACTTTTAGAGGTCCAGACATACAAGACTAGCCTAAAACTGAGGCTGGGCCAGAATAACAGAACTCCTACTTCCCACCTTGAGAGTATGCTATAATAGCCTACTACTGAAGAAAGGATAAGAGCATGGAGAGAGATCTCCTCTATAGCATCGATAGGCCAGAATGACTGACAGCCACTGATAAAGTACAATCACTGAGGAAATCCCTCTGGCATTCCAGCCTGCATCTTAAGCACAGAACAACAGTAGCCCACCACAGGAAGATTTTTAAGCCCATAGTGTACTTGGTATAATGAAAACAACAATAATACCCAAACCCAGCTCAACTCCTTGAATAGATTGACTCAACTTCCTATACTAGCAGCCTGATAAAAGAAGAAATTATAACCATTTCCAGGTGTAAACACTATTTAATTCAGTCTCCACTGAGGCACATAAAAACAAAACAAATAAAAGCAAACAAACAAACAAAACAATAAAATCAACAAACCACCAAGACAGCCAGGCAGATGATATGTGACTTTTTCTGGTCTAAACTTGAAGTTGTGAAGGGTCTCTTATGCTACATTCCATTTGTTACAAATAAGTCATTTAGTCCAGCCAAGATTCAAGGGATCGAGGCTTTGACCCCCACTTCTCTTTTGAAGGAGCGTCAAAGAATTGGTAGATATGTTTTAAAGCCAATTACATTTATAATCCATGGCATGTGGTAGCATCTTAATTGATAAAGTTATCATCTGTATTTTGTGTGTTTTGAAATACCAATAACAGTAAGTGCCCTGACGTATAAAGTAGTTGCTGCATTTAACCAGTAGAGAAGTAGCAATTATTTATTACCAAGACTGCAGTGAGATAAATGGATCCTATTACAGAACTCTAGAGAGCTTACAGAAAAAAAATGATGAGGTTCATTCTTTAAAATCTCAGCTCAAATCATGATCACAAAACCAAAGAGTTTCTATGGTGGTCCTAAAAAGACTCCTTTTTTTCTTGTGTGCTTGAGGCTGACCTAAGTGAAAATCAGACATAAACGTCTATTGAATGGATTGTAAATAAAAATGATAGTTGAATTCACAGCCACACTAGTTTCTCACATGCAAAATAGAGCATTGTTTAGGAAGGCAGGACCTAAGACTTGGAATCTGAATACTGGTTGGACTCATGAAACTCAAAATCTTAAACCTTTAAATTATGCTGAGTCTCTTGCTTATGGAAGGGGTCTACCATTCTGAGTCTGAAGAAACTTATTTTACCTTCTTTGAAGATACTTGAATAATCTCGCCTGGAGGAGATGACTTGCAAGGAGTTCCTATTCTTGTCAACACAAACTCTAATTATTTCTCATTGTAACTAGATTTATAACATGGATCAGATCTCAGTATGCTCCAGTGGGACCAGTACAAAATCTGAACCAGGAGGAAATATCTTAAACTCTCAAAGGATTGCAATATTTCCCTATTTCATATCAGCAGAAACTAGAGAATATGTGTTAATGCTTGCTAAGAGTAAGAGACAAAGGAAGAAAAAATATACCTGCAATAGGCTAAATGTATTAATGTGGATGCATTTATATAAAATTAATATGTTAACTCACTCAGCCAGAAGTGGCTTTATCATCTGACTTTGTTTGTTGACTGAAACTTGAACTCGGCAATGGCCTGTACTATATGAATTTGAGCTGCTAAACTTCCCTGGAATAATGTATAGAACATATTCTAAAGGATTGGGGAGAGAAAAATAGATTTAACACGTTCCCTACATGTTAGGCATTGAGAAAAATACAAGGGACAGAAGCACTAATATCCTTTAAAAGGTCTCTGATGTATGGATACTCACAATAAGGACATGTCAGATTCATGCTATTCTAAGATGAAACTCAAAATCTTAAACCTTTAAATTATGCTGAGAATCTTTTGCTTATGGAAGGGGTCTACCATTTTGTTATTCTTATTAATTCATTAGCTCCAATTCAGGTTTTATATAATATTATCTGAAAGCTACTAGGAAACCTAAGTTGATTACTTAAAAAATAAGTCCAAACTTTATCTTAAGCATGAGGCTGTTTCATCTGAGTTTGACAAGAATTATAAAGGTTTAGCCTCTCAACATTTTATTTCCAATTCCCTTTTCTTAATAAAGAATTAATACACTTCTAATATGAAATCTCAAGTTTTCTTGTGTTATTGAAAAGTAAAAATATATGCTGTAAGTATTTCCAATGGCACAGACAAGTTTCTCTGCACCAAAAGACAGTTTATCAAAATAGAAGGCAAATCTCTCAGTTGGAGACTATATGCAGGTAACACTAAATGGTTATTTAAGAGACAGTAGTATGATTGGGCAATGCTGTAGCACTTCTTTTGATGGTGATAGAAACGTCTTCTGGTCAAACTGTTGAGTTCAAAGCCTCAAGAATTTCTTCTGGTGAATTTCCTCTCCAGTGACTAATATCCCAAGGATTTGAAAAGAGTTTGGTATAACAAAGGCAGCATAAGGAATGGAAAGTAAATGGACCTTGAAGAGAATTAGAAACAGTTTTAATGAATATATAAACTTGGGCATATATCAATTTCTATGAACCTCTATTCTTATGTCTGTCAAGGGGAGTTAATAAAAAAAGGCATCTTATAGAATCATAGTAATAATTATATAAGATAATATACATAAATCCAAAAATATATATTTTATTATTAATAATAGACTGAAATTGTCACCACCACCACCATCATCATCACACCAAGTTGATACCTAACAGCTATGAAATATAATGGATATATCACCACTGAATTATTTCTCTCTAATGCCTTATAATATAAAATAATGATAACAATAGAAATAACTACTATAATGATAGCACTAAGAATATTTATTGAGGGCTAATTAAACACTAGACATTATATCAAGTGGCATATGTGTTCCATGTATACTGCCCACAACTTTATCTTACTTAAAGGACAATTTTGACCAGGGTCTGGCTTCAATTGATAGTGAGATATGATCAGTTAACGATAATGTCTGGTGAGACATAAATAATCCATGATTAAATCAGGCCACTCATAAAATTTTTCTCTGTTAAACTATTACATATAAACCAAAAAGGAGAAATTAGTTTTGCAATGCAATATAGTACCCATAAAAGGCCACTGAATTTCCCAAAGAAATTAATCTACGTCCAACTCTGAATAACAATGTAGAAATCAGAAAAAAATAACTTGTATATTTCCTATTTATTCAGTATACTATAATATTTATCAAAACAAACATGAGTAGGATGATTTCTATTGGTTAAACACTAATTGAAAAAATAATCTTGATGTTTTGTGAAGCTGATGGTTTTTTTTAAAGAAGGATAAAAATTGAAAAGACACTTCTTTATCTTACAAGGAAATTTATATAATTTTTCTTAAAAGTTTTTTTCTTTACTTGTAAATATTTCTGAAATCTTAGTTAAACTTCACTTGGAAAAATATTATAAATCATTTCTTCTGTACATTCCATAGCGTCACTAAAAATAATGTGGCTATTTTGTCCTTTAGGACGTCCACTTTCTCACATGGTAACATATTATCCAATTTGTCTAAAGTGGCAGAATCAGGAGAGAGCATGGAGGATGACTTTTAAAGTTAGACTTTTTTTGTTCTATTTTGTTTTTATTTTTTATATATTTTTCTAGTTTCATTGAGATATAATTGACCTATAACATTATATAAATTTAAGACGTATGACATAATGATTTGATATTTGTATATATTCTGAAATTACCACAGTAAATTTAGTAAACAGCGATCATCTCAGTTACCACTTTTTCCTTGTGATGAGAACTTTTAAGATGTACTCTTTTTGCAACTTTGAAATATGCAATACAGTCTTATTAACTATCGTCGTTATACTGTACATTACATTCCCAGAACTTATTTATCTTGTAACTAGAAGTTTGTACCTGCTGACCACCTTCACTCAATTCTCCTGCCCCAACCGCCTACCTCTGGAAACCATCAATCTACTCAGTTTCTATGAGTTTACTTTTTTCAGATTCCACATGTAAGTAAGATCATACAGTATTTGTTTTTCTCTGTCTCAAAAGTCTGTACAGACTTAACCATTTCTGTGTTCTGTGACTTTGGGTAAATTCCTCAGTGTCTTATTTTCCTCATCTGTAAAATGGGTGTAGCAAATGTACCTATTGATTAGGGCTATTGAGCTGATTAAATATACATAATTGCAAATTGTCTACCTTATAATATAGTATAAAGACATTCAACAAAGATTATTTCTATTTTTTCTTCAATTCATAACAGCCTTCAGTGTATCTCTTAGAAGAAAATGTTACCTTTCTCTACATTAATCCAAATTAGGTTTTAGTTATAAACTATTTGCCAATACCCACTACTTCACATTATCCAATGAATATTCATGGTAATGCTTAAATGTATACATACTTTTCAATTTTTTAGGTATGAAAACCATGCTTCTGAGAACATCAAATAACTTGTTTATATAATCCTAGGAAATGCTAAAGATTTGGTCATGTGCCAATAATTCTGATGATGCGTCCCCTAACCTAATTTTGAACCTCTTTAGCTAGCCACTTTAACTCTTTCAGGTTGATTGGAAATTTAATTGCTTTTCCATGGAGTCTGGGACCTCAGGAAGCTTGGCGTGGCTCTTTCAGGTGTTCCCTGCCTTGGCACCCAGGCTACCTGCCATCCTATGGGATGACAGTCCTAGAAATTCTGTGAAATTCTGAAAAACTTTTTAAAGCTCTAAGAAGGAAATGAAAGATAGGTATTTTACTTTTAATCTTCCACTCATCTGGAGTATTTATTTATTGGCTCCTTATGTCCCTGGAGAATACTTGGGTTGGAAAAATGGACAAGTTGTAACTCTTCTGAAACACCCACTAACATCTATATTGCAAGCTGCCATAGGCTAATTTGACCATTCACATTTTCAGATTGTTCTTTTTCGGTAATATCAGGCTACTCTTATAATTAGACATGAAGAAGGTTCTTGTTCCCTGCCCTTCCCCACTACCAAGTTTTTGTTACAATGTGAGTAAGTCTAGAATAAAATCTGCCGCAGGTGTAAACATCTCTTACCAAACAGGTTCAAAGGCAGTTAGTTATACAACCTATTTTGCATGTTTAGTACTTCCTGATTTTTGCTCTGTTAAGCCCTTCAATGGTCACCTTAAATGAAAGATTTCCTATGAGGTAAATGTAGAAATGATCCTATGGCAGGATCAGATATACTTTGCACTAATGAGGAGAATGGGTAGAAACCTAGACAGACCGAATGTACAATTAAAGTTTTGGCTGCTGAGCTCATCAGGTTTGTATAGTTCTTTAAATTCCATTCATTCAAGAGCAGCCATGCCCATGTAGTATTTGCAACCATCTCATATTTTGAATACTTTTTACTTCAACACAGAAGTTATTTTTAATCTCCCTTAACCAATTTGACAGTACATGTTTTGAAAGTTTTTGAAGTATTTCTTAGGGAGCATGGATTCCTGATCAGGTTTTTCTGGTGCTAACCAACAACCCTTGGAGTATAGATTTATGATTAGGATGATGAAAGTATTAATTAATTGCCTTTTGATCTTAAATTTAAATTAACTTACCTACTCATGTATATAGGTCACTCTATCAGTATTTTCCAAACTGCAGGTCTCAGTGACCCATTAATGAGTAATGAAAAACCTTCATGTCAAGAGCAACATTTTTACAAAATGATATATAGTAGAAAAAAATCAGAATGCAGGAACATAGAAAGGAAGGGTAAATATATCCCTTAAAATGTGTATAGCAGTTATATGTGTATGTATGTGTTCACACATGCCCATGTGTGGTTATGTGTATGTGTGTGTGTGCACTGAATTTTAACATATGATATACTTCAAACTATGGGTTGAGGTAAAAAAATGTTTGAAAAATATTCAATTTTCTAGAAATATTTTAAAATAAATTGTACACAAACATAACAATCATACTCTATTGCTCTCTTCTCTAAACCTCTCTCTTCCAGCTCAGAGAGGATTTATCACTTCTAAAAAAAAAACCAAAAAACAAAAAAAGAAAACTCACAAAGTTAAAAAAAAATTGCCCCTCTTCATAACAGGACTTCTGCTTTTGAACATCAAAAATGAAAGGTTTGGACCTTTCATTCTGCTCTGATACATTCTTCTTGGACAAGAGAGGTCTCATGTCTAGTGGTCAAAATTGGTAAAAACATGAATTTAAAGGAAGTTCATAGATAAAACAAACAAATGTAATTTAATATTCACATTATCATCTTAGGTAGTTAGCATATAGTTCAAGCCTTATAGGTATTCCAGAAAAATCTGGTAAGTATACATGTGAAGCTAGATTAAGAGAGCAGTCAGGAAATCTGGAGATAGGAATGGGAAAAAGGAGAACTATTTGGAATTTATTAAAAACAAAATAAGTAAGATTACTAGGTAAGGAGAAGAATAAGAAGTTAGGATAACATTAATATTTCTGGCTTGAGGAGCTGCCTAGAAAGGAAATGTTGATAAAGGAGAAGGGAAACTCTGTGTGTATGTGTGTCCCAAGAAGTGAAAGTAGAGGTCACGTTGATTTCGAGGAATCAATATCATACACCATTGGAAATACCCAGAAAACAGTTATCTGAATGAATGCATAGCTAAAGAGAAAAGTCTGCACCAAAGATACAAAGTTTAGTGTCAATAGCATATTTAGTGACAGCTGAAGCTATGGAAGTAAAGGAGATTTCTCAGAGAAAGCATGTTGAGTTAGGTGATTCAAAATTTCATGATGGAATTTGAGACAACATAGCATTTTGAACATGAGCAGAACATTTCCCATTAAAAGAAAATGAAAAATAATAATAACAAGAAGGGAGAGAAACAGAGAGAGCTGTCTCATGAATCAAGGAAAGACAATTTCAAGGAGAAAGTGTTCGACAGTGTCACATGTCACAGAGGAGTCAGTATTATAGGAAATAAAAACTTTTAGCATGACATGTATTTTACACATTAACTTAGGATGATTGGTTTGGGAAAATTGATAAAGAAGAAGCTTGATTATAGTGGGTTGAAGAATAGGACCTATGGTGAAGAAGTAGAAATAAGCAAAAACTATTTTTTTTTGAGGAATGTGGCTGTGAAGGCAAGAAGTAAATCAATAGCTGAAGAGGTCACAGGATCAAAAAGAGGCAGAGATGGTACCTTCCATAATTTTATATGTCCTGTTATAAAATAATTTTGCACACAATGAAAACTAAATAAGATGTAAATTCCTGACTTACATACTTAATTGTCACCATTAAACATTCATCTAGTGCCCAAAAGATACCTGAAATTTAACAAACTTATATTCCACCCCCAATCTTTCAATCTTTGTCTACCCACCATCTTCTTTATATCAAATAATGGCAGTGACACACTTCCAGTTGGTTAGTAGAACAAGCAAATGAACAAAAGCATTGAAATCATCACTGAATTTTCTCTATTTATATTCTCCCATACTTCACTTATCTCAAGAAATGTTGTTTCTGTGCTTGTAAAATATAAGGATAATCTCACCACCTCCACTTTAACTACCCTGTTTTGAATCTCTCTCCTGGATTACTGCCATGGGCTTTAAAGCGGCCTTTCTGCAGTCTATTTTTTAAGCCACAACAGCCAAACTATGCCTTATAAAATGAGTCATATAATGTCACAAATATGCATAAAACCATCCAATGGCTTCCTATTTATCTCAGATGAAAATCAAAATAATTACAATCGCCTACATGACTGCTTATCTGGCCTCATCTCCTGAGCACTCTGCTTCATCCATGCCTACTTCCATGATGTTCTTTGAATACTTAGGCAAAGCCTCCTCTCAGAACCTTTACACTGCTTACTCTCACTTCTGGGAATTATCTTCTCCAAAACAGTCATAAAACTAAAGCTTTCTTTTCCCTCAAGTCTTTGCTCAAATCTCACTCTCTTAATGAGGACTATCTTGGCCACCTAATTTAAAAATGCCTAAACTCTCCAATAATTTTTGTTGTTGCTTTGTTCTCTGGTGTGTTCTAAGTACTTAGAACAGGGCCTGGGACATAATAGGTACTCATAAATATTTAATTGTTGAATGAATCTATGAATTTACATATTTAGTCTTTCTATTCACTTCCGGCTTCCAGAAGAATACCATTATCACTCTGTATGTACCACTCTGTATGTTTTAAGATAAATATAATTTTCAGTGCCAAGATGTCAACACAGTGTCAACTTAGAAAGCATTTTAAAATAATCACTGGAGACCAAAGGCTATTTCTGGAGAAGAGAATAGTCACAAAAAATGGAATCAGTTCCAGTACAATAATATACATCCTCTTCTCCCGGCCCAAAGGATCATCTAACTTATCTTCATTCAAAGGACTCCACAGCTTCAAGGAACTAATTCTGTGTTCTAGAGTAAAGCTGCAAGACCCTCTCCATAGGATACCAGTCACACTGGGAGGCTATTATCTGCCACAATTTAGAACTTGGGTATCTATTACATTATTTAGCTAAGTGGATTTGGGAACTGGGGAAAAGTTTGAATGCTGTTTTCCTGTTCCTACAAGGATTGCTGCATTTGTTCAGAATGCTCTGTGGGTAGTGTAGTCCTAAAATTTATCATCCAAATTGGCATTTTAGAGATTGAAAGAAAGTGCTATAAATAATACTATCAGTATACAAACCAGAAATATGGTTACCCTACTAAGGATATGAAGACTCCAGTGTAGTAGTGCTATAAAATGTCCTAGTCACTGTCCCCTCATTTATTGCAACATCAGTTTGTCTGGTGGGTCCTAGAGGAGAAGTTGAAGTTCATAAGCGTTAAGAGTAATAATTTGGAGCACTGAGCGTTTTCTAACTGGAATAGAAAAAGAACTTCTACATTTTAGCAACCATACTGACTGAATGTTTTCCCTGTGACTTTACATCACAATCTGCCTTGAAGAGCCCCATTTTATGCCTGTTGTCACAGCATAATTATTAATAACTCCCCTTTTATTTTCAATTTTTCCAAGTTCGGATTATAAAGTATTGCTACAATGCACTTCTTCAAAAAGCTGTGTGATATTTCATTCAAATACACAAATAATACTGGATCAATGGTATATGAGACTTGGAAAACAAAAAGAAAAACAAAAGGGGGTTCGAGACCTGCTGTACTAGATTGCACCTATGCACCACAGATTTAACTCTTCATCCAAAGTTCTTTAAATAATATGGTCCGTTGCTCACCTCAGTTCTGCTAAATCAATGTGGTCACTGCTAATAGTTAGACTCATACCATTTCCATTTCTATTTATTTTCTAATGTATATCAGCAACCATTCACTAATTTTAAAACTTTATTTAATCTTTATATGGATTTAATCCTTATATGACCATAGACTTGGCTGTAGAACTATAAAATCCTTGGGCCAGTTTTATAAATCCTCTTTGGTTTTAATCAAACATTGTTATGAACTGGAACACTTTACGATGTAGCTTATAATAAAAAAAAATATTTAATGGAATAAATCCTGTGAATAATCACAAGCAGTTTGCATCTATTTGCATAGCCTTCTATGCATAGAGCATCAGCACTAAATCATTTCTCTGTATGTCAGGCGGACAAAGACAAGGCATTTCATCATGACCGTTATATTACAACCATGTATTACTTCTCCCACCATTATTTTCCCTCTTTTCTGATTTTAAGAAATGTATCTTTTTATTTACCTTACTTAAAATTTGCTTTGTTAATCACATAGATTTTACAAAACTTTGCAGCCACATTACATTCAAATTATTTTATTATTATATATGTTTATATGTGTTTATATAAATTACATAATTATCAATATTAAATATTTTAACGAGGCAATATACAAGTACTTAAAAATATAAGAAAATTTATATTTATGGCCACAGGCTGTTATTAAAGCTTTTATCATTTTGGACCAGTGAGCAAACATGCTTTCCCTTGTTTGAAGAGTCTCTTGTGTCGGACATTTCAGCTTGAATCCTGCTTCCACATTTTACAAGTTGTACGATATTGAGCAATTGAATTAACTTATTTTGCTTTAATTTCCTCTTCTATAAACTGGGGAAAATAATAATACTTACCTTATAGGGTTGCAGTGAGGATTAAAGGAGTCACTATGCTCAATGGTCTAAGAACAGTGCGTGGCTTATATATAAACACTTTATAAGTTTGAGCTTAAAAGTACATGAAAAGGCCAAGTGGAATACTATAATGTGAAAGAGATTAGCAATCTGATTATATCAATTTGAGTCCACATGTGCATTTACTAGCCTTTAACAGGATGTCATATCTCTCAGAATTTCTCTTTCTTTCCTTGTTCTTTTTCTTATCTTTTTATTTCTTTTCTTTCTTTTTCTTCTTTTTTTTGGTAAATAAAATAAAGACAATAATATCTGTACTGGAGTGATAATATGAGACTTTGGATCACTTATTTAAAAACAATTATTGAGGTCTTAATTTTAATTTTCCAAACTGTTGCTCTTAGAATCATAGGACTTAATAGAAGAGAATTTCTTTAATATAATCCCCTGCAACAAAATTCTTCCAATTGCATGGTTTGATGGATCACTGACTCTCTGACCTAAACGTTGAAAAGAATTGAGTCACTTCCTTCAAATGTTCATTTCAGTAGTGAAAACAGAATTATCACATAACTGAGTTAGTGTTTTTGAAAAACTACGTTTTGATACATCAATACTCATAAAATCAATCTGGTAGATGGCCATTATCAATAACAAAATAGAACAGAGGGAAAAAAAGGGTATATAAAATATAATAGAGGTAAGCATTTTCTTAAAAACTTCTATTTCTCTCATATACTTACACATACATACACACATGCACATATGCATGCATTTATATGTGTGTATAAATGCACATTAAACCATATTTGTGTATGTGTGTGCGTGTGTGTATAATGTATTAATTGCAGTATGTTTATATACACATGTGGTAGTATGCCCATATGGTAATTGGTCATGATGTTAAATGTGTATCTTTTGCTGTGGGTTGAGGCCAAGATTTAAAGGAGATTCTTTAGAATCTATTATCTCTTCTAACTATTTTTCCTTCCCTGAATTTTGTTCTTTCCTTTTCCCTAATTAAAGAAACAGCCAATGATTTGTTCGCTGCCCCAGGAGAGAGATGTAACAGGATAGAACTCAAAAAAATTTCAGAGTCTTTCTTGGTTTTGTGTTCCAAGAGCTGACATCCTTAAGACAATTTAAAAGATTGGTGTGAAAAATAACAGAAAAAGAAATTGTCACAAATAGGGGGAAGAAATTCTCTTCTAGCCTGAGAGATAGGAGAGAAAGAAAATGGGAAGGACAGCATCAACTTCTCGTTAACTTTTCTGAAAAATTGGCCAATCGAGGTGGATGAGATCATGATGGAGTCACAGAAAGAGCCTCAAGGCCCAAGGTGGCACAGAGGCAGAACCACAAAGTGGCCACAAAACTGACCCTAGAAATGGACATTCCGTGATTACTAGTGTATCTCGATATTTCTAAGAATATTTATTCTCTCTCATCTCCTACAACTGCTTGTTTTCTTTTTTCTGTGGCATTGTGGACAGTGTTACCTCTCTTTGGTCATGATGTATAACAATACACACAGAGTACCGCCAACCAGCGAAGTCCTCTCAAGTCTTTAATGTCCAGAGTTTTTGTTGGGGCTTGCTCACATACCACCCATGCGGCTGACGTTTAGTCTGCAGTCTTTCTTGGACATTGGTGTAATAGTCACCAGTTTTCCTGAAAGTTAGAACTGATGATGTCTGTCTCAAAGCTCTCATCATAAATCACATTATTAGATTGTCTAGATGCCAAAAACCCCAAGCAAATACTTTCCTTTCAAAAAGGACATTCCAGGGACCTAGAGATTACCTCTCAAGTAGCCAAAGATAGAGAGAGGCTAAATCTCTCTTTAAGGAAGGTTAATTCTTCACTGCTCTGGGCCTCATATAGATTTCTGAGTAGCTATCCTGGGAACAAGAGTCTTCCTTGGACTTGGATGAATGACATTGATGAGGAGTAAGCTCATGATGCTTTGAGGAAAATCATCTCTGATACTCTTCTCATGTTGATTGGTTATCTTGGCATGCTTTTTCAGAAGTATTCTAGAAAGATTACAAAGATTATTCACTGAGAGGAGGGTGTTTTCAATAACTGAATGACTGAATTACACAAACGTGTGAAACCAAGCAATTTGCTAATGCTAAAGATTAAAAAAAATGAGTGAAATAAGACCTTGGAGCCAAAGATGTCATTTCAGTAAAAGAACAAAAGCGCAGCAGATAATAATAGAATGGGGTAAGTTATGAATGGGATAACATATCTGTAGAATCACAGAAGAAGGGAGCTTAATATATCTTGTAGGTATAGGGAAATCTTTCCTCAGATGACCCTTGAAAGATATAGTACTTGGCAAAAAGTGAAAGGAGCAGTAACAGCAGCAACATGATTAATGGTAATGAAAACAGTTAACAATTATATAGAATTATGTCAGACACTATTCTAAGCCTTTTGAATAAATTAAGTCATTTAAATTATTCATTCAGGAGAAGCGGCAAAATCTATTAGTGAGCTCTCAGCCTTTGCTCTCTTTACATTCATATGTTAAGGTAAAATTGTCTTGAAGGTTTGCCACTTTTTCTCAAAATGAAGCTAGGGAAGCTTATACACCCTTAATTCAAAAGGAAAGTATGTCATTTGGCTAGGGATATTACTGAGTAAATGCACATGCAGAAAGGTAAGTGTTTTCAGACTAGGCTTGCATTTGTATAAACCAGGAGAGCTTTTCCTTAAGCAAGAACATGCTTCTTCTCATTCTTCATTCACAGACTCTCCTCTCTCTTCCTGTGAAGTAAGAAGCTGCGTTTGGAGGCAATGACAAATCCTTGGGCCTGCATTTCACTCATCTTGCATGCAGTGCTCCCATCGAGGCCACTTAATCCAATTGACGTCAGATGGCGCTCCGTGCACAGAATGTGCCACTCAGAATCTAAGGGAATCGATCATTTCTCAGCTTGCATCACCATGACACCTACAACTTCCAATTTATTTCAGGTTTGAAGTTTCTTTTTCTTCTCCTTTTCTTTCCTCTCCTACTAAAAGAAGTATATTTTTTCTTTCTTCACAGACAACACTTATTAGAGCTTGAGCCTCATCACTGGGACATTTAGACTATCACTTTGCACTGGTAATTAAGGTTTTCTGAGTAAAGCTGCTGTGGAGCACCAGGGAGGGCTGGAAAAAAATACCACACATCTCAGATTAAACATTCCCTGAGATGTGGTCATTCATAGACACAATTTTTTTTTTCTGAGGAAATATAATTCTTGGTATCGAATTTCATTAGCCCCATGAAAGAAGGAAAGGAAAAGGAAGGAAAAAGAGACTGATGAAAAATCTACTCTATTCTGGGCATATGACACATACGTTAGTTCTCAATTGGGTGTGAGCGCCTGCCTCCCCTTTTCCTGGGGGACTTTAACAATATCTGGAGACACTGTTATCTGTCACACCTGGGCTGTAGGTGCTGCTGGCATTTAATGGGTAGAGGCCAGTGAGGCTGCCGAATGCCCTGAGATGCTTAGAATAGTCTCTTGCAGCAAACTGTAAACAGTGCCAATGTCAGGAAACCCTGAAAGTGACTCTTTCAGAGCCTTATGTGGTGACTATAACATTCTGCCTATAGATGAAGCCACTAGAAGCAATGGATGACTTGTTTGTGTTCACATTAGTAAGTAGTAAGATTTGAACTCAGCCTGGTTTAGCTACAAAGCTAGGCCCTTTTGCACCATGCTTTGCCAGACAACCTTATGGTAAAGAAAGTTAGAGCTTGGAAAGGCTGGTCTCTGGAGGCATTTGAATTTTTCCATGTATTTCAGTCCCCTTTTCAAGAATTTTGTTTCATAAGAATAGGAGGGCACCTCTCTGAGGAAGAATTACTCAGCCAGTGAGAACTCCAAGGAGTATGCAAGGGACATATACAAAAAATAATTTCACTTATTCCAATAGCAAGTGCCTGCTCTGGGTATAATAGAATTCAATATGTATTCATGTACGTTTGTTTGCATATATGCATGCATGTATGTATGTGGCATATATATGTTTTATTCCTCTACTTTCCCTTCAAAATACAGATATGAAAAATCATGACACTAACTTATTTTGCTCAGTATAGTGAAGAAAAATAGGCAAAATAATATACTAAAGTTTTATGTCAAGGTCTGCAATACTTGATTTTCTGCAATGCTGATTTTCACACTGAAGACTAGTTCATCGCTCATCCATCTGACAAACAAATGTTTATTAAATTCTTGATATAAACTCAGTATATCTAGCCAGACACATAGCAAATAATTACATAATTACAACAATGTGATCAGTGCTAAAACAGAGGTAAGCAAGGTAGTGTGGCAACAACAAAAGAGTTAAACCATTTAACTCTTTTTGGGGATCTCCTAAAAGGGGTAATATGTAAAATGAGTGATTATTAAAGGTGGATTTCACTAAGAGGAGTACTAAGTGATGGGGCTAGAGGGGAAAGCAAGAGCCAGACCTTGAATCTTGTAGATGAGAAGTTTGAAAGTCAATTGAAACCAATAACAGTTTCAAAATGAAAAGAGCTAATCAGATTTACATTCAAGAAATATTGTTGCATTAATAATATGTATTTTGGGAAGTGGGGGAAAGTAAAGGTAGAAAGACATATTTTGAGTCTGTCATAGTAATCTAGGTAAAAAATAGTAAAGGTCTGAACTAAGGCAAAGGCAGTGAGGATGAAAAATAAAAAAGTCAAGAATCAAAGTAGAATTACAGATAGAATTTATAGGTCTTAGATGTGGAAGTTAGGAGAAAGGGAGGGTGTCTCCCTTGGGGAATGAGCAGAAAAAGCAATGAACAATTGAACAGAGTTGCCTTTCAGATACCTATGTTGAAGAAAGAATATTGTGGGCTAACTAAATATCAGAAACTCTACTGGACTTTGTGATTAATCATCACAAATGTCCTGTGACGTAGGTATTAATCTTTTTATTTTAAAGACGAAGTCTCCTAGAGATTAACTTGTTCCATTTAATACAGTAAGTGCCAGAGCCAAAATGTCACTACAGTTTTGGATATCTTTAAGTCTATACTTGTTAACCACTCTACAGGACTGCCTCCTTTTGTAAAGCTGATGCTCAGTAGGACTTAAACCACATACTTGAGCTAGAAATACAATTCTGACGATATTGATCTTATAAGTGGCAGTTGAGGTCTTGGATGGATATGGAGTAATTCAGGGAGAGTGTTAATTAGGAATGAGTAAGACAGTACCAGAGGTACAGAGGACTTAGAGCAGAGTCACAGGAACACACTAACATTTAAGATGAGTTCTTTAAGAAGGCTGACCAAAAAAAAGACAAAAACAAAAACAAAAAAAACAAACAAAAAACAAACAACCAAAAAAAAAAAAAAAACGGTCAAGAAGTAGCCTGGGAGACAAGGGCAGGATGATGTCACTTCTGCAAAGGGAGTAGTTATGATCAGTCTTGCTAAGGTGTCAGATCTGTTTTGAACTAAGAAAATGTCACATCATATGGACATGATTAGGGTCCCTGCTGGGAAAAGCTTTGTCAATTGATCTTGTTCCAGAGAAGGTGATGTGGTGTACATTCTCTGCTTCCATGCTGCTGCAAACCATTCTAATTCAAGCCTTGTTTAGGTGAAATGTTGTGTGTAAAGTCACCAACACATTGTAGACACTCAAAAATGGTACACTGTTTTCCCCATCCACTACCCCAGACATTAGAACTGTAGCTTTGACAGCAAGAAACTTAAATTTTAGCAAAGAACATCTGAAACTTCATAAATTTATTAAAAGTTAGCACTAATGTGAAAGTTAATTATTACTATTTCCATTGTACAGGTGTTGAAATTTAGATACAGAGAGGTTAAAAGATCTCATTGCATTTGAATTCTGGTCTGTCCAGCCCCTTCCTCAGTTTACACACTCCCTCTTTAAGACAGTGATATTTCCTAAAGAGATTTCACCCCCATGTTCATTGCAGCATTATTTATAATAGCCGAGACATGGAGACAGACTAAGTGTCCATTGACAAATGAATAAAGAAAATGTGTGTGTGTATACATATACATATACATATACATATACATATACATATACATATACATATACATATACATATACATATACATATACATATATATACATATACATATATATATATACATATACATATATATATATATATATACACATACATATATATATATATATATAATGTTACTCAGCAAAATCTAAAAAACAAAAATACTATAGAAACAGAGAAAAGATTGACAGTCACCAGAGGTGGGTTTAGGGTTGGAGATTTGAGTGAAGGTTGTTAAAAAGGCACGAAGTTCCAGTTATGTGATAAATAAATTCTGGGGATATAATATAGTGTATATATATATATATATATATATATATATATATATATACACACACACTATAGTATATATACATATCTATCTATCTATCTATCTATCTATCTATCTATCTATCTATCATCTATATAGCTTGGTGACTACAGTTAATAATACTGTATTATATGTTTGAAAGTTGCTAAGAGAATAGATCTTAAAAGTACACATAATAAGGAAAAAATTGTAACTATGTGAGTTGATGAATGTTAACTAAACTTCTTATGTTAATCATTTCATAATACATACATATATCAAATCATTATGTTGTACACTTTAAACTTATACAGTGTTATATGTCATTATATTTCAGTAAAACTGGATTTTTTAAAAAAGAAAGTGGTATAATTTAACATTTAAAACAAGTGCCATTGGATAGAAGAAAACACTGGTGTTGCCAAGGGTTTAGAGACCATGGCCACCCCACTCCATCTCTCTGTCATGGTTTCAAAGTTTAAATTCTAATTCTGAGTTGTGTTGGGCTCCTTCTCTTGGTTTTAGAACAGGGTTTCTCAACCTCAGCATGATTGACATTGAGTCAGCTGATTCTGGGAGTGTCTGGGTGTGTTGCCCTGTGCATTGTAGAATGCTTAAAAGCATCCCTGGCTTTTACCTACTAGATGCAAGTAACACCTCCACACTTACCCTCCCCACTGTGACTGACAAAAGTATTTCCAGAATTTGCCAAGTGATGTTTAGGGCATAAATTTCTCCCCAGTTAAGAAACACAGGTTTAAATGTATGACATTCCCATTCTAAGAATGAGTATACAAGCTGAGCTCAATGCTTTGACCTGTCTTTCCGTAGAGTGCATCAGCTTGTCCCCAGACCCTTCTCTCCTCCTTCTCTTCCTGGTTCAGCTTTCTAGCCATCCATTTCTCCCTGCATTAGAACTGTTCCATTATAGGCACTGGGTCAGAGATCTGGAGACCCTTCCCTGATATAAGAGCCAAAACCCATTCCTGATCTGCCATGAAAACAAGCTTCCGTGATTGTGTAGCATTTGGGTAAAATGGGCCTCACACATCACCTTAGTGTTTTGTAGGCCTTTGAGGGTACTTCTGGGAATGACAGGGAGTATGAATCATCCTTCTATACTGCTATAATATTAAAGAAAATAAATAACAGAATTGAGAAGGCAATGAGTAAGGAAATGAGGCACGGGCACATGAGGCAGAGGTGATCCTACCACACTGAATCTAAGTGAGTATCATCCAATTACTGCGAAGCAGAATTTAGGATGGGAACTGCCAAATCACAGTTTTCTGAGTGAACTGCAGAGTGTACAGTCAGATGGTAGAGAATTCCCCAGGCAAGCCTTTTCCTTTGAGCTCCCTTTCTGAATAACAAGGAAGTACATGCAATTGGGTTGTCATGGTTTGTTCTGTCTTAAGTAATCATGGTAATAACCAGATTTTATGTTTGTGCAATGTTTCCTAGTTTACAGAGCACTTTCCCATATGTCATGTCTTTCTACTCACAGAGCAATTTTGTAGATGCACAGCCAGGAGGAAGATAGTGCTCTGAAAGGAGAGTTTTCATGGATCTGAGACAGCAGAGAATGCTTATGAGAACATGGCTCTGGAATCTAAAGATCTAGGTAAGAATAACAGCTCAGATCAGCTTTAAACCCATAAAAACTGCCAAAATTCAGTGATCTCCTCTATACCAGGGGGATAAAAGTACTGCTACAAAGTATTCAAACAGATCAGACCTATAATTGATGAGCACAACAATATCCATCTCACCATGGCCATAAGGTTCTTAATAGTTGTGAAAGTAACTTTAACTCAGGATTATTTGAATATTATAAAAGTACAAATAACATTTTGTATTGTGTAGTAGTCAAGGATGAAGACTTTAGAGCCAAGTGCACAGGATTTAAATCTCAGCTTTGCTATTTGAAACTTGTAACTTGAAACAAGTTCTTTAAGGACCCTGTGCCCTGGTTTCCTCATCCATAAAATGGGTGCTTTGAAAGTTAATTGAGTTAGAACATGAAACACAATATCTCGCTATCTGAGTCATCTGCATTTTGTTACTTCCATATTTCAGGCTCTGATGCCTATTTTCATATTATTTTCACCTCAACTCTCATTGCTATTATAAATAAATCTCCAAATCTCAATGCCTTAACACAATCAAATTTTCTGCTCATGTTATATTGCAATGCTACTAGTCAGGGTGTGTATGTGTGTTGGGGTTTACCTCATGCAAATATTTTGAGCCCAAAGCTCCTACCATGCTGTGTTTTTACCACCTTTTAGGTCCTTTAGGCAGATGAGAAAATCATGGGGATCAGGCATGGGAATTTCTAAGCGTCAAGATTGGAAGTTGAACACATTGCTTTTGCTCTCATTGCATTGTATAGAACTCAATTATATGACTGTGCCTCATTCAAAGAAATCAAGAAAATGGAGTCTAGCTATGTGCTCAAAGAAAGGAGAGTTCATATACTAGAATATTACAGACATTTCCTGGGTTCAGGGAGTTTTTCCTTCCCAGCAGCAGTCTGGAAAATGCTGCTCTCCTGATGATGGCTGGTATGCCATGCTGCTCTCTGAGTAGTCCCTGGGCCAGGCATTGTTTTGGCTCTACATGGAATCATGAGCAAGTCCATTGGTCTTATCTTCAAAATGAATCTGAATCTAACCACTCTTAACCTCTGCCTTCATATCTACATGTCTCAATCCAAACTTATGTCCTGATGATACTCTCTACAATAATGTCCCTAAACAATCTGTCCCCCTGTGTTTCTGGCCTTTTCTCTTACTGTTCTCTCCACTCCATTGCTCACTCCACACCATTCACACTGGCTTTCTCTTATTCCTTGAATATGATTAGTATTTTCTCACCTCAGGACCTGTGTCTTTTATCTTTTACCCTTGCTGTTTTCTCACTCAAAGACATTTTTCATCAGAACTTCACATGGTGTACTCACATCATTCAGGTTTCAGTTCATCTTATACTCTCCAGTTCCAGTCTCCTCATTTTATCAAATATTTTGATGAACTTAAAGCACATAGATTTATAGCACATTATGAACATAGTAGTTAAAAAAACTTTGATTAGTTTGACATAATTTCTTTGCCTAGTGAACTCATGTTGAAATCTTCTATTCTTATTGCTTACTATGCGCGTGTTTAATAATCCACTCTAGAATTTTTTTAAAGTTTGACATCAGGTTTACCAGTCACTCATTATACCATTTCTCCTCTTCTGTCTTTGATCAATTGAGACATCTGCCTGTCTATAGTCATGTGGCAGTTCTTCAGTTAATGTTTTCTCCAAAATTAAGCATTAGTGATACTGAGATCTTAACGGAAAGTTTTTTTATTTATACTCTAATGGAAAATATCTGCACCTTTGAAATTGAGTGGTAACATTAGTCTCTTAATATATTCTCATTTACAATGGATTTTATTGAGTAACTTAAAAATGGGAGTATTTGAACGGAAATAGAACAAGATATGCTGTCCAATAGCTTTGAAAGCCAACAGCTTTCTCTGGAATTTTCAGTCCTGACTCTATGGCTTCACCTTCCTTCCTAGCCCTACCCTGGAGATTGCCTTTTGCTAATAAAGGCCTACATATGTTGTATTTTTGGCTAAGTGCTATTTTGTGAGATTCTGCATTCCATTTTTTGTCAGAGTACTTTAGAATTCTAAGTTGTGATCTTAGTGTCAGAGTTAAAACTCTTTACTTTCTTGAAATATGCTATATAGGATATATGAAAACTGATGTTTATCTATTATTTAACATACTAATATAATGGAATTGAAAGAGCTTGCTCCTTTCAGTCAAGATTAAGATTTACTATGATGCAGACATACATCTTGATGTCAAGCTATTCTCAGATTTAACAAATTATAGTAACATGCCTACACTATTGTCCACTGGTGCCACCAAGGAGGCCACATCTCCTTGGAGATTTTCCATACAATTATAGCTGTCAATTCTTTCTTTATGATAATTGTTATACATTTTAGAGTTAACAAATTATTTATTTATACATTCAGCAAATATTTACTGAGTATTTAGGTTAGGGCCTAGCTAGATATTGGAAGTACAGAAATAAATAAAACCATATTGATATATAATTTGCAATAGTATTGATAGGATTAGAAGTAAAAACAATTGTAGTCAGAGTAAAAGGGCATCCTAAGAAATTCTTGGACAGTGGGCTGTCCCTCTGATAACTAACCTGTAGTTATTGATTTTACTACGGTAGGAAGAATTCCTATCTCTTTTCATTAGAATATAAAGTAAAGTGTTTCTCCTTCCATCCAGGGAGAGGAAATCAGCCCTTGTGTTTTCAAAATACAGTAGTGATTTACAGACATTACCTAATTTGGTCCTTATAACAATCCAATGACACAGATTTATCATCACTTCTTATTAACTCACGTAGTCCTTATAACATCCATTATAATACATATTATGGGATATATTATATATCTTATATAACCAATTAAATCACAAACAGAGTAAGAGTTTAACCAATAATTCTCACTTTTTTGTTAATTACTTTAAGTTGAATTTCTGTTACTTGCAACCAGAGTTCTGATTATTTCACTAAACATACCTATCATTTGAATAGTGTCAAAGATCTCTAAAAATTCCCAACTTCTACACCACAAACATTAGTCACTATTAAAAAGCTTTAAACTTCTGCTTATACCTAGAAGTAAAAATAGTTTTGTTTTTGCTTTTGTTTTTTTAATTCTAAGAACATAACGTACTTTGGAAAATTAGAAAACATTTGATTTCCCATGCCTAGAGTAATCAGTGCATACAGGAGTGTAAATGTTGCATGTTTGGGCAGCACATGCTCTCTAATTCCTTGGAAATGGTCTGTCTTCGTCTCTCTCCCTAAAAACCCATCTCTGCAACAGAATAGTCTTCCATTTCCTCTTGTGGTCTGGAAGCAACTTCTTCATCATATTCTTCTCTGAGGATATAAGCCTCACTATAATGGTAAAAATGCTTTAGGGAAAAGGAAATACTGAGAAAAGGCCATTTAGTGGATAATAATTCAAGAATATCACCTCAATATATTTTAGTATTATTTAATACACTAATATTAATCCTAATGATTAATATAAAGTGTCACATGATCATTTCAATAAATACAAAAAGGCATTTGGATTATCACTTCTGGGTAAAATGAAAAGAAACATGTAGAAACATCAGAATAGATGTTGACTTTCTAGACATGATAAAGAATTTTTAAATTGAACATCAATATCATACTTAATGGTAAAATACTATAGTAATTCCCATTAAAAATAAGAAATAGACAAAGACATTATTATTTTTTAACATTGCCTGGAATTTCTGTCCAAAGTAATAAAGCAAGAGACAGAAATAGGAGATATAACTTTTGAAAATGAGACAAAATTAGCATTATTTGCAGGTAGCAGAATCGTATAAAAGGAAATGGTAGAGGATTGAGGAATAACTGCTTAGATTGAGTTCATCCTAAGAACAGTTGTTTGTTTTCTAAATAAAATCAAATAGAAATCAGACGTTTTATTGTATTTAAAATATTGTACCTAAAATATCTTTTAAAATATTCCAATCAAGTATTGTAGAGCCAAAATCATACTACCCTGAAAACACACAAAACAACATACTCTTCACACACATGCACATGCAATGACTGTCTAGGAATATCATTGTGTAAATCTATACAAGGAAAATTAGAAAATGTATGTATTATTCTGGATAGGCTATATTATGTTGTGGTGACAAATATCCCCTTAAATAAACTTGATTTATTCCTCACTCATGTTTCATGTCCTTGGTCAGTTAGAAAGGGGACTGTATTTCATACTACAGCCATTCAGATCCAAAATATTGGTATGCTCTGTACTATGGCGATAGAAAAGGAAGATGAAAAATCAAGAGTCCTGTAACACTTCTGCTTTTATTTCATTGGCTAAAGCAAGACATACTCTATGCCTAATTTTAAAGGGGAGAAGTGGTGCAATACTAACTACAATCTAACTGAAAAAAATGCAGTGGCTAATCGTAATACCCAAGCTGGAAATTAAAAATTCAGACTTCAGAAACAGTACCTAGGTTCAAACCCTGGCTCTGGCAATTGCTTCTAAGTATTCTTGAGTTACTTTACCTTGCTGTGGTTTGTTCTTCTCATCACAAAAGTAGAAACAATATTAGTATGTGGCTTATTAGATTGTATTACTCTTTTTATGCATTTACAAAAAATATTTATTGAGTAACTATTTTGTGCCAAGAATATACTATTTTGGGTGCTTAGATATACCCATGTACAATACAGACAAAGATCCCCACCTTTGGGGATCATGTATTCTCTAGAGGGAAACAGAAAATAAACTATGGGAAAACTAAATAAGTAAATTGGAATGCTAAAGTAGCATTTTATGTTATCGTAAAGACTTGGCTTTATTGTGAGCAGATGGGGGCCATAGGAAAATTTTCTCACAGGGGTGATATTATCTGAGTCTCTTATTAATACAATCCTTTAAGCTACTCTGTTGGAAAAATAATGTAGTAAAGCAATGGTCAGAGCAAGGAGACCCTTTAGGAGGCTACTGCAGCAATCTAGAAGAGAGATGTAAGACTAGTATGGTGGCAGTGCTGAGAAATACATCCAGTACGAAATACATCCAGAATATTCAGATTATTGATATATTTCGCAAGTAGAGCTTCTGATGGCTATATTTTGGGATAAGTAGAACATGTGATTGATTATATGTAGAGTAAGAGAGAAAGAGAAGTGTCAATTAGGATTGCAAGGTTTTTAAATGGAATTATTAACTGTGATGGGAAGGCAGTAGTGAGGTCTGGTTTGGTGTATGTCAAGTTTGAAATGCTTGTTAGACATCCAAGAAGAGATGTGGAGTAGGAAGGTAATACATTTTACAGTGTTCATGAGGGTGCTTATAACTGGAAAAGCAAATGTAGATGCTCTTACAGAAAATACATTCAAACCCTTAAAACTCAGTCAGATCACCAAGGAAGTGAGTGTATTTGGTTTTAAAGGAGCTAGTAAATTGGACTGCCTTAGAATAATGGTGTATTACATACATCCAAAAAATGTTAGTTGTTATTATTATGTTCCTTGAACAGGCATTTGTTTCAAAATTTTTAGTTCTTATCAGATTATGTCATCTTGATGTCATCTCAATAAAATTCCTTTAAAAAAAGGAGTTGGAAAACTATTAAAAAGGTTGCTTGGAAAAGAAACCAACAGTGAAATAATTTTGGACATTTAAACATAATGGTATCAGAGAGTTTGAGAGTGGTGGCCCTGTAGCTATCTGATATTACACAAATTAGACAACTTCTCTAAGTGTAGAACTCATTCAGGAGTGAACAATAAAATGAAAGCAACATAACAGATGGTCCTAAAACAGATTACATATTAATGTTTATATCTATATCATCTTGACACATTAAAAAATAATACATTGCATACTAAGGTGAGAATGGAAAATCTCGTCAATCAATTAATAGGGTTGGGAAAGTTGACTATACTAAATTATTAGACTGTTACATCTTTACCCCAGATTTTATACCAAAACAAATTTTAAATGGTTCAGAACTTTTAAAAAAAAGAAAAAAAATGAAATAAAACACCAGATGATTCAAATGAATATCTATCTACTTTTTAGCTGAAGAAACCTATTCTGTGTATACAAGCAATGAAGAAATAAAATATTGAAACATTTGACTACACAAAACTTTAAAGTTACTGTATATCATACACATTATTATTACAAAAAGCAATTGTAAAACTTAAAAATATATTTTAAAAGATATGACCAAGAGTAAAAAATATTGCTATATTAATATTCATTGCAAATCATTAAGAAAATAAAAGCTAATAGCCTAATAGAAAACTGGGAAAAGACATGAGCAAACAACTCATAGAATTAAAAACACATATGCCTCCTCTACCATAAAATATTAAAACTTCCTAGCAAAAAAAAAGAAATGCAAATTTCAAGAATAGCCAAGACTTATTAAGAATATAAAATATTTGTGAATTTATGATGAAGCAGATACTCTCTTATACTCTGAGAAGTTAAATTCATAAAACTTTTCTAAAAAGGAATTTGGCAAAATAATTCCAGAGATCTAAAAGATGCATATGCTTTAATCAACTTATTATGCTTTTTAGAATTCATCCTAAGAACATATCAAAAATGTAAACAATAACTCTATGCTAAACAATTTTTATTGCAGTCATATTTGTAACCGTCACAGTCAAAAAGCTTTCGAAACCTTAAGTAATAGGGTTTAGGTATTGATTAATACAAACAATATTATATTCGTAGCCACTGAAAATATATTCATATTATTTTAAGAAAATAAAATGCTCTCCCTGTGATATTAAGCTAAAGAAGCACTGTACAAAATTTAAAATATAATCCATCTATAGCTATATGTGTATATAACATTCATCTATATATCAATATATTCACATACAATATGTCATAGTAAAACATTTCTCTGTGTTGATGTGATTACTTTTTTCTTTATATTTGTGATTTGTGTATTTTAAATTTTCCTATACTACATATGTATTAATTTTGCAATAAAAAATTGTGTATATATAACATAAAATATATAAGAAGAATTTATATAGTTAAACTGTATAACTGTGTATATATTCTTACAGTATACAAGTATATGAATATTCAAAATAATATATAGAAAAAGATAGTTTCTAATTTGCTGAAATTACTCGTACCCAAATTCTTTCTAATTCTTTTGGTGGGTACTAGTCAGTAGTAATCATTGCCATTCTCCATAATGGTTGTTCCAAAATTTTAATTTTTTTAACCACATACTTTGAGCCCCATTGACTTCCATTTCACTATATAAAGGTAGCTTGACATTCCACACCCCTGTTAAACTCAAGATTGTATGGACGTAGAATTAATCCTTAAATATGCAAGTTAATGGTAATTAATCATATATGTGTTTTGGTTCCTCTTATGTCAAAAAAAAAAAAAAAGGACTCCTAAAGCATTTTATATTTTTACCTGCCAAATCTAGCAATCCTACCATTTTCCCACACCCCAACCCTACTGACACCTTTTTGCACTTGTAAAGCCCTCTCATGTATTAAGACCCAACTAAAATAGTGCACTTTACAGTCTTCCTTGAAATCCACATATAACATTCCTTCTGTGATATCATCACATTGAATATTCTATATTTAAAATTTTGCACTATTTGTTAGTTGTTTGTATGTTTACATACCTAAAGGTACTGTAATCCTTGAATAAAAATACCAATTACCTAAAAGGTTATTGAGCATTTTCCTCCTCCATGTAGGTATTTGGTAAATAAAAATTAAAAGCAACAGAATGTAGTAGATAAAAATTCTGACCTTTGACATCTGACTAGATTTTATGATTTGCAGTTCAGAATATGTTTTGCTATTATAACATGGCATTTGATTTAGAAAGACTCCTAAGACTCCATATTTAAATTCCAATAAAAGTGCTCATATGTCTGTCTTACAGCTACTTTAGAGTTTATTTATTTTTACTGAGAGAAAGGCTAGATAAAATTGATAACAACCAGTAGCAAATTCCAAAAGTCAATAATATCAAAACACTACTTCAGTATCCTCAATTACAGTTAATACTGCTTTTTAAAATGTTTAATTTCTGAATTGTTCATCGTTTTCAAAGGTCAGAACATTCATTTCAATAGCAATGACAAGAACATAATGGAAGAATTTAATGAATGTGTTCTTTCCAATTTATTTGGCAATATGAATTAAAACTGGCCACATTTCTTGACACAGGATTAAATAATTAATATAATTTGATGATTGACTTAGGTGGCCTTGAAAAGAAAGGTCTATCTAATTATATTAAAATTTAAATTTTAAAAGTTATCTATTGAAACAAGCCATTCAGTGTGCAACTGTACGGTGAAGTAAACATTTGGGTCACTCTCACAGTCATGAAAACATCATTAGCAGTTGTGCACCCATATTAACCAACAAGTTTCAGGGTTAGTTTTACATGCAAGTGTGTACACTTTACATAAAGGAGTAACATCTCAAATTCAGAGTTGAATAGGGAGAATAAAAGCACTAAAAAATATGTCATTTTCTACCTAGTTCTAGAATTAAAAGATTTTTCCCATTTGTTTAAGCCTGACAGCCCCACTTTGTTTTCAAAAAGATTATCTCCTTTCCTTTTCCTTTAGTAGGCATATTCATAATAGTATACATCTAAGACATGAAATTTAGAATTACAGAGATGGCAAGTATCCTACTGTCAGCATTGCCAAGTATATTCTTTGGGAGCTGCTTGTGAAAAAAAAATTGTGTCCAGATGAATTTATTAAATGCAGTTTCCACTATTCTCACCTTAAGATTTACAATGAAGATTAAAGATTCTTAAATACTTTGCAATAAAGAAACTAATTTAATTTTGATTAACCCAGAAATTCACAAAGTTATATAACAGACTATTTTTATTACATGTTACTATTCTGACAATTTTTAGGTTCTGCGGTTTATTTTAAAATTGACTCTATTTTTAAATATATTTTATAAGGATTAAATATTCTTTTAGTTATTTCCTCATTTTAATAACTTTAAGGACTTCATGGTCTTTTTTCACCAGTTGAGTTAATTAGAGCTAGATTACTGATACTGGCTGAATTATTTATCACTAAGGTAGATGAAAAAAACCATCTTCCTATGACAGATATAGCTTATAACTCCAAGTAAACAACAAATATTTTCTATAATAAACATTTTTAAAAATGTAGTTGCCCATGTCAAACGTGCTTTATCTGCTACATAACTGAATGTTTTTGTTCCCCCAAAATTCATGTGTTGAAGCTCAAGTTTCCAGTGGATGATATTTGGAGGTGGGTCGGCCCTATGGGAAGTAATTAGGCCTTAAGGGTGGAGCCTTATATGAGATTGGTTCCCTTACATGAAGAGACATGAGAGAGATGATCATCCTTTTTCTTTCTTCTCATTGAAGATACAATGAGAAGACAGGCAAACCTGAAAAGTGCTCTCACCAGACATCTGATCTGTTGGTACCTTGATCTTAAACTTCAAGCCTCTAGAACTATGAGAAATAAATGTGTTGTTTAAGCTCCCCCAGCCTATGGTAATTTGTTATAGCAGCTCAAAGTGACTTAAACAGTGCCCTTAAGGTTATAAATTCAACAGGACCTTAGACAAAAATCAATTAATTATAAGGTGATAAAATTAAATTAAATTTTATTATTTCTAGTATCTAAGTAGTTTTGAAATTTCTTGTTACCTATTAATTTCCTATCATTTAAGAGCTCAACCACCTGTATGAAAAGACTTCCACTCTCAATTCTCTTTATTAACTACCAGTTCGGCGTTATGATCTCATATTCAGTTATCTTTTCTAGTCATGGCTAAATTGTACAATATAAGGTATATACATTTTTAATTTCTACAAACACTTACAACAGCACACCAAAATTTATTAACTACTTTCTTTGTCCCTGACACATTGCTGAGTGCTGGGATATGTCAGTAAAGCAGTCTTTCTCATGAAAAAATCGACAACTACACAAATTGAAAAAAGCTTACAATTGTGGTATATGCTATGAAGAGAAAATATATGACTCTGAGAAAAATTCTAATAGGGGCTTCGTTCTAGTCAGGGATATCAGGAAATGCTTTTCCCTGAGGAAACTAAGAGTGAGCTGAGATGAGAAGAAAGAAATGGTGCTAACTACAAAAGGGACAGTAAAGAGGAGAGATAGAAAAATGAAATCCAGCTAGAAACTGAACAAAAACCCCAGGGCAAAGGCAACATAGTAAATTGGAGAAATTTTGAGGAAGGCTAAGGAGGCTACTGTTTAGAGACTTGAAATTTCTTCATGGGAGATTAAACTGAAGAGAAAAGCAGGGGCTATTTCACAGAGCAGATTTGAAGACATCTTTGTCTTTATCCAAAGAAAGACCAAAGAAAAGGCATCCTATTATTTTAAGTAATGGTGTTAGATCATCACAATTGCATTTCCAAAATGTGCCATGCCTGCAATATTAAGAAGAAATTGGAGGAGGCCAATGGTGCAACCAATAAAAACACTTATGATTACAATTGCCTAAGTTTCAAGGACATAGAAATGCAATTTCTGCTTTTAAGAAGTTTATATACTTTCTTGAAATGTGGAGAGCTATGCATTTAGCTGGACTGGTCTCAGTCTTTAATACCTTACTCTAGGGAACCTTGTAAGAATGCAAAAGGAAATGAGATAGAAATATTAATATTTTTTTTATTTGTTGTACTTTGTTTTTAGGACAGAAAAGTAATCAAGAAAAGAAGCTAGTAAAATGAGCTTGTTGAAATAAAAAATGATCTTGCCCTTCGATCTCTACCTACTACTTATTGATTTATGACTTTCACTCCATACAGCCATAGCTTGATTTACTCTGCCTCCATATAACTAGAATCAAGACCTTAGAGTACTAGAAAACCTTTAAATGCCAAGTAAAGAGTTATATATCTTCACTGGATTGATGTTTGTAAATTTACTCTTTACAGTTTACACCATTTAAAAACCACCCCAAGCATCCATGACTTTTAGCAGTTTGTAATTTTGATGTCACAAATTTGAATCACAGTACTAAGAGAATGGACAGGATAAAGCTGCTGCCTACATCTGCTTTTCAATATCCATTTCTGTCCTTCTATACTCATTGCTGACTAGGGACTCTCAAAGAATGACTTTAAACTGATTCAAAAGGAATTATACTGTTATTCAAGAATTTGGGTTGTAAAGGTAATGGCAAGATTTATTCTTCTTCGCAAGGCAGAAAATTAACTTGATATAAGAATGAAAAAAGATTTCAAAGTTATTTTCTAGCTCTAAATTGTTATAATTTTCCCATTTTTCAAAGATATGATACATCATAGAAATAAAAAAATATAATAATATCAATGTGACCATTCACACAATTTCTGGTAACTTTAATTTTTCTCTGTGGAAAATAGAGATTCTACTTATTTCACAATATCTTGTCAACATTAAAGAAAATCGATTTATGATAGAGTAGTAAAAAAAAGGAATTAATATTACAATTACTGTCCAATAAAGAAATATAATTGTCCAGACTATTCCATAGTATGGGTATTCTAATCATGTGAAGATTTTTAATTTTAAAATCCAGTAATTAGAGGTCTAGGCCTATTATCATTATTTGTACAGAAAGAGTTCTGTTACCAAGATATAACAATCAATTCTCCTGAAAACTTTAAAAAATGAATTGTAGTGCTTACTGGGCAAGATCTTATCTGTAAAGTTTAAAATATGTATACCTACTAACCTCTCTGGAGTAGGATATGGATAATTTATACTTTATAGCCAAAGCGATTGGAATTGATTTGGTCCTATGATCGTAATTCTTCTCCATATGATCCTCCTTGTTATCAGAGTCTTCATCCTATGAGTTAATAGGTATAAGCTATTCATTTTGAGTATTCAAAGCCCAGCCAAAACACCATCTTTTCTGGGAAAAAGCCCATTATACATTAATGTGTACTTATTATATTCTTACTATGTGCAAGAATAGTGTTCTGTACACAGATCCAGAGAAGAGTAGGACCTCTGCCTTTGAGTTCATATCCTAGTGGTAAAGAGAGGCTCAAAGCAGTCTGAAGTAAAACACTGTGGAGAATGATGCACACACAGGATGTGACTGTTGTATCAGCAAGTGACACTAAACTCACTCCCATAGATGGTGTCTGAGCTGTGTCCGGAAGGAGGAGCAAATGAGGGGAAAAACATTATAATTGGAGGAAATATTTTTCCAGGTGAAAATTTTGCATTTGTTGATAACACTTATTTGGCATATAATGCCACAGTGCACTGTGGCATCACTTGTTATTATTGCCATATTATCATATAACTCTTCAGATGTGTAAGTTTTATCTTTCAATATAAAGATAAATTTTGGGGAACAAGAACAATGACTATGTTTCCTTGCATCTTCATAAAGTCTTCCATAGTGCCTTGTACACAATATGTGTTTCCTAAGCACACATTTTTATTTCAACTAGAATAGGTGTAATTTTATTTAAGATAAGGTTTCTGTACTGATTTGGAAGAAGATAATATAAAAATAGATTTTTTTTTCAGATTTTTTCCCCCTATTTAACTCCTTTCCCTGTCACTTCCACCCCTGACCTATGGATGTTGCCCATTCCCCTTAAGAACTGGATCTCTGAATGTGGAGCATCTCTTCCCACAGTCTGCACCTGGAGGTGCCTGGTGCACCTGGGGTATGATCCGTGGCTCTACCTAGGGTGTGAACCTAGGACCTCCTGCGTGTAAAGCAGACGTGCTAACCGCTACACTATGGAGCCATCCCCTAAAAATAGATATCTTGACATAAATGTCTTGATGTAGATGTGATGTTGATATCTTGATATAAATAGTCATATTTGTATTTATCCTGGGGGTGGGGGAAGCAAACATCATTAACTACCCATTATTCTGTATACTGCCTACTAGTCGTGTGCGTACAATACGTAGTGTGTATGCAAGACACACTATCTGTATCATAAATTATTATAGATACCAGGTTAGGAAGATATTATTAAGATAATTTTGTACATTTTGTAGATGAGAAAATAGAATCAGAGAAGCTAGGCAACTTGTTTGTAGTCATGTAGCTAGTAAGTAGTACAAGTAGCTAGGTAGTAAATATTTTCTCAGGACATAAGTTATCATAGTTATGAGTCAGATAACACTTTTAATGGCAACAGTTCTCTTGGAAATGAATTCTAACAAACTTAAAGTAAAAATTAAAAATGTTCTTTTGCTTTTGAGTTTCTGAGAGTAAAATAATTTTTTTCATGAAACAGAAACAAAATAATAATATTGTCATTCCATTTAGACATGTCCATGAATAGGGATAAGAATTGCTAGTCTCAGCCAGATCACCAAGATGAAGCAACCTTGTGTCCCTTTTGTCTTTCTATAATCTTTCCACATTGACTCTTTGGGTGATCTTAAGGAATTATTTGACACTTTGTTCTGCTTTTAACTTTAGTTTCCAATTTTGGTATTCATTAGTCTTTATGGTATTATGAGAGCCTATGACCAAGATTTTGAAATAGTTTGTATTTATTAAAGAGCCTGGACATAATTTTTATGTGGATAATGCTAATAATTATAATAAGAATTGTCATCATTCTTATTATAATGCTATAGCTGAGCATTTAGCTAAATCTTTTACGTGGGTTTTCTTATTTAATCTTTCAATAGCTCTATGCAAAGCTATTGGTACCATGTGAAGTTTATAGATGAGGACATTAGAATTTAGAGAGTTAGGCAATTTTCTAAATACCATATAATAAGGAACTAGTGGAACTGGAATTTAAAACAAGGAAGTCTGATTTCAGAGCACTTCTCTGTGGTTCTTATGCTTTAACACGAGGACTAAAGTATCCCAGGCACATATAAATATAAGAAACATTACAAAATGTTTAGGAAATTTCCAGTAATCCAATGTAAGAAATGATATTTTGGCAAAAAGAGAATATGTTGTCTCTTTAAAGGCCAAAAATGTATGATAGAAGATCTCTCTTTCATGTTATTAAAGTTCTGGTTTATATAAATAAAACTCAAGTATACTAAAGCAATCCAAAGAGCTTGTTGAAGTGAAGATGAGAGTGGTCACATCAGATACTGTCCTCCTAAAGGGCTAGGAAATTAAAGAAAAACAGAATCCAGGCAACTTAAAAAATATGGTTTATCAAAATGTTTTCAATTCTAAAAATCCAGTATGGATGAAAAAATCATTCAATTTTGTTATTGCTCTTGCCTCTTTCTCCTCCTAAATGGACACGCATTTACTTTGGTATGTTTCTAATCAAGGACATAAAGTGATTATTCTGAACTCTAGCCTAAAACTTGTTTTCTCAACAGGTATTCTCTTCATGATTCTATTAAACTCAGGAGTGCTTAGAAATTCTCCAGAAATGAACACTAAAAAACCTTATTATGATAGCCCAACCTTTTCTCATTTTCATTGAGCGTTAAATGAAATTTAATCTCAGTTACTCCATCAAATAATTAAATTCTTTTTTACTTAGAATAGTCACTGATGGAACAACTCTTGGTTGACCTTACATCTGGCATTCCTCTTCTGCTGTAACTAGAACAATCCTATTTTACTCATTTATATATTACTTCTAGCTGCTGTAACCAAGGTTTTATTGCCCCATGACCTGTTTATATGTATCATAAAGGACAAAACTTGTTTTTTGTAACCTGCCCTGGCCAGTCTCACATATAAGGCAGAAGTATACTTGAATAGAATCCATTCTGAACAGAAGCAGAAAGACTTTGGATAAAGACTCTGAAAAAATGACTATATAGATGGCAGATGATAGGACAGATGCCATCTCACTTCTGACTTATTATCATGTGATCATTGCACTAGTAATATATTTCCTATCTTTGGTTTCAATTCCTTTCTCTACCCTGCTGTAGGCTTTTATATTTAAAGACCATATAGACATCACAAACAGGACACTCTCATTTTATTTAGTTACCGAATTCAACAACATGAAGTGTCATTTATTCTTGCTCATTGAAAGGATTTATGGTTGGTTTTGTTTGCAAGTCATCAAAGAAGCTCATCAAACCAACATTCAGCTCTAAAAGTAAGTTAGGTTAGAAATTTTCTGTCTTCACTGCCTGATCCCATTTTACTGATGAAGATTATAGAGTAACACTTTGGCATTGGTAACTCTCCCAGTGGGTCAAAAAGACTGGCAATAATTTGGAAAATCAGTAGTTAGGCATCTGAATTGGAATAAATGTCCTAATTCTTTACAGCTTTTTATCCTTTATGTCATTAATTGTTTCTTAAGTTTAACACTTTCCTCTGTGAATTCTCGAAAACAGCTTATATTTATCGACATCTCGTCTAGCCACTGAACATCACTGGAAGGCAATGATAAAAGCTGCACTTTGAAGATTAGGTAGAATTTTAATTGGTAGAGAGAAAGAAGAGAAAAATCTTATCATATTTAGTGCTGTCATGAACAGGAAACAGAGGCTAGTAGGGAGCATCTGTACAGAGAAATGGTGAAATAATGCTTAGGTTAAAATTATGCTGAATTTCCTATTATAGACTCAACATTACCATCACTGTTTTCAGAGATTTTGGTTACAACAGCTAGAAGTAAAATATAAATGAGTAAAATAGGATTGTTCAGAGATTTTGGTGTCAATAGAGGCATTAATGTGATTTTGGCAGGTAGAAAGAAGACCAGGAGAGCCCGTCAATCTTGGGAGAATTAGCAGCTCCACATGGACAAGGGCTCAGTTTCACATTTGGCTTAAGAGAAAATTTCTGACAATTACTCTCTTGGTTGCCTGTGTTAGCCATTGTGAAGTTACTAGATGATACCTCGAGACTGACAGTGGCATCAGCAAACTCTTGATAACCACCCATTCTAGGGTGTAGGCTGAGATTGTTGGAGGAAGAGCCTTAGAGTTTCCCAGAATCAGATTCTGAGTCAAGGATTTCAATGTAAATAGCTTAGTAGGGTAGTAATCCCAGCAAACACCAATATAGGAGGGAACAGAGCTGGGAAGGAAAATAAAACAATAAAGAGTGTACTAAATCATATTAGCCCTGCAGGTTATTGGAGCTTAATTCCATTGGAAACTCAGAGTCAGTGTGCAACTTTCATCTTAAAGTTAACCTGCCTGAGGAATAAAGGAACTAGGACATTTGTATACCAACACCCATTTGTTATTGGTTGGAAGCTGCTCCTGTAAAACACCATTTTTTTTTTTTGTCGTATTTGGCCTACTATGAGATTGAGAAGAGTGGATATGGAGTAATAGAAAGCTCTTGGATTGTTGGAAGTCAGTTCTTGTTTACCATCATGGTAAGGGTAGAGGGGATATGGCCTTACTATAACTGTCAACATTTTATTTATCCTCAATGCTCATCTCAAATTATCTTTGTGAAATCACCCCCAATTTCTTCTATATGGCATTTATTATGCCCTCAGCTCTACTCTCTCAGCACTTCTCTTAAAAATTGTTTTAACAGATCAGTCAGTCTAATGGAGTATCTGCCACTCATGGTGTAATGTGAACATCTTGAAGTCAGGGGCTGTGAAGGCACACGGATTTATCTACCAAATCACCTAGCATAATCTTTGTGTGAGATATTGAGCTTGTTGAGTTAGAAGGACTTGATGAGGCAGGGAAGATAGTGTTTAGAAAACCAGGTTTCGAGACAAACATGTGTTTTAACTCCAGATTCTACACTTAGTAACAGCATGTTTTAGGCTGGTAATTTAGTTAAGAATAACTTTTCTTATTTGTAAAATAGGAATGATAATATATGTTGCAGAGCATTGTAATGATTAAAATCTCTTTCTTGTCTCATACTTTCTTGTTCTTTTTGCTCTAGTAGGCAGAAACCCAATCAATGGGGCAAGTTAAAGAAAGCAATCCTATACACGAGCAGGGAGGTTGAGCATAGGTCATGTTTACTGTTCTTCTCAACTCCAAATGTTTACAAAATAACACAAGGCATATTTCCCAGGCCTCAGCCAGCCATGCAGTAAACTTATGTCACTTAAATTAATGAAGTTAGATTAATAGTTTCAAAACAATTGCTTTGGCCGTAGCCTTATTAGCAATTGTGTAATCTCCATTCTTTTCCATTCCAAAAATTCCCTTGACTACTTTTAGTATGTTTCCTCTATGAAATCTGAAGCTGAAGAATGTTATCTATCTTGCTCACCACTGAATCATTAGCATCTAAAACATAGCCAGGAAAGTTATAGGTGTTCAGTAAATACTGGATACTAAATGAATGAGTAGGAGAAAGTAAGTGTAGGTGTATGTGTGTCCAGATGTTGAATACATATTAATTCACATAGGCATTTGAACACGTTATATTCAAATACTAAACTAAATCTGCTTCTATGGATATTGCTGCTCCTTCTAAAGACAGATACCTGAGCCTAAGATCACATTAAATTTGCCAAAACTTAGAAGACTACTATGAAACTATAGAATGATCTTTGAAAATGCTGTATGAACAGTTAGTTCCATTACAGTAGGAAATAAGTCAGGAAACTACCAAAAACAGATGTTGCTGGAAGATATTATATCTTAGAGCAAGAAGAAATGCCTGACACAGTAAATGCACATGAAAATGAGATTTTGGTATTGAGTTATAAGATTAGACATGATATCCAAAGTCTCTTTGGATTCTATATGATTTTCCATGTATGATATGGTCATTAAGCAGTTGTAAGTAGGTTGGGAATTCAGTGAAGTAGATAAATGCAGTGAACAAATTACTCAGCATGTAATGAAAATCTAGCAATTTAAGAGTTAACATTGTACTTTTAAGAGTCCACAGTAGTGTTTAAGATAATGAGATCCAGTGTTGCCTATATCTTGGGTTGTGTCCTGCTCCTGGCATTTGCTAGCTAAGAAGTTCAAGGCAATGTAGCCACCCAAAGACTCAGTTTTATGAGATGTAAGTTATAGCTATTGTAAAGATTAAAAGTTACAATGTGTGTCAATGTTTCATATAACCTCTGAAACATGGAAATGCTCAGAAATAGGCAGAATGTTTCTGTTTTATTTTGTTTGTAATCAGAGAGACTTCACAAGCTAAAATTTCATGAAAAAGATGAAAATTTTGGCCATTCGAATGCTCTCAAGGTTTCTGCACTGCATGTTTTGCATTTTTGATACAATAGATGAAACAAAATTTATTCCTATAATCCCTCTGTTCCACAACGTTAACTTGAATCCGGCAGATTAGAAAACAGATTGCCTTAATTAAAGCAAAGCATTTAGGTCATAGGAAAAATTTTGTTTGCTATAATTATCTTTCAAATAGCTTATTTCATGTTTGATCTCTCAAACAGATTTTTTAGAAAGTAATTTGCTTCGCTATCAATATTCTTATTTTAAAGAATAGTTTATTGTTGCTTTCGAATATGCATGCTAATTTACAAAAAAAAAAATGGTTATATGTCTAAGGAAGTTTTTTTTAAATTCCATAATACCAGCACCCAAACACATATCCTCCTACCAGGCTAGTATTTGCTTCTAGTTCTCTTTATGTATTAATTCATGTGTTTCTATCAACTGAAACTTTATTAGCAAAAATGCACATTTATATAGGTTTGTCTCCATTTTTACCATCTTTCATTCAAATTTTTTTATATTATTGAATATTTTTTCAAAACAGCACATTTTATAGAGCCTGTAATCAAACTTTATTTAATCATTATTGTACTATCTGAATAATATGTTGTTTCCAATCATTTGTTACAATAAATTCATCGAAGTTATTTATGGTTTACTTACACTTAAAATAATTGTTGCATATCTGATTATATCTTCAGAATAAATTTTATGAAATAGAATTACAAGGGCAATGGCTATGAACATTTTATAATCTGTTTTATCATATTAAATTTCTTTCTAGAAATATTCAAAACCCTGGTGATTCTCCATTTCAATCAAAGTAAAAGTCAAAATCCTAATAAGGTCTACATATCTGGCTCACGCTGTTAAAACTCTGACTTCCCTTCACTACTTTCTTCCTTGTTTATTTCACTGCAGACACATGTGGCCTCCTGGCTACTATTTTTACACAAACATGTTCTAACCTCTGAGCCTTTGTTATACCTTCTCTTAGCAGTCTTCTTGTAGTCCACTTTATCTCCTGTACTTTTTTCCTCACATCTCACTTCCTTAATGAAGCTCATTCTTATCACTTTATTTCTTTTGCAATTTCCACCTTCAATGTGCTACTATATAATTTAGTTATTTATTATATTGTTTTTATCTGTCTCCTCACTATAGACATTCTAAATGTGTAAGGAATCTAACTCTGATTCACTGATGTATGCAATTCATCTATAGTAGTGCCTTGTACATTGTTAGGTGCTAAACTTTGTTGAATAAATGAACATATTAACTTATACTACCAGTAACTATCTGAGTCTATTACGCAGCACTCTCCATAAACAATATGTTTTTTGTGTGTGTGTCTTCCATACCGATCAATCTTTTCTCCCATTTTTCCAGTTATGTTACTCTTTACTTCTGTATTTTAAGTGTTATTGCAGTTATTTTACAAATCATCAAATGTTTTCTCTAAAATATATTATCTTAATTTTTTTAAATCTCATATTGTGTGTTTCTTTGTGTGTTTATGAATACTTAAGATTTTTTTTTCAATATTACCATATCTAAAATGGCTGCCTTTTCATTTCTACCCTCCTTTCAATAAAATCATTTTATTTATTAAGTCTATTGCTTTATCAAAGTTTTAATTTTATGAAGTCCTTAACTCTTTGAATTATATTACAAAGCCAAAGCAAATATATTTCTTAGATTTGTTTCTTACATTTACATTTATTTCTTACATTTCTTTTAAAAAGTATGTTCTTCTGTTTCTTGAGTACTCTATTTTTATTTTTTATGACTTGAGTACAGAGTCCTTTCAGGTCATGTTTTTGGCTTTTTATTTTTGTTTACACACCTTTGAATGAAAAGGGGCCTGGTCATTTCTAGGATTTTGCCATAACCAGGCATTTTTCCTTGGTTTCTATCTCTGTTTCCTGGTTACAAGTACCAGAGTTTCCTCTTAGGACTTAACTAGAGGGCTACAGATGTATACAGTCTCTAGTCAAAATATGTATATCGAGCAATAATTTTTCAAAAGTGGCTACACAATTGAGGGAAAGATTATCTGCCAGCTCTGACTGGAATAAAGAAAATTAAAATTTAATCCTCAGTAATGTAAATAATACTTAGTTTCTTCTCGCCAAAAAGCACAAATAAAAACAGATTTCAAGGGAGTATCACTGCCATGACTTTTATGTCACATATTACTACTAGTCTGACTTCAAATTTCAGAATAAGACTGCTAGCATCTTCCCATTGATGTATTTCTTTATTATAAGAAATGATGTTCAAATGTATGAATGTATTGCCAGATTAAGAGAGTAGAAGAATAACTATCAGTTTCCTTTGAGTACAGATCCTAAACTCTGAAACAGAAAAATGAAATGCAAAAAAAATGTCTCCTCATCTCCTTACCCAATTTTATTTCCCTTTGGGACAAAATTGTGTTTCAGGTTGAGTCACTGGTGATAATTTTCATTTCATATCTTCAAATGATAATTAGTCAAAAATTTCTTTGTTTCTGTTTTTAAGGTTGTACGTTTTGGTTTAAAAAGCAGTTTTTGGTTTTTATTTGGTAAAATATATTTTTCTGGTCAGATGTCATCTTAAACTAAAAGGACTATATAAAATCTTATCCATTCTTTTGCAATTCTCAATTTTTTAAAGTATTCTTCCATTACTACAATTAATTTTTTTTAAAATTTTGACATATTCAATAATAAACCCACATTACACTTCTGGAAAAATCTAACAGTTATATTATCCTTTTAATATATTGCTAGATCTAGTTTTCTAACCATGTGTTCAAGATTTTTGCACATAGCTTTTTGAGATAGATGTCTGTAATTTTCCTTTTTGAGATAGATGTTTATAATTTTCCTTCATGGTATTATTTTAGTCTGTTTTTACAATCCTTAGGTCTCAGCATTTTGGTGGTATGTGTTTTATCATTATTATCTATTTCTCATAATTTGTGTAATATTAGTGTTATTTCTTCCATTAATGTTTAGAAGAATGTGCAGATGAAGCATTCTAGTCCTGGAGACTTTTTCTTTGAGAGAAAGGTTATAAATTATGATTATATTTTTATTGACCATAGAGCTATTTACATTTTCTATTTCTTTTGTGTCAGGTTTAATCATTTTTCATTCTTTCCACTTATTCTCAATTTTTAAATTCTAGGATGAATTAGTGTGTAATGTCCTCTTATTCACTTGTTATATATCCATCATTTAATTATTCCTTTAGTGACTACTCTAGACATTAAATTAGTGTTTTTCCTATTACCTGGGTATACAAACTTAGACTCCTTGTACTGTTACCTTGTATGTTTACATTTTTTTACCTCTCAAAAAATTGTTGTTTACCTTTACCAGCATTCTTCACTTTTTCCAATACTATTATGCTTTCATGTAGGATCAGTTTTTATCTGTCTGAAGAATTGATTACCTTAAATATCTCCTTTATTGTGAATCTCTTGGCCACAAGCCTTTTCATATTTTGTGGGGTTTTTTTTGGGGGGGAGGAGGAAGCAGGGAGGTTCATATTTCCATTCATTTTCAAAAATACTTTTGCTGGATATTGAATATTAGAATTGTAACCTTTATTTTAGTAATATAAAAATGTCATCCCTTTATCCTTAGACTTCCATAGTTGATGGTAAATATTTACTCACAAATCTTGACTGAAGATAGTTTATCTTTTACCTTTGACTGTCTTTTCCTTATTTTTTGTTTATTTACATATTTTTTATCAGTTATGATGTTCCTAGGTATGATTAATCTTTGTATTTATTCTGCTTAAGGTTACCAAAGCTTTTTGAATCACTGAAGTGATTTCTCATTAGTTTTTAAAAAATCCTTTTTCTTTGTCTTTCTGAATATTGTTCCTAACCCAGTTACTTTCTATTACTCTCTTACTAAGACAAATTACATTTACGTTAAAACTTTTGACTGATCCTCACAGGATTCTTATTCTTTTTATTTCTCTAATTTTTATGGTAATTTTTTCTTTATTTTTCAAGCTGAATTATTTGTATCAACATAACTTACAGTTTGTTGATCATCTCTGTTCTACAGTATCACAATTTTCTGAGTTTATTGAATTCTTAATTTCAGTTATTATATTTTTCAGATCTATAATTTTTTGGTTCTTTTTTAATATATTAAAATTATTTGATGAAATCCTTTATCTTATCCATCTATTTTAAATGTATTAATAGGGGTATTTTAAATTCCTTAGATGATAACCCCATTATTTCAATACCCCCCTATAGGTTTTTCTATATAATTCTTCTTTGTTTGGTTTTGGTCATTTGGTTCTCTTGTCTATTATTCCTGTCAATTTTTTTACTGAATTTTGGAAACTGATATGTAAAATTGTAGAGAGTCTGGATAATGTACTAGACTTTTTTTTTTTTTTTTTCTGGCAGTATATTGACTATGGGCAGCAACACCCTGACTAGTCTATTTCTAATTTACCATTAGTCTTAAGTCTTATCCTTTTCTGGATTCATAACTAAAAAGTTTATGATATTTATCAGTACCTCTCTTTTTGTGTCTCAAGCACATTGAAACTGCTAAAATATCTGCTTATTTTTTAGTCGCTCAATAACTTTTTCCATGTTATATTTTCAGTATTTTGGCCTATAGATGTTCAGCATAGGAAACAAAAAAACTTCAAGAGGCGATCACATGCAGAATTTATGGCTTACTTTTTTGTGGTTCTTTTTTCTCTGAGATCAGACTCCCAAGTCATGAATGCCTTAACAGCCCTAAGTTCAAATTTTAATTTCACTTATTCATTAAAACTACAATATCTAGATTGCTACTTTCTGTTCAGCTTCTATGTCTCACCATTGAAATTAACACATTCCCCAAGAAGAAAATTAAGGCATAAATACCTAGCTCATCTAGATGTGTTTTCATTATCTCTAATTACCTCTGGTATTTTGGTTCCTTAACCCTTAGCTGCTTTCCATTCTCTGAAATATGCAAGCAGATGCTTTTTTTTCCCCTTAAAATTTATCCAGCTTTGATAGATGTTCTTAGAGAAAAGGGCAGCTTAATACTTCCCATCTCGCCATAACTGGAATAGAAATATTCCAAAAACCACTCTATATTTTAATTCAACTCCTCTAAATCATTTAGAGAATTATGAGGATGAGATTCAAAACTGTGGTTTAATTTTGTTTGTTGATTTGGTTATTTTTTTTAATTGAACTGTTTACATTAAGAATGTTTCTACTTTCATATGAGTTCAAAATGAGATTTGTTATACAAAAATTAAACAGTGAATTGTTAAGTAAAAAAAAAATTCCATGAATGTGATGGACGTATTGAACACACTCTAAACTTCTATTTATAATTCTTAAGGAAGTAAAATTCATGTTTGCCTTAGAAACCCTGAAATCCTCTAAGAACTCTCTTAACTAAAAAGCTTTAATAAGAAGATGTAACTTAAAAGTTTTTGATTTTTAACAGAATTATTTTAAAAATATCAAATGATTTTTACCATAATTTTTACTTAAATGTAAATTTTATTTATAGGAATCTCATTCCCAGAATATTTTTGTGACTTAAAGCTTTTTTTTCCTCATTGATAACAAACTTCTGTTGAAAGTATAAAATTTAAATGAGTCTATCCATCTGTGAAACCAGTATCTGATCAATATTACATGAAGAATTTTTATAGGTTTCCTTTTTTTCCGTTGTTTCATAAATAATCCATTCCATCAAATTTAATTCAAAAGTCTCTGTAAGAGCTATTTATAGTAAGAGGAAATTAAAAAGGAAATTCTTATTCCTACTTGTTAAATTTTACACAATCATTTTTAAATGTATTTTTATGTGCCAACTTTGGTGACAGTTATTTTGAACAATATAAAGGAAATTTCTCCCTAGAATAGTATAATTTAATTGTGATGGAACAAGGAAATAAAAAAGATGAACAGTATGCAACTACTCATATCATGAGGGCCTAAAGTAAATAAGGTGAAATTTTTAAAAATGAGGGATAACTTTTTGCATTTTATTATATTTAATATACTATGGAAGTTTAGGAAAAATAAATACTGGTATAGGATGGGGAACTTTTTAAATTAGATTTATTAGGGTGATGATGGAGAACTTAGAGAAATCTTATAGAAGGCTAGTTCTGATGGCCTTTAAAATATTTGGGCATTAAAAAATGAAAGAAGATTTATTCAATTTTTATACTTTCAACTTAGTATTTAGAAAGCATATCTGATGTAGAGTAGTGAGTTCAATAGAATGCAATCAGATGTAGAAGGCTGGAAGTATAGCAGCTGACCCTTATATGTAATATTTGAATGCTGCACTATACACCAATTTATCAACATTCCAAAAAACAAAAAGATATTTTTTTCTATTCAGATTGGAGAATTTGTATATTATTAACTATTAATAATAGTTAATAAGGTACTAAATGGAGTGTTACTAATTTATAATCTTTTGGGAGAATATCAGTCAAATAAATCTGAACACTGAAAATCTGATAGGCCCTTTTCTTCCTTTTTCTGAGAACAAAATGGAAAAACAAACAAAAAAGGTATAAAACAAGTGAGAATCTAATGAGGCAAAGATTAAAGACATTGACTAAAATTTCTATCAATAATAGTTATTACACAAATGTATTTTGATTCACCATTAAATCTTTAATAAAGTTTTAATGTACAGCTCATGAGTAAGTCAATGGTTTTGCAAGAAACTAAATTTCATTTTATATTAAGTTATATCATTTGAGTTCCACAAATCATAGATTCATAGAATACTCCAGGTGAAGGAATACTGATGATCATCTAATCTAGGAAAGGCAAAGATTTTCAGTTTGCATAACAACTCACTTAGTGAAAAAGAGACCAATGATCGTACAGAAGTGTCTATCATTATCATGGGAGGGAGAAGTTGCAGCATGTACATAACATGTCTAATCCATTCCTTCCTCCCTTAATGGAAATCTGAAAATCAGGAGGCAAGTGAATGTTCATAGTCCAATAATTCAATAGTTTCTGATAGAGCTAAAACCGAATTCTAGTTCTTTTTCCACTGAATCATATTTCCCTTAAATTGTGTCAATCTTTATTCTCAAATAAATTTTTTTAGCCACCTCTCTGTATGAAGAAAATTTGTTTCTGTGAAACAAATTAATTTTGAGAACTTGGGAATGTTTTACATAGTAGGTCTAATTCATTCAGGGCTTCTGTTCAAGCCTAATGTTATTTTAACCATGCTGCAAATAGTATAAAAATTTATCTTTACTAACAATATTGTCCACAAAATGTATTTTGGAAGGAGTAAAAATAATAATCATATCATAGTTTCTGAAATCATAATTACAGTAGCTAAAAATAGCAATGTAATGCTTTGAATATCTAGTTCTGACATTTAAAATGCTATCTCCTTTGGAAACCTTTGTTCATTTCAGAGCTCTTTTCTTCCATATCTGTCTACCAAAAGCATTTAATTCATCTTTTTACCCAGCACCTCCTCTCGGGTATTCAAGCCCCCATCCCCAGTGAATATATTTATGTGGCTCCTTTCTATATAAACTAGGGGCTGAGGCATGGTCCCCATTAGTGCAGGACTAAGGGTGGTACTGGCTCTATCACAGAGATGTTTTGTTACGATTTTTTCCTCATTAAGGTAACGATTTCCTTTAAAGTCTATATACATTTAACATTAAATGTTTATCACCAAAAAGTTAGAAATATGTTTTTTTTAATTCTTTTTTGTATCCCCAACACCTGGTATAGTGCCTGAAATACAATAAACATGTAGTAATTACTTACTCAATAATCTCCAAAAATTGATAAAATAAATATCTCAAAGCCCAACTGACATGTACCTTCCTTCTTAAATCCTTTATTAAAGTCCCAGCCAGATATGTTTGCTCTTCCTCGACCTCTTTATATAATGAGGTTATATATTTTATTTGATATTGATCTCTTTGTCATTATAAGTAGTTATGTCATCATACTTCCTCTAAAAAAATAGTTTATTAAGGGCAGGATTCATGTCTAATAATTTATGTATCTATCTGGCAAGTGGTGCTCTCAGTATTTAGAACACAATTAATGCTTGTTGAAAGAATAATTAATTACATGGATAAGTATAAATTGTAGATAGTATTCTCTTTTCTTCTCCAACTGGATGGCTGTGCAGCTCAAATGAAAACAAAAAATCTATACAAGTGTTTTGTAATATGTTTAGTGTTATACAATTTTAAAAGATCTATACTATTATACTCTATTATATTATCCTCCATATATACATGGAACCACATAACAGTTTTAGAGATTTTTTCTGTTCCACTATAGCTGTTGTTCAGAAGCTGTTGAATGCTTCTTCCAATTCAACATAATGTAGGCTAGACATCAATTATCACTGATGGATAGAGAAAAACTATTTGGTAACAGAAACCATACTTAGAATAGGCTTCAAGATTCTTCAGCTAAATATATTTCAGAGAATCTTTTGAATCAAACAGACTGTGCAACATCCATCCAAGAAATATTTTTGATTGCCTAGTATGTTCCAGGCAATATTAGAAACTAAGAACTAAAAAGATGTAGTGATGAACAAAATGGATATGGTCTTTGTCCTCAGGGAGTTTATTTTCCATAATAATTTATCTCTAACAATATAGCTATACTTTGATAGTTTTCTGATTAGATCTCTTTTAAAATTTGTAGGATAAATACTTTAAACTATTCTATCCCACCGCCTCCTATGAAGTTTAGTGAATGCTTTAAAAATTCCTCTGTGAAGATTTCTACAATCAAGTTTAACCTTTGGATCCAATAGAAAAATGGCTTTGTCATTCAGGGCCAAGTTATTAACATTACCTGGTTAGAATATGTTTTGATTTTTGGTATCAAGAGGTCTAATTAATTTAGATGGAAGAGAATCAGTCGATATGCTTATATATAGCAAAGACAAGTTGTGTGCACCTACACTCTGTCTTACAACTTTGTGTTTAAATGAGAGCTCTGAAATTCTGTGCCCTACTCCTAGACTACTAAGGAAGCTTACAACTTGAAAAACATCTAGTTAATAATGCAAGCCAGAGTCCTTCCGTGTTGTCAGTCTAATATGAGATTCCTGCCTTAGTCTCCTGACTCAGCAAACCCAACCACGCACAAATTTTTCATCAAATATTCTGGATTGTTTTTATATAAGCAGGTCTCAACCAAGAAAAATCAAACACACACACACACACACACACACACACACACACGCGTATATATATATATATATATATATATATCCTTTTATATATATATATATCCTTATATATATATATATATCCTTTTGACTCTTATGAGGTTTAGTGAATGCTTTAAAACTATACATATTTAATAGTCTATGCTATATGATATAATACATATATATATATGTCTCATATAGTATATATGCAACAAATAATATATTAACTGACTGTGAAGTATCCTCTAGTCTGTCATTGTCCTCCTCTTTTTTCCACACTGGCATGTGAATGCTATTTAGTCAAAGGAGTCCTACACATTACTGCTGAAAACCGTTGATTTGAGTAGTCAACATAACATCAAATAAAATGGTAATAATTCCATAAATAGTTAGTAAAATATAACTCTGTGGTAAGAATAATATTCAACTCATTTCACTCACCTTATAATATTTTAGTAAGTCTTTAACATGGTGGTTTATGTGTCCACTAACCAGCTAAATCGGAGAGGTGGAAAGAAGTGTCCTCCATAGACATTGAGAAAATAAAAATTTGAAATTGGAAGAAAGGATAAAAACCTGTCTCTTCCCTTAGGACTAGTCTCGATAAGAACTTTGGCCTGTCCTTCATGCCAATGAAAAGTAATTTTGGTACATTCCACCCTCAAAAACCAATTCCTCTGGAAACACTTTCTTCTATGACAGTTTTGACACCACATTCTTCCAGTTATTTCCTGCCTCTTACACCCCCCTCTTCTCACCTCTCAGGCTCCTCTTCCTCAGGCCATTCTTAAATTTTATTGTTTAAAGCTATCTTTTATTTCCCCCCCTATAACTTTATACCTTTCCACAGTAACCTTATTCTGATGAGTAGTTTAATTACAACTCATATGTTGACAGCTCCTAAATTTATAGAGATACAAACAATAACTTTCACAGGAAATTCAGGTTCATGTTTTCAAATGTTTATTAGGCTTTTATACTCAAATATCTTTGAAGTACATCAGTCTCAAATATCAAAAATTAAACTCATTTCTCCTCATCCCAAACCTGCTTCTTTCCCTGCAATTTCTATCTCTGTAAATGGAACAACTGATCATTGAATTAAGAAGTCAGAAACTGAATCATCTATGTGCACTTCTTTTTTATTGCCCATCGAATCCATCATCAATTCAGATAATTATAGTTCTTTAATATTTCTGAAATTCATCTAGTTCTATTCCTATTCCTATTCTATTCAGGTGGAACGTAACCCAGAAGTTTCTTCTATTCCTGCCACCCTAGCTCAGGTCATCATTATCTCTTATCCAAATTAGTATTATTAATTTATCATCTAGTTCTCTTCTAATCCACTCCATTCATTGGAATAGTCTTTTAAAATGCAACTATATTAAGGATACATCCCTGTCTGTTTAAAGTCCTTCGATGACTTACCAGTGCCCTCCAGACAAAAATCCTAGCTCTTTCCTCTTATGCTATCATCATGAATTTACCTTGTTGATCCGCCTGACTTTAGCTCTTTCACCTTCCCTTCTGAACTCCAGTAATATTCAATCTCTTCTGTCTCCCTGAAAACACCATATTAACACCGTTCATATTCTCTTGAATTTTATGTATTTACCATTCTCTCTGCCTGAAAAATTCTTCCCCTTTTGGTTTCTTTGCATGGATTTTTTCAGGTAACAATTTTCAGGTAACAGTTTAGATAGAATGTTGATTGAGACATCTCTCTTGACCTATGTATCCTGAGCTCCGTGTTTTTCCCCCATTCATGATCCCATAGCACCTCTACTTTCTTTGTAGTAACTCATCAACTTGAACTGCAATTGTTGAACCACTGCTCTGCTTTCTCAACTAGATTTTTATTGTTTCTTATTTGTACATAATAGCAGATTTTTGCCTTTTATAGACACATCCTTGTCCCATCTTTACTTTAACTACTGTGCCTCTTTTATCTGATCAGCATAATGGACTTTTGACTAAGGTTTAATTTGAACAACTAACCACAAAATAAAATTCACAATTTTCCCCAGATAAGAGGAGTTTGCATACCAAAGGAAAATATATCTCTTTTTAAAATTTCTTCCCTCTTTTTCTTTCCTCAACCCCCATCTGCAGATGCGTCCCATGGTCTGTGAGGAACAGGTTCACACAGCAGGAAGTGAGCAGTGGACTAACAGCAATCTTCATCTGTATCTGCAGCCACTTTCCAGTGCTAGCATCACTGCCTTAGCTCCATCTCAGATCATCAGGTATTAAATTCTCATAGGAGCAATGGTCCCTGGTGCCAAAAATATTGGAGACCACTACTTTATAGTGTAATCCCTTGGCTACTTGTCTGGTCCTCTAAAGATAGAATCTAAGATTTATTCATCTTTTCATGTCTTGAAGTGTACAACTATTACACTTATTCTGTTCTGAATAAATGTTTATTCAGTTTAATTGAACATAAAACCAGGGAAGTGCCAGCCTGATCTTTCATTAGAGAGGATACTTAATATGAGTCTACAATTTGACCCTCTGGATGTACTCTCTACCTTGCTGTGTGTGTGGCAGACAGACCTCAAGGGGCTGCATCAACAGGTTCCATTGCCCTCTGGTTTCTGGTTGCTTTTGGCCAATGAGAGGCCATGGCAGAAGATCAGAGATAAGGAAAAAAATGAGCTAAGCATGTTTATTTTTCTGGATCCCTTCTTGCCAGATCACCGCTTGGTGAGTTCCCATAAATGCTTCTTCCTCTGGCTGCTTCAATTATGAATCCTAATGACTGTTTACTGTTATAAGGATACACAACTCAGGATATTGTGTTATTCTTGATTGGTTTCTTCAACTCTGTGTATACCCTTATACATAGGCCCTTTAAATTTTTCTCAAATTGCCCAGTTTGAACAAGCTATTTTTTCCTGCCAAAATGTTAACTGATTAACAGTCCTTCCATATATTCTCTGACCACACTCTTTCTCTACTTCCAGGTCTTCTCTATCTTCTTTGGGTCTAGATTGATTCGGTTTACCTCTAATATATTTTAAGAAGTGTTAGACTCACCTGGGTATAGGAATGGGAAATTATGAGCAGATAACAAGAAGGCAGGACCCATTTCTTCTAATTCAGCAACCAGACTAGTGTAGCATGAAACTGTCAGTGAGCACACTTATAGAAGGAAACTCTGGGTTACATTCCATCTGAAACTTGCAACAGGTATTCAACAGACAAGTTTACACTTTTTACTCTTTGTCAAGTTCTTGTCCATGAGGGTCTACTGATCTTTTTAAATATTAGACACTGCAAGCAAAGTTGTCATCCAGAATAGAAAAAAATCTAAACTAAAGTAGTAAACCTCAGCTTTCTTCTTTGATTTTAGACATTCTAGAGGCTGTGGTCTTGTGTCCATAACCATGTGTTTTTATGAACTTGATTGTCTTCTGGTTTTGTTGTTTATATCCAGATATTCATCTAAGGGTAAAAGGCCTATTTACAGAAACTTTATATACTTTTATTTGGGGTCAATAGTACACAGATTAACTGGTTGATGCCATCTTTGAATAACCCGTGTGCTCTAAGTAAAATGGCATGCAATGGAAGCATACATATTTTCCACATTTTGAAGGCTTTTAAAAAGACCATTATTTTGTTAAATTGTTACCATTTTGCATAATCTTCTCTAGTTTAACCCCTAAATTTAGGTGACTTGTACTTGACATTCTAGCCTATTTTAAACCTCCTCCCATTTAGTTTTCTCTAAATGTCAGGTAAAGGTAAATTTCGGGATTTCCTTAATTAATTCATTGGTAGGGTACCCAATCCTTATCACCATGTATTCTCTTCAAGACTAGAAACTATAGACAATGTCAGTTTTGTGGATGTATTTCACTCCTGTTAAACTGAAGTCTAAAATAGTTTATTAGATTTTCCTAATCTCTTTTCCCATTTGTAGATATAAATGAGATGAAGCATGGATATGATCTGACCTGATGCGTGGCATAAGTGAAGTACACTGTATAAGGATAACAATGTACTTCAGGTCACTATGAAGTGGTTAGATTTTAGTTTACTTTTAATTTGGCTTTTTTTCAGTATTCAACACTATACCTTCCTCATAACAACAATATCTTCCTTGATTTTCATGGACATATTTTCTTTAACTCCCTCTACCTATCATATCTTTTCAGTATCCTTTCTAGAGTCATCCTTTATAAATTCCAAAGTATTGCCTTAGGCTGTGTTTTTTTCTTCCTTTGAACTATATGACTTCTTTCCTGCCAAAACTTCAGTTATAATTTATACGTCATAAGACCCAAATTTTATCTCTAGTTTAGTCATTTCCTCAGCTATAAGTCCATCTACCCAACCACCTACATAACATCTTCACTTCACTTAGATATCTAAAAAGCAAAATTTGTGATCCTAACACCAAAGTTCATTTTCTTTCAATGGTTCCTCTCTCAGTGTATGAAAATAAAATATATTCATTTCTTAAAACTTGTAGATCTCCTTAATACCTCCCTCTGTCTCACTCTCTAAAAGTCATCATCTCCAAGCTCTATAGATTTTATTTCCCAAACATATTTCAAAACCATTTATTATTTTTCCATCCTACTACAACTGTTTTAATTTAATTTTATCATCTGGACTACTGAAAAAAATACATTAACTCCTCCACCCATGCCTTCACATTTGAGTCAGAGTAAAGTTTATAAAAAAATCTTGTCATATCACGCCCTTCTTCAAAGTACATGAATGGTTTTTCACTAATCTTAGAATAAGGCTTAATTCCCTATCATGGACTACTTCTATCTTAACCTTTGTACTCTAGCCACACTGACCTTGTTTTAGACCCTCACATGCCCATGTTGCTTACTCTCAGGCAGACGTTGACATGTTATTTATGCAGGCTTATGGACTGTGCTTCTAGAAAGGCTGTCCGAACCCCCCAGGCTCACTTAGGTTTTTTGGTATATGCTTTCACATATCTGTGTATATTTCTTTCATAACATTTGGTTCACTTGTTTACCCATTCAATAATTATGGAGTTACTATGTTTGCTGCATTAGGCCTTATGGATAAGACTATGAGTGTGATAGACACTGTTTGTGCCTTCGATGAGTTTATATTCTAGCTTTTATAATTTATAATTAGAGTTCATAGTTGTTTATAGTCATGTTGGATTAATATCTGACTCTATTCTCTCTGAGGATAGAGGCCTGTTTTTCCTCTCTTTTATGGTTACTTTGTTCATATAACAAATTATTCTAAAACTTAACGGCTTAAAACAGTATCTTGTCTTTCCAGATTTCTGTGAATTATTAATTTGGATAGGAAAGAGCTCAGTCAGAAGCTCCAAGACTAAGGGCTTTAGCTATCTAAATCTCATTTACTCATATTGGATGGATCATTGATTGAGAGAGTTGGCTGGGAATCTCAGTTCCAGTATTCCTGGACCTCTGCATGTAGTCTTTATGCCTTCATAGATTCCACTGATGAACTTTTTTAAAGACAGCTAGGTGAAAATATATCACCTCATATGAGCTAGCCTTAGATGTCATGAAATGTCACTCTCATTGCATTCTATTGATTGAGATAGTTGAGAAAGTTTGCTCAGGTTTAAGTTAGTGTCACTGAAACAATGAACAATATCTTCTCCCTATTGTAGAGGAAGAGGACAGAAATTGAATTGGCAGTTCCTACAACACTGAATTTAGTCAACTACAGCTAACCATTCTATGGAATTCATGAGTATTTCTCAAAGGTAGTCTTTTTAGGCCCTCTTGTGAAACTGGACAGTAAAAAGGAAAAAAAAAAGATATTTACTGTAAAACTTTCGATTTAGAATTTACTGTAAGGCTTTTGCAGTATTCCATATTTCTGACTATGGAAAATGTTCCCATTTCTATTAAAATTCTTATAATTTTGTCATCTGAGTAAGAAGAGTTTTTCTATATTTTGGCAATGTTTACTTCTCCTATCTTATTTATAGAATCAATAGAGATGATGACTTAAAACTCAGAGTCAGAGAAATGAATCTCATCTGATCCTTCTGGTAATTCTTTAAGTAGTCTAGTCTGTTTCTCTAACCCAAAGAATAAACCAATAATTGAGTAGACAAATCAGAGGTCAAAATTAACTGATTCTCTTCTTTTTACCTTTTGCAGACAGACATAGCAAGTACAGAGTCAGAAGAATTATTTTCTGTAAAATTCCTCCCAGCTATTCCTGGACAGTTCTGATCAGTTTTCCATGTTTGTGTAACCAGAGATTCTCTACTTGTAAACCCAACAAAAGTAAATGAGAGCTAATTTAAAAACTAGAGGAGTCTCAGTAAACTTCAAATGTAAGAATATAACCAGGATTTAGGAAGGTACCAGAAGGGCCTAGAACCAAGGATTGGGTAGTTGTCTCATCTGCTCTTGCTCCTACAAGTTATGTTTCTTTTTGAAAATTATCTCTCTCTTGCTCTTCCAGATCAGCTTTCTATTTATGTATATATGAATTTATTTATTTATTTTGGCTTATGGTAGATAAGCAAGTTGTGAGATATGGCTGGCTGCCCCTTGATGACAATGAATAAAATTCACATGTCATTTTTAGAGTCTTATAAAACTTAGTTAACTGTCCCTCAGTCCCAATCCCAAAACCTTGGGAGACAGATGCTTATTAGCTAGTAATTTTTTTTTTTTTCAAATGGTCACTGATTGGTTAGTCAATCTACTGAGTTTGTCAATTTGCACTTTTAGAAATGAAAAATAGTATAGAATAGAAAATATCAGATTGTAAGGCACATAGTAGATGTTATAAGTATATGAGTATGTACACTTGATACTGATGTAAGATGTACTGCAGATATCAGTTCAAAAAATTTGAAAAACACACTTATAGACCAATTTGGAGATGTTCATTCCTACCTAATCAAACCATACATAGCTTTTTCAGAGAAGTAACTAAAATGCCTTTTATACTTGGCTATGTGATTCCACCTCTAGGAAGGAGGATGTAGAGTAGTTTTTAAAGAAGAGGAATATGGCATGTAGATGGCACAGAAATCCCATGAGTCTTCCACAGCACCTGTCCACCACCTAATCTCAAATCTTTCTTTTACAAATTATCTTCTGCATGACCTTAGGCAAGATAACTAACACTCTGGACCTCAAATGTATCATATTTAAGATCGTATTAAGAAAGATTGTATAAGACATACTTATACTGATATGTGTTCATTTTTTAATATATCATCCTTTCCTTATGTCTTAGGATAAGATCATTGATACTGGGTACCCTTAGATTCAGATATATTTAAGCTCCAACACTTATTTAAACCATACTTATTGCATTCAGATATATTTAAGCTCCAACACTTATTTAAACAAAACTTATTTGTATATTCTCAATTTTTCTCCCAAGGAGTTCCTTTGTCTTTAAGTAAATAGGCTGTACAGTTTCAGGATATATCTAGTCATAATTGAGTATAAAGGTGAAGATAATACACAATTTTAAGTCTTCAAATAGAAATTCCGTTATCAAGACAATTAAGAGTGGACAGGGTCACTTTTATGGAAGTACAATTGTGTAGTTATACAGGGCAATAACATCAGAAGGATTTTGTACTTAGTTTAATGCTCTGCTGTAGCCATGTTGTGATTCTTAATGATTTTATCTTTGAACTTGAATTTTGAAAGTGAAGTGCAGTGGGGGAAAATAGAACAGAGAAGATGCATTCAAATTGTATGTCCCTTATTATTCCTTGTCACTTCATTTGCATATTGTATTCATTACGTTCCATGAGAACAGAACTATTCCATTGGACTTAAAATGTATAGTAGTTCGGTGAGACTCATAAATAAAAGGTAAACCTGTTAATTTTATAGCAGAGTAAGCATTTGTGCTGATAACCTTAAGAGGCCACACTTCATTTGAATCAGAACTTGCTCTGAATATAGAAAGAAGATAATGGCATTCTAAGAAACAAGGGTAACCTAGGAACCCTATCTTTCTTATTCACGTTACTTCCCTGAATCAGTCAACCACTTAGGCTGAAATTGACAACATAGAAAGAAAGGAAAATATAGAGCAACCCATAATTCCTTTTCCCTTCAGTCTTTCCTTTCTTATGAGCAAGCCAAGTATAGAGAGTACTGGTAGATGTGCATGTATCAATAAGTAAAATTAAAAAGTTGAGTTAGTTTTGTGAAATATTCTTATCATTCCATTAAGAACAAAATACATATAAATGCATGAGCCACAAAATATAAATTATGTAACTTCAGGGATTCCACATAAAAGATACACTTTTATAATTATATTTAAAATTGGCATTGACCTTGCAGGGAAGAGAGTGGAATAGGTAGATCTTGAGTTCATCTCCTCCCAGGGACACACCAAAACTACAACTAAATATAGAGCAACCATAACTTAGACTGACCTGAAGACTAGCTGAACAGAATTTCTACGACTAAGGATATCAACAAGAAGCCACCTAGAGATGGGTAGGAGGGATAGAGACATGGTCTGTTCAGGACCCACACCCCTCATGTCGCAATTCCCACTGGGAGGGTTATCACAACTTTGGTGGTCACCTCCGAGAAGTGAAGAATCTAAACCCCAGTCGAGGGGACTTACAAGGTGAAGAGGAGCCTCCATAACATCTGATTTTCTGAACCAGCAGGGTTTATATCTGAGGAAGCAGAATAACTTGCTTTGAGCTCCAGAGCACAGACAGCAGTTTGAAAATTGCCTGGATCATAGTGAAGGAATTACAATGACTAACTTTAGGCCAAGTGCTGTAGGGGCAGGGCTCATTGGTAACTTTCTCTGGAGACAGAAATGATATAAGTCAGCAGAGTAAGACAAATACTGTATGATTTCACTTATATGTAGAATCTAAAAGCACAAGACAAGTAAACAAACAAAACCAAACAAAAATAAACTCATAGATACAGAGAACAAATTCATAGTTGCCAGAGGGGAGAGTTATAGGAAATGAGTGAAAAAAGTAAAGGGGAATAAGAGGTACAAACTTCCATTCATAAAATAAATCACCAAGATGTAATGCCCAGCATTGAGAAAATAGTCAATAATAATGTAATAATGATGTATGTTAACTGATGGTGATTATTATGGTGATTCCATAGTAAGATGTATAAATGTCAAATCAATATGTTGTACACCTAACACTAGTATAATATTGTATTTCAACTATATTGTAATAAAAAATAAACTAAAAATACTATTGCACAATATTAAGATGAATGGTAAAATTAATGATAATATTTTAAAATATTAAATTTTATTTAATTAGGATGACATTAAACAGTCAATAATAAATATGACCACAAATTCAGTGACCACAGAAGAAAACCTGCTTAATACTTTTAACATTACTTTCTTTTCTGCTTTTTTTGTGAAAGGAAGCCCACATGTTCATTTTGGTCTGAGCCTTGCAAATTATAAGGCTGAACCTAAGAGTAGAGTCAATTAACTAAGAAGTTTGATGTAGAAAATGTGAACCATTTTGTGACATTTAGTTTCCTTTTCTAAAGTTCCTTTTCCTCTAAATCTACACAGCTTTTTGCTTTTCTGGACAATTGTGTTTCTAGGGAGATCTTACTTAAGAACAGCTTTTTATTATTTAAATACTTACTTAGTTTACCTGTTGACATTCAGGTAAAGACACCAGTGTATCTATTCACATTTCTACTTTTTTTGTTCCCTTCCCACCAGATCCTACCCCCACTGTTTTTCACTTAGATTTCATGCGTGATGACGAGTCAGATGGCATTTCTCACCAAAGCTCCCTTGGGTATACTAGCAGTTTAGATCACCTCCATTGCAGACAAAGCTGCTAGAAACACATGCAAAACTCAGTTCCCCTCAGAGTTATTCTGAGAACCTTAATTCATTTGAGAATGTAGGATGAGGATGGCAGAGAACCTCATCCTACACTCCAAATTACACAGCAGAGAAAAACACTGACTTTTCTGTGATGACAGATCAGAGAAGGCAGTCAGAAGCAGCATCACAGCATAGATGGCCAGAATATGATAACGCTCACACGTCCCAGTCAACAGCATTTCCCTCTTGATAGCAACAGTTTTCCTGAGGTGTGGTTAGAGGTGCAATGAGTCGAACGCAACGTGTGGAGTTGCAAAGAAGGGGATGGGAATGTTGATACTGAACCAAATGATGAGACTAAGGAAGCCCACAGGGATGAAACATATGGCCATGCATATGCATGGTGATTTGGATCAGGAGCACATGTGGCTAGATGACAGGATGGCATTGCTGAGGGAGAGCAGTCAGAATCAGTCCTAAAAACAGCTTACTATTTACTGAGTGCTTCCCCATGGTGGAAGGATAGCTCTCAATTACTTTAAAATAGATTTCTTCACTCTCACAAACTGAGAAATATCTGGATCTGAATATGAGTACAAAAAAAAAAAGGTACCATGCTTTTCATTTGCTCTTCAATGGAGAAATTGAGTGATTCATATATTATTTTTTAATCTTGATTAATTTTTGCCATCTGTGTTCTTTTTGACTGAGTCCTCTCACATCTTTAAAAAGTTGATAATGTTGTTGATGATGATGATGATGATGATGATGATGATGATATAGCTTATCAATCTTACCTATCTAGCTAGACATCATCTTATTCAAATTCTGCAGAAGTATAACAGTATTGTTTGAACCATAACCATGAATAGATCACATTGGTCTCAATATAGTGTAACAATACTGATGCTATAGGTGAGAAGCAAGGTTATAGCACTTAATAAATGCCATCATGATGTTACTTAGTGAATTTGTTTTGTTACATGTTGAAACATGAAAAAAATGGGAGGTAGAATTTCCCTACAAGATATGAAGATAGCATGATGTTAAAGAACTGGATAGTGTTTGTTTTTTTGTAGAGATAGGTAAATCCTTGGAACAGAGCTGTGAGCTTGCATATAGACCTATTTATAGATAAGAAATTGATGTATGACAAACAGCATGATAAATTAGTGTGGGAAAGAAAAAGATTATTTATAAAATGGTTCTAGGAAAAATGGCTAACAGTACAATAATAGATAAAATCAGATACCCTACTTTGCAATATACTTCACATTACCTAGAATTTGAATTAAAGACTTGAACATTTAAACTTTTGGAAGAGAATATCTTTATAAATTAGGGGCAACTATTTCTGGAAAAACATTCAAAAGCATAAACTTTCATGAGAGAAATTCTTAATGACTAAAATAAAACTAAAAACTTTGCATTACAGATGATAAACCAAATTAAAAGACAAATAATTTTATTGGAGAAGGAGCCTCTATAAAATGTAATCGACAATTAAGATCTAGATTATACTAAACATAAAAAAACCTTCAAATTAACATTAGAAAGATAAACAATTCAAAAGTAAAAACAAACAAACAAACAAACAAAAAAAAAGAAAACAAAGTTAATATAGGAAGAGCTAATTCAGGAAAATGGAAGCCTGAATAACCAATAAATATAAGAAAAAAATAATATCAGTTGTAATAAAAAACGCTGCTGTTAAATTGTAAAAACTTAAATCAAAAAGTATTTTAAATTTAAAAATACAAGTCATAAAAGCAACGTATAATATAATTCATGTAATTTAAAACCATGAGAAAAGTTCTGAAAAGAATATGAAATAGTTTGTTGTGGGTAGATATATATGTTGCAAATTTATGAAAATCTACATGAGAATACCATGCCACTTCAAGATAGTGATTCTTTTTCTATGGAGAAAGTTCAGGGTAGTATACAGGAAGACTAAATTTTATTTCTCTAAAAATTAGTATCTCAAACAGATTTGGATGTACAAAAGTTCACAAAGCTAATAAGTGAAAATAATAACTGAACCCATGTTTTCTAATGCAAGTCCCTTTTTCTTTCCATTCAGCCATAATTCTATTTGAAGACATTCATGAAGTCAGAAGCAATGAAGAGTTTCCAGAGGCAAATATAGCAACTCCCTTAATGCTTTCATTCACTGTGCACAGAATATTAAAATATCAACTCAGTTCAGGAAAAAAAAAGAGCAAAACCACTTGTTTGTTATTATATGTGAAAAAATATAACATTTATTAACTGAATGCTTTTCACTGGTTTCTTCTGCATTACATAGATCCTATTTAAAGTAGAAAAATGATACTTATACTCCTGTAATTTATTCCATAAATCTCTCCAAAAACTTTTTTTAATCAGATTTTATATTGCTACTATTCTTATACACATTGTGTGTGTGTTCACAAATCAAGTAGCCAAGATCAGAAGCTGGTCATGTCATTATTATGAAGTGCACATTCTAGGAAAAGATAGAAATTCAGCAGACCTCTTCATTTTGAAAAAACTGTTTCCTAAGAGTTAGTATTTCCAAGAGATTTTCAATGACTTGTGTAAATAAGTCCTTTGAGTTCTAATGCCTTCAGAATCTATCCAGAGGAGATAATTTGTTTGATTTTTTTAAAAATCCACGATACCTTGCTACATTATGTAATTCATATAATTTCATTCATTATTCATTGAAATAATTGAAATTGATTAATAAAATGTGTATGTGCATTCTCAGCAACATGCCGGGGAAAGAGAGAACTCGGTCTGCCTCATCTCAAATGAGATCTAAATATCTGCATTAGAAGGAAAATCAAAGCTGTGCACTTTACAGCCAATGAGATACAGAGCTTAGCTTGCTCTTATAAAATTATAAAATACCATGCTGTTGTCCATTCCATGACTAATTAATCATTTTCACCTATTTGTAACGGCATTGATTTACTTCCTGTTGCTTTATAAATTTAATGATATCAGGATTTACACAGATTGAAGAATGCCTTGCTTGGCACGCTGAGGAATTATCCATCTATCAATCTTCACTCTTTAGAGTTAGGAAATATTTATTTCTTCATCTGCATGATAAGTATTATGTCATCTTTAACGTCATACTACCCACAAAAGATAGTGAAATATGCAACAGCATGCCATGCTCCTGCTAAAGCCAGAATAACACTTAGGACAGAGAGATAATTGGAAACTTCTGAAATGTAAACGTTAAGTGTTTAATAATAAAAATAAGTTAATATTAACCCTAGATGTGAGATGAAGAAGGTGCAATAATTTCCTACATCTATAAATAGTGAAAAAAAATATGAAGCAGATTTAGTTTGTACTCAAGTACACAATTCAATGAGCACTGAGTATATTTTCTAGCACAATTCTATAAAGGTATATCAATAGTTTGTAAAATAAATGAATGTGTAATTAACACAAGGGAGCATTGCAAAGAGATCTATCATATTTTTTAAATGAACATTTCCTAATTTCGAGGATTGTTTGACAGATTGATTAATTGATTTGTTAAATGATTGTTGAGTATCAGACTAGTTTCCTGGTCCTCTAATAATTAGTTCTAAAGTAGTGGGCAAAACAGAGATAAATTGTTTTCTTGGAACAAAGCTTTACAGGAGAAAAATAATTCATTAAAATTACAACAAGAACTAAGAGATGCACTGACTGTTTTAAGAAAATACCAGAGTCACCTAACCTAGTTTGGGATAAAGAAAGACTTCCATTCAGAAGTGACATTAAAAAGCTTCCTCTAAACAATAGACTAATGAATTGGATTAAATGTTTAGTATTTATTTTTCAGCTATATTTCTAAGAAAATGTAGTTGCTCATATATTTTGCCAACTGAAAAAAATTAACTCAGAAGGTTAAATTTCATTAACTATAAAAATTTCAAAACTATCCTAAACCTTTTCTGCCTCTGTCTTGTTAAGCACTATAGTATATGCTAGAAAACAAACAAGCAATGAAACAAACAGAACTCAAATAGTACACAAAATATTGAATTATCCTACCTAGATCCACAATCCTCTTCTCCAGATACAGCCACTATTAACAGTGTCTTGTGTATTCTCCCTCAAAATGTTTGTGCCTATGAAATTATAATTTTTATATATGATTAGAATTGTGTATACATATATGTATATATATGTATGTATAACAAATAGATATAACTTATAGGATATATATTTATGTATTATAGTTTATATATTACATATAAACCTAAATAATGTATATTTATATACTATATAATATTTTCATAATATATAATAAATAATATATATATAAATTTATAAGAAATATTTTACATTATATCACTGATCTTCCTCTTGCTCACTTAATAATGTATGTTGGAGACTATTTCAAATGAGTATATATGCCTCATTTAATAAACAATTTTTATAAACAGCACTGCAGTGAACATCCTTAACAAATATCTTTGCATCTGGATAAGAATATATCTATATATTCCTGGGAAATAGAATTGCTCAGTCAATAAGTATGTGAATTGATTTAACTTTGTCAACTTGTGCTGGTTTTTTTTTTAAGGTATGAGACAATACATGGTGCTTTAAGTAAGTGTCAATACAGAGAATGAATAAGTGGTGATTTTTTTTGCTTGCCCCTTCAGTCTCCAAACCCCAGTCTCAGCCAGTACCCTCTTCTAAAATGTATTGTATTAAACATGTTTTATATACCTCCCCAAGTCCATTTGTTTATTCTTTGGAAACATGATAACTTCATTAATCAACATATCACTTTGCTCAAATAATCTATAATAGGAAACAAGATTTATTAGTGAATTCAGGAATTAATCTTCAGTTTGTTTTTGTAATTCAAGAATTTTTTTTTTAACATAGACTCTATGCCTGGATGAGAAAAGTCAGTATCTGAGAACAACTTAAGTTTAGCCCTTGTTAAGGAAATACCATACTTAGTAATTATCATATATTTGTAAAATTTAAATAAATTATCTTTCTTAGAAAAACTTCAAATAAACAAACAGTATAATAGAGAATATATAATAAATTGTACTCAATTATTTATTTGCCAATAATTTTAATAGTCTATGACAAAGTTCAGGCTTGATATTTAAAGGCATTGAGGTTTAATCATTATTTTCATCAATTATTGTTGCAGGTTGTATAATTTGACCTGCTGAGATTTGCATGCAAGAGGATTACTGAGCAGTGATCTAGGAACATAATTCATGTGATTACCACTTTTAGTGTTCTTCTTTGCATATATTCATATTTGTATCTCAATTATCCTTTGACTAAAGAATATTTATTTAGTTGAACATTTTCAATGTTAATAAGATCCCAAATTTTTGCTCATTTTAGTAAACTTTAATAAATAAATAACCCATTGAAGTTCATATTAATCAATATAAGACAAAAGAACAGTCAAGTAAATAAGGAAAGAATTAAGATAATTCATTTGTGCTGCAAAGCCCTTATTTGAGTATATATTCAGATTTCCTAGAACCTATTCAATGGTGCCACTGCTGATGATGTAGGTGTTTACTTTCAACTTGAGAAGAAAATTGTCCTTTTCAGATCCTCACATTTTTCTAAGCATTTCCAGTTCTATATTATTACACCAGAACAATTCAATTTTCTTTACTATTATGAAACTATTTCTCTACTTAAAATTCTATAAAATCCCAGTGAAAGTGAGAAACAGCCCAAGTTATTCCCATGATGATCTATTCTAATCTTTCTTTGGTAAAATAGCCCTAAATCATCAAGATGATTTGAGGCAAGTCCCCTATAATTTTCTGACCTTTAAGTTTATATTCCCAGAGATGATAGCTAGATGATAGATAGATAGATAGATAGATAGATAGATAGATAGATAGATGATGAATACATACATACAGACATAAATACGTAGATAGATAAAAGTAAGCAATTGATCGGCATTGGTACTGGTAAAGTATGCTGGTAGGAGAGAATTAAGATTTACTGCATGTTTACTATGTGCCAGACTTTTTTTTTAAATATATGATTTCTCTTCACCTTTCTATAATATCAAACTTTCATTACTCTTGTTTTGCTGATATCCATTTTATTTTTCATAGGAGAAATATGGGTGGCTCAGGTATTTGTTCCATTGTTCATGATCACCTAATTAAGAGGTTAGCATTCAAATAATTTTGATAACAGAGTAACTCTTACAATAACTCTGCTGTATGTACTATTATCTACATGCCACTTATGAAAAAATGAGGCTTAAAGAATTTGCCCCAGGCTTCTCAATACAGAGCAGAGTTCTATGCTGAAGCTGCACACTTAGTACCATTTACAACTTGTCATCTCATATCTGTTAAACTTTAAGATAATGTAGGTTTTCGCACTAAGCCCATACAATAGGCTTATACTTTTAAGATAGATACAAACAACATGAGAAAAGTTTATTCTAAAAGGAAACTACATTAATATTTGTGTTTTAAGGTTTAGTATCATATTTAATTTGGATTCTATGTGACAGACCTGGAACACTGGGCATTGTCATGTTTTTATCACTTAGTGCTTCTAGAAATTTAGGATGTTTTAATCCGGCCCTGATCTAGAAGTGCAACAGCCTCACTTTTGAAGGAACTGCTTAGGAATAGATTGGATCTTGAGCAGCAGCAGTTGTGCAAAAGCTGTATGTGGTCATTGTTCTCCTTCATTTCACCACATAGGAACTAGAGTAATCTTTTTCTTTGTTTCTCCTTAGCATTGCACTTTCCATCCTTACTTCTAAAATGGACTTAAATATACTAAAATTTCATTTCTGAATCACTAACAGTCAACTGATATTTTCACCCTCCCCTTAGAAGGAGGACAGTATGCCAATTTCATTTTCAATATGTTGTTAGTTTTGAAAATCTTCTTTTTCTCTCTCTTTGCCAAGAGAGAAAAAGAGGTGAGAAAAGAAGGGGATAACAAGACAAATCACTATGGGCATATTTTTTTTCTGAAATGTCCCCTATAATTTTCTGACCTTTCAGTTTATATCAAAAAGCATTATATCTGACTAAGGAAGGAGAAATGTCTGCATCATGCATTAAATCATAATAATTTGATATAATCCTATTACAAAAATTATCTGTCTCTTAGTTGGCTTAACAAAGAAATTCTAATCTATCTACAATCAATGAAAATCAGGGATTTCTGTGAGGGTTTTCACAAGAGGAGTAAAATGACGTACACAATAGTATGAACATTCTTCTGTTCTTTTTTTTAAAAGTGTTTTAAAGTGATTATATTTCTTCTGGTCAGTCTGTGAAATTAGCCCAAGCACAAACTACTTTTGGAAGGAGCAAGGTGGGCAGAGGAATAATAGAAAAACTGACAAAAGATAATTCTGAAAATATGAGCAGTGGGCCAGCAAAGAGACAAAACTGGGGAGTGTGGGGGAGCGGGTGGGTGGGCAGTCATCTTGGCCAGTAATGAGACAGAACATGAATCATGCCTAAGACTTGATAAAATTGACTACAAATAAATAATTGTCTCTTAAGCATAAGAAAAATCAAATGGTGAAGGAAAGTTCATTTTCAATACTGCAAATAAAATAGCCCTCCAGATTTAAATATCAGTAACAACAATAATGAATTGGATTTTCTTGGGATCCTCGCCAAAAGCACAGCATACTCATATGAGCATGTAGAAATTTAGCCTCATGATAGTCTACTGGATGTTATATGCACATTTTAATTTTACAGTTAAGAAAATGGGAAGGACTGTAGTTAGAATCAATATGATTACAACAATCTTTATTATTATGACAGCAAAATGTTTTTCATACTCTGTGCAAAGCACTGTGCTAAATTCTTTATAATCATGATCTCATTCAATATTTCAAATAATCCCCATTGAATTGGTATTTTTCATTCCCTGGTATAAAAAAAAAAAAAAAAAAGATGTTTCAAGTGGTTACAAAACTCACATAGTACCAGCAACTTCTAAGGGGAGAGGGTCAGATTTGAACTCAGATCTCTAATATTCTAAAACCTCATTGTTAACCACCAGAAAGAAGTGCCCCCATTGAATTCTCTATGCAATGATATATACTTTAGGTCACAGAATGGATTGACCCACAGAATACTGATGTTTAGTCTGGGAATCTGTATTCAAGAAACAGAGTGCTCCATATTTTCTCAAAGCAGCTGCAACATGCGGCAATGACCACACTGTGGGGAACAGGCTGTCACTCCCTTCATCAGCACAATGTGTCAGAAAAGATGAGTGGGGGCCGGCACAAGTGGTGGATGAAATGGAAGGTAGTGAGTCATGCTCTCATCTCAACATCTAAAAATAATCACGGCATATTAAAAGAACACATTTCCTTCTATAAAAATGAATAATTTTTTTACCTATATGTCTGTAATTTTCCATTTCCAAAGAGTATTCCATTGGCACTGAAATGTATCCCTCAAAAATATTAACTATCATCCCAAGAAGCCAGGGAGCCAATTTAAATTGCAGCACCTACACAGGCCACTTATGATGCAGACCGAGCGATCAGTTGGTTGCCAGGATTGTCCTTTGAAATAACTTTAAGAGAAATGGGCATAGTTCAGAGGGCTTTTAGACACAGTTAGTATCTTTTGCCCACAAACTCCCTCACCAGAGGTCTTCAGGAGGTAAAATAATTTTGCCCAGCTCCATCAAAATTCACATCTAGGACCTCACATTCACATGAAAGAGAAGCAGACAGATTTCCCTGTTCCTTGTAATCACAGCAATAAATCTGCTATTACTGAGGAAGATAAACTCCTGGGTGGTTTTTGAAGGGGCACCAAAGGGACAAAGGAATCTGCCTGGGAATATAAAAATACATCTAATATCTGCATAGTGAATCACTGGTTATTTTTAAAACTGAAACTGAATTGATCTGAGACTTGGTTATATATGTACTACAGACATGGAAGTCATCTTGAATTTTTTGCTGATATCTGTGGAATTGAACAGAAAAAAGACAAAAAATGTGATGTACCCAGATTTTACTCCATAATCCATGATTAATGGTCAAAAATTACATTGATATTCTGCATACTAGAGCCTCAAAAAGTATAGTTTTACCCCTGACACAATACCAATTGGTAACTTTGTCAGAATAGCTGCTTGGGAAATGCTCAAACAATGAAAATAAAGGTATCTGAATATGTAGAAAATGTCAGAACCTTGGGGTATAGACAGCAGGATGCAGATATTTGTTAATTAAGTTTACAAAGGCAGTAAAATTAATAAAGCAAATATCTCATATGTTATTACTAAAGAACAGCTGTTTCCCCCATTCTGACTCAGTCTATACATGTCACACCCCCACAATGGCTGAAACATTTTGAAAATATTTGCTTCACTTATAAGTTTTAATCAATCTAAGAAGTATCCATTAAAAAGGTTATCAATAATTTACACTAGTGAAAGCGATGGGTAATACATAAGAATGTAGTTACAGGAACTCCTCAATCCACAGCTATAGCAAAAAATGACTCAACACCTGTCTAATTTTTGCTCCAGGTGTACATAATGGTCACTTCTATCACAGATTATTGCATTCATTTGGAAATTCAGTTTTTATAGATTTTTATTCTTAGTTATCGGATTTCTGTTTTGTTCTGAGAAACACAGAGAAAAAGAAGAATAAGTGAAGAGAGTTACAACCCAATTGCTTAAAAGCTGTGCCTCCTAGAGCTAAGACTTTCTTCAGACAGGAAAACTGAAAAACAAAGAAATAACGTACTCAAGATCATATCACCAGTGAGTGGCTCAGTAGGAATTCAAACCCAAGTAGTTTAGTTGTAATCACTGAGTCCTACTGCCATTATCTCGTCATGCATCTGGAAAATGGAAACCATAGTGCCTGTGTGCTGTACCTTGCTTAGGCCTCATCAGGAGTACTGTGCCAATTTAAAGACACCATTAGTTATTTGGAGCATTGATCAATTTGAATATTCTCAAAAAGGAGACTATAGTGGTAACAGACTGAAAATCATTTCTCATTAGTAATTCCAGCCATGTTAACATAAGAAGCTATTTTAAGGGATATCTAAAGTAAAATATGTGAGACTAATTTTTAAAAATAAGGTATAATAACTCTTACTGTCATCATAGTCATCATTAATATAATTATTTTTAATATTATATAGGTGAATCATACTAATGATATATATTTATCTTAACTTTAATATTTTGGGGGAGATTATAATTATATAATTGATATTTATTAGTTTTAATTCTTTGGGAACAAATTCAAGCCATTCCTTTGAATATTCAAATTTTGTGACTCAATTTCATTTCGGTCTAAAACCTAATTTTCTTTCTTTTCTCCCAGATCCTTCCCTCCCATTCCAAGGCTCAGATCTGGTTATAATTTTTTTTTTCATGAAGAAAAGCTAGAATACTAATCTATCTCCCCAAAAATTGTATTTAGTTTGGTATTATTATTGTGACATAGTGACATTGTGAGATGGCGACAGGTGACTCTATCTAAACAGATCTCTAGTCACTACATACAGAGAATTTTTTCATTTGTTTTACTTCTTAAAAAAATGGTGGTGGTCCAAGCAGATATTGCCAATAGAATGAGACCTTCTAGTACCTCCAAATAGCCACTGCCCTCTAAGAAACATAGCGGGCATCTAAGGTGTCCAATAAAACCAAACATTTTTATTAGACATCTCAGAAATCTAAGAATTCCTCATTCCATCCTCCAAATATGAAACTTAAGTATTTCTTACTCTAGTAACTTGCACTATCAATCACCTAGTTGTTCAGAACAAAAACTTTGAAGCCTTCATTGCATCTTCTCTTTTCCTCATACCTCATATCCAATGTGTCAGAAATCTTGTTGGCTCAAACTTCCAAATATTCAACCGTTTTCTCCACTGCTTCCACTCTAATGCAAGCAATCTTCATTTTCTGCCTAGATTTCTGCAATAGCTTACTACTCTGTGCTTCTTTTCCTACCCAGTATATAGCATATTCTCCATACTACTATCAGAGTAATGCTATTATATTGTATGTCAGATTATAGCATTATTCAGCTCACAATCCTTCAGAGGCTTTTTATCACATTGGAAATAGAAGCCCACATACTTACCATGATCTAAAGGAACCCAAAAGTTCAATATCAGTGATGGCCTAGGCCTTACCCTCTTCTTACTGTGTTCTGATTGCAAGTGAGCTGATGTCTGTAGGCTGCTCTTCACAGGTACCTTTGTCAACTCACCTCCAGGTTATTCCAGCTAATGGAAGGCATTTTCTGAAGACTGGAAGGCAAGGAAGGGAAAGTCCAGAATATTTTTTCCTCCAGGTAACTTCTCTAAGACATACCAGCTATACCTCCCCTGTGGCGTTTTCTCCTGTAGAGTAGGCTTTCTGGCTTTCACCAGGCTCTGGGCTCTCTGATCAATACCTCCCTTTGTCTCTCTTGGGTAGGATGGTAGTGTTTTCCGGCTGATATTAAACTCTGATTTATCTCTGTCTCTTATTTGACTCTAATGTCCTCCATCATCTATGTCAACTAATTCCCTGAGTTAATTTTATTTTGCTTCAAGTAGTTTCCATCTTCTTGTTTAGATTTTGACAGGTAGAGGGGTTTAATGAAATAAATTTATGTTGTGCTCATGTCCCAGGAAAAAGCAGGTCCATAGAGGACACTGCTCCAGCAAGTATTCAAGTCCAAGATCTTTTCCTCTTCAAACTTTACCCTTATCTAAGTCTTTAGAGTCTTCTTCAATCAGTGGTACATGGTAAGATAGAGAAAGGATTGAGGATTGGATAGAGTAATTGTATGGGCCAGTCTGCAATTGCAATATCTCTTTTACCCATATTTAACTAGCCAGAACGTAGTCTATCTACCCATATATCTGGCTACATACAACTAATTGCAACAGAGACTGGAAATACAACATAGCTCTAAGACTAGAAAAAACGGGGAGACTACAGATGGTATTGAATATTAACAGTTCCTTCCATGGTGTTCCAGCCACACTTCTGTAACTCACGGCTTGACAAATGATAACAAGTGCCATAAAAAAAAAGTAAAGGTGCTACTTCAGACACATGACTCAAGAAACACCATCAGATACCTGATAGAGTAAGAAAGCAAACTATGGGAAACAGAAAGACCGTTCCAAATAGAGCACAATAAATGGAGAAGTTGTGAGGCAGAAATATATCCAGTGTGTTCAAGAATCAGTAAGAAAACAGTGTGGATGGCATCTACTTTATATTTAAGTTTTTAAGAAGATTTAATTAAATCTTGTTTTCAATCATTTCCACTAGTTTTAGAATCAATAACTTTATTCAAATTATTATAAACATATAGTCAAATTATATACCAAGTCACATTCATTGAAATTTTATTTCCATTCTTTCCTATTTTGCTTTTTTCTCTCCTCTTCTAAGAGTGATTCTTTTCATTAGTTTTCTGTTTTACTTAGCTACCATGTCTTTTTAAAAATATAATCAAATATGTTTTTATATATTCGTATACATAATTGTGTGTACAGATATATGCATCTCAACATGTGTATATACATACATACATATCTCCACATTTTCTCTTTCTTATACAAAAGGCAGTGCATTAAATAACTATTCTGGCAATCATTCAGTACTAGTATTCAGAAATCTCCTTGTTACTTTTTGCAGCATATTGTGTGGACAGAGCAGTGTATTCATCAAGACCCCTGTGGCTGGTCACTGATGTTGCTGCCGGTCTTTTGCTAAAATCGAAAGTAGCCACTTACTTTTATCATTCTTGTTTATTTTCCTCAAAGCATGTTTCACTATAACAGTTATCTTGATCATTTACTTGCTTATTTACTGTCTCCTCTCTCTGGTCTACAGGTGTCACAAACCCAGGACCCTGTTCATTTTTCTATATCTGCATTACCTAGCGCAGCGCCTAACACTTAGTCAAAGCTAATTTGTTTGAATGAATGCTCTTGCTCTGCCCCTTTAAATCACCCCAATGGTGATTAACGCTTTTTGAAAAGGAAGATGAGGAAGCAGCTCTTATTGTAAAAGGAGATAAGCTGCATAATTAGTAGTTTTCCATTTTATGGGTGAAAGAGATATCCTCTGGTAGACATAGCTTAGCCACAGACTAGGGCAGATAATGTATGGAGTAGGAGGAGACCACACAAGGAATGATAGAAGCAGAATATCTCAGTAGTTAAGAGCTTGGGTTTGAATTTTAATTATTTTATTTACTAGCTATATGACTTTCGATAAATTATTTCACTTCTCTGACCTTTGAATTCCTTATTTATAAAAATAGAATATAATAACTTCCTCATGGATTCCTGTATGAATTAAACAAGATAATCCATATAAAACGCTTTGAGCACTGCTTAACATAGAGTATGATATCAAAGAACATTAGCCATCATTGTAATTATTAGTAGTAGAAAACAATGTTTAAGCCATTCTAGAATCTGAAAAAACACACTGAGAATATTATACTCTGCTGATGTTGAGGGTATAGGTCCAGAATGTAACTAGACATTGAGTCTAATATAAGAGACAAATATAAGCCACAGAACTAGAAAGCATTGCAGATAAAGAAGCTGGTCTCCAAATGAAACCAGACTCTCTGACTGCTGACTCTGTGCTCCTTATGATAGCAGACCAACAACGATAGCCACCTTAGTATTTGCCAGGCACAGCAAGCTAGGTGCTTAACATGTAATATTTCATGCTGTCTAAGGACATTAAAAATTACTTTCAAATACCAATGTTATTTGACAGGGAGACCTGGTTAAGTCATTTATCAGTTACTAACACCGCAGTTTGATTTCTCCCATCCCCAACTAGATTGTAGTCACATAAGTTCATCTTAAGGGAGCAGGAATGAGCAATAGTAAATTTTGATATTCAATAAGGAGAGAGAGAGCCAGAAAAGTCTGCATAATGATGGCTGTTTTGGAGGCCTCAGGAGTACCACACTAGAAAGTCCCAGGTGTCACTGTATTAACTGGAAACTGTAGGGCTCTGGGCCCTCAAGTGTGCTGGAATGTAATAGGGTGTCCAGTAGGAGAGGTTACAGACAACTACTCTGCAGCTTTGTCCCAAGAGGTCACCATAGCTGTATGTATATGCCTCACATTTGAGAAACCTTGTTCCCATATGTCTACTCTCAGACATTCTCTCCTGAAAACTGCATGGCATGGGATAAAAGGGTTTCTATGTCTGCAGTGTTTATGTGGAATCTGCTAAAGTTACAATGCTTGATTCATATTTAAACACCAGATAAAAGTCAGTCTTGTAACTTCCAGTAGCTAGACAATACCCAAGTGAAAAAAAATTAATGAGACTCCCTCTTTACTTTTACTAGGGGAACAAATGATTTTTAAATGTCTACATGCACAATGGTCTCTCAGTGAAAAACTTCGGACCCACTTTTCTGATTGCTAGATGCCAATTTTTTCATACATAGGGCCTGATGAATAATGCATCATCACTGAGGGAGAAGTGATAAGCAATGGCAGGCAAAAGTCAGAAAAACAAGGCAATGAAGTCAGAACACAGAGCAAATGGGCTTCATTGTCTCTGGGTGCAGTAACAGATTCTAGTGCTCTCCTGAGTTTCTGAGTACTGTAGCTAGAACTGCAGAGCTCTAATGGCTTCTTTAAAACATTTCATTTAACATTGTTATGTTCAAATACTTAATTAAATGTTTACTAGTAAACAGATGTCAGATGTTTAGAAATCTCACTTAATGTAATTAAAGTACATATACTGTATGCTCAGATAAATGTGGCTTGGCTTTGAGAATTCTTTAGATACTCATCAAAATCCATATTTAGCATTCTAGCATAGCTTTTTAAAGTTGTCTCTTCATGGCAAGAAACTACTATCCATTTTTTAAAGTCTCCCTAGGAAAAAGACAAATAATTAGGGAATTGAAAAATATGTACAGGCCATAGAAATGTTGATTTTTGTCTGAATTCTTTTCTAGTATTCTATCCACATTCAGATGTCTTTTGTGGCACCTCCTGTATAATTTCACTAATACTTTGCCTTGTAGCGGGCAAATGCAACAAGTGGACATTTAATTTATTACCTCTAAATTTCTGTATTATTGGATGGCTAAGTATTGGTGCAAAAGCAACTACTTCAGTATACCACCAAAGAAAGAATGATATTGTAAAACCTGGATATTATAATTTAATAATGAGTCACATTTCTACTGGGTTTTTTATTGTATTCTTCCTATCTTTTAATTATTCAAGCAGGAATATATTCTTTATGCAAGAAATTGAAACACATACCAGAAATAGGGAAAAGTGAAAGTCCTTATGAATTCTTTCCTCTTCTTAATTCCTTCCCCAGAACTATCATCATTACTGTTTTGTTATATATTTACAAAGACAAAACAAACACATAAACGCACATACAATCTTACATATATTTGTAGTTTAGTTTATTTAATATAGAATTATAATCCAACTAGATATATTGCTTTGTAATTTATGATTTGCACTTCTCAATCTGACTTAGGGTCTTTTCATATCACTACATATACTAGACCTACCATATTCTTGAAACTATTCAATACAGATACACCAATAGTTTGTATCACTATTCATAAGTTCTGGTGAATTTAGATTATTTCCAAGTTTTCCTATTAGTGAAAATCTCTACACATTATTAATTGTTATCATGTGTATCATCTTACAGGTGAGGCATACTGAAATGTAATTGTTGTGTCAAAGACAATATAGATTTTTATTGCGGATAGGTGCTATAATATTGGCCTCCCAAAATGCAGTACACATTGACATTTCCATTTATTCATACTAGCCAACATTTGATATTGGAAATCATCTAGTATTTGTTTTATGCCACCTTTCTTAAAGTACTTCTGAAGGTGAAATCATTTCTATATATTTGTTAGTCAAATTTATTTTTCCTATGAATTGCCCGATTATAGGCTTTTGCAATATCTATGTATTTCTCTGTTCTTTCTTTTTAAAATGTTTTAAGGGAATTTTTTTTTTCTATAATCTGGATAACAATGCTATGTTTTATTTCATTTAGGCAACTATGGTCCCAGTGTACCGCTTATTTATCATTTTTATAATATAAAAGATTTCATATTTGTGAAGTCAAAATTATCTACCATATTATACATGATATATGAATGTTTAGGAAGTCTTTTATGCCAAACTTATAGCCATATTACTCTGCCTTTTCTGCTAACACTTTTTAATGAAGCATAATATATAGATAAAAATTGAATAAATCATTAAATATATAGTTCAACAAATAGTCAAAAAATAAACCTGTCTATGTATCCACGACTGAGGTTATATCTTTGATCAAATCATTTACTAATTCTACTGGTTTATCTATAGACTCTTTTCAAACATTTTTATGTGCATAATCAGGTCTATAAATGAGTAATGTTATTTGTTCCTTTCCAATCTCTGTATTTTTTATTTATTTATTTTTTGCCTTATTCTACTTGTTAGAATGTACAGTACAGTGATGAATATAAATGGTAATAATGAGCATCTCCTTTCTCTCTACTGAATTTTTTCCTCTTGAATTTTCCATATCTCTCCATTAAATAAGATGTTTGCCGACAGATATTCATTGTTAGATAGAGGAAGCTTCGAGGCCCCAGTCAAGTAGGTGAAATGGTAAATGCAGTACTTGCCTCCTCTTATACCCACATCAAAATTACAACTAAACTACAGAATAGCCATCATTGGGAGTCACCTGAAATCTAGCTGAACAGAAGTCCTACAACTGGGGACACACAGAAGAGGCCACCTGGAGACAAGTAGGAGAGACAAACACGTGGAACAGGCTGGTCCCACTCCTGTATGTGGCGGTTGAGAATCAGGAGAAATATCTTGGCTGCAGAGGTCTCCCTTGAGGAGCAAGGTGTCCCAGCCCCACACTAGGATCCCCAGCTTAGGGTTCCAGTGCCAGGAAGAAAAGTCCGTACAACTTCCGTCTGTGAAAACCAACAGAGATTGTGGCTGAGTAAAATAAAGAGCCTCTGGAGTAGCAGACGTTCCTCTTAAAGGGCCTGTATGCAGACCTACTGCTGATGGACTCACTTGCTCTGAGCTCCTGCACTAGGGAAGCAGCTACTTCCTGTTGATTCCCTGAGACCCTTCCGCTCCCAACTTATAGGCTTACCCAAGCTGCTTCCATTTGCTTTTCCTTACAAACAGCCTGTCCCGTCTCATGCCATGGACTTTTCTAAAATTTCTCGAAGGTTCACAAAACCTCAATAAGCAGCATCTGACCTTGGCATGCCCCATAAGTCTTACTGAGCAGCCCCAGGCCCAGCACTAGCCATAGCCAGCCTCGGTTCATGGATTTGCCTCTTGAAGCACTTCCAAGCCCACTGTGGGTGGCAACCATTTACAGATTGCTTGGTGGCTTGGGCCAGGTGGACCCAGGCAGGGCATATGCTACAGATGAACTTTGCCTGCATCAGGGAGCCTCCCAGGAGGCCCTGGCCTACATGCCTGGTGGCCTGCTGCTGACTGAGCCAGAGCACTACCCAGGGCCACATCTGAGAACAAAACACCCGAAGGGAAGACAGGGAAGGCCCCAGAGTCCTGCTAAAGCAAATTCTACTCTGTAGGGTCAGCCCTTGCACAACAGCTTGTCTACTGGTCATGGCCAGTCATCATATTCAATCATCCTGAGAGTCAATTCTTCCCACTTTTGAGCAAACAACAACAAAGGCTCAACTACAACAGGAGGGCACACACAACCCATACAAGAGATATAACTGGAGAACCAAGCTCAGGTGACTAGGGAAGACTATGGCACTAGGGCCCATAGCACAGCTACTACATAAAGTCACTCTACTAAGACTGGGAGACATAACAGCCCTACCTAATACAGAGAAACAAACACAAGTAGGCAGTCAAAATGGGAAGACAAAGAAAAAAATCTTGAAAGAACAGAACAGAGCTCTAGGAAAAAAAAAAAAACTAAACAAAATGAAGACAAGCAATCTACCAGATGCAGAGTTCAAAACACTGGTTATAAGGATATTCAATGAACTTAAAAAAAGAGTAGAGGAACTTGTTGAGAACTTTAACAAAGAGAAAATATAAAAATGAACCAGTCAGAAATGAAGAACATAGTAACTGAAATAAAGAGGAATTGACAGTAGATTAGATGAAACAAAGGATGGAATCAGCAATTTGGAAGATAAGGTAGCAGAAAATACTCAATTGGAACAGCAACAAGAAAAAAGAATCCAAAAAACTGAGGATAGTTTAAGGGACTTTTAGAATAGCATTGAATGTACCAACATTTGTATCGCAGAGATACCAGAAGGAGAAGAGAGAAAGCAAGGAACTGAAAATCTATTTCAAGAAATAATGACAGAAAACTTCCCTAATCTGGTGAAGGAAATAGACATATAAGCCCAGGAAGCACAGAGAGTACCAAACAAGATGAACTCAAAGAGGCCCACACCAAGACACATCATAATTAAAATGCCTAAGTTTAAAGGCAAAGAGAGAATCTTAAAAGCAGTAAGAGAAAAGCAGTTAGTTACCTAGAAGGGATCTCCCATAAGACTGTCAGTTGATTTCTCAATAGAAACTTTACAGGCCAGAAGGGATTGGCAGGAAATATTCTAAGTGATGAAAAGCAAGGATATACAACCAAGATTACCCTACCCAGCAAAGTTATCATTTAGAATTGAAGAACAGAAAAAGAGCTTCCCAGACAAGAAAAAGCTAAAGTATTACAGGAAATGTTAGAGAGACTTCTTTAAGAAGAAGAAAAAAAATAAAAGATAAAAAATATAAATAATAAAGTAGTAATAACTACATATCTAACAACAATTACTTTAAATATAGATTAAGTGCTCCAATCAAAAGATATCGGATGGCTGAATGGATAAGAAAACAAGACCCTTACATATGCTGCCTATAAGAGATTCACTTCAGACTGAAAGACACAGGGACTGAAAATAAAAGGATGAATAAAGATGTTTCACAAAAATAAAGCAAACAAACAAAAAAACTGGAGTAGCAATATTTATACAAGACAAAATAGACTTTAAATCAAAGGCTATAACAAGAGACAATGAAGGACCCAGGAATCCCACTTCTGGGTATTTATTTGAAGAAACCCAAAACACTACTTTGAAGGGACATGTGAATCCATATGTTCACAGCAGCATTATTTACAATAGACAAAATATGGAGGTCACCTGGGTATACATGGATAAAGAAGAGGTGATATCTATACACAATGGAATATTACTCAGCCATAAAAAAAGAATGAAATCTTGGCATCTGAAACAACATGCATAGACCTAGAGAGTATTGTGCTGAGTGGTGTAAGTCAGAGAAAGACAAATGTCATTGTGGAATCTAGAGAATGGAATAAACAAGCAAATAGAAACAAGCTCATAGATACAGAGAGCGTTTTGATGGTTGCCAGTTTGGGTGGTGGGAGGGATGGGTGAAGAGGGGAGGGGATTAAGGAGTACAAATTAGTAGTTATAAAATAGTCATGGGGATGTAGAGTGTAGCATGAGGGATATAGTCAGTATTATTGTAATAACTATGCATGGCATCATATGGGTCCTGGATTTAACAGAGTGATCACTTCCTAAATTATATAAATATATAATTACTGTGTTGTACACCTGAAATTCATATAATATCGTATGTCAGGCATAGCTAAAAAATAAAAATGCAAAAATTAAATAGAAGAAGCTCTCTGTTATTTTTAGTTTATTATTTTTTGAAGCATAAATGGATGATTATTTTGCTTGAATGCTTCTGCATTTTTTGAAATGATTTCATTTTCTTTGTGATATTTTCTTTGTGATATTTCCTTGTGGTCATTTATATTGATTTTCAGATTTTCAAACATTAAATTAACCTTGCATTCATGAAATTAATCCAACTTTATCATGATATAGGATCCCTCCAATATTTTAAAAATATATTTCACTGGAATCTGCTAATATTTTGCTTAAGATTTTTTTATATTTATGTGTCTAAGAAGGACTGACTTATGATATTCTTTCTTGTAATGTCTTTCTCAGATTTAATATAAAGGCTATACTGTCCTCATGAAATGACTTAGAAATTGCTCTCAAGTATTATTTTTTTATTTTCAGAAAGTGTATATGATAGAATTTTTCTATACTGGTAAAACTATCTAAGTTTAAAATTTTATCTGTAGGAAGTTTTAATTACAGATTCAATTCCTTGGTAGTGGTAATATTCAGATATCTTTTTTTTTTTTTTCTTATGTTGGTTTTAGTAGATTCAGTCTTCCTAGACACATGTTCACTTCCTCTAAATTTTCATAGTTATGCCCATAACATTACTTTTGTTACTTTCTTTTTATTTTCTATGAAATCTGTTATCTTCTTTTCTATTTTTAATATATTTGATCAGACTTACCAGGAAGTTATCTATTTTATTTTATCATTTTTCAAAGAATCAACTTTTGTTTTATAAATTCTCTATACTGAACATTTATTTCTATTTCATTAATTCCTATTCTTAATAATTTCTTCCAATTTTCTTCCATTGTTTTAATTTGATATAATTTTTTTAGACTGATGTAAGATCCCAATGTTTTATTTCATTGTATTACTTGAAAGTAAAATTGCTGATTTTCAAACATTTGTAAATTTTGTGGTTATTGTTTATTAATTATGTACAACAGTCTCACCATATTAAGTTATTGGATTTTACTGTGATTTCAGTCCTAAGAAAGCTATTGAGGGTTGTTTCATGGTTCAGAATATTTTAGTAAATTCTGTATGTGCACTTAAAGTAATGTGTATTCTGTAGATGTTGGATAAAATATTCTATATATGTCAATAATCTCAAATTTGTTCATTGTATTTTCAAATGCTCTATAAACTTATTTTTTTCCTGATATTTTCATTTAATAAATTATTGTAAGAGTGTATGGAAATTAATTTGGTAATTATAGATTTTTGTTCTGTAGACTTTTCCTGTACTTTGCAGCTCTTTCCAGGTGCACACGAAGTTAGAAATCTTAAATCTACTTTTTCTAATATTTCTACATTTGTACCCATATTATATTGGTTAACATTTACATTGTACATCTTTGTGAATTCCTTTTATATTAAGTTATTTTTACACACTTAAGGCTTTATTGTTTTTAAAACTATATAGTTTTCTAAAAATTCAACATAACAAACATCTTCTATTCGAGCATTTAACTTATTTACATGCAGCATAATCACTGGTATACATATGCATACATATTTACATCTACTATCTTAGTATTTATTTGTTCTATTTTTTCTCTCATTTCCCTTATTTTAGATGATTTAAGTAATTTGTTCAAATTCTCCCCAGTTTATAGAATTTTGTTTCCCTTTGTTCCCCTCTCCCAAGTGATAGCTATTTGATATGTTACAGTTTATTTCTCCACTGTATTGGACTGTAACCTGTACAATGAAATCCTCATATCTACAAATAGTTTCTGAACTATTTATTCATTACATAGACCTATATATTAACTCCTAAATCAGTACTTTCTTGTATAATTACTATATATATTTTTTAGTTTGCTATATAGTAAATATATATACATCTATCTATTTATATATCTATCATCTACCTATCTATATTTTTATCATCTATAAAGAATTTCTTTATTTTCATCCATTGTGTATACAGAAGGCTACTACAATCTGGAAGACTTTTAGAACTCAAGTCCATCACTTATGGGAAGTTTTCCTGAATTAATTGTTAGTTAATATTCGCTTTTCTTATTTTCACTTCTCTCATTTTGGAGCTATTCTAAATTAAGTATTTCATCCACTGACTTGATTGTCTCCTTTTGTTACATTATCTCTTGTTTCTAATTAGCTAACACTGTTCCAGTCAGGGCCTCAGCAGGAAATAGGAATCAAATCAGGATAATTAAGACCCTCTTTGTGGTAACCGCCTGTCCACCTTGGCTAATGGCACCCTCTAGTCATATCATTCTCTGGCTAGAATATCCCCATGACATGTTTCCTTCCTTGTACTTATCATTCTCTGACATTTTCTTGGTCCTTTATTTAGTTTTATTTACTGTTGTTCCATTTAACTAAAATATATGTTCCAGGAGAGCTGGAACAATGAATGAATGAATGAATGAATGAATGACATTCAGAAGATGTTAATAAAGAAAATGTTTACAATGAATAGTTCAGTACCTTGGTCTAGTAACAGTAGAGCTATAACCACTTTTATATCCAAGGGACCAATGAGAGTGTAGTTACTAAAATTCACAAGTGTATGTAAACAATGCAACTCATAAGAATAATCTTTATAGGAGGGACAAAGCAAGTCAAGGTTGTCTCATTCTTCTTCTCTTGAATTTCCTGTTTGGCTTTGCATTGGCCACACACCTCTTAAAGAAAAAGGACAAGGGATGCCACCAATGTTTTTCAAGTGGATCAATTTCTTGAGGCAAAGACAAGGGTAGAGAAGAATCTAGAGGAACAAATGGTAGAAAACTGAAAAAATTACCTAATTGCCCCTAATTCTCAGTCATAAGTACAACCTCTAAAGTATTTGTCGAAACACATTAGAATTTCTTTCTTTTTTTTTTTTTTTTTTTTTTTGAGATATCCCTTCTCAGCTTTTTGTCCTCCAGGCCTGGTATGTATTTGTGGCCTGGTGTTCTAACTTGACCATCTTTGAGGTTTTTCTCTTTAGTATCCTGAATTTACAAACTCTGCTGAATCACATTTTCTTCTTCCTTAGTGTACTTATTTCTTCAGACATAAGATTTTCTGATACAGGGAAGGTAAAATTCTATATAAAATCTCAAGTTGTATTTAATGTATTCTGAAATTTTAGAGATGGTTTTACTGTATTATATTTTCCAGTATTGTTGAGAAACCCGATGCTATTCTCATCCCTCATCTGTTAGACATGACTGGGCTTTTCTCCCCTCTTTAGGTTTTTCTTACCTCTTTAGGTTTTTCTTTGCCATTTTTGTAAATCTGATCTCCAGATTGGGTTTCAAATATTCTTGGTAATTACGTGAAAACTATTGAAAGAATTTGAGTATATTGCCTTGCATATGTTGATTGGGAGAAAAATGACATCTTTATGATATAGGATATTTCCATGCTGAAGCATAGCACATTATTCTTTTATTTTAAAAAATATGCTTCAGTATTCTTTCTAAGAGAATTTCCTTATTATAAATATGTGGTTCTTATCCTTAAAATAATCTTGAATATGATCATAAGTTTGTGCTTTTTTAAAAGATCTTTTACTACTTTTAAAATATCTTTTCAGTTCTTTGGCCTAACGAGGTTAATTCAAATAAATATTTATTCTATTTATTCTTGAATTAGTACTTCCAAGAAAATTGTCCATTTTATCCTCATTGTTAAATTGCATTTAAAGTTGTACATTGATTATATTATGTATACTTTTTTCTTAATTGTTTATCAATAATTTCTTTTGTTTCTTTATAGTAGACTTGTTAATATTTCATCTAATTAGTGTTATAAAAACTTAATTTTATTAATCAAATCTATTTTTCTCACTTTACAACTAACTGTTATATTTTAGTTATTTTTATTTAATCTTTACAAAGTTTACCTTTGTTATTAGTTTAGATTTTACTTTAGTTTCCCCCTCTTTAAGTTCATTTATTGTCAATTAAATTTTTATTTGCAAGAAAGGCATTTATGGCTATAAATATTCCTCTAATTATTTTATTCTCATCCCAGATATTTAAAATGCTCTATCCTCATTGTTATTCATTTCTAAATATCTTTAAATTTGTTTCTTTCCTCTGTTGGCTTATGTATAAGGTTATTTTATTTTTGTTTATTTTTTACTATTTTAAAAATTCAACCATATATTTTATTCAGATTTCATCAGTATTTCTACTAATACTGTTTAGGATCTATTCCTGGATTTCACATTAAATTTAGTCATTTCCTTAGTCTCCTCCAATCTGTAACAGTTCCTTAGTCTTTCCTTACCTTTCAAGATCCTAACGACTTTGAGAATACTGCTCAATTATTTTCGAGAATGCCTCTCAATTTGAACACTCATTTTATGATTTCGCATTATTAGATTGAAGTTATGCAATTTGGAGAAATGACACAAAAATAATATATCCTCCCTAGTATATCATATCAGAGGCCACATATGTCAATATGTTATTTTACTGGTGACAGTAACCTTGATAACTTCATTAAGGTGCTGTCTGTCAGGTTTTTTTTTACTAAAACAAACAAATAAACAAACAAGAGAAACCTATTCTTTTTCCTATTATAATTAATAAATATCCTAAAGTAGACAATTTGAGTCTTCAGAAATGTCCTGTATTTTCTCACGCCATGTCCTGAAATTTAGCATCCTTTGGTAAATCTTGCCTCACAATTATTACTATAAAGTTCTAACGATAGTTTCCATTTCCCTCATTCCTTCTATATTTTCTATTGGATTTCATATATTAGAGAATGGTCTTTTATCCTCAGTTATTTGTTTATATCATCATGGAAACATGTATATTTATTTATGATTTATAATCCAATATTGCTATTATTAATTTTATTTTTCTAACTGTTTCAGCTTTGGCCATTGGGAACAATGAGAGATCTTTGGATACAGAGAGATCTTTCTGATTTGCTCTGTGTACAATAACATCCAAAGAAAAAGTATCTAAATAGCTTTAAGGAAAACTGTTATTGCACTGAAAATTTATGTCATTCTATAATCATTAATATGTAAAGACAGAAAAACTATTTGCTATAACTTTCTCAATGTGTGTGTGTTTATGTATACATATATCTATATATGTGTGTGTGTGTGTGTGTATATATATATATGTATATATATATATATACATGTACATATGTGTATATATATATTCTAAGCTCTTTTTCTAAATACATAACTCAGCTACTCTGAAAAGAATTGAAATAATGAACTTCAGAATGAGTGTGTTAGGGCTATTGGTCAGGATGTCAGTGAGCATAATAATTTTTAAAATCATTAAAATATAGTACTAATTTCTATTTGAATGAAAAAGTAATTTACTGCATAATTCCAAATCTATAAGATAGCATACTTCTGATTGGGAACAAATAAATGAAAAAGTGCTACATTTCCTATCTTCATTTGCAGAAAAGTCAAAAGATACTGTTCTGTTTTTAATTTGAAATTAGGTTAATAAAAATATAACAATATACTAAGTAAAACAAAAGGAATGCCACCTGCACAATTAAAAACAGGTTTTACCATCCCAACCTCTTAAGATTATTTTTAAAATTTCTAGAAATTAAAAAAGAAAATAGAAACAATGAAAACAAAAGGCATAAAACAAAATAGCAGAAAAACAGAAATAAACATATTTCTAAGTATAATTGTGAACAGTGACTTTCACAATTACAAAGTTTAATCTCCTGAAGTAGACTAAAATACACTGAATCTTGCTTTACTACTTACACAAGAGTTCTAAAAGAGAATAAGGCTAGTAAAACATAAAAAGATTGATAAATATGCATTAGAGAACAATATGCAAACAAAATTTCAATAGATAAATTAGAATATAAGGCAAGAGGAAGATGAGGACAATTTTAAATTGATATAAGCTATATCAAAAATAAAGACCTAAGAGTAATATGCCAAATTAAAAAAAAAAAAAAAACACTAAAAGACATAGAGCAAAAGAAAAAAATGTTAGAGATGCAAAGATAAAATATTCAACAGAAACACAATAGCAGTGGAGATTTAGGAAACCATTATCTGTATGTAATAAGAATACATAACAGTAGAGTTTCCTGAAAATCAAACTTTAAAAGAAGTTCCCAGTGTTTTATACTGATTTAATCACTTCTGAAAATGTCATGTGTTACCTGTGGATTTGTTTATTCTTTAATGGAACATGTTGCTCCAGTTTAAGATAAAAGACATCAAAGCTAAGAAAATATGATTTTTAAAGTAGAATTAATAGATGAAACCTAAAACATACAGATGTATTCTTCTAAGTCTTTATGGAACACTAAGAAAAACTCATCGTGTTTAATGTAAAACCTAAATAAATTCCATGCAGATGTGTATGCTCTGCCCAATAAGAGTGAAATATATGTCCTGCTGACCATGCTTTTTTGATGTCTCTGTGGTATGGCTACAAATGGAAACTGCTGGAATTCACTGTCACAAGCAGAGTACTACAATGTTCACATTTACTGCTTTCTTTCTGGCACAAATACTAGCCTAGCCCATATAAAGTCTTTCTCATATTCAAAATTGTGTTTACTGTTGAAAACATCAATATCTCCTTTACATTTTGAAGTTGTTTTTTGGGGGGTTTTGCATATATGAGACATGTTTAGACAATAAAAATATATAAAATTCAGAAATAAATTTAGAATGGTGAGACAATTGGCATTAAATCATTGCTTTTTATATGTGAAGTTTGAAATAAGGAATCAGTTCATTAAAAGGGAAATAGCATTAACATGAAGTTCATTGGTTATCAAAGAACTGAATGTAAAAATGATATACTGATATACAATTTTATCAAAGAAAACTGTAATGGTACCTTATATTTTGTTCATATGAGTTAATGAAAATATTCTAAACATTTGGAATGCAATATAGAAATACTGATTAAATTTAAAATATTCCTATCCTTTTGATCTAACATTTCTGCCACATTCTTTAGAAACACCCCATAACTGCTAAGAACCTTTCATTCATCATCTGTAACAATAGAGAAAAATGGAAAGAACCTAAGTACTCTTAGAGAAACTCTTAAATAACAGTGGTAGATACATGAATGGATTATTATGTGACTGTTAAAAACAATAAAAAGTTCCATATGTGTTTATAGGAAAAGCTCTCCAAGATATTATTATAAGGTGAAAAAATTAAAACAAATATAAACAAAAGTCCACAAGCTCTAAGGGATATATTTAATATTATAGCATTATGTTAAAACAGAGCAAATATAACATATTTAAATGTATGTATCAAAAAGGCAGAATAGCATCCAAAAACTGTTGACAATGTGTATTTCAGAGAGTGAGCAATAAAACAATAGAAAATTTCATATTCTATATTTCTATAATGTAATTTAGTGTAGATTATGTTATATTTTTAATCAATAAGAGTATGAAAATTACTTTGAAAGAAAGATCAAAAGAAGTTAATGCTCTATAGTGGGGAAAAAAATGATGGTGGTAAATCTGTTCTCAAGAATATCCATAAGAACTACTCTTACCAAAGTCAAAAATTCTCATTTGGTAGGTAATAAAAAATATTTTTAAATGCTGAATTAAAAGACTTAAAAACTTTCCCTAGGTTTTTTAAATACCTGATTCCTTCATATTTTATGGATGTTAGCTTAGAGTTCATCTCACAGAATTTTTCCCTGCCCGTCCTGGTTAACTTATGTACTATGATTTACTCTCTATCATATGAGCTGCTCTATTTCCTTCAGCCCACTCATCATAATCTGTAGAATTATTTATTTATTTGTTTGTTTGTTTGTTTGTTCATTTTTCAAATAAATAAATAGCCCATTTGTTGCCATTTAGGATGGAAGTTTCAATTAGTCAGGGATCTAGTTTGTCTTTTTGGTCTTTGTGTCCCCATAAAATAGTGCTTTTTGCAATGCACAAAGTAAGCACTCAATATTGAAATAAAAGAATTAATGAATGAGTGAACAACTCTTAAAGTGAAAGGCATATGAGGATTTAACTAAATATGGTGCCATCTCAGTAAACCTATGATTTCTGTATGATCCCTCTCTCTGCCTCCCCTCCAAAGTCCAGTGCATCAGTAAGTTTCTGTCTTCAACATATCCTGAATCCTGAATCTCATCACTTTTCTTTCTCTCTCACTACCACTGTTGTTGATGTCGCTGTCAGTTTATGACCAGAATTAGAGCCTACAAATTCTTTTTTCTTGCTTAAAACCTTCCAAACACTTTGAAGTGAATAAAACCTACGCTCTTTACCATAGCAAACAAGGCTGTATACAATCTAGTTCTACCCATGACTCCAAGATCATCATCATTCAGCATTCTCTCTTACATTCACATTGTTTCCAGCACCCTGGCCTCTCAGAATGAAGTGTCTAGTACTGGGCCCTTTCAATTATTGCTCAACACTGTTTAGTCTCCATATTATCCTCCTTACACTGATATTTTCTCATGATTCTTTCTCAATTTTCAGGTCTCTTCTTTAATGTCAGCTATTTCTGCATATCCTGACCAATATATCTAAAATTATTGTATACACACACACAGACACATAGACACATAAATGCATACATACAAACAAAAAAATCCCCTCCTGTAACATTCACTCTCTAGCTTTTTGCCTATGTTTATTTTATATACAGCGTTTATTAATATATAAAATTATTTATTTATTAGTTAACTTGTTTGGGGTCGCTAGAAGTTAACCTCCACAAGGTGAGGAATTTTGTCTTTCTTGTTTATCACCATATTTCCACAATCTAGATGATTTCTTGCTACAACTAGACAATAATTATTTGTTGAAAAAAATAGTGAAATGAAACACTTCTAATGGTAGTATTTTTACCATTTGAAAAGTTATCATGCTTCCAGTCATATGCATTTTTCAAATTAAGGGCAACATCAAAAAACATACTTTAAAATTCATCTCTTCAGAAATTCTTTCCTTCTTTCTTAAACTAATAATTGTATCATTATTCATCTCATTGCTCATTAACTTCTTTGCTGGTAAAACTTTCTCTTACCTCCATAATTTGGTCAAATGGGTATATTATGCACTCTTAAAACACTATATAACTTTCCATGTAATGCTTTATGTGTTTTAATTTACCTAATTTCTAAAAATGAACATATTTTTTTTTCATGTCTACATCCTTCACTGGATTCTAACTCTGTGAGGACAGAGATAATGTTTATTTTTGTTTACTATTTAATCTAAAACGTTTATCCCAACACCTGGCATATTAGGCACTTAAAATATTTCTTTAAAAAATGAATCACCCCATGTGTCATTCCTCATTGTCTAATATAAAATGCATAAATACTTTAATAGTATGTAGCTATACCTCAGGATTAAACAAATAGTTAACAATGTAAACTACATACACATTGTTTAATTGGTTGGCCTTTGGGTCCTTTATTTTTCTACAAAGTAGAACTCTGAGAGCATAAATCTGATTAATTTAATCTTCCTTTCAGTTGAATTCTATGTAATTGAAATTATTATTTCATGCAACTGAAACCCAGGGATTTAACAAAAGGGTATGAAGTTGTTTCTTCTTTCCATGTTGAATTCAATTCCTCTTGTTGAGGTATGAAATAAATTCCATTATTGCACTTTACAAGAAATCTCTCATATCAATTAATTAAAAAAAAAAACTATCATTCCTATCCTCTCGACATTCCATTCCAGTCACCAAAATTTGATTTAGTTAGCATGCAAAGTGCTTTTATAAGTGAATTGCAATAAGTGACAAATATCTTTTCTGTTCCATTATATTGTAGCCACTGAAATATATTCTGCATATTAAAAAAATAGTTTACCTAAATGTAGCACTATGAAAGAATGGTTGGTTAAACATTTTTCCTTTTAGGCTTCCTCTCACATTTAATGTTACATTTTTAGCAGTGTCAGTATTGACTAGAGTAACAGAAAGTTAAGTTCTCTCAAAAGGTTGAATATTTTGTCATTTCCTGAGAGGCTAAAAGAAACAAAACCTAGCTAAAAACATTCATTTGCTGTGTTGGTAATGTTTTTACTTATACATGAATTTTCACAATAAATTGAAAACTCAGAAATCAAAAAACTTAAAAAAATTAAAGATCCATTATCATACTACCTTAATTTAAAAAATTCATGTCAGAGAGGGCTTATTTAGCTCTTATAAGTAAGCATTTCTTTGGTCTACCCTAGGAAAAACTCAATTATAAAATAAAATTATTTTTATATAGATATATGCTCATTGCAGCATCATGCATAATAAAAAATAATAATTAAGTCTAACCATCCAAAGATTTTGGAAATGGCCAAGTGCTCATGTAACTAAAGAAAATTGTGAGTCATATCCTGAAATCTTGAAAATAAAATCTCTATTTCCATACCAAAATAGGAATATATAAAGTCATCTTAAAGAGACTGTTTAAGAAAAAAAATATTAATTTCAACCTCAATCTGAAAATTTCATACAAAATAAGTGTTCATGTGTGTATCCATGTGTGTGTGTACATGTGTTCATCTTAGCAAGGAGAGGGGAAAATGTTTTGGTTAAAAATGCAAGTCAAGAAGAGAAAAAGGCAAAGAAAGAAATTGTGATTTCAACACATATGTAATAGATGCCAGATCCAGAGGTCAATACTGAAGTTACAGTGGTAAATAAGAGAAATATCGTCCTTGACCTCATGTAACTCACTGCTTATGGCTTCACTGCATCAAACTTCTCTTTAAGTATCTACCTGCTCCACAAAAAAAATGGTATATGTAATTATTCAATGCCAACTGAGACAAGTGTTCCAAAGGAGGCTTGGGTACCAAGAGAATTTACATACTAATGCAATTTAACTGTCATAACCTATATTACAGAGAAAGTTTTCTGAGAAAATGACATTTTAGAGCAACCATGAATGATAAATGAGGATTGAACTGGCAAATTGGGGTAGAAATATTGGGGAGAAAGACATTCTTGGTCAAGAGAATGGCATATTCAAAGGCCATAATGTTGCAAAGGATTTGGTGAGTTCCAAAAACTGAAAAAAATGTAGTGTGTGGGCAGTATGGAGCACGGAAGAGGTAGGAAAAGAGACAGAAGTGGGTAGGTACAAAATTATCTAAACAGATGTTATATTTTAATCTAATGGTTAAGACCAACCACTTGCAGGGTTTTAAGCAAGAGAATGACAAAGACTCCTTGGCTGACAAATACTCAAATCTGGTCTGTTGAGCAGGCATATTCTTAAATCCAGGTGAGTGCCCTGAGGCCACCGTTACTATCACAGCTAGCTCTTATGGCTTTCAATTCATGCTCACTAGTCACATTTGTCTCTCCCATGTATATTTTTTATTGTTTGGTGATTATTGGGTTCTCTGGTTTCTATTGAATTCTTGTCATTTCCATACTGTGACCAAATCAACTATTGTCTTGGGTAGATTGGGTCTACAAGGTCAGGTGGTATTCCCTAAGTGACCTCTGGCTTCAGGGTCTCATTTCTCATTTAAACAAAAATTATTCATCTGCTCAGTAGCGCATAATGAAGTGACTAAAATGTATATAAAGTCTCATAAAACATAATTATTATAATATTAACCTTTAAAAGAACATAATGATCTAGTATCACATCATGCTTAAACAAATTAAGAAAACAAAACTCACTTATGGTCTCCATGATTCTATATTTCCATCTGTAGTTAATCATGATTATATATTACATTTATATGGATAAATACATTTAGGAAACTATATAAAAAATAAATAAATAAATAAATAAATAAATAAATAAATAAATCCTTTTCCTAGTAGATGTCAATACTGATTGAATAGAGGGGTAAAATTCTGAATTCTCTTAGATTAAGTGCTACATCAACCTTTACTTAAAGATTTATAATAAAAAAGTCTATATTTTATATAAGAAATTAATATTTCTATTAAAAGTCATCACCTGAAACATTCTCAGAATATAATATATTTTAAGATTGAAGAAAAATTTAATTTTAAATCTCCAAACTTAGAGAATACAATTAGATACATTTATTCATTATTGTTGAACTTTTATCCTTGAAAATTTCCTTTTATCATTCTAATTTAAAGAGAGTTACAAATACCTACTTAAATTGGACTCTATATCCCCTCCTGAATATTGACTCTTAATTCTTTTTTAGGGCCAATAATCCTAAATTTTTTACACCAGCTCCCAACTGGGAATTCTCTCTCCCTCCACAGTCCCTAGAGAATGGGATGGACACCAACTCTCTTCACCCATGAACCTAAAACAAATTATTTAATCTCATTTCATCTCAGTCTTCTGAACTAAAAATTATAGATGATAATAGTACTTCCTTTACAAATTGTGAGGATCAAATTAAATAATCCATGTAAAGTGCATACATGGTCCCTTAGGCACAATATTTACTCAGTAAATATTAGCAACCAAAAAAAATAACTTCACAGGTTGTGGCAGGTTGGATTTCCAAGCAAGCAGACTCTGAGTTAGAGATTTACATGCAGTAAATTAACTTGGAGACACTCTCAGGGTCAGCACCTATGAAGGAGAAGGGACATGGAAGAAGCAGAACTGGGCACAGAAAGACATTGATTATTTCTCAGCAAATGCTGTAGCTGTCTCCATAGGGAAGCCCTCAAAAGTTACCCTGCCTGGAATCCCAGCCTCTAGCTTCAGGGATCCACCATTCATTGGATACAGTCTGTTCTTGCCTTGAAGCAGCTTTTTCTAGCTTAGAAATTTTTCTGGAGAGGATTCACAATTAAGAGATGCCCCAGTAGCTAGGGGCATAATTCCTTTGGTCTTGAAGAAGAATCAGTGTGGCTCACCACAGTATCCCTTACAATGTTGAAGAGAAAGACAATATGTTCTGTGTTTTTCCTTTCTCTGAACTCGTTTTACTCACAAGGGACTATGTCTCTTACATTTTTTTTAAAGGAGCCTTTGCCACACTTTCACTGCATTTTCCTTTCCATTCATCTCCACTAATTGTTCTTCTCTATTTCTTCTCTATATATTTTTCTAGACGTGGTTTGCTGCCATAATTTACATGTAATGCAGAGATTATTCATCTTTTTAAAAATGTGTTTTTCTTAATAACTTCACATTCTTTAAAGCAATTGTACAAATAGCCTCAGGATATTAAGCAAGATTCATTCTTACTTGGAGAGAAACATTTAAAATATAATTTAAATAAGTAGTTAAACATGTTTCCCTGAAGGTTGATATTATTCAATAACTTGATATTTTAATATCAAATGTAAATTCTTGACATCGCCTGCCCCTTCCCATGGAGACCCATAAAAATGACAAATGTCTCTGAATAATTTCCTAGTTAAAGTGGATTTTGTTTTGTGTACTCTAATATAATTATCTTTGTTGTATTGTAAAGAATCAGTGCTGTACACCAAAATCTCCATTAACAATCACAACATGTACAAATTATCTTCATTCCTAAACATCTCAAGGGGCCAGGCTGTTTGTATATGATAACAGCTCATTGAGATCCAAATTATGAAAAATTATAAGAAATGAAAAAGAAAAATACTGCTGTTTCTCCACCAGTTTTTTTTTAAAGGAATGTGTTGCAAACAAATGTAAGAATGGCTCTTTGGAAGCAAAAACCTCCCTAGTCAGATGAAGAAGCACAAGCAGAAGCAGAAATGGAGAGGGAGGAGGAAAGAAAGGATATACCCCAAGGGAGATTTTTTTTTTTTACTTTCCATCTCAAAAAAAAAAAAAAAGAGTAAGTAAAAATGTTATAAAATAGGGACTCTTTGTCCAGAAATAAACCCCAGTCCAGTACATATGGACATCTGAATCCAAGTGCTCAAAAGTCCTTATCAAGACTAAGACTTACTCTTTTCATCTCTTGGCTATGCTGTGCTATGTGTGGATTTCCTTCTTAGACTGCATACTTCCTCTTGTTGGCAAAATAGATGTCCAGGGCTCCACCTTGCATTCTATTTTCTTAGCAGCTACATGAGAAAGAATGTCCTTTTTTTTTTCAGTTCATCAGAAGCTCCCAGTACATCAGAAGTTTTAAACAGATCAACTTGGGTCAAGCGTTATCCCTGCACCAATCTTTACAGCCAGAGGGAAGCCATTCCTGTGTCATTGTTCATCCAAATCCCACAGACAGAGAGAATGCAAAAGTGCACTCTCTCAAGAGGAAATCGAGGTGCTACAACCAAAAAATGGAACCAAAAGATTGCTTGTTCACTACCAAAGGTAAGAATAAAAGAATTCAACCTGAATTTAGTAGAGGATATTGAAAAAGAAAAGGAAATAAAAAATTAATTAACTTTCTTCCTAGTGTTGCCTCTTCATTCAATTTCACTCAAAAAAACTAGCTCCAGATTTTTACAAGGGGAGAAGTATGCCTAGATCACATTTCTTCTTTTTTTTTCTTTTCTTTCTAAACAATTTATAGATAAGTTCTACATGTTGATACCTTGTGTTTTGTATTTGATGCTTTAGTTGAACTATATCAAAACTTTAAAGAAACAAACACATACAAAAACAACAACAACAATAACAACAAAACAAACCACACCATCTAATGTGCAAGAGAAAGTCATCATTACATTTCCTTGGATAACTTTAATAAATGGCTTTGTTGGGTTGTTATTTTATTTTTTCCCAATTAGCTCTCTAATATGTGTTTATACTGATGAACAAAGTGTGCTACACAATTAAACACTTCTGTTACTGAGATGTATGAGGCATGAAGCCTAAGCATAGAGAGATCGACAATATCTCTCCCTGACTGCAATTTAATAAGGCTTGTTGAGTTAAAGATACACAAGGGAAACATTTTTGATTCAGCTATTTTTAAAACAATAGTTTTTAAGGAGTACTAACAAAGTAAGAACTGTTAATAAAAAAGGATTTATTGTCATAATTTACCATATCTTACTTTGTATGAATATAGGTACTTCGAAGATAAAGCCTCAACAAGCTAAGTTACAGTGACTTCATAAGAGCAGAGAAGAACATTTGTCTAAACTCTACTTGGTGCAATCAAATAATTAAATTGGATGTGGAAGAAAAAGAAAAAATACACAGATAAACCTGTGAAACCAATTGTTATTATGGAAGACTGTGGGTCTGTCTGATATGAAAACAAAGTGTAGGCGGTATCCAGTGATTCAGTCATAAAACCAATTGGGAATAAGCAGGAAATAGGATTTATAACCCTAGATGCATGTATGCCAATTTTTAGAGCATAGATAATAAAGTGAACTTGAGATTTTGACACTAAATAACACCTTTTATCAACTGATAAAATTATATCTATATTCATATATTTATAAGTGTGTTTATAGACATAATGTTTATGTGTTGAAAATGATCTTCAGACTAAAAAAAAAGCATAATGAACATAATGGAAAGTAAGAGGAACTTTCTCTTATGGGTAGTTGGATGAATTATAGGAAAGCACTTGTTGAGTTAAATGAGGCTGAATTTCAGACTACTAAAAACTTATATTTGAAATTACTATGCTGTGTTCAATCATCTTGAACCATCATAGAGAAATGGGCTTGGTGCCACAAGGCTGCAAATAAACAACAGTAGTTCTTATTTTTTTTTAAAAGGACACTAATTAGCTACATACAAACTTTAGACTTCTATGCCTGAGGTGCATCTTAAGTACAATTAGATAATTGTTAAAGAAATGAAGCTCTCTGTTCTCCCCTGTTCTGCAGACAGCCGCATATTCTTTTACAGTGCGAGCTGCATCCCTCAGACACTGTGATAAAGTTCTGAGTAAATGGATTTGGCCATGTTGGGCATCCAGTCTCCAGGGTTGCTTTTAACTCTGGCAAAATGAATATTGTCATCAATGACCCCTGTCATTGACCTCAACAACATGGTCTAGATGTTTCAATATGATTCCACCTGTGGCAACTTATGGCATGGTCAAAGCTGAGCATGGGAAGCTTTTTATCAATGGAAGGCCTATCTCCATCTTTCAGGAATAAGCTTTTGCCCACATTAAATAGGGTGATGCTATGCTAAATATATAATAAAGACACATAAAATATGAGCAGTATGAAAATATCCTCAAAACTGTCAGCAATGCCTCTTCCACCACCAACAGCTTTGCCCCTCTGGTTATGGTTATTCATGACAAGTTTGGCATCATGGAGGGAACCCATAACCACAGTTCATGCCATCATGGCCATGCAGAAGACCATCATGGTCCTTTTGGGAAGCTGTGGCATGGTGGCCATGTTGATGCCCAGAACATCATCCCTGCTTTTACTGGCACTGCTAAGACTATGAGCAAGGTCACCCCTGAGCTGAATGGAGAGCTCACTGGCATGGCCTCTTGCATCCCAGCTCCAATGTGTCAGTCATGGACCTAAACTATGGTCTGGAGAAGATTATCAAATATTATATTAAAAAAGTAGTAAAACAGACATCAGAGGGCCCACTAAATGATATCTTGGGCTACACTGAGAGCCAGGCTGTGTCCTGTGACTTTAACTATGACATTCATTCCTTTACTTTTGATGCTGGGGTTTGCATTGCCCTCATTAACTACTTTGTTAATCTCATTTCATGGGTGATAATGAATTTGGCTATAGCAACAGGGTGGTGACAGCCCCCTGAAGTAATCAGCCTCAGTGAAAGCACGGAAAGGAAGAAAGATGCCCAGAGCTGCTAGAGAGTCCTTGCCCCAACTCAATCTCCCAATGCACTTAGAATCTACCATCCTCAACAGTTTCTATTTCAGACCTCCTGAAGAAGAGGAGGAGCTTAGGGAGCCCTACCTTATCATGTATTATCAATAAAGATCACTGTACCCAGTGGGAAAAAAATGAAGAAAGGAATAAATGGTTTCCAAACATTTAGAAATAGAAGTAGAGACCAGCAGGAGTTAGGATGAGTTCACAAAGAAAGGTTCAGGTCAGACTGGCTTTATTCTTTGCACAAGAATTCTTAAAAAATGGATTGTGTTCACCTGGATTTAGCAAGGCATTTGTCAGTCACAATGAAAACTCAACCTGAAGAATCATACAGAAAAATAGATTCATAAGTTCTTAAACAATTGTATGAAAGATCCTAGTTAATGGACTGTTTGAATCTTAGAGCACAATTTTCTATTGTTTTTCAAATATCTTCTTTTCTTTCTTTTTAAAAACAGCTATCACATTTCAGCACCTACTTACTGTGTGCTAGGCTTGTGCTAATCTCTTGACATGAATTTTATACTCACAATGAACAATGAGATAAATGCTCTTCAAATTTTACATCACCTAAATTGAAAATTTTACTGAAGATTATCAAACTATAAATAGAAGGTATGTTTTTTAAAATTTTCAAATTATATGAAACTGCAGAAAGAAGAAATACTTTGAATTACAGAATCATGCTCTAAAAGAATCTAAACTCATTAGTTTATCAAATGAATTCATAGATATTTTATTTGTTAACTGTCTGGTAAGTCAATAGTGTTGATTTGGCTGCTAAAAAAATTAAAAGATTCTTACATCATATTGTAGGATAACTATCTGAAGTGAGGGAGGTGGCATGTTTGCTTTTTCAGTATTCTCAGTTCTAAACTCTACACCTTAATATAGAATATATCTATCAGGATTTCTTCTTTTGTTAATGACAGAAACTCTGTATGCAAAAAAAAAGGGGGGGATTTCTGGCTTACAGAGCAGAGCAGAGTTCTCAGGTAACCTACAAATCTGAAGAAAGAACTGGAATCTTTACTTTAGGAATGAAAAATAGGGTCTCGGAGCCATAAACTCTCTCTCTGTTCTCAATTCTCATCTCTGTTTATTACTGCTTCATTTTACATGTTGGTCTCATCTTCACCTGTTTCACACAGGCCTTCACCACAGTCAGGAAGCATGACTACCACTGGGAGCTTAGCTGTTCCAGCTGAAAGAGAAAGCTTTTATTTTGGTTCAATAGTCATATATCAATCCCTGAAAAGAATTCTGTTTGGCCATGCTGTAGCCATTTGAAAACCTTTTTCCTAATTACTATTGTCAGGGAGATGGGGTAATATGGTTGGCTTGATTTTGTCATATGATCACTCCCAGGGCCTATGGCTAAAAAGAAAGTGGAGTCGAGCAGTATCTGTTATTAGAAGAAAGAAACTGGAAGAGCTGGCTGAGCAAATCACACTCAATGTATTAACCCTGGAAAAGTGCAGAGTGGAACAGGGAAAGGAAAGAGAATTGAAACTCTACACCATGAAGACCAGTTAAAGAATCAGAGACAGTAGTGCTGAAAAAGGCAAGGCAAATTCAGAGAAGACAAAAGTATTGATTAAAAAAAAAAGTAAACAAGTTCTATATGGTCAAGGGAGAAAATCTGAACCATCCTCATCGGAAGGGAAATTTACTTTAAAAAGAATTAAACTTATATTTTAACTTTCAAAGCTCAGAGCAGTCCAAGGTATCTCCAGATGAAATAAGAACATGGTCACTTCTATTCTGAAGCCATAACTGTTTTACCATCTGCCAGGGAAGTTGCAGACAGGTTATGAACATCAGGTAATGGTTAGACTAAAATATCTTAAGCAAGAGGCAATGGCTAAAAACCTAGATTTTAAAGTCGGATATGAGTCTGACTGCAATATTTGGTGCTTATTGTCTGTGACATAGAAAAACTGCCTACTCCTTCTTAGCCTCATTTTTTAAATAGAAATAATTATTTTTACTTTGCAGAATTGTTATGCACAGTGGAGATATCTAATGACTATGCGTAGAGACAGATGGGTGGTTGACTAATCGGGGGGAATCATTTCATAAAATATATAAATGTCTAACCATTGTACTGTATACCTGAAACTAATAAAATATAAAAATAAATTAGATTATGTGTATAAATATTCATGAGGGCACACACATGCATGTACACACCCACACACACACAACTATATTCTCTGACATCTTCGAACAATGGAAGCACACCATATCCAAGCCCTTAGTTATGCACAGATCATGACTATACACATACCCATGAGTTTGGAATGAGAGAGAGACCAGGAGTGAAAAAGCAGCTGAGTGTATATAGTAAGAAAATTTTATGAAAATATATCAAGACTTCTTAGCATCAAGGTATTTACTGTCTTAGAAGGCTTGCATCTTTATGGTAGATTTCAGAAAATTTAGATTCACACATAGGGTGTAAACATGTATTTCAGGAGGCTTGAATGAGGCAATAAATGTAAAATTGCTGAGAATAATTCCTAGTACCCATTTACTACTCAATAAAACTTTATTATTATTTTAATTAAAGGTTCATAATATGGTCTCCTTCTGCTAGACTATGAGCTTCTCAAGACATAGATCATATCATATTAATCTTTTTCCCTAGACTTCAATATAATGCCTGGTGCTTTATAGGCACTGACATAAATGACAGGAAAAAAAGATGTGGTATCATTTACTAAAAACACATTATGATGCCACAAAATAAAACTTATGACATAAATCAGTGTGTGGCTCATATATCTGCAAGTTTGAAATAGAAGTGAGAGAAATGAACTCTAATAAGTAATAGAAAAGGTGAAGTAAACTTGGTAAAAAGATGAGGAACAAAAAGGATGAAGGGTCAAAGGATAAAATAGGCAGAAGTATGGCATTCTAATTCTGTACATTTCAGAGGCTGATATATGTGTAACTCAAAGCAAAGATACATAAATAATTTCACGAAGATGTTCACTTTCTATACTATACATTCAGGTCTGATGCCTTTAAGATTTAAGTTTCTGTGATCATTCCAGATTGATATAACACTTTCTTGGTCACCGTATTTGCTTCCTAAATCAGGACTCAAACTAGCCAACTAGCCAGTACTTTCAGCAAGCTTAATTAACTCAAATTACCTACAAAATGTGGACATTTTATGTTTATCACTCTTACACCAAAGAATGGCTTTCCAACATTTTTCATGCTATGACACACAGAGAAAATGAAAATACTTTATTAGTGTAGCCACTGAACTAATGAAAAAAACTGCTAAGAGATTGCCTCAAGAGTCCCAGCTGCCCCAAGCCCTAACCTGCTGCACCCAGGGCTGAAGGGAATAATATTTCAGCTGACTCATAACCAAATGGAGCTTTCACTGGATGGGTCACTCCAGTTGGAAAGCCCTGTTGTCAATTCTCTCTGTGGAGAGACTGACAAAGCAGGTTTTACTGATTTATTTATTCAACAAATATTTAGAATAGCTACTCTTCTAGGCACTGAGATGCAGCAGTGAACAGGACAGAATCCCTGCTCCCTGGATAACAGACTGACAGTGGCTAAGTCAAGTCCACAAGACTCAGGGGGGCCAGGACTAGAATCTGTAACACCTGAATCAATACACAGTTTTTGTCAAGGAAATAAATGCTCAAAGCTCTATAATATCTATTTATTCCTTGATGAAGAAGCTGATTGCCAAGTTTTCTGACTTATAAGTTTTTCAATTTGTGCTTTATAAATTTAGAATGTGAGAGAATTTTTCTTGGGTTAAAGTTTTTCATTGGAAAGTTTTGTCAATTAGTGGATATGTTAAAAGAAAAAAGGTCGTTAGGGTCAGTACAACTCTGATGCAGGCTTATCTTTTTCTTATGGGAATGTCAACATTTGACAACACCTTTTGCGGTAGCTGACACTCCAGCTCACAGTGCATTCTAGAAGAGAGGGAGTTGATAGACACATTGGCACTAGCATTGACCAGGTGAGAAAAGATCATACTATCACTAAGACAAGATAAGCTTAGCAGAAAGCACATTCAAACTGCTTAAGAAAATAAAATTTCAATGCACATGATTGCTAATTACAGAGGCATCTTTAGTTTTCATTAAAGCTGGTCCCTGAGGATCTCAACTTGGGAATACTTTGTTAATGATTAATTGAATCACTGTATATATCTGAATATAATAATCTTATGGCATTTACTTAGTCAACAATTCTCACTGACCCTAGATTAGGTAATTCATATTATTTCTATTACATTTTTATCAATGGTAGCAAGTAATGAGCTAGAAAGGGTCAAAGACAGAATTTGAATGTGACTCCAAAGGCTCTCAAACAATCCAGACTTTGTAAAAATTTGGAATTTACCCCAAACCTCCTCATTGTTCAATTTACTTTTCAAATATTTAATTGTAATTTTAGCATAAATATGCAATCTTAGGTTTTCACTGTTTAGATTAGAATATAATGTGTTATAATACTTCCAAAAGCTAAGCAATTCAAGTTAGTTAATGATGCATATAATTTTACTAATTAAGCATATTTTGGAGCTGATTCTAGATTAAAGTGTTCAACTGCAAAACAACAACAACAACAAAAAGACAGAACATCAACACTGTGAAAATCTACAATGACAAAGGGAGTTGAAGGACAGCCATTTGCGGTTTTCATGTAGCCTTGAAAATAGTGTCCAACTGTTTTGAAGTAAAAGTAGAGACTAATCTGTTCAATGAAAGGAAAACAGGGATGATCAATATCTGAGAGTTTTCCATGAGCCAAGACATGGTGGTAGATATCCACCCGTGTATCTCAAATTACATTATGCATTTCAATTCACCTGGGGACCTTGTTACAATGCAGATTATGGTCCAAAAATCTGGGGAACATGAGACAACTTGAGTTGAGTTAAAGCTGACCAGTGCACTCAAAGTTTTTCTTAATAAGCTCCCATATAGTTCTGATGCTAAGCCATAAGTTTCTCTGTAATATGTGATAGCGCTTTCATTGTACTCATGAGTAGATGTTGGTTCAGAAGGCACTGTGCTTCAACAAACATCTCTCAATTCTAGAATAGTCAAACTTGTATTTGGGTGATTTAAAAACTCAAGCTGGTTCTATTATCTAATGCTTTTTCCAATTCTTAGAAGTCGATAAGCTGAAAAGAATAATGTGATGAGGAAACACCTCACAGGAATTTTTTTGGAGGAGAGTTTGAAAGGTTACTTATATCATCTCAATTAGTTTGTGCTTTCTCCTTCGCTTTTATGAAAACCTCTCCTGCTTCTTATGTGGTTGCTTCTTTTGAGTTGTTGTGCCATTTTACAAAATTAAAAGTAAAAATAATAATGACCAGAAAATGGTGTGACTAAAAAAATTATGTTATTCTAAAGCCATCTATAAAAATCATGGAGAATCTGATCTATACTTAACCTGACTTAATTTTCTCAGACTCCACTACAAAGCACAAGAGAGTAAAGTAACTGTTTTGTTTCCCACCTAGATGCTTAGTAGCTTAGAGGGTTGCCAAGGTAACCATAACTTTGGTTAGTATCATAGTAAATAAGAACCAAAAAAAAAATCACTGAAATTTCATTTTATGTGTTACTATGCCACTTGGGGGTAATAGTAATGCGGGCTTTCTCTTTTCTCTCTCATCTTCCAGCTGTTTTTTTCTACATTACTGCTTCTAATGATTTGTTTCTCAGGAAAGGATATTACAAGCAAGAAGCATCCAGAATATTTTAACCTGGGCAGGCAACAGGTTCATGAAAGGCAACACTCAGCCCACAAAAGTGCTTCAGCAACTAAATAATCTGCTCTGGCTGATTACCATGGCAAAATACCATGAGAAATATAAAAGTAAATACAAGACCTGTCTACTGAATACCAGGCTTCAGGAGAACACATAATTAGGCAAATAAAATTCCAGATAAATAAAAGCCAATTATTTTAGTTTCTTATATTATGTGACAGGCAGTAAGGTGCTAAAAATAAAATTAAAAAATAATAAATAAAATTCAGGGCAATAAGTATAATCTCTTAGATAGGTGAAGTATAACTTTTGGGGATTTGATTTGGTTTGGTTTAGTCTGAGTTTCATATTTATAAGCATTTGGTTTTTAGAACTATAATCCTGTGAATATAATAAATGAAAGGAATTTCTTAATAAGTTATACTAGATTTATTAAGAGTATGCTACTCTTTCATTAAAAAATCAATAGTCTTATAAGAGAAAATTTAGAGAATATTGAATAGAAGTACCTGAACAAATCTAGATTATCAAAATAATTACAATATTTTCATTTAAATCTTTCTATTTGTTTTCTTTCCAAGCATTTTAATGCATTTAAGATCTATTATCTACATAATGTCGAAACATGCTTTTTACCTAAAAAATATAATAAAGTATGTTTAATGTTAGAACTCTTCTTAGACTTGCTTCATGGCAATCATATGCATTGATGTCAACTTATTTAACCGTGTCCCTACTATTGAGTATTTACATTATTTCAAAATATTCTTGTTTTAAGGAAACATTGTATTGAACATCTTCTGTTAAAAAATTTCCTCTGTCATTTGGGCTCTTTTCCTTGTATGTATTTCTAGAAATAGAATTACTGAGCCAAAGGGCACAGATGTTTGATAAGAGGTTTTTTTTTTCAGAATAATTTGTCACTTTATACCCCCAAAGTTTTGATTAGATGCATAAGTATTTGTCATAAAATTTTTTTAAAAAATATGTGACAGAGTCACTGGAGGGTATAGTAGTAAATAAAGAGCAACAAATTTGCGTTCAGATCTACCTCAACTCAACATATGAATAGAAAGCTTGTAAACTTTCTTCCAGATCTTGCCACATATAAGTATAACAAGAGTCCATGATTCTAGGATCTAAAACTATCAGAATAAGGTCTATTAATTCCATTTTATAGAGGAAAAAATAAAAGTCAAAATAAAAAGGCTAAACGAGTGGTGAAACCTCCTGCCTCCTGGGTCAGGTGTTATTTCCAACGCCCGGTGCTTGTTGAGATTGCACACGGACTTCAAATGTTGATTTTCTGATCTAACCTTCCTCAAACTATTTTGAAAGCATGCCTTATGTGATTTAGCTTTTAAGTTCACTAAGCTTTGATGAGATAAATAATGCTTTCCTCTTGTCATGATGTCATTACCTACTCAATGTATTTTTTCCCCTTTTTTTGGAATCATGTCATGCAATTCAATTCTCTAAATCCTATAATAGATGCCTATTCTTTTTAACCTCATGTGTGCTCCATTTCGACCTTTTATCATAAAAGCCTGTTTGTTCACCTTCTGACAGCTCTCCACAGCTCATCACCCTGCCGGCTGCAGCTAAACCATACAATTGTATGAATTTCAATATATAGAAAAAGATGAAAGATGGAAAAAAGAAGAATAGATAATGGATCTATGATAAGTCAAAGAATTAACAAAAAGGGTCAAATTACCTGAAGTTCAAACTAAAAGACATCAAAGAGAGAAAGCCAAGTACTAAAATAAGAGATAATAGAAGATGATTAGGGGAAAAATCATAATAAAAGGGAGATAATAGTTTGTAACTGGGAAGAGAAATTGTAAAGAACTAGAAATAAATGGGTAAGATAGAATTAAAGATATACTAATGAGAACTAAAAAATAATAATGGAAGTAGTGAGGGATAAACCTGTCATATTATCCAGCAAAGATGGGAATGGAGAGAACTGTTCCTGTGAGAAGTTTCCAAAGCCTTGGTCTGAGTAGTTATATTCATTTGTGGAGAGAAATCTTGGGGTTATGAAAGTAAAGTAGAATAACACTAAAACTGGGTATTTTTAATGGTGACAAACCAGTCTTATGATTTAAAACAACAGGATTCCATAAAGAAAATGCATCCCATTTACAAATCTGTATGATTTGTCTCTCGATTCATTTTATTAAAACCAAATATTCTGAATTATAAATGTGTTCATTGGGATATGTGTCATATGTGTACTTGTGTGTGCAGTTTTCTCTCAAAATATCTTTATTTTAGAACTGTGTGCCTTCAGTTGTTTTGCTCACATCTGTCTCCTTCACTATTCCCTCAGTGCCACTACTCATGTGCTTTGCTATTTGAAAATTTCGTTCTGACTTGATCTGACTGATGATTTGGGTACACAAGTTTTACAAAACTACCAAAATAAATCCAAAAAGTTATAACATTGCCTGCATTTGATTCTTTGTAAATCCTAGTGGTATACAAGGAATTGTGTTTTCTTTATTCAAACATGGACTGTTTCAAAAATAAAATGACTTTTAAATGTATCATTTTCTTATGCAGCTAGAGGCTTACTTGACCCATATGGTGAAACTAATCCAGTCGGAATGGGACAACTGCATTTGAACATGAAACCAATGCAGTATCCTAGAGGTATTAAGCTCTGCTTAGAATAAAATATATTCTTGGTCACAATGTAATATACAAGTTGGGAACACAATGCCATTACATTTAGTGAATAAATGGATGAAAAAATGAATTAGTAGTTACAATTTTTTGCTCCTTCCAAGTCTGGACTCAGTACATGACAGAGATTGTCGATAACCTCAAATTCCTGAATTTCAGAAATATTATAGATAAACCCCTGCAGCAATTGACATAGGAAATATACACATCTACATTTTCTTATCTAACAATTTGATTATAGTTCACAAACAAGGCTATGTTCGTTAATTCATTAACTCATGATCATATGATATAGGTGGAATTACTTTCAGCTACTGAAGTGATATTATTCACAGAGTAATACCATCAACTTCAGCATCTCCCCATTTGATTTGGGCCGAAGACCCTGAAAGAACCAGTTTTTTAGTTTGAGTTCAATAACAGAAAATAAGCTATGTACCAGTTAGAAGGCAGACAAGCAGGAAGAATTAACCCTTCTCTGGGGGAGTGTCAGCCTTCAACTGATTCAAGTGATTAGATGAAAGTCATCTATATTAGGGAGGGCAATCTGCTTTTTTTTTCTCCTGTCTCCAATTTAAGTATTAATCTCATCTAAAACACTCTCATAGAAACACCTAGAAAAATGTTCCACCAAATATTTGGGCACCCCATGACCCAATCAAGTTGACCTAAAAATGAACCATCACAAAGCACATTGTGTAGCTTTCTTCATTTCTTGTGCTTAGGGTTCATTAAGTAGATTAGATCTCTGGATTTATAGCTTTCATGGCATTTGGAAGATTTTGGCCATTTCTCTTCTAATATTTTTGTGCCCATACCTTTACAGACTCCAATTAAATGAATATTAGATCACTTGTTGTCCCACAGCTTATTGGTGTACTTTCAATCCTTTAAAAAAATTTTTCCCTGTGTGTGTGTGTCATTTTGGATAATTTCCATTGTATGTCTTCAAATTTACTAACCGTTATTCTGCACTGCCTAATATATTAATTAATCCCATTCATCATATTGTTCATCTTACACACTAGATATTTCATTTCAAAAAATTTGACCAGATCTTTTTATATTTTACATATCTCTACTTAAAATTTTAAACATGTGGAATATAGTTATAATAAGTGTTTAATGTCCTTATCTGCTATTCCTAACATCTAACTCAGATCTGGAATGGTTTCAATTGATATTTCTTCACATATAATTCATATTTACTTGCATACCTGGGAATCTTTGATTGGATACTAGACATTATTTGACTTTGTTAGATGCTAAATATTATCATATTCCTACAATTTTGATCTTTCTTTTGAGATGGAATTAAGTTTCTTGGAAACTCTTTGATCCTTCTGGGTCTTGCTTTTTAAAATTTGTAAGGCAAGATCTGAACAGTATTTAGTTTAAAATGAAATATCTCCCACTGCTAAGAAGGCAAGACCCATTTGAGTGTCTATCCAATGCTCCATTAAATCATGAAGTGTTATAGTCTGGCTGGGGGAAAGCAGACACTATTCTCAGCCTTGTTTGAGTGCTGAGAGCTCTTTAATGTTCTCAGCTAGTTCTTTCTCTGGACTTGGATAATTTCTACACAAATATGTACTGGTAAGTACTCTGCTTCATGCTCAAGAAAAATCATTTCATAAACTTCTGTGATCTCTCTTTCTGCATTTCTCTTCATTGTACTGTACCCTGAGAATTTTAAATTCCTTTCTCTCCACAGACACTCAGATCCATTTCCTCAGCTTAAGAGTCCTAAAGAATCCCCTGAGTTAGCCCTCTTTGTGCTGTGGAACAATCTCTGGACAGTGAGCTGGGGCCATCACCTCATTTTTTTCCTACAACAAAAGGACTATCATTCTTCTTTGCTGACTGACCTCCAGTGTTTTATAAATCATTGTTTTATACCTTCTCTCCCTTTCTTTCATTCTCCTTTCTTCCCTTGCTCCCTCCCTCTTTTTTTGGGAGGGAGGGGAGCGGCGAGCAGGTAAGTAAATCCAATCCTTTTCCTCTATCTTTACCTATAAGCAGAACTAATTTTTTTTTTAATAGTGATCTTATAGAAGGAGTGATCTTTGGGATTTTCCTAGTCTTTTTTAAACAATAAAATAAAGCATCACATGCTAACGTCTCCAAAAGAATATTATGGTTATTTTACAATGCGATTAAAAATGGGAAGATATTGAAGAAAATAATATAGTACAGATAAAAGGGCCTGGCCTAGGAAAGCTTCATGGAAATTCAGCTTTAAGACATAGCATAATAAATTTTCATCCTTTTTGGTGATGGGCACCATCAGGTCAATAAAATACCTTAAAATTAAGTGAGCCAGACTAGCCTTAGCGTTTTTCCTATCACATCCCAACCCCATAAAGTATTTGGGGCACACAAAGTAAAGAAACCAGTTCTAGCTGGCAAGTATAAGAAGCAAGATAGTAGGCAGGTACTATCATACCTGTACAGACACCACCCTATTTCTTTTGTACGGTATTTACATCACACAAGATGCAGCAGGATTGTGCACATGCTTTGAAGTTTATTTTCTAGAAGTTTAAATTTACACCCCCTTCTCTACTCAGTTGAACGTTTTGAGGAAATTAGTGAAAAGTGAAACTTAAGTCATATATTTTAGATGCAGAATAAGGGCCAAAAGCAGTAGTAGAGAGAAGGGGATGTGTGTGTGTGTGTGTGTGTGTGTGTGTGTGTGTGTGTAGAAACTTGCTTGTGCCACACCTCAGTCTCAGTATTTTTGCAACAATATCAGTATAAGTAATACTGTGTAGAGATGCAAAGTAACCAATTTTTGTTTATGCTTCTCTGTAAGAGCACAAAGAGCTCCTATTAAAATTACATGAATTTTTTGAATTCACTAAATTATCGTGAGAACATAGAAGGAAGGCTGTTCATATGGGAAGGCTTTTTACTATATGACTTAGAGTAAAATCAAAGTATCTCAGGCCAATGCCTTGATATGGGCACTAAAACTATATGTTAAAGCCCAATGGGTTTATGTATATTTTTGCCAGAGTTTGGGCTCAGTTCACTTAACTGTGTGTAAGTTGGACCAAATAAGGTAAAAAAAAAAAACAACTTTCCTTCCTTCCTTTCTCCCTTCCTTCCTCCCTTCTTCCTTTTCTCCCTTCTATTCACTTTCTTTATTTCTTGGAGCAGAAGTAGGAGTATAGGTTAGCAAGTCACTTGTTTGAAATATTTACTTATGAATCCACAATATAGGTATAAGAGCAACACAGGATTCTTTTTGCTTAAATCTAATTTAATCAATACTGAACTTCATATCATAAGCATAATAGCATATAGCATTTAGTGTGTGTGTATGTCCTGTGACATGAATGTGTTTTCCAAAAATTCATATATTGGAGGCCTAATTCCCAATCTGATGGTAATTTGAAGGTAATTGGGAGGTAATTAGGTCATGAGGGCACCACCCACATGAATGGGTTAGTGCCCTTATAAAAAGAGACAATGAAGAGATGATCTCTCCTGCCATCAAGTGAGATCACAGCAATAAGGTGGTCATATACAAACCAAAGAAAGGGCTATCACCAGGCACCAAATCTGGCACCATTATCTTAAACTTTCCTGTCTCCACAACTTTGAGAAACAAATGTTTGTTTTGTTGTTTAAGCCCAGTATATGGTAATTTGTTATAGTAATTCAAGCCGACTCAGTGTGTGTGTGTGTGTGTGTGTGTGTGTGTGTGTGTGTGTGTGTGAAGACTGGCTACAAAAATCTTGAAGCCTAGTGTAAAATGAAATATGCAGACTCATGTTCAATAATTTTAAGAATTTCAATATAGCAATAGCAGAGCATTAAACAAGCATTGGGCACTGTGAGATTATACAGAAAGCATGTCCAAGAATCTGGTCTCAGTGTAAGACAATAATAATCATGACAAATGTAACAAACAGTATCTATACTAGAGTATCTATATTAAATAAATATATACTAAAATAAGTATATATCGACAATAATACTCCCCCATAAAATATTCAAAAAGATAATATTCTCGTAATCCTGTCATTATCAACCTCATAAGCAAATTGATGAGAAAGAAACCATTCAAAAATTAATATCAATAAAATGATGAGCGGAGAAAGTGATTAATTGAGTGGGGTAAAATGATATTGGGACATCCATTGTTTGAGGGGTTTTTGTTTGTTCATTTTTTTTTCCCCCATTTGAGCAATGGCTGTGAGATTAAATTGCAACAAAATAAGCCAAACAAGTGGAATTTAAAGAACATGTAGGATTATGTAATTACTTCTATAGCTGATAAAATGTAAATGCTTAAAGCTTACAAAGTAATTACAAGGCAATTATGGAGAGAAGTGCTGTTTTATTCACTTATTTCAGGTATTACGAAAAAAAAGTGTGTCAAACTATTAACTGTGAGTAAGTTAATTACCATTCTAAAAGCTAAAATAAGATATATTAGTGTCTTGTCAAAAATAAAAAAACTATAGCAACTATAATTCATTTTGATTTCTGTGTAGAGAACTAAACCAATTTCTTGTTACAGTTACTTTCCTTGGTGTAATAGGACAAATAAATGTAAATTGGCAGTGCAAGTAAGTAAATCTTTGTTTCTTTAGGCTGATTCTTAAGTAAATGCCTGCTTCATTGCTTAGGGAAATTCAGTAAAGGATAATATTTAAACCTGCTGAAGAAGATGCTGAAGAGGAGAAGATGAATAACCAATCACTTCAAATTGTTTGAAATATTTATTTATGAATATTAATAAATTCATATTATTTTTAATGATCAAATTAATTTCATGATAACGCTAATCACTGGAATTAATTTATGATGTATATTTATTTTTTAAATCTACTATTAGAATGAATATGGCTTGGGAGTATGTTATTATGATTCTTCCACATATAAATAGTTCTATTAGAAGTTTCTAAACCATTAAGTTTTACAGTTCTCTCCCTAAAATACATATGTTATGCCTAAGGAAGGAGGTCATTTTGGCTTAGTGCTAGGACATGTAATCTATCATCTATGTTTTGTTTTGTGATTACAGCAGATAATTAAGAATTTTTTCCTATGAATTCAGTTTTTATTCCTTCTTATGAGAAAGGGTCTTATTATTTTTATCTTTGTGGCTATGTGTGTGTTTGTTTGATTTCCTCCAGGATGTTTTCTTATATAAGGTGGCATGTGAGTTACAATCAAAATCTTATTTAAATCCTGGTCATTAATTTCATAATCTGAATCATTATCAGAACAATCAGTAAATGTGTTTTGGTTTTTGTTGCTGTTGTTGTTTTTATCCTTCTTTGTGTTCCACCAATTCATCAAATAAAAAATCAAGTTTTTCTTGTTCTTGAGCATCTGGAAGATATAGTTGATTTGATAAGAATTTTTTTTAATGAGCATACAATTTTTCATGTTTTCTAATTGGCTTTAGTGCACTAAACATGGAGCTGTGTGACCTTACTAGACCTAAAAACAAATTTTTTCTTGACTAGGTGTGTACTTGTATAAAAAATTTACTTCAGTTTCCTCATTCATTTGCATATGAACTATAGGATTTTTATGAAAATAAGATTATATAATAATTTCTTAAAATCTTCTTAGAAGATATCATATAGTTCAAGTTTTATAAATGTTATTGCTATTTCTATTTTCAGAAGTGTAATAAATTGCCTTCATTTCTTCTAATATATAATTTATTAGCCATCTATCTGCCTATATTATTATGCTGTAGACTACCTTTCTGAAGACCTACAATACCGTCTTTTGATATATAGTATGTGTACATGCTATATGTTTGCATGTTGATCCTATAAGGATCATGAAAGGTTTGAAAGGAAAAAATATTCTCATTCTTTTGAGAGGACATACTGGCCTTCTATAAGAATAAAATACTGGGTACATTTATCAGCAAATATTATTTGAATTATATTATTTTTTAAAAATGTATATGCCCCTTTAGACATTTGACCTATAAGATCTAGTAGTGGCAAAATCCATAATTAATTAATGCACATTTATATTAATTTCAGCTGTTGTCATGAAACCTCCTGAGGAAACGTAGTAGGAAAGAAAATAGTAAATTCTGTTTTAAGATTAAAAGATTTTAGCTATGATTATGGTGTATAGTAAGTATACCACTTAACATCATTGATATGTTCTTGGAATTTCAGTGAAAGGTTGTATAACGAAACCAATTTTGTCATAAGCTAATAGATATAAATAAGAATTAAGTTCCTAAGGCATCTCATAAACATTGTAATGAAACAATGATGAACAAAATGACATTATTTGAGGACCTGCTCTATGCTCCAACTCTTTACACTTAAAACAGCCAAAGTATTTTACCTGACAGAATTGAACTGAACCATTAAACCTTTTAAAAGATTTGTAGCTTTTGAGAAAGTTTAATGATTTTAGGTGCACTGGAAGAAGCATTCTATATTTTCATTGGGATAAAGTAGAAATCCACAAGCAGAAACTTATGCAGGAACTAGTGATGGGTTAGGAAAACCTAGCAGTAATAGACAAGCCGCCAATAGTTAAGTAGAGACAAGTTGTAGAGATTAAAAATGCAGGAGGATGCAGTCATTTGGGAGCTCTCATTCTCTTGTGAGTTCTGCCTATAAGAGCTAGTCTAGTTTCTTGTAGTGAATATCAGAGAAAAAAATCCCTCCTATTTCTGGCAGGTGGAGGGGAAAAGTTACCATTTTGCAATACAACAGAGCATTCTGTTCATCTTAACAAGGCCTGCCTTAAGAGAAAACTAATTTACCAGAGTATAATCTGCTGTGGTATTATCAGACCCTAACTGACTTTGAGAAAGGGAGATATTCAACTCCAGTCTCCTCTACCCTTCCACGCAGGAGAAGGGAAGTCTCCATCTACAATCAACTCTACCCATTCTGTTTCAAATAAGGGGGTGAAAATAAATAAGAAGCACTTATGAAGTTTACAGTCTGGAAGCACAGGCTCACTAAAAAAGTGAGACCTAATCATAGGACTAGGGAACACTGCCCCTTCCCTGACACCTTACCACCACATTACCAAAGGCCTATCTACAGCAGTACCTTGTACACAGCACATCATGCCTAGCTATCAAGAAAAAACTACAAGGTATACTAAAAAGCAAAAAAACATAGTTTAAAGAGCAAGCATCAGAACTAGATTCATATAACACAGACATATAAGATTAGACCAGAAATTTAAAACTATAATTAATAAGTTAGTGGCTCTAATGGATAAAGTAGATAGTATGCAACAGCAGATGCACAATGTAAGTAGGAAGATGGAAATTCAAAGAAACAACCAAAAAGAAACGCTAAAGATCAAAAACACTGTAACAGAAATGAAGAATGCCTTTCATGAGCTTATTAGTAGACTAAACACAGCTAAGAAAAGAATCTGCTTGAGGATATCCCAGTAGAAACTGCCAAAACTAAAAAGCAAAGAGGAAAAAAGGCTAAAAAAAAAACCCCAAACAATAAAAGACTTGTTTTCAAAAAATTATAAGACAATGAAGAAACTGAAGAGAATATAAATAAATGGAAGCATATACCATGCTCATAGATAGGAAGAATCATCCTTAAAATGCCCATACTACCCAAATCAATTTATAAATTCAGTGCAATCCTTATCAAAATACCAATGGCATTTTTCACAGAACTAGAACAAATAATCCTAAAATTTATGTGGAACCACAAAAGACCCTGAATAACCACAGCAATTTGGAGAAAGAACTAAGTTAGAGGTATCAGAATACCTGATATGAAATTATACTTCAAAGCTACAATAATCAAAGCAGCATGGGACTGGCATAAAAACAAACACATAGATAACTAGAACGGAATGTAGAGTCCAGAAATAGACTCACAGCTGTATGGTCAATTAATCTATGACAAAGGATGCAAGAATATACAATAAGGAAAAGACAGTCTATTCAATAAGCGAATTTGGTAAAAAACTAGATCACTTTCCTATATCATGTACAAGAATAAACTCAAAATGGATTAAAGACTTAAGTGAAAATCCTAAAACCATAAAACTTCTAGAAGAAAACATAAGCAGTCAAATCTCTGATGCTGCTCTTAGTAATTTTTTTTTTTTTGGCTATGTATCTTCAGGCAAGGGAAACAAATAAACAACAAAAAACAAATAGGACTACATCAAACTAAAATGTTTTTGCACAGCAAAGGAAATCATCAATAAAACAAAAAGGTAATATAGTGAATGGGAGAAGGTATCTGCCAAGGACACATCCAAGAAGTAGTTAATCTCCAAAATTTATAAAGAATTCATATAACTTCACATCAAAAAACAAACAATCCAATTTAAAAATGGGCAGAGGAAATGAATAGACATTTCTCTAAAGAGGACATACAGGTGGCCAATAGATATATGAAAAGACGTTCAATGTTACTAATCATCAGAGAAATGCAAATTAAAACTACAGTGAGATATCACCGCATACTTGTCAGAATGGCTATCATCAAAAAATCAACAAACAAGAAGTGTTAGCAAGGATGTGCAGAAAAGAGAATCCCACTTTGTTGGTAGGATTGCAAATTGGTGAAATCACCATAGAAAACAGTATGGAGGTTCCTCAAAAAATTAAAAATAAACCTACTTTATGATCCGGCAATTCTATTTCTGGATATTTATCTGAATAATTCAAAACACTAATTTGAAAAGATATATGCATTCCTATATTCATTGCCACATTATTTACAACAGCCAAGCCATGGAAGCAATCTAAATGTCCATCAATAGATGACTGGATAAAGAAAAGGTGGTACATTATACAGTGGCTTATTACTCAGTCATAAAAAGGAATAAAATCTTACCATTTGCAACAACATAGATATACCTAGAGGGTATTATGCTGAGTGAAATAAACCAGACAAAGATAAATATCTTATGATCTCACTTATATGGAGAATCTAAAAAAAAAAAAAAAAAAGGAACAAACAAACTAGAAACAGACTCATAGATACAGAGAACATTCTGATGGTTGCCAGATGGAAAGGAGGCTTGGGGATGGGTGTAAAAAGGTGAAGGGGTTAAGAAGTACAAATCTGTAGTTATAAAATAGTCACAGGGATGCCAAATACAAAATAGTGAATATAGTAAATAATATTGTAATAACGATGTATGGTGCCAGGTGGATAAAAGACTTACAGGTGAATCACTTTGTAAATTATAAGCATTATATATTATAACCATTATGCTGTATACCTGAAAGTAATATAATATATAATATTGAATGTCAACTGTAATTGAAAAAAAAACCAACAGAATAGACCAAGGACTGGGACTATAAAAAGTATACCATACCTATAATGGAAATAGCATAAGAAGGAGAAGGAAAAAAAGGAACAAAAAAAATTAGAAACAATATTGACTGAGAATTTCCCTCAAATTAATATCAGATAACAAATTACACATCCAGGAAATTCAGAGACCCCCCCCCCAAGCAAGCATGATAAATGCCAAAAAATAAACTATACTTAGGTATATAATTAAACTACAGAAAATCAAAAGTAAAAAATAAAATAACGTAGAGCATTAGGTAAGGAATAATAAAGGTAAAATAAAAACTTCTATTTTTATATTTAATTAATAGTTTCTTGAAAATAGTAACAACAATATAGTTGAATGAATTATACACACACACACACACATATCTACGTATAACTGAAATGTATGGCAATAATGGTACAAAGGACAAGAGGAAGGAATTAGAATTATTTTGTTATCATAAAGTACTCACACTACACACAAACTGGTACAGTGTTACTTTAAAGTAGACTTGAATTACTTGTAAATGTGTACTGCCTACTTTATGGGAACCACTGAAAAAAGTAAAAGAAAAAATATTTCTGTATATATATTTATATGTGCATATATATATATATATATCTGATATATATCTGATATGTTTCTTATATGCTAACAAAGGAGAGAAAATTGAATCATATAAAATGCTCAATTAAAACCAAAAAAGGCAGAAAAAAAGAATACAAAAAATAGGAATAAAGAACAGTATAACAAATAGAAAACAATAACAAATATGGTAGATAGTAATCCAAGTACATCTATAATCACTTCAATTGTTAATGATTTAAATGCACCAATTAAACAACAAAATTTTTAGATAGGAGCAAAAAGCAAAACCCAACTACATGTATCTACAAGAAACCCCCTTTAAATATAGTAACATATAGATTAAAAGTAAATAAATGGAGACAGATATATCATCCTAATAACAATAAAAAAAGTGAGAATAGTTATATTAATTTCAGATAGAGCAGATTTTAGAACAAGGAAAGTTGTCAAAGATAAAGAGAGGCATTACATAATGGGTAAGGTCAATTCTACAAAAAGATATAATATTCTTTTACATATATGCACCTAAAAACAGTGTCAAAATAACATGATACAAAAAATTGATTAAGCTACATGGAGAAATAGATAATTTGCTATTATAGTTGGAGAATTCAACAGTCCTCTATGAGAAATGAATACTTTTAACAGGGAGAAAATCAATAAAAATATAGTTGTACTAAAAAAAAAAATCAATCACCTATATATAATTGACATGTATAGATGACTTTATAGAACAATAACAGAATGTACATTCTTTTCAAGCTTATATGGAACATTCACCAAGACAGACCATATTTTGGGCCATAAAACACATTTTAACAAATTTCAACATCATAAATTATACAATGTTTGCTCTCAAACCACTGTTAAATTAATCTTGAAATCAGTAACAGAAATATGCTGAAAATCCCCCAAATACTTGGATATTAAACAACATACTTCTAAATAATCCATAGATCACAAAACAAATCTCAATAGAAATTAAAAATGCTTTGAATTAAATGAAAAAAAAAATACACAAATGGTCAAAATTTGTGGGATTCAGCAAACACAGTGCTTAGAGAGAAATTTATAGCATTGAGTACATATATTGGAAAAGAAGAAAGATATAAAATCTGTAATATAAGTTTTCATTTTAAGAATCTAGAAAAAAAATGAACAAGTTAGAACCAAAGTAAGCATAAGAAAAGAAATAATAAAAATTCAAGCAGAAATCAATGAAATTGGAAGAAAATTGTCAGAGATAATCAAGAAAACCAATAACTGTTTTTTTGGAAAGTTCAATGAAATTGACAAGCCCATAGGCCGGCTAACTAAAAAAATAAATAAGAGAGAGCATATATGTCTAATACCAGAAATTAAAAGGAAGGCATCTCACAGATCCCATGGACATTAAAAGTATAATAAAGAAATACTATGAACAACTTTATGCCCACAAATTTTTTGCCATAGATGAAGTGAACCAATTATTAAAAAACACAATCTACCGAAACTCAAATAAGAAGAAATAGATAATGTGACTAGACTAGGTCTATATCTATTAAAGAAATTGAATCAATAGTTAATAACCTTTCAAAACAGAAAGTACCAGGCCCAGATGGGTTCATTAGAGAATTCTACTATTTCAGGAAGAAATTTTACCAATTCTCTATAATCTATTTCAGAAGATAGAGAACAAAGAACACTTCATAACTCATTGTATAAGACCAGCATTACCCTAATACCAAAATCATGCAAAGATATTACAAGAAAAGAAAACTACAGGCCAAATGATTATTGATTTCTTATAAGTAACCATGAGAAATAAGACTAGAAAGAAAATTGGATCTGTATGAAGTAATGAAGAACATAGGATATTATAAACAAGTAGGTAAATGTAAAAGATGGAGATTTTGTTTTTGTAATTTCTTTACAAGTGGATTGATTTTGTAAAGTTAAAAGAAAATTATTGGTAAGGCAGGCTTTATAACAGATGGAGATGCAAAATATATAAATATGATACAAAAATAAAGGATAGTAGGTAAATAGTATTCTATTTTAAGTGAGAAGTTTCATTAGGAAATAGGAAGCATACAGTACCAGAAGCAAGATGTGTAAAGTAGTAGATAATATTACTTTGAATGGTCTTTGATAATGTAATAATATAAATTTTGAACCATAGAGCAAATAACAAAATGGTGGAGAGCCAAGAAATAGAGAAAATAATATAAAAGTCTCAAAAAATTGATTAACCCAGAAGAAGTCAAGAACAGGACAGCAAAAGAACAAAAAACAAAAGGGACCAGTAGAAAACAAATACTAACATGGCCAACTCAAAACCAATCACATTGATAGTTACATTAATTGTAAATAGACTAAGGAATAATTAAAATGAATATCAGACTAACTTAAAAAGCAAGACTGAAATATATGTTATCTATGAGAGATATACTTGAAATATAAAGGTAAACATGTATTAAAATAAAGAGCTGGTATGGTAGTTCTGTTAATACCAGAATTAAATTGTAAGGTAGAGTAATATAAGGTTAAGAACACATTATAAGAGATTAAAAGAAATCACTCATCAAGAAAACAAAGTAATCCAGAATATGTATATACCCGGTTATAATTATAAAGCAAATTTTACAGGATTAAAGGGAGAAATAAACAATCTACAAACATAACTGGAGATTTTAACTCTTTTCATAGTATATAATGGAAAAGAGTAGATAAATCAGTAAAGATTTAAAATATTTGAACAACACTATCAATTAAACTGACTGATATTTATAAAACATAAAACACAAAAGTGGAAAAATGTACATTTCAATCTTGCATGAAATGTTCATCAAGATAAACCATATGGTAGGCCATAAAATAAATCTCCCAAAATGTCAAAATATTGACATCTTACAGAGTATGTTACTTGATCAAAATGGAATGAAATTAAAAATCAATACCTATAAATATCTAGAAAAATCATGAAATATTTATGACATATAACATAGAATAAAATAAGTAAACCATGGCACAACAAACAATTTCTAAGTGAAATAAGAATTATTCTGAATAAAATGATAAACAAAATAACATATCAAAATATGTAGGTGTAAGCAAAAGCAGTGTTTAGAGGGAACATGGCTTTACATGTCTATATTAGGAAACAAAGCATAATGTGAAATCATTTATTTAAGTTCCTACTTTAAAAAGTATAGAAAAAAAGGAAAAAAACTCTCAGTAAACATATGGAATGAAATAATAATAAAAAGAACAGAAATAAATGAATAGGAAAAAAATTAAAGACAAAAGTTAATACTTTAAAAATATTAATAAAATTGATAAACTCAGCTAGAATAATTTTAAATCAGATAAAGAAAACAATAATAATAGTAATGAAAGAAGGATATTAATACATATCAGACAAACACTGAAAAGGTTTAAAGGAATATTTTTAACAACTTTGTGCTAATATATTTAACGACTAAGATAAAAAGGGCAGATTCATTAAAAAGCATAACTTATGAAAACATTATTAGGAAGAAATATAAATTCTGAATATCTCTAAATCTATTTTTTTAAATGTAATGCAAAATTCTAGATCCTAATGGTTTTACTGACAATTTATAATAAATATTTAGGGAAAATTATATAAATTTTATACAATTAATTCCTCAGCCATAAGAAAAAATAAAATACTGTCATTTGTGACAACATTAATGGAACTTGAGATAATCATGCTAAGGGAAATAAGTCAAACAGAAAAAATTGAAAACCATATGATTTCAATCATGTGGGATATAAAACTGAAAGCAACAAACATGACAAATACTCATAGACACGAAGTGTGGATTATTGGTTACCAGAGGGAAGTAGGGGCAGAAGGAAAGAGTTAGATAGGGTTAAGAGGGATCATATATTTGGTAAGATATGGAAATCTAACTTTGGGTGCTGAACACACAATGCAATATATATATGACATATTGTTGAATTGTACACTTGAAACTTATTTGATTGTATTAACCAATGTCACTCCAATAATTTTAATAAAAAAACTTCAATTTTACAAAGAGTAAAAAGAAAAAACAATTTCTTTATAGATCAGAGTCAGACGGAACATTTCCAACTAATTTTATAAGGCCAGCATAACTTAAACATAAAACCTGACAAAGCTATTACAAGAAGAGAAAATCATAGAGTATAGAAGTAAAAATCCTCAAAATAATGTTGGCAATTGATTTCACAGCAAAATATTAACTAATTGAATCAACTAGAATATTAAAATATTGAACCAGCAATATGTAAGAGGATTACACATCATTGCACCTAGTGCAATTGATCTCAGCAACGCAAGGTTGGTTTAACATTTTAAAATCAATCAGCATAATTCACTACCATAACAGAACTACTGGGAATATTCAAACAATCATCTCAAATTCAACATCCATTCATGAGAAAATTTTTAATCAAAAAAAGAACTGAAAGAAGTTTTCTCAACTTGATAAACAGCATTTAGAAAGAAAACAACAGCTAATATACTTAGTGGTTAAGGACTAAATGTTTTCCCCCTAAAAATGGGAACAAAGCAGCAATCCCCATTCCTGACACTTTTATTAAATTATGCACTGGTGGTATAATAACATACGTTAACCTATTTACAGATCACATGATTTACTCTGTAGAAAATTCTGAGGTATCTAAGGAAAGCTGACTTCTTGATTGTATAAGCAAATTTAGCAAGGCCTCTCATGAACTTCACGATAGCCAACACAATTTTGAAAAAGAAGGAAAAAAAGTGGAAGTTCTTAAGATATCTGATTTCCAGGCTCCAGTTATCAAAACAGTGTTCATAGGTACAAATCTAGATCAATGAGAAAAAAATAGAGTCTAGGCATAAATGACACATATAAGATCAACTGATTTTTGAAAAAGGTACCAACAAATTTCAGTGTTGAAAGTATAGTCTTTTCAACAAATAATGCTGTCAAAACTAAATATCTGTATGAATAAAATTTGACTCCTTCACACTACACAGAAATTAATTTGAACTGTAATATAAACTTAAACATAAAAGCTAAATATATATATTAGAAGAGACAGAAGAAAATCTTTTCAACCTTGTGTTAGGTAAAGGTTTCTTGGATAATAAAAAACATTAACTATTAAAAAGAAACAATAAATTGAATTTCACTAAAGTTAGTTGTCTGCTTTTCAAATGACATCACTAAGGAAAGAAAAACACTAGCCAACTAGAAGAAAAGATTTGTCACCTATATGCAAATAGCATATATAATAAATAGATATATATATAAATGCATATATTTACATAGTGATAAAATAATTGTATGTAAATATGTAAAGATCCTTTACAACTTAATAATGTGAAGATAGAAAACTCAATTGAAAAATCACAAAATGCTTGAAAGAAGATACAAAACTACCATTAATTACATAAAAAGGAAGCTAAACATAGTTAATGACCATGGATGTGCAAATTAAAACCACTGAGATACAAATTCAAACTTACTAGAATGACTAGAATTAAAAAGACTAGCAATACCAAATATTAGTAATGATATAGAGCAAGCAAGACTCTCATACATGGCCGATATGGGTGAAAACATATAATCACTTCAGAAAATAATCTGGTAGTTTCTTAGTTATACGGTTCCCATATGACCTAGCAATCTTACTCCTAGGTACCTACTGTAAAGAAATTAACTTGTATTCATGCTAAGACTCATGAAATTATTCATAACAATTTATTCATAATAGTCAAGATCTAGACCCAGCTCAAAAGTCAATTGACAAGTAAATGGAAAAAACAAATTGCGAGTTATTCATGCAACAGAATATACTCAGAAATTACAAAGAACAAACCACTGATACGTGCAATAACATGAATAAATAAAGAACAATCCCAATTGCAACCCAATAATATACACAGATAAATAGCTGTATCTATGTGTATCTCAAGTACATAGAGTCTAACACAGAAAAAAATCATATCTTAATTTATTTACATATATCAGGTATTTTCCATCATACAAACCACAGAGGCTTTGCTCACATGGTTACTGTGACACAACCAAAGTCCCTTAGTATCTATTCTTCTTTCTACCTCACAACTCACATCAATTATTAATGCCGCTTCATGTCATGCACCACCCACCTCCTCTTTGATGATGTTCTTACCCACTGTGTGTGTCTTAGGAAACTTCTCACAGTACGCATTTGGGAGTCAAACACTTCCTTTTCTGCTCTACTTCACAAAGTCCAAAGGGAAGTACCCAAATTAGCCAAGATGCTCATTTCCCACCAACGCCGACAAAGGTGTCTGCCACTGAGAGACAACTCAGCTACCCAGGTGGGAAATATTGCTACAGAGCAGACAGCTGCTCTCAATGCCAGAACAAACAGGTGCAGATTTTATTGATGCAACAGAAGTGAAATAAACAAGACAAAATACGGTTCCACTTACAAATATAGATTTCCCAGAGTAAAAGCAGGGAAGTGGACTTTCAGAGTAAATAATAGTGTCTTTTCTCGATCCTACTCAAAGTCTTGCCCTCTGTCTCTCACCATATTCCATAGTCTTAGAGCTCTTATGACATTTTTGTTCCATAATAGTTTCATTAACATGAGGTTCTTTCCTGATAAAAGAAAAATGTTTACATAGAAAGAAGTGCAAGTTTATGAAACCTATTCAATATTTTGGAATAAAGAGATGATATAGTAAATTGAGAAAAAAATGGCTTCAGCATGTTATAGTATCTACTATCAAGTGATAGAATCTGTATCTTTACCCGTTAAATCTGAATTTGGCCTTGGGATTTGCTTTAGTTAATGAGACATTAGCAAGCATGATTCACACAGAAGCTTAAAAAGTGCTTTTTCATTGGGACTTACTATTTTGGGAACCCAGTTGCCATGTGAAAAAGCTTGAGTGAGCCTACTGAAGACATGTAGCTTATGTACCCTAGCCAAAGCCAGACATGGATAAGGCCAACCAGGCTCAATCAGCTCTCCATATGATTCACAAGCTGACTACAGTGGCTTGAATGAACTCAGACAAGATAAATAGAACAAGTCAACTGAACCCAGGCCAAATTGTTTACTCACTGAGTCAGGAGCTAATAAATTATGTTTGCTGTGTTTGTTACACAGTAACATTTGACTGATACAGATGGCATAGCCAGCTCAAAGCTGCAAAGGTATTAGAGTGAGGACCATTTTCTGTTGAGTTCTGAGTCATAATGCAGATCATATTTCTTGCCAGAGCAGTGACCTCATTCCTCATAGCATTGAGTCTTATTCTAAATGTAGGTAGAAGACAAAAGGAGTTAATAAAAACTGCCTAACATATTCATCATACCAAAAAAAATTATGTATTTTTTTATTTTCACTTTGTTGTATGTTTATGTGTGTATGCATGTGTACATAGTCCCAGATCTGATCTCAATTAGTTATTTGAAAAGACTGAATCAATGAACTACAGAAGGCTAAAAGATCTTTGTTCCCATTCATGCAGCTTACCTAAGACCCATCACATTTATAACTCAAAACGATTGCATATTCTTGCCAAAAGACTCATTTTAAAAACTAGGGGGAGGAATCCACCTATGGTGGGAAAAACCTACATATATAATACAGAAACTTATAGACAGAAAGGAAGGAAAGTAGAGATCATAACTGAGTCAGGTGTTTTAGAAAGGTTCCTTTCAACCTCTCCTGTTCTCAGTTAACTTGGGATCTAATTAAAATGCAGATTTTGGTTCAGTGTATCTGGGGTCTGGCCTATAAGACTGCATTCCTAACAAGCTTCCAGGAAATACCACTGCTGTAGTTCCACAGATCACACTTTGAATAGCAAGGCACTAGGAACTCTCCTGGTCTTTGGGCAGCATCGATAAGTTTGACAAGATTTATAATGTAATGCCTAGCCATTCATTAATGAACACTGAAAGTAACATTTTATTGGAAAAACATACTTGGTGCATTACCCTACCACTATCACCACCACCAAATACAAGAGTCAAAGAAAGCTCCTGATTTCTTTACTTGAAATTTTTTCACTTTAAGTGACATCTTATCTCAGGGCTTATTCCTATTAAAACCTAACACTCTATGCTTTCTTTCTGAAAATGTTAATAACTTGATAAAATGATTACATGTGTAATATTGAGATCAGAGGGTGAGCTAAAAACCATGAAAATGATTGATGTTGCTGTCTTTGTTTGTTTTTATAATTGTTTTTCTTATTTTATTCATACTTTAATTGTATCTTAAAACTATCTCCCCCTTAAGATTTATCAGGTAAAGGTTGATATTTGGGGAGAGAAAATACTTCTAGTGCTTGAATGTGAGGTCCACCTGCAAGTTTCCTTCCTCTGGAAGCACCTAATGCCAAAGCTATATCAATTTAAAATTTGTAATATATTGGGTTTTATTCCTACTTAGCTAACATCTGCTTAGTTTAGGATTAAAAAAATGCTGATTTAAACTCATAAATTTCTATATTTTGTTTTTAGTATCTTGTTGGGGGACTATAAAAATAGAAACGCTAATAATTCCTATTTGTCTTCTAATTTTTCTTGGAGGCTTCTCAGAAAGCTCAATATCTTCCTTGAAATCTTAATTACTACAAAAATCCTTCCTCACACTGTAAGAAGTATCATAGAAAAGAAGACCCATTCATAGGCACTGAACATCTGAACATAGGCATTGTGTATCTGCTCTCAAACCCTTTCTACTTCCTACCTGTGAGACTATGAACAACTTAGTTTAGCCTTTCTTAAACTTGAGTTTTCTCATTTGTAGAAGAAATATAGTAACATATTCCTTATAGCTCTTGGTATATAGTAATCGTTCTTTTAAAAATAAACTGTAGTTGCCTTCTTACTTTTCAATATTATGTCATCTGTGGGAATAAAAATGAATCAACTTCTTCTTCTGTAGGGCAGCATTTCTGGTGTTCATTCTTTTATTTTTTCATTCAAAAAAATATCCAATGAACGGTTAGTTCTAGGCAATGTGCCATGGATGGAGGTTAAATATATGAATAGGAACAGTTTTATTTGCAGGTATATGGGGATGTAGATGTATAAAGGGAAAAAATTATAACAGAGTATTGTCTTAGTTTCAGGTTGCTATAACAAAATACTGTAGACTGGATGTCTTGAACAACAAACTTTTATTTCTCATGGTTTTGGAGGTTGGAAAGTCCAAGATAAAGGTGCCAGCAGATTCAGTATTCGGTGAAGGTCTTCTCACAGATTTTAAAGAGCTGTTTTCTTGCTCTATCTTTCCATAATGGAAAGAGAAAGGCTCTATCTTTTCCTCTTCTTTTAAGGCCACAAATCTCATCATGGGAGTTCTATTTTCATGAACTCTTCTAAATCTAATTACTTCCCAAAAGATTCATCTACAAATACCATTATAAGTGTAGTCTTTCTCAATGTAAACACATAGTGACCACTGTCTTCTTTTCTAAACTATACCAACCACACATTAATAAACTGAATATCAACAGGAAATGGCATCAAGCTTACAGAAATGTAATTTCAATAATTCATGTTCTTTCTTTCTTTGTCAACATATTCATATATTATATATATATATATATATATATATATATATATATATATATATATATATATAATTGCCAACCTTCTGTACCACTTCTTTTCTCCAGAATTCTTTCAGAGATTATTGGCAAGTTTCCTACATGTCTTTGGCTAGTCCTTATAGGCCCTGGTCCTAAAATAGTTAACTGATAGACCTGACATTATTCTAACACCTTATATCTTGAACCTTATTCATTTCTTAATAAAATAGTCTCTTCTCTTCTGGTTTCAAAGATCATTGTCAATTTGTTCTGCTTTCTTTTTGCCATTTTGTATTACTTTTCCATCTTCCCATATGCTATATACCAATCCCATGTTTGTTTCTCTTCTCAGTTAAAGCATGAGTTCAAAATATCTTCTTGCTTGTATTATACTAAGACAATGTCAAATCCTTCTGCCTTTGCTTTCTAGACATTCTTTTTTCAAGCCCCTTCTATATTTTTTAAACTGTATTTAACTCCTTCCAACGTTTGGTTATTTACGGTTTTTTAAAAATCTATCTCAATAAAAACATTCCTTTGTATTAAACTATGTATATTATATTGGCAAATAATTTTATCAAATCTCTAAATACTCTTGAAACAAATTTCTTTTTAAAAATTTTCCTCATCAGAATATAGTCATACTTTTATGCTTTATATTTTCACAATGTATTTTCAGGAAGATGAGCATGTCATCTAATAATGTCCAGTAGTTTCTTCTTTGCTGTTTGTTTCTCCAGTATAACACGATTCGTTTCTACTAAGAGATGCCTGACATTTACATGTCTAATCATTTTCTCCACAGTTGTCATAATTACCCCAAAGTAGCTGCTTTTTCCATGTTCTGGTTACTTTTCAAGAGAAGTTAAGCATTTGTCAAATCTTCTGCTATTAGTAGAGTGTTACATCCAGCATATGCTTAAGTCTTCCATTCCCACTGCCTTACTTCTGTGATTAGAAAAGCCTGGATGATAGCACTAATCTGATCAGGCAGACCATACATCACTTCCTTAACAACTCCATATTTGTGTCTTTCTTGCCATCCTGATTTGCGTGTGTGTGTGTGTGTGTGTGTGTGTGTGTGTGTGTGTGTGTGTGTTATCTGCCATATTACTCTTAGTTGCTCAGCTTTCCAAAGAGGATCATAGCATTAATACTTAAATTGCTGGCCACAATCTATCCCTCATTTTATTTCTATAAGAATACCTTATTTCTTATATTTTGTGATTTTCTGAACTACTCTAGAAAATTTTCATTTGAAAGAGGAGGAGGAAGAGGAGGAGAAATAACCTCCCATGAATTGACTTATGATTATCCAGGTCATTCATGTGGACTCAAAATGACTTCTAATGAGCCTACCACTGGCTTCCTTAATCTGTCTTTTCTTTCTTAATTTTCACTTCTCTCCATTCTGTACCTTTATCCAATGGGCAAGGTTTCATGTTGATCGCTTACAGCGTGTACTTGAACATATTCCATTCACCACAAACGTTCATACTAGTGATGTACGCATAGCCCATACCACCTTGTATTTAGTTGTTTTACCTTATGTCTCCTGAGTCTAAGTTCTAAACGGATAACCATCTAATTTTCACTTGAATACCCTAAATATCACCCAGAACATATTTCAGGTGCTTTATAAATATAAACTAAAAGAATAAATAAGTCTGTAACACTAGCCCTAACTTTTTCTGTACAACTATCAAGTCAATTGCATTAGAAGTGAAAAATCAGTCATTCACTTCACAGTGGTTACTTACTAATTCACATGCACTGAATCCAGAAAATAACTATCAGAATAATTGATTAAAACACTGAATCGGGCTCTATTACTGTAAAATATTAAGAAGAAATTTAAATTGTTTCCTGTATTGAACGTCAACACAAATCCAGACAGACGTAATCATGTTAACATCTTCAACGTATCAAAAGTCAGATGTAGAGAACAGCTTGAATCATTTAGTTTAGTCAATACTTAAAGAGGAAACTGACTCCTTAAAATGCACTCTTTCAATTTTCTATTTGCATAATTAAAGCTATGGAAGAAGCTCATTTGCACTGTTTATTTTCCCATGACAGGTAGTTACCATGACAATGGTTATTGTTTGAGGATGATCAGGATATTAGTATGAGTATTATTCAGTGCAGAATTATCAGAGAATAATCCCACTCAATACGTCAGTGCATCTAAAATATATATATATATATATATATATATATATATATATATATATATATATAACCATTCTGTGCTTTCTTTAAGTGAGATTTTTAAAATTACATTTTAGAAAAGATGAAACTTTTTTTCAGAAAGCACAGTATTACTAATTTATTAAAATGTCACAAAACACCAGCTTCGATCAGGTAATACACAGGCTCTGTTCCCTATAGAAGGACATTGTCTTCTATTCCTGATAATTATGTGCTATGACAATGTCACAAAAAGAACATTTCAACAGATATTGCATCACTTCTAGAAAAATTCACTGCTAGAATTCTGATTATAGGATTAGGAATATGTTTCTTTTTCCATAGTTAAATAATGTAATTCTGTAGAATGAAATGTATATGTAGCAGGTAACAAGATTAAAAACAATATCAACAACCTGTGGGTTCTGAGCCTAGTTTTGATATTATACTTCTTTGCAACTTTAAGCATGTTATATAGAGGCTTAAGGTTTCTTCCTTCTAAATTGAGGGAAATTATTCTTAATCTATTCCACAGATGTTTGTGCTGCCCACAACATATGCTTAAAACTGTGTGTGACCACATCTTCTCTCATGTCTCTGACAGTAATTATATCCTCTCTTGTCAACTGGCAAGGTAGCCATGTATGGTTAGACAGGATGTCCACTTACAATTACAAAAGGAAATATACATATAGAAAACAATGTGGTAGCCCTGCAATTTGGCTACTCCTGTCCCTTTGGGGTTTGTTACTAATTATATAATAGATCTTTATTCATCAGGACACAAAATTGTGTCAAAATGAAAAACAATATTGAATTCTAACTTATTTCTTCTTTGAAGTCCTTAGAATTTCCAGAAGATATCTTTCTGGTGTTTCTTGAATGGTTTGTATGATTTCTATATTTCAAAATAGCTGGTTATCTAGTCTCATGCCATTTGATGTTTTCAAACTGAATTACTTATACTCTTTGAATATAAATAATTTGAAGCAAAAGTATAAGAAAAATGTGAATCACTACTTTCAGAGTACAAATATATGTAGTTCTGACACAAGGTAGAAAGCAAATATCAAATAACTTTTAAAAATAAAATTTGATTCACAAGAAATGTCTATTTTTAATGAGTTTCACTGCTCTTTGCACCACCTCACACATCCCAAATGCACTCATTCTGCCTCTCCCTACAGTTAGGGATATTTTGTTGTAAAGTTAGAGACTTTGTCTTACCTATAATTGCTTAGAATTGAATTATTTTCCTATGACTTTCACATTACCTATCCCAAAGAAACATAAATCACCAGTTAAAAAACTTAACTTTCCCTTTTGAAAATGAGGTACAAGCTTTGCCTCAAACTAAAAACATTTTTTAAATGATAGTATTCAAGTCTAGCAAAATTTACATAAGAAAGATCAGTTCCTATAGAAATAAAGGGTGCTCATTTTTAGAGGGTAATTGAGAAATGGATATCAAGAGTATTAAAAATATTCATTTTTCTTAGCCCACTAATTCCATATTCAAGAATCTATCATATTTAAGAATTATATTACTAAGAATCTCTCTATCTCTCTTAGGGAAATAATCCTGAAATACAAAGAAAGACTTCTACACAAAGCATCATTTTTAACATTGACAATTATTAGAAAGACCAAAAAAATCTAATGTTATTCTAATAATTAATTATGTTAAGTTCATGTATCCTGACACTTTCCATGTGACAGAAAACCCAACTCACATAAAAAATAAATACATCAAAAAGAAGAAATGTTTCTATTTATATATATGCAAATCATCAGGGATATATCAGGAAGAGATGTAGGTACTAGGGAGCAAAAACGATCTATCTGTTCAGCTTCATTTAAGTGGCTCTCAGTCCTTTAAAGCATCAACATGGCTGCCGTTAGCATTAGAACTACCAGTCATTCAAGTTAAGCATAAGATAAAAAGTTCTCTTGGATTTTATATGGGTTCTAGAGTTTATTCTGACGATACCACCTGTTTCAGAGAAGCTTTACTTAAGTAATTACCACAGCTAGCAAAATTATTCCAACTGGTCAAGTGCCTTGAATGAATCATTATAACAAGAGAGATTCTGAGGATTATTTTTGTTTCTTTGTTTTTGTTTTGTTTTGTTTTGCTTTTGCTTCTCAAACTTGTATGATCTCAGGAAAGCACACTAACATCTTAGGAACTAGTTTCTCATCTATTAAATGAGAAAATTGGACCAGAGAGATTTGAATTATTTTGAAAACCTTTAACTGTAACTATTATGATACTACAATGTTGACTCTGGGCTGACTTGTGACATAAAAACATTTCCTGGGCAGGAACAAGCATTTCAGGATAAAACTGAAGGATGTGTTCTATTACCCAGCAAATCTTGTAAAAATTACTGGTTACTTGAGAGAATTGTGCCAAGAAGGATAAGAACTATATTTTTAAAATAATAATAAAATACTGTAAAATGTTGATTTGATCAGATTAGACTACAACCTTTTTGATGAAAGCATTAGAAGGACACCTATCAAAGCCTAAAATGGACCAAATCTGTGGATTTTTCTAGACACTTAAAAGGGTGCACCAAAGTGAAACAACCTTATTAACCGGCAAGCAGTGGGAATGACATAACAATTTGCACTTTATATAGATTTTCACCTGGATTTTATGTTACACATTATATCCATTCACATTTCCATATTTGTCATGCAACTGGGGAGTTGAGTATTCATAAGACAACCAGTCTAAGAGATTTCTCTTTCCCTCCTAACCTGATTCTGACTCCTAAATAGGAAATGTTAAAGCTAAGATATATTGTTAGAGTCCTATCCTTTGGATATACCAGCATGAATGAATTATTGTATTGCTATGAAAGTTTCATACCAAGAATTTTTTAAAAGATTGTTCTCATTGTGTTAATGATTGATTTTTCCCCTATTGTCGGTATACACCAGATTGTATAAATTTCCAAGAAATGAGGTACAGGGGTAGGGTGTGAGACAGAGGAGCAAAGGGTAAAAAAAAATAAAAATTTAATCTTCTTTATCCTGATATTCACTTACTAGTTTAATTTTTTGGTGCATAGTGTGCTGTGTTTGATGTGGTACAGTTGGCAACTTTATTCCCTTTTTTTTAGATTATGTGATATTTTATATAGTTATGTATCATGATTTACCAAAAGTGGAGTCAGAGATATAAAAGGAAATGTCTTAAGTGAAAAATTACAGGCGGTATCAAATCTACGAGGGCCCTATTTTTAGTAATGAGGGTTTCTTCACAAGCCTTTGGATGACAAATGATTCATCACACGTATACTACGTATTTGGCAAATCTTTCTAGAAACTGTATTGGATAATTAGAACTCTTATTAAAAAGTCACTGTAGTTTATAAAATATTTAAAATAATTACATATTATGAAATTACTTCATAAAGCACAAAGCAAAATCATAAAGTTCCTGTATGAGTCATTCAATCCTAGACCCAGTTTTTTTTTTTTTTGGCAAATTATTCTTATTCACTGATTACAAGTTTTGATTAAGTTGGATGAATAAAGAATGTCTTGTTAGTCTATCGGGTTTGCCAAAGAAAGATTTCTTTCTGGCATAAAAACAAGGCTAGACACAAAAGCTTACAGATTTCATTCTACTGATGAGAACCATCATGACTAGTAGAGAAATATATGACTTAGGAAAAGATTTTAGTGCAGTATTTTAGAAAATTTATACTTCTATAAAGATGAATACTTCCTCCCCTGTATATAATGAGATTTTATCAAATGTATCTAATGGAATGCAGCTAATTTTACACCAACTTGTTTGTATTGACTTACCCAAATGGAATTGGCCCCTTTGAAGTAGCCATTTTAGCAGGCTATGCATTGATATCAACAATATTAAATAGTGCCACTGGGTGGAGGAGAGAGGAGAGAGAGGACAAGTAAGAAAAAAGGAGAGAGGAAGAGTGAAGGAAAAAGGAAAGAACATATTATTTATTTTTAAGAAACTGCCATATGCCTGGTACTGCCTGGTAGCACTAAGGTAAATAATATTAGTCTTGTTTTACAGATGAGGAAACTGATCCAGGGGGTTAAATAACTTCCTTTAAGTCATATGTATCTGTTATCTATTCACAGTGCATAGCAAATGTTTATTTCAAAATCAAGTGGCTTAAAACAAGTTTTATTCGCTCATAGTTCTCTGGATTAGCAATTTGGAATGGGCTCAGCAGGGCAGTTCTTCTGCTAGTCTTGACTGGGTTCATTCAAGTGGCTGCAGTCAGCAGACAGCTTGCTTGGGCTGAGTGGTCTAAAGGAGCTCACTCCCATGTTTGATTGTTGGTGATGACTGTTGGCCAAACAATGAGTGTTCAGCAGGCTCTCTTAACCTTCTTGACACAGCGGCCACGTTCCAGGAGAGTAAGCTCTAATGTACTAATGCTTTTCAAGACTCTGTTTATGTTGTATTGGCTAAAAGAGTGTTATATTGTAAGTATTGTAAGTATTGTATATTTAAAGAGTGATATGATTGAGATTCAAATACAGGTCTTTCTGATAACAATCCTTCTGCTCTTTCCATTGACTTTGCTGGTGTGTAGTGAGATAAACTTCCCCCTTTTCAGTAAATGCTGCAGAGAACAGTCAGGAGGGACAGCTCTGCATGGTTTGGCAATAGTAAAAGCCTATCTTATTAAAGGTCTGCTGTTTTTAAAAATATTTTTAATATTCCTTGCATTAGTTAGCTTTTGCTATGGCAACAAACAACTCCCAATATCTCAGCAGAATACAGTTATTGCAATTCTCAGACTGCTCTCAGACTACCATAGAAAGTTAAATGGTCAATTTACATTTCAAAGAATCATGGTCTCCTTTAATTCATTCTGACAACACAATTCTCTCAAAAACATTGTTGACTGTGTGTGTATGTGTGTATGTGTGTGTGTGTGTGTGTGTGTGTGTGTGTGTGTGTGTGTTATTCTAGTTATTTCTTTTTCAGGACTACATCAACAAATCTTTTTCTAGCATTCCTCACTCTAGAACTTTGTTATCCAGCCAGCCATTCATCACATATAGTTATGTTCATTTGAAATGTGACTAGTCTAAATTGAGATGTGCTATAATTATAAAGCACACACATGCTTTTCAACATTAAGTACAAAAAAAAGGAAAAGGTCTCAATATTATTTTTATATTGATTACATGTGGAAACTGTTATTTTGTATACGTATGTTAGATTCCATAAAATACACTTACTAAAATTAATAAAATTGTTGAAATTCATTTTATCTGTTTCTTTTTACTTTTTAAAATGAGGTTATTAAAAATTTTTAATTACATATGTGATTTGCAGTATATTTCTACTTGACAGTGCTGTTCTACCATTAATTTTGGTTGACTCTAGATTAATATTATTACTTGGGATAGTAACTATGTAAGGTCTTTTCTCTTGAGAACTTCAGTCTGGCTGAAAGGATTTTCAGGCTTTATCTTAATCCAATAAGAGGTTTTAACAAAGGGTGTGATGGCCAAAGCTTTGAATTTTTTTTTCCTCCCCTGAAATTGTCTTAATTTGAGAACATTTTACTGGCAGGAGACAGAAAGCATCATATTTTTCAATTGGCCATCTCTAGAATCTTGAAATTATCTATCTTTTTTTTTTTTATCTTTGGAAACAAGCCAATTATTCTCTTAGCTCATTCTTTCTTATAACATCTAATCAAATTTAGCTAATAACAACCAAATTATGCTATGAAAGTTCTGCTTAATATCTTTGTGCAAAGTTACAAATGTTTTAGATGCAATTTTTGCTTCCAATTTATTGCAGACAATCATTTTATCCAATATTTTACCAATTCATAACTTAGATCATTATCTTTCCTGCCTCTTGTATCAGTTTACTTGATGTCTCCTTCACATTCCTATAATCTAGGGTTCTTTTTGGCAACATGCCACTTCTGGCACCACTTACTTTACCAGTCTGTCTTTGTAGTAATAAACAACTCCTATATCTTAGAGGCTTATAAAAATAATAGTAATTTCTTGTTCATGTAGCATGAGAGCAACGGATGGATTATGGCTCTGATCCATTCTCCTGGGCATGACTGGACTCAATTAGATGCTATGTTTCATATCATTCTGGAAGCCAGACTGAAAGGGTAGCTACTATCTAAAAATGCCATTGTTTCATGGCAAAAGGCAGGAACAAAACAGACTCAGAGCAAACCATGAAGGTACATTTAATGCTTCTGCTTAGGTATGGCAAATGTCATTTCTGCGTACATGCCTTTAGCCAATTCATGTCATATGACCAAGCCCAAAGCCAATGCCTACATAGAAGGATGGGGTAGGTAAAGAGGAAATAAATCCTTATGAATTTATAATTCAATCTACCATATTCCTCTCTCAATATTATCTCCAAAACCAATTTTCATACAAAAGAAGAAAATCAATATTTTCAGAGTCCGCCAAACATTCATTTCTAAACTAGTATTCCCTAGCCTAATCAATCTCTCTATATACTGGGGAAGAATTTATTGACATGCAAAATATAACTGTAGAAGATAGAAATTTGTTGTCAATGTCAATATTTCAAAGACTATCCCACAGACTGTGAGGCCAACTCCCTTCAAAAGCTATATCTAAGTATTTTGAGCATTGTCAATACCATAAGAAAAAAATTTAGGCCTCTCTTAAAAATTTAGTTCTATTAAAACATTCACTGTTTTGCCTTATACTTGCATGTTGTCTCACAAAACTACAGGCTAATTTTATTTTTCTGTACAGTTTTTGAATATATCCATTAACACAGACTTTTAATTTTCCTAATCTACTTCTGCTGTCTTTGACATTCACCTATTAATAAAAAAAAATTTGCCATATTTTTAATGTAGCATACTTTCACATAAAATATAATGCATTCTGGATCTTTCAATTTATTTCTGCAAGTAATATGCTCTGATTTAATTATATTTGGTTTAAATTTATACCCCCCCCAACACACACACACTGATTTGTCTCTCTTTGAAATTATCTTCCACAATTGGACCCTGTAAAGGCCTCAATTTCTCAAATTGTATGTTATCCAGGTAAAATTCCCCTCTTGAAATTGGAGGTCCCAGGCACCTTTTGAACAGTCATTCTCCAAAGAGAAATGCCAACTATTCTTGGTTGCTAGATACTTTGAAGTTATTGTTCTTAAATGTAGTATAGAGGGTGCAGGCGAATAAGAGGAGATTTAAAAATCTATCTTAAACATCCAATTCTTCAAGCTCTGTTCTGGCTCCTCATCTTCTAACTAGGACTGTCCCCTGCAAGTGAAGCAGCCTTTCATCTAATTCTAGCTGAAACTTGACAGTCTCATTAGTTTTTTGATGACATTTCCTGTTCCTTCCATCACTGAGGCCTTTAGCATGACAGACACCGTCTGGCTGGGCCCTGAAGTTTTCTTCAGAACTTCAACCCTCTGGTTTCCAGATGGGAATTCTTTTATATGCACATCAGCTCTCTGTCCAATTGATCTGTTTGAGGTATTTCTTTTGTCCTGTTTAACTATTTTCATGCTCAGTGTCATTATTAGTATTCCCTGGACATAATCTCTTCTATTGTCCTACATTCTGCACTGTTGGCTCTACAATGACTTAAATAAAGGATACAAAGGAGCCAAAGCCTCTCTCCAGACTTACATGATTTTAGAAACATTTCTGGGAAAGCCGATAGAGTAAGAAAGAATTTCCATCCTCCTTTGTCTGCTTCCTATCTGTGGTCTTGTGAGTCTTCTGTGCTTTGGGAATTCATTCAAAGTTCTGAAAGAAGGAATTAGGAACTCAGGAGCAACTTAGCCAAGCAGTTATGATTCGAGGCATCTAAAACTATCAAAACGTCAGCTGGGGCTTAGTGATCTGAAAACTTGACTGAGGCTAGAGGATTTACGTCCAGGGTAGACTTCTCACATAGCTGGCAAGTCAGTGCTGGGTCTTGGTGGGAGGCTTCTTTCCATGTGGGTTTCTGCCCCAGGCTGCTTGAGAAATTTTTGACAAGAAGTTTTCGACACAGTGGTCAGCTTCTCCCTGAACGGGTGATCTAAGAGACCAAGGAGGAAGCTGCAGTGCCTTTTACAATACCGGGAGGAAGTTACAATTTAATTAACGACCTTACATCAAAAGTCTCATATTATTTCCATCATATTTTAGATCACATAAGCCAGATGTGATTCAGTGTGGGAAGGAACTACACAAGAGTGTAAGTACCAGCAGGTGGGATGGTTGTTGGCCATTTTGGAGCTGACTATACAATTGTTTAGCACTGGTCCTAGCATAAAGAAGCCTTATTTAATAATAGTTCTTTCGATTAACATAAAATTATTTAATAACATATGAGTTTGTTACACATTCTTAACAAGTTTAATTTTTTATTCTTATAAATGATCTATCCTTTATAACACCACAAAATGAATGTTCCTTAAACATTGCTTTCTTCTTATTTTTCTTTATCAAGCTCTAGCTTCAAACTCTCAATGACAAGTCACAGTTCTTAGCTGTCAGATGTCAAGTTTAGGAGAACTTCTATTAAGCTCCTTTTAAATGTAGGATAAGAAGCCCTATATTATATTCAGTTACTGACAAAACAATTTTGAAGACAGTTGGCTCTTTACTACAAAATTATTTTTAGAAAAAGACTGAAACAAAAATGACTAAGTAAACAATGTGGTTACTCTCTATCCTAGTACATTTAACCCATCAGGTGTGTCAGAAGAGATACAAACAATTGCTGTGCAAGTCAAGGAGAGAAGAGGCCTATTTATATAACAACAACAACAAAAATTTATACATTATTTTTATCAGCTTTCAATTTTTAATCACTTTCCATTTACTCAACTAAAGGGAAAAATTAGAAGAACTGATTATCTAGACATGTACATTTATATGTACTTGCCTCATAACATGTATTTTTTATATTATAATATGTAGTGCCAGATGTTCTGAGATTTTATTTTGTATCATTTGGTGAAGATATCTCTTGGAAGAAAAGAGATTCTCTCCTTTAGTTATTTCTAGAACTATTGCATTGTCAACTGCTGAGTTACTTCTGCCTCTTCACCCAAGTCAGTTCCAAGGCTTCCCTCCTCCAGGAAGTCTCCTATGATCACTCCTGCTCAAAGTAATGTCTCCTTGCTGCAGGATCCTGTTGTCTCTGCTATTTGTACCACTTGTGATATGTAACATTCAATGTATTGTGGTTCTAGCTATTTTTTTTTCATGTGCATTGGTAAGCTACTCAAAACACATTGCGAGTTTCTTAATTGTTTTCTACTTATGAAGCGAGTTGAAGAGAGTAAACATCTTGGCACATACCAAATGTTCAATTAATGTCTTCTCCACTTTCCATGTGCTTCTTGCTTAGACTACCAAACATACATTCACATTCAAAAACACGAATTAAATGTCTGTGAACTGACTGAAAATCACATGATAGCCTCAACATGGGCATATTATATTATACTCTGTATAAATAAAACCAGCATGTATAATATTTATATGAACCCAAAAGTTCCAAATCAGTATTCCTATCTCAGAAAGTTTGAGGGGTGTAAGGAAATTGAGTGTGCTCTCTCTGCAACTAGACAGATGTATAATTTCTATATACAATTTGACTTGCACGCAGTCCCACTCAGACTTTCTATAATGTGGAGACATTAAGATACATGTGGTTAGAAGAGCTGGTAAATATAAAAACCTATTCTCTAACCCATGGGTGGGAAGGTAGGCTTAAATATGTGCGGGGGTAGAAGCAGAGTCACTATGCGGTCTTGAAAAGGAAGAGGAAGAATTGTTTGTTTGTTTATTCCTTTCTTATTTTTATAAACATAATGCTCTAAAACAAAGTTACAAAGTGAAAGCCCAGCCCCCCATCAGGCTACAGATTTATTTTAACCAGGAAAATAAGATTTTAAAAAAAATTAAACCACCATTTAATAATGAAGAGAGACACATAAAAGCCTCCTTATCAGATTCTCAAAAATCTCTGACAATCTGCTGCCATGGTCTCTAATGTTTATATGGTGACTATAAGGTAGAGCTGAGCAGCACTGGCCTTTACCAGAAGATTCATTGAAAAATAGCTGATAAATAAGGCAGCATCTTAAAAATGGATGTCATAGGTGTTCAAAAAAGGAAGTTGTCACTTTGAGGCAAGAGGATCCATTAGAGTTTGTTAAAGAGCAGCACTGGGGTGGAGACTTAAGATTTTGATTTGTATACATGGAGAGGTAATGTAGGTGGAGAATTGGCATAAAGGAAAACATGAAAATTTTTTTGTGGCTAGCTAAGTAGCAATTTTGGCTAGAGCAAAATCTTCTCATAGTGTCAAGAGAAAAATAGCTTGGGAAGGAACAAATTTTCAAGATAATATGAATACAAGATAAAAGAGTTTGCACGTAGTTTTGTAGGCCATCAGGAGTCATTCAGTTTCTCTCTCTCTCTCTCTCTCTTCATTATTTCTTTCTAAGTTTTTATTGCTATCAGTTCTTCATATTGGAATATTTTGTTTATTTTTGTTACAAAATTTCTCTCAAACACTATCTCCTGCTAACTCCCTAAGAATGAATAGAATATGAATCTATGATATTTATAAGGCTATTATTTACTCCACATAACCTATATTAAAATAACTTCTTGTTGTTTAAGCCAGCTTAATTTCTTTTTAGATTATAGTCCCGAATCAATAATACAAGTTACCAATCTATCATAGGCAATAAGACTACTCTGGTGGAAACCCAGGGAGAAGTGGAAAGATAATATCAAAATTGTTAGTCATTTCTGTTATGTGACAACAACAACAAAAATTTCATACTTTAGGACACACATGTTTCTGTCTTCGAATGCTGAGATTCCTAAGTTCTGGATATCATAAACAAAATTCAAGCCAAGCATATTTGCTAATTAAAAAAATGAATATGTGCCTCTACTTCCTGTTTTTATTTGGTCATTATAAGTAATCTTAAGATTGTGTAGTATCCAATCAGGTTTTTATATGTTATTTATATGTAGAACAATGTCACAACAATTTTGTTCTATTTCATTTTTCAAATAAATACACAAGAATTATGTCTGCTCCTGTCCAGACTCTACCATGACAAAGAAAGATTTATTCCAGAGAAGACCAGCTGATATTCAACCACCTCTAGCTCCTCTGGTTGTGACTTAAATCTCATTCTAAACAGTATTTTGTAAACCTCCTTGCCATGCGCAGAACATTTTCTGCTTTGTGTAAGGGCTGGGGTCTCTCCACCAGAAGCATAAAAACAGGTCAAATATAGTGGTATTAAAATATGCTCCTCTCCCATTTTGTATACTTCTCCCATCAAAAGGCAGAGTCTATATTCTCTTCTTCGTAATCTGAGTGATCTTGTGACTGCTGTTACCAACAGAGTATAGTGTTGTTAAGTGGCTTCTGAGAATAAGTCAGAAAAGGCCATGCAACTTGATGCTGTTGGGATGTTTGCTCTAAGTGAAGCCAGTCGCCATGTAAGAAATCCACCTATACTCTGAGACCACTATGCAAGAGAGACCACATCTGTAGGCTCAGGTTGACAGTCCAATTCATCCTCACTAATGTATGTGACACATAAATGATGCTATTGTGGTGCCTCGGACTACCCACCTACCACCTGGATAACTTTAGCCTCAGTAGATGCCACAGGAAACAAAAAACATGCCCAATGAACACTCCTCGAATTCCCAACTCATAAAATCACATACAAGATGTAACATCTGCTTTACACAGCTAAGTTTTGGTGTGGTTTGTTATGCAGAATACATACTGACCACTGTCTTTCGTACAGTTGCAAGGATAGAACTAAGATTAACTAATGCAAATTATGAACAGGCATACAATAATTTAATATGAAGAAAAGTTTTCTAATATTCTAAAATAGAATGCATTGCTTTGAAGGCCAGGGAGATTGACACGGGACTTAGTGAAACCGAAACCACATGACCACATTTTTAAGAGGTTGTTCTAGGAATTAAATTATCAGATAAAGAGAAAATAAGAAAGGTTTCCAACTCTGAGAATAATTGGCATATGCAAAGCAATCTAAAAATGATAATAGCTCATTTTACTTAGCCTTCAAAGTGCCTTAAATATACATTTATTTAATTTAAATCTCAGGACAACTGTAAGGTAAGTTTGGGCATTTAGTGTCCCTATTTTATAATAGCTATAGTTAATATATTTATTAAGTACTTGCTAAATGTCAGAATTAGACTAAACACCTTATAATTGAATTTAATTCCAAAATAACCCTATGGGATACATTATATTATTATTTTACCCAACAGACATTCAGTCACAGAGAGGATAAGTAACTGCCCAGGGACATACAGTAAGTATATGAGGGGAAGGCAGAAATCAAGCCCAAATAGTCTGACTCCAGAGACTATACCCTTAACCACTATTATGAGGCATCTTAGGTTGGGTGCATAATGACACATATTGCATTAGTAATAATGATTAATATAATTAACTTGTTTTCATAGACTCGGAATTTTTTTGTTTTGATTTTTGGTGTGTGTGTATGCACATGAGCATATGTGTATGTTTATGTTTGATTATACAGTTGAAATATAGATTAATGAGAATATAGATTGATTAAAGCCTTTATAATTTTTCATAATCATAATTTCTTGATGTTTAGAGTATGTATTTACTTAGTCCACTTAACTCAAATGAAGGGGAAGATTCTCTTTCTCTCTTCTTATTTATGATAATAAGCTAATATTTTCTTAAGTATTTATTCTATGCCAGGCACATTGCTGAGGGATTTAATTCTTTCAATCATCCCAATGAGGTAGGATGATGTTATCATGGACAATTTCCCAATGAGAGACTGAGGTTCACAGGTTACATGAACAGACCAAAGACAAAGAGCTTTAAAGTAACAGCTCATGATTTGAACCCAAGTCTTTCCAGAGGAAAGGACAATGCTTTTAACTACCCAATAGTGTCACTATTGAACTAATTTATATAAAATCTAATCTCCTACTATGAATTCTTCTAGAAAGAGTCTAGATTTTCCTTAATATCCCATTTCAATGTAAACAAATATTTCCATTAATAAATCCCTTTCACATTTTAATTTTATATTACAATATAAGGTTCATCTCTTCTCTGATTTAAGTGGTGACAGAAATGCTAGCTTTCCCTGTCTATTAAACAATCTCTCATTCTTCACATTATTGATCTGCACTATTATTATTTTGTTTAAATGTGGCACCATATTTTGTTATAAGAAGCATTCATGTAAGATTCAATGTAATGACTGTAATGCAGGCAATCCTAGGTTAAAATCCATCTCCAAAATGTTCTAATCTCCTTTTTTCTATCTAAAAAAAAATTAAAATAAAAAAATAAAAACAAAAACAAACAGAAAAAAAAAAAGGATATTACTGTCTGTCTCTGTATAGGATTGTATGAGAATTAAATGAGATCATGAAAATCATTGGCACAGTGTTATAACAAAGGTAGCTACCAGGTTCAATGCTTTATACACAGCAAATCACTTAATCTTCAAGTAAGCCTATGAAGTACATGTCATTATTTTCACTATTGCCATTTTACAAATGAGGAATAAAAGTACAGAGACACTAAGCATGTTGCATAATGTCATCAAACCAGTAAGGAGTAGAGACAAGATTTAAACACAGGAAATCTGGGTGCTCTTGATTACAATGGCATAACTAGGTCTTGAGGAGGGAGATTAATCATAGCAGCTATTCTTTATCAGTAATAAGAGTAGGATTCAATAATATGAATTCAAATGTAGTCCACCTGCAGGAACACCAATAACTGACTTATCTTCACTATCTGTAAATATGACATTCCTTATTTATAACATGAAAATCAGAGCATTTATATCTAACATAAAGGTCTTAAATAATGCAAGTTTATAAAAGAAATGCTGAAATATATTATAGTAAACTAATATAATTATTTAAATTGGTAAATTCATATTTGATATTCTGGTCAATAACAATTGAAAATATATTGATACCAATAAGTAAAATCAACACTCATTAAGCACTTAGTACTGAAACTTCTGAACATATCATAAGGCCTATCTTATTTAATCCTAACAACACCACAATAAACTAGGTACATAATAGTCCTATATGCTCTTTTAATTTATTCAAAATCAAAACATTTACTCGACAAATAATAAATTGAAGTAAGAGAGATAATAACAACATAAATGTAAAAACGACCTGCCCTTATTCCACTCAATGGACATGTATCTTAGAGGAAACACAGTTTTGCAGATAAAAATATACTTTCCCATGTTTAGTTCCAGTTCCTTTGTTCATCTTATAACAGTGGTATCTGACTATGCTTAGTATATTCTTAAAAATACATGTTTTTAATTCAACATTGTTTGTAACCATAAGCCAATTTACCTGTGGCTTAAATGAAGAATCAGTGTTCCATTCCAATACAGAAGAAAAAAATTGCTACATTGGAATTATTAAGGAACAGTATGTCTATATACTATATGTAATATAGTATGTGTGTGTGTGTGTGTGTGTGTGTGTGTGTGTGTGTGTACATATGATAATATTTCAGACCCGTTGGAGTTTATCTCATTTGCAAAGATGCTTTCACTTTTTAAAAAATCCATAAATATAATTAGCGGAATAAGGAGGAAAAAAATCATTTTCAAAAGAGTGATATAAACCTTTAAATAAGATACCATGTGTATTATAATGAAAAAATTGTAGTAAACCAGTACTTACCCCATAAATCTACTGAAATAATTAGAAGAGTTAACCTGTATTTTAAAAATTATAAAAGTGACTGGTATCTAGTAGCATTATATTCCTATGTATAAAATAAGATTTGGTCCAAGGTCTAAGCAAAATAATGCTTACTAGTAAAAAAGAAAGAAAAAAGAAACACTTTATTTGAAAATGCAGATCAAGACAAAATGCCAAATTTCACCACTTCTATTTGATATTGTACTATATAGGTACTAAATAGCATTTAAAAAAGAAAAATAAAGTTGACTATATTAAAAATCTAGACAAGATTCATATTGGTAGCTATTAACAGATTTTTTTCTACTTGCATATTTAGAAAACTCAAAATACTCCAGAACGAATAAGAGTGTTTAGAAAAGTTGATAAACATAAGATTATTTTTCCAAGTCAGTAATATTTCCATATAGCAGCAAAAATACAAAAATGTAATTTTAAAACTGTGAAAAAGTATATGTGAATGAATATAATAAAATATTAGGTATATATGAATGAACATATGCAAGAGTCTTATGGAGAACTTCATAAAATGTCAGAGCAATAACTGTGAAGATCTAGAAAACATATTTATTACTTTTTTGGACAGATTGGCTAAATATCATGAGATATTGATTCTCCTTCAAATGCTCTCTAGAGTAAATGAGGTTCTAATAAGAATTTCAATGCATTTTTTCATGAAAATTTAACAAGATAACAAATTATTTTATTTTTTAAAAAACATGGTCAATTTCAATAGTAATTGGCAAAAATTAAAAATTTTGACAGCACCACAGCTTGCAAAATTATAGAACAATAGGAATACTCACAAACTGTTGATGACACTATAAATTAGTAAATCTTAATTTGGTATTTTCTTGTAATGTTTAACATTTGCATACCTTGTTGCCTAGCAATTTTACTCTAGAGATGCTTACACATGGAAAAGAAACATGCACGTGGGAACATGTACAAGATATTTCCCAAAAGCACTGTCTCTCAAAAAAAAAAAAGGGCAAAAACTCAAAAATTTAAAAGTTTATTCACAGGCGAATAAATAAACCAACTGCAGAATCAGCCCCCATCAATTTCCCACCTGATATGATATTTTTTTCATAAAATTCAAGACCCTTCCTTCTGGGTACACAATTGCAAAAGCCATCCCTTCTCTGGCTTGGTTCTAGAATTTGGTGAGCAGTAACCTGGGCCAGATTTCAGTCTCTACTCTTGCTGGCTACCTGTATCTAATAACCTTATAGGTTCATATAATGTAATTCCTCATATGAATGAAAAGAAACTATAATCACACGTAGCAAAATGAACAGATCTTAAAAATATGTTTTGACTGAAAAAGTGTATTGCAGAATATTATAAAATACATTACTTTAAAAAGTTTAAAACCAGACCAAATTAAGCAGTATATTATTTAGGAATATGTACTTCATAAAATTACACACACAAAAAAAATTTAGTAGTCATCTCATCTACAGGGAGAAAAGATGTGAACTAGACCTTAGAAAATTTCACCAGTATTGGTAATGGTTTAATTTTTAAGTTTGGTCATAGATTATTATAATGCTTCAAGCTTTACTTTTATATTGCATATATAGTTTTGAATATATCAAATATTCATTTGACTGAAAAAATATATGAGAAAAAGGATGAAAAAGCATAAGAATATTCTTAAAAGATATAAAATAGAGAAATCTGAAGAGACAGAATCAACTGAAGACTCAAGGTCCATCCTAAAGGTATTTCACAAATAATGAAAAGAGAATATGGAAAAGAGAAACTAATACAATAAAACAAACTAAAAAAATCCAATAGTTGAAATAAAATAACCTTATATATTCAAAGCATTGAAATATATAGATGGCTAAGAGAGATAAGTGTAAAACATTCTAACCCATTATTGTGAAATTTAAGTATGCTCTGAATAAAGAGAAGCTACCAAAGATTTATAGTAGAGGAAGGAAACAGGAAAATAGGTGAAAATTACACATAATGAGTGAGAATTAGCACTGAAAGTCTCATTAGTAATACTGAATTCAAATGTGGTTAGAGAGTTCTGAGAGAAAATGGTTTTGATTTGGAAACATATATGGCCAGACTTTCAATCAAGTTGTAGGCAAAAAAGCATGTATCTACAATTCATTTATTGTATTTTTACTTGAAGATATATTTAGGCAAATTGAAATGAATGTCAATAACATGAAGTGTAAGGGACCAAAAAACAATGGGTTCACATTAGGACAGAAGAGAAAAACTGCCCTGGATAAACACCTCTTCATCTATTATTAATGATCTTTCACTCTCTTTTCCCTAGTTGACGTTCTCTGGCTACCTGCACATGTAACGCACTGCAATTTTCCTTCGCAGCGGCGATAGTGATTATAAATAAATTATGGTGAATGTAATTTTGGTAACTTGCCTGTCTCTTGGACTAGATGTCAAGCTGCCTGAGAGAAGGATCATGCCTACAATGGTCACAATTGCATTTTTAATGCTTAGCCTAGAATAGATCAGTAATAAACATCCAAAAACCCTTAAATAAATGAAAGAATGTCTATAAGCATGTTCGTAAAAACTCCTTTCAACTAAGTCTCATCTTTAAACTTCTGCTAATTTTGTTTTCTCTCCATTGCCTATATTCTGGAACCAATTATAATCCAAGTATCTGTGGGTATGAATAAGCCACATTAACATCTTTACTTTCTTCCTCCAATGCTGATCAGTTATGGAATGCATTCTTGGGATATACCCAATCCCTCATGCCGAGGTAAAAAAATTTAGTCTCAATTTAGTTAACTATACAACTGCCAATCAATATCTTAACTTCATTACCTCTCGGTAATGAAATTGTTTTACTCCCTGTACCTAAACCTGTTCTGTGAGTTTACTCATGAACTCTGTAGTAGACACTCCTTGTGTATCCGTGCTATCTTCCTTTAGCCCATATTTAAATTAAGTTTCAGTTGGATGTACAGCTTCTGTTTACCTTAATGACTTTCTGCCTCATGTGGATACTGTTTCTCAGCTTTCTGACTCAGGGCTTTCTCTGAATCTGTGACTGCTGCTTGGTCCCATCCAGAAGTTGCTGAGAGTTAACATCCTTTGGGACAACCTTCAAACCTCAGTGGTAGCCCTCAATTGCCCATCCTTTGCTGAGATCATTTTGAAATGTCTGCTACCTGCTTCCTCAGTGGGCTGAAATAAGCCTTAGTGAGCCAGAGCAATAATCCTTATTGATTTGTCTTTGCCTGTTATGCGCTCTCTGTGTGTTTTACTTAGCTTCCTGAGATCACTTCTCAATAATTTACCTGTAAATTAAGTCCTTATTGCAAGATTTGGTTCAGAGGAACCCAAAGATGAATTCTTATTAACAATTTCAGTGAATATATTTCTGTTCATATCTTGTCCTGAGAGACCTTAGTGACCTATTCCCATAAAATTTTCTTACCTTGATTTTTCTCACAATGTTATCCTGGTCTTTTTATACTTTGTGGATTTCTCTTTTGTTGGCTTCTAGTCTTCTCCTTAAGCTAAATAACTCTTGCATCTGTTTTTAGGCCTCCCTGCTTTATATCCCATGAACTCGTCCTGCATGATACCCACTCATGAACTCAGTAGTTATCTATAAATATATTGATGACTATCAAATCTACTTCTACAGTTCATGTCTCTCTAGAGTTGCAGACACATGTTACTTATTGTGAACCTCTACTTAGGTAAACCCAAAGGCACCTTAATATTGATATAGAGACATATACATGTTATAACTTTATTCATTACATTTCTTTACCCTAAAAACTCTTCTCTTTCTATGTTTTTGAGTCAGTGTTCTCCTATTGTCCCCATTCTCACCTGTTATTTCTACTCTTGCATTTTTCTTTGTCCTTATTTCCTATAGAAATCAGCTCTACAATTCCATATGCTGTGTGTGTGTGTGTGTGTGTGTGTGTGTGTGTGTGCGCGCGCGCTCTGTAATATTCTTACTTTGCCTCCTAGCTAATGCTTTCATCATCTCTTACCTATACCATTACAACAGCCATTTACTAATTATACTGTTTAATGCATCCAACTTACTTTCATCAGAACTGTCTTTCTAAAACAAAAGCAGAAAATGAAACATTTCTGCTTAAAATTATTGCATCATACATTAACATTTTTCATTTATTAAAATTATTCCCTATCCAGGAATCAGGAATGTGGGGAAATGGTGCAGACATGTAACATTTTATGATTGGTGTAAATGAGGCTGTTTAGTAGAGACGAATAGAGTGTGATACCTGAATGGTGATCCAAGGAAATAAGCAGAAGCAGGCACCTAGAATTTCAGGCAGAAAGAAGCTTATGCCTAAAGGCAAACTTTTATTCCTGAGTGAGCTATTTTTAACACAGCTGTCTCTAAAGAATGTTTTTTTTGTTGTTGTTTAAAGATACCTAATAAATTCTACATATTAAAAAAATAAAATCATACCAAATAATTTCCAAGTTCCTGGATGATTCAGCACGTGATATTTGCAGTCTGCTCCTTACTATTTTAGCATTTTTCAAGAACAGATTATTTTACTTCATAATGATAAACCATTAAAGAGCAAAGACTGTAACTTTTCTTTCTTCCTTTGTACTATAAACAGATTTGTTTGAAATACTTTAATTTCTTTTTATTTGGCCTATTTCTGATTACAACCCAAAGAAGTTAGTTAAAATAGGCCATTGACAGAGTGATGATTCTTATTTTCTCAACAATTATCTTTGGTAGGTGATAAAATGCTACTTCCCTTGTAAAGGAAAAGGGCAGCTGCCTACAAAACAACAGTGATCTAAGGTGTTAGCAAAAGAAAATGTATTGTGCAATAAATCTATGAAGCAAGGAGTTATTTTGGGACTACTGGGTGACGTCAAATGTAATCTTTTGAAGGTCAGCAGTTTGGTGATCTATGTTATTAGAAATTTCAAGGAGTACTGCAATATCTTAATCTGAATGATTTTTATGTAAATTATTTTTTTGGTCTTAACAACTGAATTTTTTAAAAAAGTTTAGGCCCATATTTATTGTTCCTTATCTTTGTAAGTTCCAGAATTGACAATAGGACACAACTGAAAGAATCTGAAGAGAACGGCCATCATTATTTAAAAGACTCCCCACTGACTAAAAGATAAAATTAATATTTATTAAGGTAGTAAACAAAGCCAAATCTTTAAGAACTGGCAGCTAACTACCTGTCCAGGCTCATTTCCAAAATATCACCCAGCATAGTATCCTGCAGAAACACACTTGAAGTATGCCATACTCAGAGCATCCTTAGGTACTTTTGCATCAATGTACTACTGCATTGATGTTTTACTCATTCTATGATAGAAAACTCTCTTCAAAGTGCAAGTAACTCATAAGTTCTGCTATAACTCTTCTCACTGACTCTCTAGGCAGCATATAACTTTGCAAGTATCTACCTTTGAAGTAGTCATTAGTATACAATTCAGATATGATATTATATACAAAGGCATTCCATTTCTCCTAGGATCAGCTACATGATCCCAGAAATAAATTCCAAGCCCTTCTCCAGCACAAATTACCCTCATTCTGACCATCCATTTGTAATTGTTCAGTTCTTTGAATATGTCATGCTGGTTCTCAATTCTCTCTCATTTTATTTTACTCATCCCCACAGGGCTCAGCTTAAAGGTAAACCTGATAAGAAAGATAGACCTTGGTCCTTAAACTAGGTTAGGTCAATTTACTCCCACATTTTCAAGAGTCCTCTCAGTCTCTATTATAATGCTATTTAGTTATAATTGCTTGTTGGCTTTTGCCAACAGGCTATAAACACCATGAGATCAGAAGTGATGTTTCTCTTACTCACTGCTGTCTTCCTAATGGTATGTTTCCTGGAACATTAGAGGTGGTTTATAAATATTAATTGAAAAAAAAAAAACAAATAATAAATTTACCACTTCATGGCACTATAAATGTTTTTCAATCATGCACTTGGCTTTCATGAGTCCATGAACTCACTCATTCATCCCTTTGCCAGTTCAACATTTATTGAGAATCTACTGTGCCTGCTGCCATCATCATAATCTTCAAGGATGCATAAGAGCATGAAATGTAGTTCTGATACTGAAGAAACTTATAGAGTGGGTAGGTGGGTGTATAAATAAGTGCACTGCTTAGTTAGACTGATTTGTTCAAGGGAAGACTCTCTTATCCAACCCTAGCTAGTGTGCATCCTTTCTCCCCAGAGACCACAGTAATTGCTTCAGGAATGGACATGAGATACAAATGGCTTTGATCAGAGTAAATCCATGAATCTACATAAGAGCTACAGAAAAGAAACACTCTCTTTATGTGGCCGTGAACTCGGGAGGTCTAGTGTTGTAGGCAGTCCTATTGCCACCCTATGAGACTAAGGGAATAAAGCAAATGAAGAAGAACAGAACTAAGAGACTAAGAAAGGCTACCTGAGCCCCCAGATACTGATGTATATGATGTGCTCCTGAATATTTGTTATGTGAGTCAATAAATTCCCTCTCATTAATTTGTTTTTTGTTTGTTTATTGTATTGAGTCTGAGTTCGACATGCAATAGAATTTCTTTCTGAAATGTGAATCACAAATAAGGCAATGTTAATTGAATTTTGAAAGTTGAAGAGCGGTTTAGCAAAGGGAAAATAATAATATTAACAGTAATAACATGTTAGCTCTTATTTTGTCGCAGCACTGTGTCACTGTTTTAAGTGATGTGCATATATTAAGAGATAGCATGTGCAAAAGCTCAAAGGTATAAAAGACAGTGCATTTGAGATATACAGTGACCAGGTCAGTGTCTTATTAGAATATCTACTGGGAGAAGAAGGGGATGGAAAGGCAGAGATGAGAATGAAACACATGGCTACACCAATAGCAGATAATTCCACATGAGATTCTAATAGCAACTCTGAGTCAATTTCTATTCAATAAATACATACAAATGTAGCCTGTCAAGCCAGTCATAATGTCTCATAACTAAAGTTCTTAAAAAATAAAACTGAATTATATTCAGATATCATTTCACAAAAGCTCCAAATGGTGTGTTATAGTTGAATTTCAGGGAGGTTAAGTGACACGTTCCAGGTAAAATTAGTCAACTTAAATATGAGCTAAAATAAAATGCAACTCTCAGCTGCAAATCTGTAATTCTTTCCACAATACCCCACATACCAACCAGTTTTCTTAGTCTCCACAGACACAATTACATAGGGCCAGAGAAGTATAGACATTAGCATTAAATAAAATTGTTCTTCTCAGTTCTATGACTTAATAACTAGGTGACACCTAGCACGTGGATTAATTTTACAAAAAGTGTCTATTTCTCATCTATAACATGAGAATTGTATATCTCTTATTCTCATAGGATTATTTTGAAAATTAAATGAGAAAGTATTTTGCAAATGCCCAAAATGCACACATTTAGTCTTTACCTAGTAATATCTACATAAATATTTTAAAACTATAATAAGTCTCTCTCCTATTCCACTCATATCCAAATGACATGGATATAATGCCTTTTTAGCAATACTTAAGTATAAGTCTACTTTGTTCTAGAATGTGATCATGTTTTCTTTATTAGTGTTCATATGAGGGTTGGGATAAGAGGGCTCGGATAAGTACTAGGGACCAAAACATACATTAGATAATGCGGTTTTCCTTAAGTGGAAATAAACACAAACTTGTATCTTATTATATTAAGTTCATTTGAGAACTATGAGAAATCTGATCATGATAAAATAAATCAACACTTGCTATATGCAATAAATCATATGTGAGTGCTATAAAAATAGGATTCTTTGTTGATTCTAATAAGATCATCTCCAAAAGGCCTTTTGTTACCCCCAGTGAAGTAGCCACCTGTGGTTCTCAAGCCTCTTCATTAGAGGCTTGTTTGAAGTAATGAATCAGATATGTATGGATCAATTTCCAGAACCAGATTAGGGGGAAACAAATTGGTTAACACCATGTTTGTGTGAGCTTGCCAAGTGGCAGGCCAGCAGCTGGCCATAAAGAACAAATAAAAAGACTGCAGACATATAAGGCAAAGAGTAACTAACAGCTGATGCACATTTGCACTGTTGATTGTTCCTTGGGCCCAAGGCCAAAAGTTAATCCCCTGATACAGGAGCTACCTTTGGACTCTAAACTTTGCTCCAGTAAAGGGATGGGAAACAAGAAACTTACTCTGCTGGGATGGACATCAGATTGCTTCACTTCAACTTTAGTCCATCCATATCATCTGGCTTGTGTTTTGGGATCTGGAAGAAAAATAAAGGAATAGAGCCATTTAAAAATCCAGAAACACTTGGTTGGGAAGGACAAAATGTAATAATTAAAATGCTGTGCAAGGATCTGAGCAAATAATGATGAATATGCAGAGAACCTTAAATATAGAGATATTAGGCTCCTTACAATAGGGCCAAAGATAGAGTTCAGACACTCTAGAAGTCTTTTATGATCCCAGGCAGATTTAAAAAGTGAAAAGTGATATGAGAAGAGAGAAAGATAGAGGAGAAACAATAGAGAAATATGAAGAAAAAGGGAGAGTCAGACACATCATAAAATGATGCATTTACTCAACAAATATTTTTGAAGAACCATTATGTTTAAGTCCTTAAATTAGGCACATGGGGTAGAAGGCCAGTTAAAATCCACACCTTTGAGGAATTCACACTCTAGAAAGCAAGAAAAATGAAAAAACTGGTAAGTTCAATACAAAATGATGTGGGGTGAAGGAGTAAATAGCAAGAAACAGACTACTGTTGGGAGTAATAGGACCACACACACACACACACACACACACACACTATCAGAAAAATCTAAGTTACTTAAGGAAGTACAGGAAGAATAAAATTTGATAACTTGTGTATGATGATATACATGATTTGTGGCTTTTCAAAAGATATTATGGAAGCTATACTAGTTTTTAGACTGCAAAGATGCATACTCAGACAATAGATTAAAGTAAGATTTTTTTAAACTATAGTTTATTCTTAAATGTAAACTAAAATGCATCCAAAATATCATTTAATTATCAGATATTCAAATGGCTCTTTATCATAGCATCCCCGCTGATATTACATCAGGTAATATCTATTACAAGAGCCAGTAATAATGCATTGTTTAAAAGTCTGCAGTTTACAGATAAATGTTTTGAAAACATTTATCAACATTTAAAACCATTGCTCCGGAAGCACACATGATTTTGTTTTCTTCTGGCTCTGGATTATAAGGATCTATGTTGACTAATTTTGGCTTGAACTGAAATCATTAGGATCAAAAGTATTAATTGGAAAGAAAAAACACCTATAGAAGTTTGATTATTTAAGCTCAGATAACTCTTTAGCCAATGCTATATTTACAGTTTGACCTACTACCAGGTGAGTCAGCAACACTTTCCTTTAAAACAAGAGTCAGGATAGAGGTCAGTTTGAGAGGAGAATTTTATGTAGAAAGATTGTTAAGTCCGATAAGAATCAGAAATTTGTAAGCTTTAAATTTTAACATTGATGCTAAGGTTTAAATTGTGTTAGTTAACTTGAACCACCTGACAGAAGAAGAAGATAAAAGAGGGCTTAAGAGGAAATGAAAACCTCTTCCAGGAAGAGAGAAATTTTCCAAAAACTTGCATTGGTAAATTGGAGGTGAGTGGCCATGCTTTGATATCTGTCACAGGCTCTAAGTTATGGACTATGGATACAGCTCCTGAATTGTCCCTGGCACACTCTGCAGGGAGAGCTGGGAATCTGGAATCACTCTGTGAAGAGCTAGAAGTGAATAAAGTAGGGTGTCCCTATGTCAATGCCCCAAGTCATCTGAGAATTATACAAGGGCTTCCATAGTTGGTTTGCTCCTTGAAACTTGGGCTTCTATTTTGGAACACAAAAACAAGTTAGAGGCTAAGTCCTAGAAGTTTCCTCACATGAAAAGTGGTGACAGTCTATTTCATAAGGTTGTTGAAAACTTTCCAAGAGCTAAAATGAACAAAATATAATACATATCAATTCCAAATCCCTTGATTAATATAAGCTTTTATACTTTTTATTATTAACAATAATAGAAATAATGATATTTGAGCCAACTGATGTTTTGCTGTGGGAAATACAGGAATGGCCTTACTGCATTGTATTGGATATCAGAACAGTATAAACTGGGTAAGAATTTTATCATATTAAATTGATATAGTTGCTTAATAGGGAACTTTGTTTAGAAAAAAAAAGAATTATAAAAGCAAAACAATAACAGCTAATGTTTCAGAGCTTATAAACTAATTTAATATTCATTATTACACTTCATCTGAAGAAATATTCTACAGATAAAGAAAATGAAGTCAAACAGGTAAAGTTAATTATCCAAAGCCATACAGCCAGGATGCAGTAGAGATGAGATCCAACCTAAGCCTTTGAAGTACAGGTGAAATATCCCCTACTTGCTAATTCATTTGATAGCCATCATACCAGTTGACTTTTGCTCTATAACACATCTCTTCAAAACTTAGAGGTTTAAAGGAACAAACATTCATTTTTTTTTCTCATGACTGTGGGTTGATTGGGATGTTCTTCTACTCTGGATAGCTTTGACTGGGGCTAGATGGTTTCAGATAACCTAATAGTTTGGAAGTGTGGTTAGTCTAGATCTTAGCCAAGATGACTCATCTCTGCTCCATCATCCAGCAGGTTAGACTGGGCTTTTTCCCACTGCAGTCTCAAGTATACAAAGAGCAGGAGTGAAAAAGCTCAAAGCACACTTATCACGCCTATGTGTGTGCTATATTTCCCACTGTTCCATTGACTAAAACAGTTCATATGGCCAAATTCAGACTACCTGGGTACAGGAAGGCATGTAAACTTGCCAACATTTTAATATACCTTAGCTCTGAGTGGTAGGAGTCCAGGTAATTTTTATTTTTATTGTTTTTTTTTTCATTTTTCTACACTTTCAAAATTTTCCAAAATGATAATTTATTACTCTTTGAATAAAATCGACATTTCGTAAATAATTTAGAAAATGGAGCCATTTTCTGGAGAATCACAAGTTCTGGTTGTGAGGTGATTTCTGTTTGAAGCGGGAATTATACTTCCATCTAATGCACAACAGATAATGTAACTGCTAGTGCTTCTCAGGGGTCACTTTTGTCCTTCTCATCTTATAGCTCTACATACTCTTCCAGTGTGATCACATGAATTCTTGTTCCTTCAGTTATGATTTACGTGCTGATAATTCCCAAATCCATATATGCAGCACAGTTCTCACATAAGCATTTCCAACTTGTCTCTCTGCATACCCGCAAGACATATACCCTTGGAAGGGTGCCTGCCTACTCTTTGAAAAATGCAAATGTGATTGTCACTTTTGTCCTTTTCTGCTTAAACCCGTGTACAGGATCTGACCTTGCCCCTCTCTTCCTCCTTCCACTCACTCATTCTGTATGTCTACAGGCAGTTTTCTTGCAGTTTATATTTGCATTTTTTTCCAGTTTTTCCAGAGCTATAAGTTCTTTTTTTGCCATAAGCTATAGCACATTCAGTTTCTCTTGCTTGAAGCTCCAGAAGTACCTTCCTCTCCTCTTAATGGAAACTCATCTTTAGATCTCAGCAAAAAAGCATCACTTCTGTAATGCTAACCTCAGTGTAGGTTAAGTTCCCAAACTTCAGAATATTTATCACAGAATATCATTAGAAGTTATCAATCTTTCCATATCTCAGCTTAAATGTCACTTGCTCTTGGAAGTCTTCCTTGACTATGTGAACATGGCTCATATAATCTTCTTAAGTATTTCGAAAGGACCTCAGACTTCCTCTATTATATTCTTCAGTTAAGTTTTCTGTGTTTCCCCATTAGACTATGAAATTGAACTGAAGTTAGGGACCATATTGATCACTTTTATCATCGTATTCCTGTTCCCTAGTACAAAGCCTGGTACATACACATGAGACATTCAATAACTATCCTTTTATTTGTCCAACTAAAATACATTCCTGAGTAGCTACTCCAATGAAAAGGAACACTGATAAGGAAATGATGACAAGCATATACCATAAAGAAATATTTTGCTTCTCAATGCATTACATATTTTAGAGAATATTTTATTTCTTAGCTATGTTGATGTAGGGTATTGTTAAATTAGATTTCAACAAGTGATATTAGGAACACATGACCCAATACCTTCAATGTGATCAAGTCTAGAAATGAAGACTGTATGAAGGTATGGAGGGAACTCACATTATTGATCACAGAAGACATCATCTCCCAGAGGACTCCAGAAACAAATATATCTGAATTCTTAAGCATTTTGTTCTTTATATTTATAGGAGGCAATAAAAATAACTTTATTGGAATATATCTTCTCTTCATTCATGTCAAAGAGGAGAAGGATTGTTTTCCAGATAGTTTTATCCAAGACTTTTCTAAAATTAAATAAATAATTCTAAAATTAAATGTAATTATATGTATAGATAAAAACTTATGCTTACTAAATATATCTAGTCATATGAACCTCCATATCTTAACAATGAAAATAATTTAAAGCAACATAAATATGTTTAAAATATATTTTTAAAAAAAGGCCAGAGTTAATCTAGAACAGTTGTGAAACATTATAGATGCTTTTACTTAAGAAAAACTTCTTAGTAGGTTAGTGTTTCATGAAAGAATGAAGAATAATGTGTTAGTAGTAGAATCTTTTTTCCACAGAGAAATTAACAAGTTAAATTGAAAATTCTGTCCAAAAAAGTTTGCCTCTGGTGAATATTTCCGTCTAATTATAATGTAATTAAACCCATGGGCTTTGGAGTAAGTAAAGGCAAACTTCAGGAGTTCTCAATCTCTCTACATCTCATTTTTTCTCATTTGCATAATAAAAATAATTATGTCTTGAAAGGATATTATTCTTTCACTCAACTAATATTTATTGAACACCTGTTATATAACAGGCATTAACTAGTAATGAACAAGGTACCTGCAGTCTAGTCCACTAAGTTTACCACTAAATGGAGATTAGTGAACTTAGCATAGCACTTTGCACATAATAAACATTCAATAAATGTTAATAATTATTAATGTTGTTATTCCTTCTCAAAGAAGTAATAGAGCATGCCATCATAAACTAAAGGAAAAATGGGGACACATGTCAATTTAGTTGCATTCATATGTTTACATATACATACACACACATTCACACAGAAATATTTATACATATACCAGGATTTGCAAATACATAAATATGCCAAGGATTCTTCAGTCCCCACTACAATTCTTCCTTTTAAAGGTATGTCATCCAATACAGTTTCTCTTAACACAGAAGGCTTAGGATTCAAACTAATTCAATAAAGATTTTAAATGAAGTCAGAATAGTCAGTGACTCATAGGTCAGAAGTGGGTGGCAGGTGACAGAGGGGAAGGCCTTGGGCAGAAAAGAGACTCTCAGTACCAGTTTCCCATTCAGAATGTGAAGAGGTATTATTTATTCTGTTATTTTAACCTATGGCTGATGCATAGGTCATATTTTCCCACACTTCTACTCATGAAAGTATTTATGTTTAGAGAATTTCTGAAAAAAAATCTTGTAAGGCACCACCCCACAAATCAACGAAACCAAAGTTTAAGAAATTTTTTAAACAAGAGTCGTTTACGTTTAAAGATTCTTAAAAACTCTGCTGCCTCATGCTTTATCAAGAACTATGTAATTTTTATAATTTAACTTAATATCCAAGATTATTATAAAGAACAAAGACATTTTGTCTTAATTTTAAGATGTTTGTTGATTGTCCTTATTAATTTGGTATTCCATAGAGAATTTCAAACAAGAATTATATTTTAAATATACTTTTTAAATTGTACAATAGTAAATAAAAGATTTTCACAGGTTTCTTCTGCTTTTCTCAGTATTATACTCATGACTATATTAATATCTGAGCGAGAGTTCTCTGGACTATGATTTCAATACAAATGTACTGGCTGTCTTGCCATCTTTAATTCAACTGCTTTAAATTGTAAAAAATGTTTTTGTGGGACACGAATTATCCCAATAATAAATCTAAGCCTAACAACCTACTTTGAAATTTTTCAGAAGCTATGTACTAAATAATAATAATAATAATAATAAAATACGTAGTAAAATAAACCTTCTCATTTAATTTAAATATATTAAAAAGAAAAGCTTCACTTGTTTTCAAGCATAAAATCATAAATTAGCAATAGAAGTATAGAATAGTATGCTTGGTCAATAACATGAGACTATATAAAATATAGACAGAAACAATTAGGAAATATCTTTGCTGAACCTCTAATAAGGGCAATGATGGAGAATAAAACAGCAAAGTAATATTGTCCCTTTTATAATCCCCATAATACTTCCTTTTATATAAATCCATTGAAGGTAAACTCTTAATAAACTTTAATTACTAAACTTATTTTTTGGCAATTTGGTTGTACAGACATGATATTATAGACATTTGGAAAATAAATAAAAGCAAATATAAATGTGGGTGTGTTTAATATAAATCTACTGGATAAAATAGGACTAATAACAAATATCATTCAATATGATTAAAAAGGAAAGTCTGTACATTAATTAAACAGCCAGAATGAATGGAGAGCATAGTATGTGACACTCAGTTGATTAGATCCTGTATGTGATTCACAGCTAGGATATTTATCTTTCAATATATACTGAGAACTTGATAAATGACAGACATAGTACTAAGCACTGAGTATACAGCAGGAAACATAATAACAATGTCCTTATATACTATGAGTCTAGCAAGACTGATGAGTAAACAAGAAATTGAAATTTAATGAGATATGTACTCTAGTAAAGGAAATGTAGGATTACATGGGGAAAAATAAGCAAGATCTAGAAATCAGGAAGAGTTTGGTGTACATTTGAAAAGTTAAGGTAGAAAATGTGAGAACACAAATTTATTTGGGGCAGAAGTAGAAGTTAGTGTTTAAAGACAAAATAATAACTAGGTAATGTGAGGTATGTTTATCAGCATATTAACCTAAACCAGAAAGTATGAACTTGATATGTTAGGCAAGTTAATGATGGGAGTGACAGGTTAAAAGTTTCATTTAATATTAGTGATATGATAATAATCCAATGACAAAAAATGGTGAAATAGACAACAAAATCAGTGTGACAGTATCTAGGTTGAGGTGTTAAAAGCCTGTGCTCTTTACTTTAGTCAACAATGAGAAGGAGAAAAAAGAATCCCAGAGATTTTTCAAAAGAAAAATCAACACATAGTGACATATTGTAAGTGATGGAGAGAGAAGACTGAAAGGCAAATCTATGATTTGAGTTTGAGGGTTGAAAAATATGAAAAAGTTACTGCACACAGTTTTATCTAGAAAAGAAGGGCCATTTGGAGACCAAGATTCTGTATTCATTTGGAATATGCTGAATTTACATGCTAGCCACAATTCCATTCAGGCTAAGCTATTGCTGGTTGAGAAAAAGTGCAGGAAGAATGCATGCAGGAGCCAAGAGCTGAAGATTTCATTTAGGAATTATCTGCCTAGAAATCAGAAATTAAGCAATGAATATGCTTTAAAAACAACAAAGTCTCAGGCAGAAAAGAGATTTAAGAAGGAGGTGGTCTCAAATATCAAATATCTAAGTGAATCCAAGGAAAATAAAAGCAAAGGTACAGTTACTGGCTGTAAAGACACAAACATCACTCATAACCTTTTGAAAGTATTTTCAGACATTTATGAGGTTGGAAAATAGGGGAACCCTATTTCTCATAGTTAAAATGTGGAGTGATTAGATAAGAAGTGGAAGCAATAGTGAAAATTCTTTTTTTTTTAAGATTTTGATAATAAATGGAAAGATTAACCAGGATCTACAAGTAGTAGGGTTAAAGAAAGTGTTCATACCAGGGATACAAGAGTGGTTTGACATTTGCAAAAATAATTAATGTGACTCGTCACATCAATAAAACCAAGGATTAAAACCATATGATTATCTCAATAGATGCAGAAAAAGCATTTGATAAAACCTGAATTCCATTTATGATAAAACTCTCAATGAAGTGGGTATAAAAAGAACTTACCTCAACTTCATAAGGCCTATATATGACAAACCCACAGCTAACATCATATTCAATGGCAAAAAGCTGAAAGCTTTTCCTGTAAGATCAAAAACAAGACAAGGATGCCCACTCTCACCATTATTATTCAACATAGTACTAGAATTCCTAGCCACAGCCATCAGACAAGAAAAGGAAATAAAAGGCATTCAAATAGAAAAGGAAGAAGTAAAACTGTCACTATTTGTAGATGACGTGATACTATATAAAATTTATAAAAGAATTCACTAAAGTATCAGGGAATAAAATTAATATACAGAAACCAGTCACATTCCTATACACTAATAATAAACAATCAGAAGGAGAAATGGAGAAAACAATCCCATTTGAAACTGAATCAAAAAGAATAATATACCTAGGAATAAACTTAACCAAGGCAATAAAAGAGCTGTACTCTGAAAACTATGACACTGAAGAAGACACAAATAAATGGAAGAATATTTTGTGCTTATGGATTGGAAGGACTAATATTATTAAAATAACTATACTACCCAAAGAAATTTACAGATTAAAAGTAATTCCTATCAAAATACTAAGGTAATTTTTCTCAGAACTAGAACAAATAGTCCTAAAATTTATAAGGAACCACAAAAGATTCTGAATAGCCAAAGCAATCTTGCGAAAAAAGAACAAAGTTGGCAGTATCAAGTGCCCTGATCTCAAACTATACTATAAAGCTACAATAATCAAAACAATATGGTACTGACATAAAAACAGTTACATAGATCAATGGAACAGAATAGAGAATCCAGGAATAATCCATCACTTCAATGATCAACTAATCTATGACAAAAAAAGATAAAAATATACACTGGAACAACAACAGTCTCTTCAACAAGTGGTGCTGAGAAAACTAAACAGATAATACAAAAAAAAAAATGAGGCTGGACTACTCTCTCATATCATATACAAAAATACACAAAATAGATGAAAAACTTAAATGTAAGGCCTGAAATTATTAAACCCCTACAAGAAAACATAAGAAGTAAACTATTTGGCATCATTCTGAGTACTATCTATTTTGATAAATCCTTTTGAACAGGGGAAACAAAAGCAATAATAAACAATAGAACTATATCAAACTAAAAGGTTTCTGCACAGTGAGAGAATCTTTCAACAAAACAAAAAAGACAACCTACTGAATGGGAGAATATATTTGAGAATGATATATCAGATAAGGGGTTGTAATCCAAAACATATAAGAAACTCACACATCTCTATAACAAAAATAAATAAACAATCCCATTGAAAAATGGTCAGAGGACATGAAAAGAAATTTTTCCAAAGAAGACATGCAGATGGCCACCAGACATATGAAAAGATGCTCAATATAACTAATCATTGTGAAAATGCAAATCAAAACCACAAAGAGATACCACTTCACACCAATCAGAATGGCTATTATCAAAAAGTTAACAAATAACATGTGTTGCTGAAGATGTGGAGAAAAGGGAACACTTGTGCACTGCTGGTAGGACTGCAAACTGATACAGCCCCTATGGAAAACAATATGGAGATTTCTCAAAAAACTAAAAATGGATATACCCTACAACTCCACAAATCAACTTCTGGTGAGTATTTATCCAAAGAAAACAAAAACACTAATTCAAAAAGATATGTGCACCCTTATGTTCATTGCAGCACTATTTACAATAGCCAAAATATAAAAGTAACCTAAGTGAGCATTGATTGATAAAGATGATAGTTATATATGGAATATTATGCAGCAATAAAAAAAGAATATAATATTGCCATTTATGATAACATAGATGGATCTAGAGGGTATTATCTTAAGTGAAATAAGTCAGGCAGAAAAAGAAAAATACCAAATGGTTTCACTTATATGTGCAATCTAAAGACAAAACAAAACAAAAACAGACTCATAGAAACAGAAACCAAAGGGATGGTTACCAGAAGAGAGGAAATGGGAGGGTAGGTGAAAGGGGAAGGGAAACATAATCAATAATGTTGTATTAAGTTTGCACAGTAATAGCTGGTTACTAGAATTAAGTGGGATAATTACATTGTAAGGTATAGAAATTTCGAATCACTGTATATTGTTCACTTGAAACTAATATAACCAATATAAGCTTGTATACCACATATACTTAAATAAAATGATAAATTTTAAAAAGTAAAGTGGTTTTGATATTTTAATTATGGATATACTTAGCAAGTTTGGAAGCAATCTTTACATTAAGTAAAATTGGTTGGGCATCAAAGTAGAAGGTTGACTAAATTTTATGATTATCATCAAGGAGCTCTCAGCCCAATGGACTCTTCTCCAAAGAGCCTGAACAGAAACATGAGAATGTTATGTTGAAGATGAAAGAATATGAGAGGGTTTAAGCAAATTTCAATTTTCAGTATAAGAAAGAGGCAATATTTTCACTAAGAATCAGGATGTGGGGAGAAAGTGTAAGATCGTTGAATGTTTTAAGGAGAAAAGAATGATAAATGAGAGAATAGTTTTGTGACATTTGAGAGGTGAATAAAAGGGTTGATGTGATAACAGGCACAATCGTGATGAAATTCCACAAAATGAGTCTATAATTGTTACACCCTTGTGCATTTTCTTTCATCAGTATTTTGTGGCTTGATAGCCAAAACAGAGTGAGTAAGCAATGACGATACAATGTTTGAGGAATGATGTTTGAGGAATAAGAAGAATCTTTGAAGATTAAAAAGAGTGATCTAAAGTTGTATTATACATCTAGATAAAGCAAAGTGTGGCAACTTTAGTGCTCTACGTGATGTTCTTTAAAGACTAATCACATAGTACGGCTAAATTGATTATTGCTAATTGACAATAATAATATGTATGGAATAATATGTATGACAATAATAATATGATTGATAGATATCTCAATGGTTTATTTCTGGTATGAATCTTACATGTTATTTAATATAGAACTTGGGAAATAATAAAAATAGCTTTCAATTATGCTTAAGAGCTCATAACTATTCTTGTTAAATGTCTTCTTTATATCTCACAGGGAAACTGACTTCATGGCTAAAAATAGATGAAAATGACTGACCAAATATCAAAAACCTAAAATAAGCCTTGGTACCATAACTAGATTTTTTCTCTAATGTCCTTCTAAAGGAAGGCCACAGCCAGAATCCTCAGTGACAAGATCAGAAACAAAAGTATTCTCCTACTAACAAAGTCTCCTGCTATTGAGAGCATAATTGTTACATCAGCTTTGTTCACTTTACTCTTGAACTGTATACAAAGCTCTGTTTTGTGGGAATAAGAAATGAAGAATCTGGAGGGCAGAAGACAGATTCCTGTTCTCGGTAGCTCTCTTAGCTAGACATATTTGGTGGCAACAGAAAAAAACGATAAAAATAAGCTAAATTTAAAAATAGATGTTCTTATGGATGTGTAATAGTCAAACACATATTCACTTATAACCAAGAAATTAAGGGAATTAGACATCATAGGGACTGAGCAAGGGACCTGAAAATTCAGGAATTTTCTTTCTTTCTCTCTGAATTATCTTTTATTTCTACTTCTTGCTGCTGTTTTTCTATTTTCCTCCAATCCTCCTTATCTCTCTGAAGGTCTGTTTTTCTGTATCCTTGAATATGATCAACCATGCGTAGATCACTAGCTCCCCAGTTAACTAATTCACATTTCTCTCTGTAACTAGGAGAGATCAATTAATTGGTTGCCAGGGTTGTGAACAGGGAGTTTCCTCAGAGGGGTTGAGTGAGGAAACCATTTAATATCTCTAGTAAGATAGCCCAGAACTTCACTAAGAATATGGAATCCAGACCATGCCTAAATAGAGCAGCTAACTCCAGTGTTTTGAACAAAAATTCATGAGCAGATAGTCCATATAGCTTCAACTAAAAGGTTTCATATATACGTCATGTTATAAGCTGGGCTAGAGAAACCAACTTAGGATATTGGAATATGCTGTCCTGTGTTTTTATGAGTTCAAATATAAAAATCATAAGATTAAGTTGGGAACATATGAATGTACAGTACACATCCCTTCTTGAGATGACTAATAATCTACTTTTTTGAATATTTTAATTTTATATTTTTCAATCAAATATTATCATTACACATTTTAGGAAAACCAAAATCAAGTCCCTTTGACTTTCAAGTGTGGCAAGTGGAAGTAATGGAAATATTCATTGCCCTTCTAGAGAAGGACAAATTATACCTATATTTTTAAGCCCTTACCTAAATCAGACTTATATTCAGCTGTCTTCAAAGAGGACATGACTTGTTTCATAAAAGTTATTTGTACTTAAGAAAGTTTAAAAACTTCTACCACTTCCTCCCCTTTCTCTCTCTTGATCTAAGCAAGGAGCTGATTTTAAATTGAATCCTCACACTTGAGTCAGATCTTTATAGGAACACAGCAAGAGAGGAAACTTGTCCTGTGTGAATCATATCTTCACCAATTGTGTTAACCTGTGAAGATGGCGAAAAATGATTGAGTGCATCATGTTGAAAATACAGGTCAAATCCATTTAACAACTGATTTCCGAGAAATGTATTTTATGTTCCTTAAGCGCCCTTGATTTGAATAGAATATTGCTACAAGCAAGCAGCCCATTAACAATGGCAAGAAATCTTCCTACCACATGAATTTCTGGGATGTACCAGAACGTGTTACAAATTTAAGACCATATTTTATGAATTAAATTATGTATCCCGAAAATTTATATGTTGATATGTTTAATGTTACTATATTTGGAGATAGGGCTCTTAAAATGTAATTAAGGTTAAATTAAGTCATAGTGATTGTGTCTTAATTTGATAGGACTGGTGGCTTTATGCAAAGAGGAAGAAAAAGAGAGATCACTCTCTTTTGGTATGCATGCACCATCTGGGAACACAGTTTAGAAGGCAGTCATCTGCAAGTCAGGAACGAGTTCCCACCAGAACCCAACATGTTGGCACTGTGATCTTAACCTCCATTGCTCCCAAATCCCCAAATTTGGTGCTAATCACCAAAAAAGAGAATTTAAGCATAAATAAAATTGTGAATTTGCAAATTCTATGGTAGCCTTTAATCAATCAATCAATCAATTATAAACATGTGCTACATTTGGCTATGTTGAGAATACAGTTATTTTATTTTCTTGTAGTTGAAGAATAAATGTTAAAACATAACTCTAAAGATAATTATATCTTGAACTGACACTTTATGGAAATAGTTTTGATTTATGAGAAAACCCAATAGCTTAAGATAACCAAATTAAACATGAAGTGATTTTACTATGGTATAATTAAACATGAAGATGAAGTCATCATTATATCATTAATTTATATACTACAAAGATGCAACTAATGTTTGTGATTTTAATTTACAAGTTCCAAATACCAGTAAAGCCTGCTGCTAATTTGGGTCTTTGGTTTAACACTTTGGTTGCCTCATTTTACATAATTCCACCTAACTTAATTCAGAGGAGAATCTCTAAATATTAACAGAGAAGATAATTTTAGAAATTTAATTAGTGATCCCTCCCACACCATTGATTAAGTCTGGCTTTGGATTGTTGATTTTCCTCAAAAAAAAAAAAAAAAATCTCTAAAAACTCCTTGAGCTACAATGTATATATAATAAATAAAATTAGTTATTATAACATCCCTATATAATATATATTTCTCTTACTATATCAGATTTATCTCTGCTATTTGTTAATATAAATAGATTTATGTAGGTATAATATGAGTAGTTTTAAATGGAGTATTTCTTTCAAAGGCTGCTTGGTATTTTATTGAGGACTTCTAATGTTACCTGTGTAGTAGAAGATGGGGAGAAAACATGAAAAATTTTATGTTCTTTAGGATCTTGAGGAGCTATAAGTTTTTCATATTTTCCTGAGCTAGAAGTATTTTAAGGAGGTTGCAACTCTATTTTTAAGTCTTTTTATTAAAAGGAAATACATGGAGCTTGGAAAGTTGAAAAATAATTACCCAATGGACATGTTAAGATATTGGAGATTACAATGTTGGCCCCAGATTGCCATTCAAAAGACAAGAGAAAGAATAAACTATATTCTTCTTTTTATACATTCAACTAAATATTTTTTGAGTACCTACTAAATGTTAGGCTATATGCCAGGAATTGGAGAGTCAATAATGATTAAAAACACACTTGATTTCTCCTCTTATGGGACATATAATCTAGTGAGGATAATGGCATTAATAATTACATAAATCAACATGAGACTGCAGATGTGGTACATGCTGTAAAAGAAAAATTATGTTATGTGTTACAATGATAGTACTTTGGGTTAAGAGAAAAGTATTGAAACATCCCAAACTAGAAATATCTGAGTGAGGAAGCTCCTCAAAGCTGGGAAAATGAGAGGGAGCTTGGTGAAAGATGGCATTTACCTTAATCCTAAATTTACTTTTATCCTAAAAATAACAATAATTAAAAAAACAAACAAACAACTTTTAAAGTATTTTACCTAAGTGGAGATAGAGAATTAATGTAATTAAATTTGTATTGTTAAAATGTGTGTAGTCTGAAGAATAGATTAATGGAAGAAAGTTTGGACAGAGGTAGACCAGTCAGAAAGTTATTTTGGAAGCTCAAAAAAGAGGTCTTACTACATAGAGGTATTTATGATGAAGGTAGGAAGAAATAACAAGAAATCAACAGAATTTGGTAGTGTATTGGATGTATAGAAATCATAAAAAGGTGAGTTTCCTGCTATAAGAGATTATATCAGTGTTAAAGTATGTAAAGAAAAAGAAAACTTCTCAGGTTATACTATGGAAACTTCCCCAGAGTTTGTGCCAATGAGATAAGCACCCTAAAATGTGAATAAACAATTCTTCAATATTGATATTTTCAAATCTATACGGACTCCAAATATCAATATTCTTTTTTCTAGTTCATTACAATGCTGCTTTGGTGTCTACAGAAGTCTTATCCTGGTCTGTAGTATCCTTCAGTAATTTTTGTCTCTGAATTCTCACTTAAGTCTAGTTTTATAGGAGCTATTTCACTCCCTGAATGAAAAGTATCCCTAATTTGAAGGATATCATTTAGGGCTTATCATTCATAAGAGGACTGACATTCCACCAGGGAAAGATAACCTTTGAATGCTAAGGATTTCAGATTGCTTAGTAACCCAGCAAAGTAGTCCAGAAACTCTTAGAAAATAGATTGTGTGTTAACTTTCCCAGTCACATTTCCAAGCATAACCTGAAAGCCCTATACATTTTCAATGAAACTTTCATTCTAACTCAATGTCCCTTTTTGGTTAATAATGAAGAATTCCAATATGAAATGTGGATATGCTAACAAACACAATGAAGATAACATTGAGTTAAATAATTTTTCCATTATTTGAATTAACTTAAGTTTGTGATAGAGCTTCTCTTATTCCTTTAGTAGAGTAATTGTTACCCAAATAATTTAAAGCATGATCTCAATCAATCACATTGTCTGAATGATCTGTTTTTTAACAGCCAAAATTAGGCTCTCAACAATTTTTATATGAATGGTCCAACTACTGAAGAACTATCTATGAATTCACAAAGACAAATTCTTCCATTCATTTTGAAGTTGTTTAGTTTGAATTCTCCTCTCACAACAAAGCTCTTACAAAATCAAAGGAAATAATAAAAATGTCAGATGTCAAATTGGTTTTCTTGTCAGCCTATTCCCTAGCGATTTCTTTTTATTTCTTCTAAGGAAAATTTGAAACTTTTTTCAAAACAGAAAAGCTAAATTCTTATTGTAAGGTCTCCAACTATCAGTATATAGATATGTATATAAAATTATATTAGATAAGTGCATAATTTATGTACAAGCATTTACCATTTGTTCTTCTTAAAAGAATAAGCAATTCTATTTACCCTAGTTTTTTATATCTATCTTCATGTGAGAGCACCCACCTCCTCACAGTGCTGCTGACAATGTCACCCCTAATATGATAATTCCATTATTTTATCCACTGTCTGTGGGTTGGAAAAATTCAACCTATTCTAAGTTTAAATAAACTTCAGATTATAAATCTTAAGAGAAAACATCATTTCATAGTAAAAGAATTCAAATCAATCTTAGACAAGATATAAAATCATAAGAAAGAAAAACAATATGACACTGAAAGCCTAACATCCCTCTACTTTTATATCAGTTCTGGCTCATATTTTGAATTGTACATGTATTTATTTCTTTTGCTTATATTTGTATTTTGAAGTTATTTTTTGGGGGGGGGGTGTTTGTTTATTTGTTTTAGTTTTTTAGTAGCACTTTTCTTCTTGCACTTCTTTTCTTTGTATTTCCATGTTGGATGTCTAATTATTTTGCTTTGTTTTATTTCACATTTAAGCCAAATGCTGAACTTATATACGTAGTGCAACTAGATTTATAAGTTGTGGATAGTAAATTTGTATATGAAAATATGGAAAAAAGAACTCTTATTGTGACCACTAACTTACATGGTCTCCCTTTCTTCATCTCCTGTATCCTTTTTTCAAATTGACCTAGCAGCAGATCCTGTGATATTCCACAGCCTAAATCAGAATGTCCAAAATAAAGTGAAAATCCCTCCTAAGGCTATACTTCCCCCATCCCCATGTTCCCTCTGTGTCTGAGGTCATCAGCGTCTTGGGCTTAGAAAACCCTTTCTAACTTATCCAAAGAGGTGAGAAAATTGGATGAAGCAGGAGTTGCTCATGAAGTCCTAGACCTGCAGTTGAGGACGTCTGCTTGCTGGTGTCCCAGGTTCAAACTTTGAATGCCCTTCCCCACATTATAAAGATGTATAATAGTGGAAGAAGAAGATTTCAAACTCAAGAGGAAGAAAAAAATTCAACCACTTTATAGGGGGATAAAAATCAGAGAAAAATTTGGAGAGGTCACTAACAAAAGGCCCAATGTCCTGCCTGTCCCCCTCCAGTTGAAGTCCTAAATGGGTTATATCTGTGTGTGTATAGGAGGGGAGGGTGGATAGAAATTTTGGTGTCTTATGTGTGGTTGAAAATAGGAGGTATGATCTAGGTAACTTACTGTTTCGATTGCTCTTTCTGCTCTTACAATTTCACAAGAGAATAGAGACATCCCAGAGGGAGAGTAGGAAAGAAGTTCATGAATTATCTATACTCTATTATATAAGTATTCATACGTTTTTAGAAAAAATACATATAGTAGCAAAAGGAAAAAAAATTTAAATCCTGTATAAATACTAAGATAACTATTTTAGTATTATAATTATTCTGTTTTCATATATTTAACATAGTTA
>CM053510.1:20905759-21021246 GCA_028627145.1 Eidolon dupreanum
TAATTAAATTATAAAATTTCACAATACAATTCAATTCTAATACAATTTTCATTCTGCTGACCTTACAACAACAAAATTCAAAGGGATGGCTGAGTCATTGTAGGTAAAGTTTTCTTTTTTATATTGAAAATTTCCCCCAAATTTTCTGATATATTGTTCAATCCTGTGAGTCAGTCGGCAGTGCACAGGGAAGGTTGGGTGAGGTAATTTAGAGAGAGAGGGTGGCATAATCATCATACAGTCCCACTCTCCTTCTAATACAGCAACCATCAACGAAATAATCAGTGTTCTCTCCTATCCTATCAGAAACTGAGAATAGATTCAACCAAATGAAATGGGGCTTCCTATTGTGTACTGTCATGCAAGGCTGATAAACTTATAATAAAATTTCTAATGGTGCTGCTTAGTTAATATTTACTACTGACAAAGTTACTATTGCAAAGCATCCAAAATTTAAATAACAACTGTTTAACTAATTATGATCTCTCAGGAACCCTAGCACATGTTGCATGCTCTTGATCGAGAAATTTATTATAAAACCATTGAAATAAAATCAGTATAATATTACTTTATGGGTAACACACAGAAATTTTAAATAAACTACGAACTTGGAATAGATGTCTATACTAATGGGACATTGATATATGACAAACAGGAAGTTTAATTCAGTGGGTAAAATAAAGGTGATCTGATGAATAGTTATGGCAAAACTGGCTAACAATTTAGAAGTAAAGAAAAATAATCCATAATGTCCTAAATATTCCAAATAATATAGGATAAATTTTGGATAGATTAAATGTTTAACAACAATGACAAAAACCAAGACTTGCAAAGAACTCTAAGAAACTATACTATATAGAAATTGGGGAGATTTTCCTAACTGAAACATAGAGGGTATGAAAAAAAAAGGATAAAAAATTTTTTGGAAAAAGATACTATTAAAAAAGTTAAAAGAAGAGTAATTGTTCTAAAAATTATATAATATAGATGATAGACCATGGGTTAATGTGTATAGTATGCAAAAGCTCTCATGAGTTGATAAAAAAGTAAAAATTTAAATTAAAATATGCAAGTCATAAGAATAGATAATTCACAGAAGAGCAAATCCAAATAAACAACAAATATGTAAAATTGTGTTCAGTAACACTAACACTAAAATGTAGATTTAAGTGAGAATTATCTTTTCTAAATTATAGAGTCTAGAGCTCTTTCTCATGGCAAATTATATGATGTATTTTTATTGGGAATATGAATTACCACAACCCTTTAGGAAGGGAATTTAGTAATGTTTATCAAAAATAACTCTTGTGGTAATCTACCCCAGGTAAGGAAAAATATCAGCTCATAAAGACAATAAAGATATGTGGATAAGGATGTTTATTCAGCCTTACTCACAGTGACCAAAAACTGGAAACAGACTGCCTATCAACAGAGGAATCACTGGTTTGATTGTGGTATTCTACACCATGCACTATTACACAACCATTAAAAAAATGTATTTAAATTGTAGCAGATAAAACTTGCCAAAATGTTTTGAAGATTAAGAAAATAAATATAAGTAACTAATAATATAGTTTTATTTTTATAAATCTAACATTTAAATTATAATCATTTAATATTGATCATAAAATAAAATAATGTATGTGGATATAAAGTATGTGTGAGTATAAATGAGCATATAAAATGAGAAAAATACATGCACACATACTTTATGTTATTAAAATACTTATCTTGACAGTGGGAATTAAGTATGGTGATTTTGTGATCACAAAGAAGGATAGAAAATATACTAAAGATTAAACCAGCACTAAATAAATAAATATTAAATTTTTAAAAATAACATCAAGGGACATAAAAAATTAAATACAAGGAAAATGGTAATTATAAAAATATTTAGTTTCTAAATTAATTTTCAATTTGTATGTGATTCTAACAAAATATAGTTAATACTGGAAATAAATTATATCATTTTAAAGTTCAATATATATTTTAAAAACTTGCCAGAAAGAACCAGTAGATTCTGAAAAGAAGGGTAATTAATAGAGCATTTGCTTTACCAAAACTTAAAATATAGTATGTATAAAGATACAGTCATAAAAATGCGTGAATTAGCACATGAGCAGAGGTAAATAAATGTAGTAAGTGGGAATCTAGAAATAGGCCTAGATACATATGAAAATATAGTATATGTGAAATGTAATATTTTGAATCAGAGCAAAAAAAGCAATTTTTAAAAGTAATGTTGAAAAATTGTGAAACAATCTAAAAAATATGAACTTGGATTCTTATGTCATTTCTGCCACTAAAATAAAGTCCAGATGTTTCAAATATTTAAATATATAAAATTAAGCCATAAAGTATAAGGAAAAAAATATGGGTATTTATAATCTCATACTAAGAACTATTTTTAAAACAACACAGAAATTATTAAAATGATGGATAAATTTGGTTCATGAAAAGTAAAAATTTTATAGACAGCTGACCAAAAATACATATATACAGATAAATATGCATATAAAAAAGATGCTCCATATCAGATGTCAAGAGACTCTGGGTAATAATAATGTATCAATATAGCTTTATCAATTGTAACAATACCCCTCTGAAGGGGGATATTGATAGGAAGGCTATGTATGTGTAGGGGTATGGAGTATATTGGAAATCTCTGCATCTTCCTCTTAATTTTTCTATGAACCTAAAATTGCTTTAAAAAATAAAGTCTAGGTTTTTAAAAATAATTTCTACAGTGTAAAGAGCACGATAAACTAAGTCAAAACACAAATTATAAAATGAGAGAAAATATTTGCCATGATAGAGCAAATTAGTATAACATATAAAGAACATTTGCAAATCATTAGAAAAATAGGGTAAAGGATATGAACATGAAATTCTTAGAAAAATAGAAATTTAACCATATAAAGAAATATCTAAACTCACTCATTTAAGAGAAACAATTAAAATAAATCCAAGTAAATTTTTTTACCTATTCATATGGTGAGATGTAGCAATGTTAAATTTACTGCAGTCAACTCTACGGTTATAAAAAAGAAAATCCATATTCTTAGGAAATGAATGCTGAAGTAATTTGGTATATAGATAGTGATATATGTAACTTTCATTTAAAAATGTGAAAGAGAAAGAGAAAGAGGATAAACAAATGAAGCAAATTGTTAATGATAAGTGAATCTGGATATCTCGATAAAGAGTATATAGATGTTATTTGTATTATTTTTACCTTTGTAACTTATCTGTAAGTTTGACATTTTTTTTAACAAAAATATAAGAAAAAGTTTTGATTAAGTGTATAGAAAATACTCATATACTATTTTGTTGGAGTGTAAAATTTGTTAATAACCATATTTTAAAATGCACATATCATTTTACCCAATTATTTCTAGGATTTTGTTCCTATGAATGTAGTCCCATGTGTGCCAAAAATTTTATATATATATATATATAATTATATATATATAAATATATATATATATAATTATTATATATATATATATAATTACATCACTGGTAAAGGTATAAAAAGACTGGAAACAATACTGATCAATAGAAGAAGGTCTAAGTGAATTACAGTACATGCATGCAGTGGAATACAGTGAAGATGTTAAAATGTGACTTAAATGTGAGCATATTATCATGGACTAATCTCCATCATATATTACTGATGAAAAAAATATACTTTCACATACATATACAGAATTATTTACTCATGGACTATCTTTAAATGGATACATATAAATTGAAAATACTGTCTGCCTCTAGAGAAAGAAACTGGTAAATGATTACTAAATGTAGAAAGAGACTTTCCATAATATGCAATTTTGTACAGTTGCAACATACATATTTTTAAATAAAATTAATAGACAAAAATAGAAAATAACATTTTAAAGAATTATTTGATTCTAATTTATTTAAAGAATATGAATGTGATGTTTTGAAAAGATGAAAGTGAAAATGTTTACCCTGTATAAAAACATCACTTTTTAATAGTCAAATTTATGCTTATATATCCAGATATCCTGCTATCAATAGTGTATGTGTGAAAAGCTGGCTAAAAGGAGGCCTGTGGTTTGGGAAAATATTTCTTCATCCTTCATTCAAAGCAGCAAAACACATGCAAAGGTGGCATGTTTGTGTACTCTCACCTTTGCCATGCCTATGTGAATAGGCTAAGTGTAGATGTAGTGTCAGAATTCCCAATATCCTTACTTATTGTTTGTAGTTAGTATGCTAATATAATTAGAATGAATTGTGAAATTCAACAGACCTGTTTGAATTTAGCTTTGCATTTTATAAGCTATATGATATTTACTTCTTGTGAAAAGTAAAAATCATATGGAAAATGTTTATAGTAGCATCTGGCATATATATTCAATTAATAATACATATTACCATTATTGTTATTAAATCTTTGCTATTGTCATTGTTATTGTATGACTGATTCTGATCTAAGACCCAGAATTTAATGCAAAATCTTAAAGTTACCTGACATTTTACAGCAGTCTTAATTAACTGATACATGAGGATACTATTAAATAAAACGTTAATGTCCTGCTCAGAAGTACTAACAACAGTTGGGTGAAAATAAATTGCAGACTACTTGAGGAATGGGAATGAATTCATGTGATAACAATAGGCTAGTTTCCCTGTCTTTGTGTAATTTCTAACCAAAATTGAAAACTCAGTTGTCAGTAGTTTTGTGAGCATCTTCAAGTTTGAGGGAATTGATTGTTAACAATGTCCTACATCATGCTATAATATTACAAGCAAATAATATAATGGAGGGAAAAATCACCATTTTGGCCAAATGTCTATTTGTTTATCTTAACCACTGGAGAGCTTTGCCACTACTTCTTGAAAGCATTTGACATTAAGTGTCTTGAAGGTAGACACAATGTATATCTCTGCAATGTTAGATTTCTTGACATCTAACAAAATGAGTACTTCCTAAATATTGGTCAAATAAATAGATGAATTAGCCAAACTAGAGGAGATTTCCTATGATTCCCTAAAGGATGGAGTACTGATCAATAAGTCTGAAGTGGACTAAATATGGGACTGAGTCTTGATGAGGCCCAGATTCATTCAGCTCTACTTTTCTGCCTTTAAATTATGGTCAAGTTAAAAACTATCTACTATATGGTAAAATGAAATGTATGCTGCATGCTGGTGTGAGAATCAATATTGCAACACTCAAATCTCATCATTTTGTTTTACTTTTACTTTTTTGGAATCCCAAAGAGTAAAGTGCTATATCAAATCATGCAGAAAGCATCAGTGGATTACATATGCCTATGCATACTTTATCACACACACACACACACACACACACACACACACACACGCACACACACACACACAGAGTCTCTGAGACTTGAGTGAAGAAGAGGAAAAAGCACTTGAAGCACACCTGATCATTGGAGCTGTCCTATTGGTTTTATTCTGGTAAAGAAGTGAGAGCTTCTCTTATCTCCGTTTTGTGTTTCCACAATAGCATATTATTTGACACATTTTTCAGAGTTGCAATTCAGCATTCATTTGTTTAAATGATTGATTATTTGCTTCTTTCACCATGGTCAAAGACCCATGAAAGCAGAGGCTCTTGAAACCAAATAAATGTTATTTTTATGGCATCCCCAGTGTCCAGCTGAGTATTTGGCAGAGAGCAGTTATCAACAGATACTTTTAATGAATAAATAAATAAAAATGTGTGTTTTTTTCTGTTATTTTTATAGGTGTTAAGAATAGCCAGACTGAGCAATACCCTGATCAAAGGTAAAGATACAAGGTCCATAGTTAGTCGGGTGTGCTCTCTGACAGCCTATGGAGCACAGACTGAGAAGCAGATATGATATGGGTGCATTAGCTTCTGCTATTTCCAATTATTTTAGCTGATCCAATAGAAAACATAATCAATGTGGGAAGAGAAATTTGAGACTTCAAACCATTGAGTTTCTCCAATTGTCCAGCAGATACTCTTTATAGTCTTTGTGTTAAGTAACTTTTGCATTTGGTGTCTGTGCCTCAAAGTAGACCACCATTACTGTCCAGTCCTTTCTTTCAGTCTCATAGATTGAAATCCTTTGAGTCACTTGAATCTTACTTTAAAAGCTGTGATCTTTACTGGGGGCCTTCTCTGATCTCTTTTCTGACAAGTTTAATATACTAATAACCTACTTTTATCAATCTACATGCAAGGAATTGAATATATTTGTTCAACAAAACTGAAAAATTCAAAATGAGGAAATGTTAAGAGGACTTGTAAGTGATCTAATTCCACTCACATTGTTAGGGAGGAGAAAACACAGTCTAAGTCCCAGAATAAGTTTGATGCAGAGGTTTCAAAAAAACAAATTTCCTGATACCCAGGAAAGAGCCATCCCCACCCCAATTGCCTGCTTCTTACTCATAATTCCTAATCATAATACATGTTAACACCAATTTAAAGCAAATATTTGCCATTAACTTAGGCAAAGAGACACCTTCCTGAGCCACAGCTATTAGTCAGCAAAGCCTAGTAAGTTCTGAACGGAGAAACAGCTGGTTTGAAGACACTATTTCACATCTCATTGGCTTAATGTCCAAGCTGTTGACTGAGTTCCAAATTGAACAATCTCCTGAAGCTATTTTTATTTTCCATATTGTGCAGAATTATGTTGATTAACAGCCATTTTATTTGTTTTCCTATGATTGTCACAGTCGAACCAAAAAGATATATAAAATATCCAAATACTTTACAGGTGTTCTGATTATTTCAAAAGGAAGGTTCAAACGCACAGCACATCCTACCTGAACTTAATCAACAAATACATTTCTATCTCAATGCTTATTTCTGCTAGAAGCTCCCATTGGGAGGAGAATGGACAAATGGTCAGATATGAAGATATTGTTTTGCTGAATAATTGCCTGGCATTTGAAAAGTCTTCCCCCTTTTCATCTGGGAGTATCCATAAAGCAACTACTACTTTATAGTATGTTTGGAGTTCAAAAATGATTTATTATTGTTTGAAATAATCTAAATGCCACAAAATAGGTGGAAAGTTAAATAAATTATGACACATTCACATGATGCAAAGTTTCCATAAAACATATCATTACAAGATAATAACACTGAAAATAGCAAGCACAACAGAGTCTATACTATGTACCAGGCAATGTGTTAAACACTAAATGAGAATTAAAACAGCCCAGTAAGAAAGGCATTATCACACACACACACACACACACACACACACACACACACACACACACCAATAACAACAAAAATCCCTATAAAGGAGGAAATTGTCAAATTTAAAAAATAATTCTTTTAAGGGACAAATGGTTATTTTACTGCGTAATATGTTTTCTAAAATGTCTATAATTATTCACTTCTTAAATTAGTTAAAATAATTGTTTTCAAAATTGAATTAGTTAAATGAGATGTATCAATTTCCATAAAATTTTGAGTTGAGCGAGAGAAGTCCATAGTAAGTAAGATTATAATATTTGGACAATCACGTTTAGTTGTTTATTTATTTATTTTTTTTACATTTTTTGATGTCCATATTAACATCTGCCTTGTGATTGCTTAGGAAAAGTATGTTTTTCAAGAGCGTCAAGAAAAATCTCTTGCATCTACCCACACCTAAAATTAGCTTCCCTCTTGTCTGTAGAAATGCCTAAAATTTCTGTCATTATGAAATCAGTTCTTTGGAAATGCCCCTGGGAAAAATAAGTCTTCTATTCCCGAGAAGCTAACACTTTCCAAGATGTTAGCTCAGTGACTCTCAATCAGGATGCTTTTGACCACCAGGGAACATTTGGCAATGTTTAAAAACATTTGTAGCTGCCACAACTGGGGAGGAGGGGTACTACTGGTATTTAGACAGTAGAAGCCAGGGATACTGCTAAACAACCTATAATACAGATGACACCCCCCAAAAGCATTATCTAGTCCAAAACATCAAAAGTATAGATATTAAGAAACTCTGAATTAGCTTATTTTATAGTTATGAGAAATACTCTTTCTTGGGAAATGGACCCAAGTTCCAGTTTGAGGCTGGTAAAAAAAAAAACAAAAACAAACAAAAAAAACAAACACACACACACACACACACACACACACACACACACACACAAACACTAAAATGTGGAGTAGAAAGGGAAAACAAGATTCAGAAAGGCAAACTTTGGTAAAATTTCAGCTTTTCTTTTCCACAAACCAGAAATGTGATTTTTCTTGAGTTACCAAAGCCTCATGTTACACCTGTTAAGTAGGAATAATAATTATAATTTTTCTTATCGAGAAGCTTGTAAAAAAGTAAGGATCTGTAAAGATTCTGGAATTACAGTTCATGAGCCTACAATGATTAATGATGATGATAATGATGATGGTGGTGATGATGATGTCATTGACAGAGTCATGACGATAATCGTGACATTGATGATTTCCACCATGCCTTAATGGTCCTAATCTGTACACCAATATAGATTGCAGACTATCGAGAGAGATGATAAGACTACTTAGTTTTTAATTTCTCAAAAATTGAATTTATTCAATTGGTTAATGTTTTGGTTATAGAACTATAAAGAGAATTAACTTATTACTCATGAGAATGATCACCAAAAGAACTCTGTAAATGAAAAAAAAAAAAACAGCTGTGAGAATACATCAGAACATAAATGCAAATGGAGCCTACGCTTCAGCATCAGATACTTCCACTGGGAAATAATTCTATCAGAGAACACTGCTGAGGTAACTACAGCTATGGTGAATGTCCTTCTAAAATAGGAATTAAGTGGAGACAGAAACAAAGCTTCAATGGAGTCTTAAAGGCAAACTACAATTAAAAATGAAAGTCAACTGTTCAGGACATAAGATGGCCGCTGGAGTAATAAATTAGCTTCATGACTTTGCACAACCATTTAAGAACCCTGATTAAAAAAAACAACAACAACACTGCCACTTTCATTTTTAGATTTCTTTGGCCTCTTCCAATGTACTTTTTGATATGAGTTCATTTTTCTAATCCTGTGGATTCTCATGTGAAGTTCAATGAGCTTGTCACTTAATGATGACCCTTGAGAGGATTTCAAGAAAAGTAATAGATTGAGCCAACTCTACCTGTCAGTCATCCATGTTTTCTTTCAATATCTGCCCACTCAATTCCACTGCCTACTTGAAGGCTCTTGGGATGCTTTGCTCAACAGTTCTGTCTTTCCAAGTTGGTGCTGCAGTGTTCAGATACTTTCACCAATAAATGTACAGTTCTGTTTACCGTAATAGAAAGGAAGTGTTTATACTGCCAATTTCACCATTTGACATTAGTCCACCTTCCTGAACTGCTCTCTTTACTCTTTCTCATTTATCTAAATTTCCTCCTGTTTAAGGTCTAGCACAAGTCCTGCTTCTCTTCACCTAAATTATTGTTACCTATCCTTTTGTTGTTCTACACAGTGTACTGGACATAATGACATTTTTGTGCAGTAGCATTGTGTGTGCTGATGGTTAGCACACAGTCTCTTAAACTATACTGTTTGATTTAAAATTCCAGCTTTGGGATTATTAGGACACTTATTGGATGTATATATTGGGTGAATTACTTAAACTTTCTTTGCCTTGGTTACCTCATCTATAAATAAGGATAATGGTAACAACTATTGTATGGTATTTAAAGGATTTTTTAAATGCCTGACACATAGAAAAATCCCAATTGATAGCTTCCGTGCCACTGAATTTATTATTCCACTGAGTTTTTGTTTATTTATTTTTCTCTCCAATTAGGTTGTTAGCACTTTAGGGACAAGGATAGAAGTAGCTGCAGTGTGGCAAGTCCTTGACCCTCAACCTACCATTTTCATAAAGCCCTAGTTTCCTCTCTATTCTTGTCACTTCAAGATCTCAAGATTACTGATAGGACAAAGGAACTAACATTGGCCCATAGGATATTTAACATATTGTGTAGGCCATGATAAGAGCTCAATAAATATACTTATAAAAACTTATAACTAAGTTATCACTTATTGAGTGCTCTTTGATATGGAATATGTGTCACATGCATTTTATGATTAAATTCTTTGTTCTCACATTCATACTGTGGAAGACATGCCATTCTATTCCCATTTTACAGAGAAGAAGACTGAGGCTCAGGGATGTCTAGGACTTAAGATTACAAAGCTCAAGTAGCAAAGCTAAGAGTTAAGTCCATCAATGTCAAATTTCAAAGACTTGCTCTCTTAACTCCTCTATAATATTTCTTCTTCCTTTGTATATATCTTCATTGAGTATATAAGATGTAGAACAAGTGTTTCTGGATGATTATTATGCAAGTGGTATTTATTTATTATATTATAATATTCAATAATCCAGAGCAAATACACACACACACACACACACACACACACACACGTGTGTGTGTGTGTGTGTGTGTGTGTGTGTGTGTGTATTTTTAATATCTAAAAATTCATTGGAAACAAGATTCCTACTCAGAGGTTTAAAATAGGTTTCCTCAAGTATGGAAATGGTTTCCCACATAAATATTCTGACAGTACTTATAGATCTTATGGATTAAACCACTCATTTAAAGTGAACATCTGAGCAAACCTTAGTCTTACTGGAATAAGCCTTTTGAAAAAGACAGAATATGTCAAGAACCATAAGGAAAATGCTAAAAGCAATGGTTGCTTTGCTTAACGGAGTAAGTTGAAAGTGTTTGACATTACCCTTAATAGTAGTCAGTAAAAAAGTTTCCAGTAAAACTTAAATGAGGGAATTAATCCCATAATAACAGCATTCAGGTCCAGCTCAAATAATAGCAGTATGACAACATGGAGAAAAGAGGCTATAATTTGTACTTTAGAATGTGTTGGTTGGATGAATCACACACACATTGAAAGTGAGTTATTTCTTAGTCAATTTTATTATTCAGCAAGAATTTTAAACATATAATATTAAATGAGTCCTAAAAAATCAAATTATAGGTTTTTTTAGTCTAAATGCTACTGTAATCAATCATTTAATCAATATTTATTAAGCACTTACTACTTTGTACCAGGTACTTTGCTACTAGGCTCCAAAGATACCAAATTCTAAATCAATGTACTCTTTAACTTCAAAGAACTCAAGAACAGTGTAAGGGATCAGCACCTAAATAATATTTAATTATAATATGATGTAAAAAAGTTCTATGTGACATAGACTGTTGTGTGAGCACAAAGCCCACTCATTTTCCTGTAGGAATATAGTTAGAGTATATTTCCTAGACTCCCATGCAGTTCAGTGTGGTCATATGACTGAGTTCTTGCCAATGGAATATGGAAAGAAATTATGTCTGAAACTTCAAGACTGGCCCATAGAAACCATTCCACATGTGATGTTCTCTCTCATTTCCTCATCTGCTGACAGAGAGAACTCTGAGAACCTCAGGGATGGCAGAGCCACAAGATGGAAAGAATGTGCATTTCATAAACCTTGCTCACCAGTCTGCCTGTCAAATACCTACACTAAATGCTTACCTGAGTAAGAAATAAATATTTATGATCTAAAACCATTGATATTTGGAGGTTGTTTGTTATAGCAGTTAGCCTACTCTGGCTAATACATCCTCTCTACAGATGCATACATGTGCCAAAGGCACACAAAAAAGGGAGGAAGTATTTCTGTCTGGGCCACACTCTAGAGGTGGTAAAACTCAGTCTGGATCTTCAGGGCTACTTCCCTTTTACAGTGGACAAGTTACAACAGCTTAATGATAGCCCTCTCCATCTTTTAAAGTCTTACCCCAAATGATTGTTTTTCTCTTTCAGATCTGAATACTCCACAAACAAGTACTTACACCAAACATTGGCCAATCTGAGGAATGATCTAGGGAGCTGTTAATATTAAGAGGAGAGTTGATAACATCGTGGCTTGTGAGATGGCAGGTGCCTTCCAGCAGTTGCTTACTTGAGATGATTAGAGCAGGTCACTGCCTATGAGCTGTGATTTCCAGTGATTCTGTTTCTGATTTCCTGAGGAAAATAAATACCTATGCTCATACAACTTAGGGTCTGCATTAATGTGACTCTACTGTTCCATGGTCTTCATCGTCATAATTTATTATTCCAGGAATCTCTTCACAGAAATAATTTCAAATAACTTTATTCTTCACTCTAGGAATTTTCTGAATGACACATTCACTCTTTATTAGGAAATTCAAGTGACATTTTACAGTCCATGATTTTTTGACTTCCCACCTCAACTTTCTTGCCTTGCTATCCATCTATCATAAACGATTATAGAATGACCTTTCCCAATGTTAATCAACCCACTCACTGAAAAATCTACCTTCAAAAATCTCAATAAATATCTTAATGTTTCCCTTCCCCTCTCTAAGAAGCTACTAAAACTATGTTGAGGTATTTTCTCCCCACTGCAATAAGCAATAAACTCAATTCTGTCTTATCAACAGGTTAGTTTTCTAGGGCTATTGTAACAAATTACCAGAAACTGGGTGAAATTTATTCTCTTGCACTTCTGGAGGCTAAAAGTTTGATGCCAAAGTGTTGGAAGGGCCATGGTCTTTCTGAAGGCTTAAGAAGAATATCCTTCCTTGACTCTTCCTAGCTCCTGATAGCTGCCAGCAATCCTTGGCACTCCTTGGCTTCTGGCAGAACTCTTATCTCTGCCTCTGTCTTCACATGGCATCTTCCTTCTGTGTATTTGTACCCAAATTTCTCTCTTCTTATAAGGACATTAGTCATTGGATTACAACCTTAGTCAGTACAAACTTATCTTATCATGATGGCATCTTTACAAAGATTCTACTTCTAAATAAGTTACATTTGCTGATTCCAGATAGACATGAATAAGGGAGGTGTGGGGAAAATTATTAAAGTCAGATTTTGACTTCCCTCTTCCCCATTTTAGAATGACTAAAACATCTTTTACCTTAGATAGAACTACTTGTTTTTAAATTAGAGTTAAAATTCAGATGCCACTGGAGAGAAATACTGGTGCTTAAATTTGCATTGAGCTGTAAATGACTGGCATTACAATCTTTCCAGAAGGTAAGTTTTGTAGGAGAGGATAATGCAGAGAGAACAAGAGGATAAAGAAGTGCTCAAAGGAATTCTGGAACTATCACACACACACACACAAATGTACACACACACACACACACACACGCACACACAATGCCTTACAAATTTGGCCAAAAGTAGTAATACTAATTCTAGGACCAAAATTATATCCCTTTTGGCTTACTCTGATGACTGAATTATTACCACAAAGGTTAGTCATTTGGGACCAAAGCAGTGTGTCTTTAGGAAGTCCAGCCATAACATATAAATACTTTGGAGAGAGATGACACATTAAGACATTATACAATATTAATATTTTAGTGGGGTTCTTTAACAGATTACCAGTTATCAGAACTATCAATGTAAAATGTCAGACGTGTGCTGTAACAATATAGAAACCCCCAGCATACCCTATAAGCTTCCTGGGGAAGAAGATGTTAGAAAAGAAAACTGATCACTGAGATACAGGCAGGTATTCTTTAGAGTTATAGCATCACAAGGCAAATCAATAATTTATCACTACTTTTTGCATGTATCTATCTAACCAATGCCTAGTGCTATCTTTATTTCAAATCTTTCAATATCTTCCAAACTTTGCCATGAGCAGCGGTGTTGCCTACTGAATATCTGAAATCTGTTGGTGCTTCAGTTATCTGCCAATTTACCTGAGAGATCAGCAAAACCCAATCTTACTAAATAGAGAAGCCCTGTCAAATTATCCCTGCAAATAGAGAATAAATCTTCACCAGTTCCTTGAGAAACATATTCTCTTATTCCACAATACGAAATTTCTGCTAAAAATCTAATGCAAAATTTGTTAATGATTAATATCAGCTGATATTTCTAATTTGTATGAAAACTGTCATTTCCTTTTAAAAACTAAAATACATTATGTTTCCTGGAATTTTAAAAAGCCTGCTATTTTCCATAAGTTAACAAAGTTTGATATTTTTTTCTGAAAATATACATGCAAAGCTTTATTTATTTCAGATATTGTTTTATTTGTGTGGTTATGTCTCTGTATTATATATTTCATATATTTGACTTTGATATGAATTTATTTCACATGACTAAAAAAATTATAACTATCGTGAGTTTCAATTTTCTGTATGGTATATTTACCTAACCCTCTCCAATTAAAAAGAAATTCTTCCTTTGTAGGATTTGTAAAATAATATATGAGAACATACATATTTTATTAATATAACAAATGTAATAGATATGTGTACAGGTATGCATAATTTATAATGCCTAGGAAGATAGAAATCACCTATTTTGACCAAATAATTAGTGATTAAGCATGTAAGTTCCATATTCGGGCCACCTGATTTTAAATCACAAACTAGCTGTGTTATTTTGGGCAAAGTACTTAACATCTTTATGCCTCAAATGAGTGAGTATTTATTGAATCGATTTGTGCAAAGCTCTAGGAGCAGTGATTGAGACACAGTAAGTACCCACTAAATGCTATCTATTAATATCATTGTTGTTATTCTCTGATGCAACAAAAAAGACAAACAAAATGTTCCCACCCTCAATGTGTTTGAGACCTGGTGGGGAAAGGCGAGACAAAAGATAAGTAATCAATAATACAAGATCTGTTATGCTATCTGTCAAAAGACATGAGAAGACAAGTGAATCAAGGCTTCATTTTGAACTTGTGACTGGAATGAAGCCTTGAAAAATGAAGATGTTTGTAAAGCTAAGTGATTAGAGGAATGAAAAGCACTCAAAGCAAGAGTATATAGCATAGAAGTCAGCATGAGGCAATGATGTATAATGTTTTCATTTGAGAAAGAGATATACTTTCCTAGACTTTTCCAGTTGAAGACAGTCAAAGGCTGAAATAAGAGGAGCCTAATATAGGAGACCTCTGAAAACCAGGCTAAGGTGTTTGATTCTTGAAGATTTATATTCATGGGATATGAAAGCCTGAAATGGAGAGTCAAGGCTGCTAACTGATAGCTGATCCCTATGTAAATTAAACTGACAATCAAGTATTAATGTCTTTAAATTATATATTTAGTCATCTTGTATATCACTAATGAAATTATTTTTATAGAGTTAAATCCAGCCACAACACTAAAAGTGACATTTGATTAATAATGTATAAAGTTAATCATTCAAGAATTCAGTCATTCATTCATTGCTTTGTTCTCTTGTTTGCTCAACAACATTTATGTTCTAGAATTAACACAAAAAATAATACAGTATCCATACTTCGGATGTTAGAACAGTGATTAAAACTGGGCTCAGTCCTCAAAGCCCAAAGTTCATTGAAAGTGATTAAACTAGCTTTTATTATGGTTCGATATAGAGAATAAACAGTGCCATACAAGACATACACATAAAATACAATGGGAGTTCAGAAGTGGGAGGATCACAAATGGGATGGATGGAACATAGAGTTAGTTTTAAAAGATATTTAAGAATGGTGGATGAGATATACCAGCATAAGAGACTGGATGGACATAAGAAATTGTCCATCAGTTTAGAGTGGCTAAACCAAAGTTTTCCAGGACATATTTCATGGAATGGAACCTTTTCCTTAGAAAGTCAAAGAGTTATGTGAAAAAAGGAATTCATGATTTACTACATTTGGAAAACACTGGATTAAACAAAATGGAACCAGCTTCTTTATTAAAAGATTTCTCAGAGATTTTAATATGTTAATTTGCATTATAAATCCTTAAGAGTATAAAGCCATTAATAAACTTATTTTACCCTGGAATTTGCTTCTTTCCCAGAATATTTAAAAGGACTAATAGTCAATGAATATACATTATAAAATTCTCAGGTAGAACAAAGATGAAAAATGCTTAGGGGATCTGGTGGCAGAAGATTTAGAGTGTCAAGCAAATGATTCTGGCTTTTACTTGGTAGGTTTCAGAAAATCAAATCAGTAAAAGAAGCCAATGTTTGCCTGTGTAAATTGATTCATTATAGTGTGTATTCAAAACACAGCACTGGCCAGTTGGGAGTCACTTTTATCCGAAAGCATACTAGCTAGAGGAAAATCAAGAGGAATTTGCCAGTATACCCATTGTGAGAGTCAAATGATCATGAGCCAACATTTTAAATATGGGTGAGACAACAGCATGTTTTGGAGATTGCAAACAGGAGAATAAACCTGGAGACCTGACTGAACAATATTTTTTTTCTAATGACTCTGCATCCTCAGCCCGTTTATTTTTACATTTATGTCATGTTGACAGAACAAATAAAATATGATAATATAGTATATGAGAAAGAATTTTCAGTTCTGTAGTAAAAACATGCTCTGTAGAAATCCAACTTATTGGCATCCATTTGCTTTTCTTATTTTCCTAATATACTACTAATTTATTATACCACTGTCTATTAAAGAAGAACAAATGGATTCTAGGCTTTGATATACCTATCAAACCACAAGGAATTATAAATCATGGAAGCCAAAGCCAGTCATCTTAGGCTTTGAGAATGCTTTAAGAATAGAGACCAAATACTTGCAAAGAGATTTGAGCTCTTTAAAAGAAAGATGCAACATGCTTAGCTCACATTTCAAAAAACTTGGAAAATTAAATTGATTTAAAGAGGAATTTTCTCCCCAGGAGAATCTATTTACGCAGCATCTACTTTCATTGCTCTTACACTCCATGAGTCATCAGGAAGTAACACAAAGTCACACAAGAACACAGAGTCCTCCCGGGATTTCGAAACAAATGGATTTGAAACTGCTCAGTTGATCCTACCTAGAGGATGATATATACAGGAATTCAGCATAAGGAGAGTTTGATCAATGCAATTAAATGTAAGCATTGCACCTGTGGAACTTGGAACACGATATTGCAGTGTGATTTATGAGGCAAGGGTGGGTGGATTTCATTAATTCAAAGCCTTACTATCTTGCATCTTTGCCATGTGGTTAATGTTACTACCATTTTAATAGTGCTCACAAATAATGTACCAATGAAATAAGGAGCATATCTTTGAACATTCCACAAATGTACTGACTACCTACTATGTGCCAACTACAGTGTGAGCCACTGGGAAGTCACTTGTGAGTGGAAATCAATTCAGTTTCCTTAAAAGGTAACTAAAAATCAGTATGCTAAGTCCCTTTTCTGGAAGCAAGCACAGGGTCTGTATGAGCTCATAGAAGACACACTATGCCATCTCAGTATTTGGAAGAGATAAATTTTAAGTGAGCTCTGAAGGGCTAGCCAGATTTAGCTAGGCATAGCTGGAAACAGGCCTAGGAGGCAGGAGAAGACACAATCCTTGAACCAGAGAAGGACATGACTTGTTAAAAGAGGTAGTCTGGCTGTTCTGCCAATTCTGATGATATAGTGTTCTATGAGGTGGAGAACATAAGAAGAGCTCAGGAAAAGGTTCACCTGTCTTGGTAGGAATATGGGGTTTACCCTGGAGGACATGAAGAGATACTAAAATGTTTTTAAGCAATATAAGGAAAATATAGAAAGATTGTAATTCTAGCTCTTTTGTTCTCAAAAACTGAAAGAGTCATAGGAAGCTCCAATTGTCACATTCTTTGTTTCACTACTCAGTGAAAATCACTCTGAACAAAAGAAATATCTAAGCCCAGCCAGTTAAAGGAAAAGAAACACAATTTTTTTTTTCATTTCAAGCAAGTGTGCCTAGGCAAACCTATGGAGCAATTCGTACTGAGAGGTATTAGTTTATGTCTATTCTGAGCCTGACTCTTTAAAATGTCCTTCTATCTGTAGCTTCCACATAGCTCTACAATTCTTTCCAATATATCAGCTTTTTATTTTAGTTAGCTAGAAATGGTTTCTCTAGCTTACCACTAAAGAACCCTATTTAACATGAGCAATCAGCCCAATAACAGTGAGAAGAATAACTTGAATGAATACAAAATTGGGGGTATGAAAAACAGTTAAAAGGAAGCTGTGGAAATCTAGGCACAAGATGACATGGACCTAAAATAACAAAGACTAGAGTCAATGAAGTGAATGCAAATAAAACATATTCAGGAGCAAAAATGGTATGACTTTGCAATTAATTAGATGTGGGAAGTAAGGGAGAAGGAAGAAGGTACATGTCACCCAGATTCTTTGCCTGAGCAACTGGATATGTGATACTGCTATCTATCCATTGAGCTAAGAAACACATGAACTGGTACATATTTAAGAATGAAGATAAGGAATTTGTGTTTAGACAAATCCAGTGATGTATGCATATTAAAACAACCCATTGATGGTTAAATATTCTAGACCACAAGGAAGACCTCAGTAGAACATAGAGATCTGAACATTATAAACTGGTAGGAAAGAAGTCAAGGAGACTAATGTATAACCAAGCACAGTACACAGAGTAAAAAAAAAGATCAAAGTTAAGGGTGAACCTGAATTTAAGGAACAAGTTTAGAAAAAAACCCCATAAAGGACAGCTGAGAAACAGCAACCATAAAAATAGGCAGGTAGAAAACAAATGGATCGTGAAAATCAAGTTACAAGATGAAATGATCAAAAGTGACGACTGTTGTGGAGAGATTTAGATAAAGATTAAGAAACACTTATTAAATTTAATAGACAAAAAGCATTGGTGAATTTATCAGGTCACAATTGACACACAAAAGCAACATGACAAATAACTCCAAAATCAGTAGTTTAAAACAACAATCATTAATTCTCACTGACCTGCATGTTGTTGGAAGATCAGTCAATTAGTCTGAATTCAGGTGGAGCTGTTTGTATCTGCTCATCCACCTCCTGGAACCATGAAGCTAGTCCAGAAATATTTTCATGGCATTATCAGGAATCAACAGATAAACCCAATCATATAAACACTTTCAAGCATTTGGTCTTACAACACTCAGTAACATCTCATTGGCACAGACAAGTAACATGGTTGAATCTTAAGTCAAAGATCTGGACACAGAAAGGGGAGTAGCATTAGGGCCAATAATATAATCTATTATAGTCTGCCTTTGTAGCCACAATTATTCATATCCCTCTCACATGCAAAATATACTAAGCCCCATCTCAGGAACCACAAATTTTCCTTCAATTATGCATTAAACTCTACCAGGATCTTGTGATCTGATATGTCAGGTTCAGATGTGACTTCTCTTGACCTGGAGAAATTATCCAAAAAGATGTTATCTATCCACACAAATCAACACACAATGATGACACAGGGGCAAGCTAAGAGTAATAAACACTTCCATTAAGAGAGAGAGGGGGGGGGCGAGAGGGGAGAGGGGAGAGAGGAGAGGAGAGGAGAGGAGAGGAGAGGAGAGGAGAGGAGAGGAGAGGAGAAGAGAGGAAAAAAGAGGATAGCAGCCATTTGAGCACCACATTTCTAAAATCACACTGCAAAAACGATGTACCATTCTTCTATTCTTGGGTCAAGAAATATTTATTAGACATTAGTTCTGCCCTCTGGGAACAACTTCCAGCACATCATTCTCTGACCAAGGTCTGTCCATGCCTCCGAACTGTGAAACACTTTTCTTTTCCATCACGCTCCACTGGCTACTTATAAGGAGAACGTTGAAAATGTAACACTTCTTATGGCTGAGAAACTTCCTGCCTGAAGAAAGTTGGGAGCCCTGTGGTCTTACATTCTGAACAGTCTCAGTATCTTTCAGTCCAGAATGGTAGCGAATGTAGTAACTGAGTTCTTTAAAACATTTAGTGATTTTTTTTTTAGATAGCTCCACCAGAAGTGTCCAATAGCACTTTCTCCAATGATGAAAATCTACTTTACCTGTACTGCCTAATAAAGTAGCCACTAGCCACATTTGGCTATTGAGTCATTAAAATGTAGTATGTATGACTGTAAACCAAATATTTAATTACAATTAATTTTAATTTTAATAGATACATGTAGTTAGTAGCTACCATATAGGACAAAACAGCTAAGATTCAATTATATATGTTGGGAACATTAGGCTGCTGTGGGATCATAGCTTTAAACTTTCTAAAAGCTCTTTGATCCAACCAGGAGAGTCTAAAAAGTAATACCCTAAATTTTTTTTGAGGTCTTATCAAAGACCTATAGTCTTTGATTATAGACTTATAAGACCTTTGTTTAGAGAACTTGTATGTAACACCTTTACTCTAGATTTTATCTTCACCCTCAAGATTGATCAGAATTGAAGATTCTTTTGCTGTCTGGAAAGACTGGAATTAAGAGCCTTTTTTAGTTTCTAACCCAACAGGTTATGGACTCTATATTCCCTCTAAATTTTGCTTACAATCTGCTCGGTATTTTCCTAAGCTTATGTTTTACTTTTTGAAAAGTACTGTATCAAACACAAGTAAAAAAAAACATAATATACCTTCATTATTTTTCCTATAGTTCTACTTGCTCAAGTACAAAAATTCATTTAAGTACATTTTCTATCTTTCCAGTATATTTTCTTATCTAAATTCTTATAGTAATAACAATTTTACGAATTTCATCACTACATAGTGTTTGTTGTCATTTATTGAGCCTCCTCTCAATTGTTTCCTCACCACTGACTTGCTAGTCTCGAAACTCATCCCATGAATTTTAAGTATTTAATATGGCAGCATCCCATTTTTTAGGTACCTTTTTTGTATCACTTAGCTACTGGTTCAAAAAGTTGACATAATGAACCATCCAAAAATTTAGCACATTAAAACAATAATATTTATTTTCAGGAAATTCAGTTTTGCTGTGGATTAACTGCTCCACATTCTTCCATCATCCTCCTGAGAGCAGCATGCTAGCCCAGGCATGTCATTCTCATGGAAATATCAGGGGTACAAGAAGGTAAGCCAAATCACACAGAAGTTGTTAAGGTGTTTTTGCCACATCATCCTTCTTAATATCACATCAGTCAAGCAAGTCACATAGCCAACTTCAAGTCAAAGGTCAGAGAAATAGATTCCTTTTTAGTAGAAAAAACTGCAAAGTCACATGGCAAAGAGTATTGATACAGACAGAGTAGGTGAAGGCTCAAGATCATTAATGCAATCTAGCATAGTAACTTTAATGAAAGAAATAAAGTTGAGTAATAATGAACACAGATTGAAAGAAGTTGAAGAATAAACAGGAAGGAATTAGAGACAAGGAATATAGATGACATATTTCATAGAACCATGGATTACTAGGGTTACAAAGAAATATGTGGGGCCACTTAGTAAAACCACCATTCTGAGGCTTCATTTATTTCTGCAAGAGCCTCAGAAAGTAATCTTCCTGTCACTTTTTGGATGCCTGGATTGAAAAAAACTTAGTACCATTCTTGCTTATTATCCTTTTCATTCTGATGAGTCTATATTCCTCATGTATCTTTTGAAATTCTTTATGAAACAAGTCAGGATAAAGTGAAATAATTCTACTGACATGTGTTTGTCACTACTTGGGATTAGTTCTGCTCTTTATGGCAATGCAAAAACAAACAACTACAACAATGACAACAACAACAACAAACATTTCTTCATTTGTTAGATAGCATTCCAAATGTTTGGGATCAACCATAAAGCCTGTACTGCCCTGTCCTTCCCAAAAGGCTCACCTTCAACATTACTGTTGACTGTTTTTCATACAACATAATATCGAATATACTTATATATCTGATTTGACCTTTGAGAGTATTGCCAAATTAACAATAATAGCGAGGCTAATATCTAGTTTGATAAATGAAGTTTTTATTCTTATTGTCACATGCTGTAATTTTAATGATAGGCATGTAAGCTAGATGATCAGTTCATGAGGAACTTGATAAAAGTTGGTCAATTTGGTTTTGATAGTAAAATGAGGGTGCTGCATATATGAATAATTGTGTATCCAGAATTGTTCTCTGAATCTTCATTGGAAGAAAATACTCCAAGAACATAGATAATTATTTTATCCTTACCAGTGACCTCAATAATAACATTAAAAGTATGTTCCTACAATCAGTAGATGACATTAAATTGAATACAGTTGCCTGTAACTCAGGATAACAGAAAGGTAATTCAATTGATCATATTATTAATTAGAGAAATAGTCCATCAGAGAAAGGATAAAATGTACTAGGGAGAATTGCCAGCATTTGTACTGAAAGGCTTGAAGCCATTGGAAGAAGAAAAGTCAGAAGTTTGGTTAGGCATAAGGACAGCATAAAACATGGGGTTTCAAAGTGGTAACAAGCCAAAAGAGAACCAGTGATGTTTGGTTGCTTTTTCATTATTATTAATTATTAATTGATTATAATGGATAATTAATAAGTAATAATAGTGATGACATAAATACAAGAGGAACTTCAAATAATAAAGCTGACTTGTAGACTAGCAGAGATTAGAGATGAAGTTAGCAAACAATACCATTACGCTGGCATTTATATTTGATGTTGATGCTTGCTTTCATTTATATTGTAGCTGCCTATTCAGCTGGACAAGGAGGTTTTTAGGAAAACTGAGCTCTACTGTGCATTTTTTCACAAATTATCTAAGTATGTTTATTCATATTCAAAAAATATAGGATAGATGCACAAAGAAGAAGGAGATGAGAACCAGATTCACATTTTTTAATAATATGAAAAAGAAAAATATCACTCAAGATTGCTTACCAAAAGCAGGGCTCTTTTCAGATTCCCATTAGTGTCTGTATGGGATTCAGCCAATGGAATATTTAATATTAATTTTTTTTCTTAAGAGGGCTATGGATTTTTTTCATAAGGAAATAGTATAAGTGTGAATATGCTGGCTACATTTGATACTTTTTTCCTGCAACAAGGTATCTAGTGCCAGTAAATGGCTGACATGAGCTGTCTTTACTTCTGAGAAGCAGGAGAGATGCTCTAGTCCAATGCCTTCATATTCTGGATGTTGCTTATCTAATGTCAAATCCAACTGAGGCCTTATTATTAACACTCATCACGTTTTGGTTTCATTTATTTATGCTAATTTATTCCATGGCCTGTTGTTCATCTTTTCAAGATAGATTATTTCTAGTGACTGATAAGGATGGAAAAGCAAAGGAAGAAAAAGTCAGTTATCACATATGTCTTAGGCCACACAAAGCGGTGGTGAGGGAGAGCCACCAACTAGAAGTACAAAACAGTGAATGCTTTACTATTCACATGCACCCCCAAAGATCCTTGAAAGGTAATCTGTGATAACTTTTCCTGAGATGTGAATTTAAAAAATGGGGCTGTGAAGCTCGTAAGAAAAAAGCAAAACATTTACTTGTAGGTTCACTGTGTCACTACTCAGTATGGGCTCTAAAGTATAAGTTTAATGGGGCAAAAGAATGCATATTTGTGAATTTATAAACATAGGCTAGTACAATATATTTATTAATAGACTTACCTGACATAATTACCAAGGACCTGGGTAAGGCTAATTTTACTATCATGTGCAAAACTGATATGATCTCTGGCATTCTCTTATTGATAATAATAGCTGATATCTACTCAATGCTCACAATATAACAGGTACCATTCAAACTATTTATAATAATTCATTTTATCCTCATAGCAATTCAGTGAGGCAGGTGGCCATCATTATCTCTATTTTAAAAAGGAAATTGAAGCCCAGAATAAATAATTTGCCCAAATCACTCATCTAGATATCTAGGTAAAAGATAAAGTCAAAAGATGATGTAGGCCAGGTAATGAGATGTAAACAATGTTATGAAAACTTTGGCTTTCATCTCTCTCACATGATGTCACTTCGCTTTTAACAAAACATCATCCTAGCTACTTTGCTGAGCCTAGCTTTAAACAGGAATAAGGATGGAAAAAGACTATTGAGGAAATGAAGCAACAGATGATGCTAGAATGAACTAAGAGTAAAAGCAGTAAAGTTGGTGAGAAGTCATCAGATTTGGGGCATATTTTGAAGGTTTTTTGGCATATTCGATGTGGAGTTTTAGAGGAGTGGCAGGAAGGATCACTCCAAGCAATTGAGTTCCTATTAACTGAATTGAAAGGATGGAGGAAAGGAGGCTAATAATTTGTCTTTGAACATAATGAAGTTGACATGCCTGTTGGATTATCTGAGTAATAAACTGGCATTTGGATTTATGAATCTGGAGATCAGGGAAGAGGCCTGGAGTGTAGATTTAAATTTTGGAATCATCATCTTATAGATGATATTTAAATTCATGAGACTGAATGACACTATCAAGGAAGCGGTTTCATACATAAAAAAGAAGCAGCTCAAAGATTGATCTTAGAAAAATTCACATTAAAAAGTAAGGAAGATGAGTAGGAAACACAGAGTGTAAATTGTTTTTAAGTGTATAAGTTAGTTTTTGTTTGTTTTGAGGGAAGTACGAATAACTAAAATAATCAAGGAAGTTTAAAGGGAAAAAATATTATTAGGGATAGTGTGTAATTCTACAAAAAAGCTGAACAACTAACTAGGTACCAGGAAAGATGAAGAACTAGACACCCTCAGAGAATCCACTAGGAGATTTTAAGGCTTTCCTTCTATAACTCTACCACTTGTGCAACTCAACTGCCAACTGTTTTTCTTTAGAGACTAAATTTCCAAGATCCAAAAATACTATTTACCCAGTTTACCTCAAGTGTCTATCCCTTCTCCAATCAATAATAGCCAAGCCATGCTGTGCAAGCATGGTTATCAGAAAAATACTGTCAGTTCCCAAAGAAAGGGAATAGTAACTTCGTAAAAATTCTTATAAAAACACTTGAAAATAGGTTTTGACATCCAGATATGTTGGTTTAGATATTAAATTTATTAGCAAAATTTTTATGGTTCTTATTAGAAAAAAATTCTCCATTACTGGTATAAGGATAAATAATTCAGTTCTACTACATGAGATTTCTCTTCAATACTCACCTCTTGACAATTCATAGCAACATGACAATGATAAGATGGTGCATTTTAGTCCCTTAAATACACGATTTTATTAAGATATATGTCTTATTGGGTCCTCTTTCACTTAGTTCTTTCATTAAATATGTGAATTCCTTAGTTTGTTTGATTTTAAAGAGAAAATTTTCTTGACTACACAGACCCATTAAATGTGAAAAAGTGGAAAATATTGGTCTAGGAATCTAAAGTTTGCACTTCATTCCAGCTTCTGCCACTAACCATCCATGAGAACGTTCTCAAAATATTTAACATTTTATATCTGTTTTCTCATCTGTGGACAATAGCAGATTTCGTAAATGACATATTGTTCCATCTTCGTGCCAGCTCCAGGTGATTTTGTGTTGAGAGGAGCTCTGAGGTCATATATAAGAGCTGCTGGAAAGAGAACATTAACTTGATCAGTTAATGAGGTCTGCTGCGCACATTGGAGGGGTTAGACCTGACCTGGCAAGGTATTTTGGCAGGTACTTGCCATGTGAGAACTAGATGATTTGTTCATTCAGAATGCACTTATTGAGTATGTGCCAATAACTGGCACTGCACTGGGTAAGAAAGAAGATACAGAGAGATTAATAAGTTATGGTCCCTTATGTGGGTAAAACTCATTTTCTAGCAAGTGTGGTAAGAGTTATAAAAGATTGTTTCTAAAGTTTATTCAAGTTCTAAAACTGCATGAATTCCTGATTTCTCTACAGGTAAAATGTGTGGATATTGCAGAAAAATTCTTTCTCCCTTTACTTAATTTCACTATCTTCCATACTGTGAGGTATAACTACATACTGATAGACAGCCTCATGGCTAGGTGGTGGCTCTGTGGGCAAGAACAACAGACAAAATCATACTGCAACACTAATCAAGTTAAGACAACACTGTTGCCATTGCCTCATGGGGCAAAGCCTCAGCTTCCACTGTTCAAATCAATGATGCAGGAACCCTAATATTGCTGCCTTTCTTCACTGGATGCGGCTCCCTCCAAACCAAACATTCTAGAATGGATTTCACACAACTCCTGTTCCTGCACCTCTAGTTTTGTTTTTAAAGTTTGAAGTGGCCTGTCTGAGGATGGGCAGAGTAATCACAAATAAAGTGTTTGTACATTAACAGTAGAAGAATGTTATCTTCAGTTCCCATAGTGGGCTTTCATTGTCTGGGAGAATCCCAAAACTTCTCTACACCTTCCTCCTACCCAATCAGTATATACCTGTCTCAGCCATATTTTTCTTGTCAATTAAAGTAGTATTGTTTATGCATCAATTTTCTGTGAAATTAGTTAGCATGATCAAGATCCCCAAATCTGATCATTTCTTAGATACCAAAAAAATAAGTGTTTATAAGTATTCAATGCTAAAACTCTGATGTAAAGCAACTTTATCGGGGAAAACTACTACCTTATTAGATCTCTTGGCAGTCATCCAACTGTACTTCTAGTCATACCTCTGCATCACCACATGCTGGAGAATGTTTTCCTTTTCCTGACTTCAAAAATAGACAGGTGTCACTGTCAGTATTGTTGGATAAAACCAGCTAGTGCCATTGACATATTTGCCATCTTCAAATTGGGAACAATTTGATAGCTTTGATAGCTTTGCCTACCAAAAAAAAAAAATTACCTGTAGGTCATGAGTAGCACTTTACTCTCTCCATAATAACATGATATAGAAGATTCCCTGTGCAGTCTTTCTTCCACTTGTCTCCTCTAAGTAGCCCAGTGTCTGTTTTCTCTGCCTCTAATTTAGTCAGCAGGTAATTGCCAGTATAATCTTTCAGAAGCACTGCTTCAAGCATACCAGTCTTCTATACTGAAACTTTCCTGTGGTGCCTTTTACCCAGTGAATTAAGTAAAATCTTTCAGACTGATATGTAAGGCCTTTTACAATCTGGCTCCTACTGTCTTCTCAAAAATACCTCCCACTACTTCCTCTCCCCATACTCTTCCTTCTGCAAGTCCTTACTATTCTCTTACCTAGACTGCCTTCTCCACTTCTGTTTATCCCTCACTCATTCTAGGTTCTCCATGAGCCTATCAAACAGACTTTCCTTTATCTCCCTAATTAGACTTAATTTCTTCATCTTTTAAATCTTCACAGATATATGTACTTTTAAAATTGTTCTGATTAACATATACAAACAAATGTATGGATTTTAGGAGTTCAGCTTAGTGACTTTTGACCAAGGCAACTACCACCTCGGTTGAGGCATAGATCATTTCCATTAGATCAGAAAATATCCTCATGCCCCTTTCCAGCAAGTCCCTCTGCCTCAGAGGTGGCCACTGTTATGACTTCCATCACACTAGCTTTGCCCATTATAGAACTTCATATAAATTAAATCATACAGTGTGTACTCTATTGTGCCTAGTTTCTTTCACTTGGCATAATATTCTGAGATTTTTTTATGTTATTATTGGGTGTAAAATAGTTTCTTCATTTTTATTGCTGAGTAGTATCTCAGTATGTGAGTATATCACAATGTGTGTATCCTTTTTATAATTTCAATTTTTCACTTATTTGTCCACTACCTCAATCCATCAAAACATGAGTCACGGCATTATTTATATCCTTCTTGTGAACCACTGCAAGGATTTTAGAGTTATCTTATTTCCTTTCTATACTGTATTCTTTGTAAAAAGAAGGAAATAAGAAGACAGACAGTTATTTCATTCCTGCTATATTCTAGGTGCCATGCTAAGGTACCTCATTTATTTCTCATTACAACTTTAGGAGGTATATGTTACCCTATTTTACAAATGAGAAAATTGAGACTCTAAGGCATTAAGTATCCTGTCTTGGGTTAACATTAAGTAGAGGAAGCAGAATTTTAATTTGGATACTTCTGGCTCCAAAGCACATACATTTATTTCTGTGTCATGCTCTGAATCTTGTGAAAATCCTGCTATTGTGCCTAGAACATAACTATTAATTGAATTGAAGGATATATTCTGTATTTTGTAAATGTTTTTAAGAAAATACAGTAAGATACATTATATTAGGGAAATAATAACAAGTACAACAAAAGTACACAGCAAACACATGTTAAAAATTGTCCTCACTAACTGTCACCGCCAAGTTCGTTGGCAGGCTACAGGAATTAATTTTCTCAGAAGACATGAAACCTGTCCTTTTCCCCATGATAGCCTTGGATGTTATTATTGATGTTATTGTTATTATAGCTATTTCCCAGATTCTATCTACTGGACCTTCTATAATTTCAAATCCTTCTTTAGTAACCTCTTTTTGAGACACTCCAGTCTAATATAGCAGAAATAATACAGATTTAGGATGTAAAAATTTTATGAAATTTGTACATATCTGTATACAAATTTCACTTGCATCAACTTACTATCTCTGTGAGCTTGGATAAATTACTTAACCTCTCTAAGTCTAATTACCTTATTTTTAAAATGAATATAATAGCATTTACTTCTCAGCATTATTGGAAGAATTTATACAGATTTGTATGACATTCCCAGCAAAATATTTGACACATGGTCAATAAATATTTTCTAGGATTAACAAACACTGATATCTAAAAAACCAACCTTCTTTATTATTCTGATGATCATTGCCTTGTAAATATCATCTGGATTCTCTGATCACAAAGAAAAATAAACCCACCAATGAACATAAAGGAAAAAAATTATATGTAAGATTTGAAGACATACCAGTCATAGACCCACATGAGAGAAGGTCTAGGCCATTGTTAGAATTCTGCAACAGAGAATTCTGGAGTGGTTAAGTATGTGGACAGTGGTGTTGCCATATGTATTAAAATCCTGGCTCTCACATCACTAGTTTTGTTATAAGGGCCAAGTCACTTAAACTCTGTGTTCGTGATGCTAATCTACTAACTAGGGATGATAATAATTAAATCCCTTATAGGGTTGTTTGAGAATGATATAAAATCATGTTTTTAGCATACATAGCATGTTGCTTGGCACACTGTGAACTCTTAATAATTGATTTTAATTTTTGTAATGATAATAATGTCAATAAAATTAGATTATGAGTGAGGGTGTGTTTGAGTCAATAATTAAAATAATAACTGGGAAAACATCAGTATGGTTTTCCATGGAAAATCTGCTTTCATGTTCCTTACAGGAGCTAATCTTTCCTGCCAGAAATGCACAGGGAAAATGAATTACCTATCTCAATAAAAAGGAAAATGGTTGTTTTCTACAGAGACATGGTTAATGAAACTTGTAAGTACATTGCAAATGTGGTAAATATTTTTTTTCTCAACTAATTTTTTTTAACTTAAATTCAAACAATGAATGTCATTTAAATGTTGAGCAGCAAATATCATTGTGTTAGCCAGGTAATTGTTAAACAAACCTATAATAAAGTTTTAACTCAGAAATAAACTGTTTCAGACTAGATAATGCCATTTTAGGATACATTGCAAACATTTCAGTCATAGAAACTTTAAAAGGAATGCACCTGGACAGTGGTTTTCTAAAGCCTAAGAATTCTCTTTATAACAACATTAATATGGATACTCTCAAAGTGTAGACACTGTTTTTTAGTTAAATTCTAGAGGGGAGAAGAGAGCATCCCCTCTCAATAACTAGATCATTCTCTACCTTAGCAGCAGCCTCTGAGATGTCTTTTTGATTTGTAATGTACTATGGAAATACAAGATGAAGGTCATTACATCAAGCCACAAGGATTAGTGCCCACCTCTGGCTCCCTGTGAGAGAGCAAACTTGGTGGAATGCCACCTAAAAAAGGGTTTTTGCAGGAAAAGCTCCCAGATTGGATTGGAGTGAAACAGGAAAGCTGCTTATGGAGACCACCCACGACCATGTTGAAAGGGAGACTCTGAACCATGAAGTGCTAAGATTGTACCAGAAAAAGAAAAGTATCAAAGTCTTACTTTAAAAAAAAAAAAAGAAAGAAACAAGAAATGATGATGTCAAGACAAGGAGAGATAAAGTTAGCTGCAATGAGAATCAGGCCTATGGCATGGAAAGAATAGAGTGTTATTCATTCAAAAACTATTTTTGAGCCCTTACTATGTTCCAGAGATAAACTGGTGTACAAGACAGGTAAGAACCCTGTTTGTATAAAACTGGCATTCAACTGGATAAAAAATGACAATAAATGAGAAAATAAATATACAAGATTATCTTAGAAGATAAACATTAGAAGTAAAATTTAAAATATGGTGTGATTCATATTAAAAATCAATAAGGAAAGAGGTCCTAGCCACAGCAATCAGACAAGAAAAAGAAATAAAAGGCATTCATAATGAAAAGGAAGAAGTAAAACTGCCATTATTTGCAGATGATATATTGTACATAGAGAACTCTTAAGATTTCACCAAAAAACTATTAGAACCTATAAATAAATTCAGTAAAGTAGCGGATACAAAATTAATATTCAGTAATTGGCTGCATTTCCATATACCAAAAATGAGTTATCAAAAAGAGAAATTAAGAAAAGAATCTCATTTAAAATTGCGTCAAAAATACCTAGTAATAGATTTAACCAAAGAAGTAAAAGACTTATGCTCAGAAAATTATAAGATATTGAAAAAAGAAACTGAATAAGATACAAATAAATCAAAGCATGTACCATGCTCATGAATAGGAAGAATTAACATTGTTAAAATGTCTATACTACCAAAGCAATTTATAGAGTCAGTGCAATCCCTATCAAAATATCAATGGTATTTTTTCCCAGAACTAGAACAAATAATCCTAAAATTTATATGGAGCCACAAAAGACTCCAAATAGCCACAACAATATTAAGAAAGTAGAAAAAAGTTGGTAGTATCACAATACCTGACATCAAACTATACTACAAGGCTATAGTAATTGAAAGAACATGGTACTAGATGAAAACAGACACATAGATCAATGAAACAGAATAGAGAGCCCAGAAATACATCCATGCCTATATGGTCATTTAATCTATGACAAAGGAGGCAAGAATATACAATGGGGTTAAGACAGTCTATTCAATAAATGGTGTTGGGAAAACAAAACAGATAAATGCAAAAAAAAATGAAACTGGGCCACCTTTTTACACCATACACAAGAATAAATTCAAAATAGATTAAAGACTTAAATGTAAGACATGAAACCATTAAGCTCCTAGAAGAAAACATAGGCAGCAAACTCTCTGACATTGTTCTTAGTAACATTTTTTCTGATATATCTCCTCAGGTAAGAGAAGCAAAAGAAAAAGTAAACAAATGGGACTACATCAAAGTAAAAAGTTTTTGCATAGAAAAGGAAACAATCAACAAAACAAAAAGACAACCTACTGAATGGGAGAAGATATTTGCCAATGAAAAGGATTACATCTGATAAGGGCCTAATATCCAAAATTTATAAAGAACTCATACAACTCAATACCAAAACAAAACAACCCAATCTTAAAAAGGGCAGAGGACATGAATAGGTATTTCTCCAAAGAGGACATACAGATAGCCAATAGGGATATGAAAAGATGCTCAATGTCACTAATCATCAGAGGAATGCAAATTAAAACCACAATAAGATATCACCTCACACCTGCCAAGAGTGGCTATCTTCGAGACATCAATGAACAAGTGTTGGTGAGGATGTGGAGAAAAGGGAACCCTTGTGTACTATTGGTGGGACTGCAAATTGGTGCACCACTTTGGAAAACAAGTAATGGAGGTTCCTCAAAAAATTAAAAATAGATCTACCTTATGACACAGTAATTTCACTTCTGATATTTATCTGAAGAAATCCAAAACACTAATTCAAAAAGATATATGCACCCCTGCGTTCACTGCAGCATTATTTACAATAGCCAAGATAGAGAAGCAACCTAAGTGCCCATCAATAGATGATTAGATAAAGAAGGGTGGTACATATAAACAATGGAATATGACTCAGTGATAAAAAAAGAATGAAATCTTACCATTGGCAACAACATGAGTGGACCTGGAAGGCATTATGCTAAGTGAGATAAATCAGACAAAGACAAATATATGATCTCACTTATATATGGCATCTAAGGAACAAAGTAAACACAAAATAGAAATAGACTCACAGATGCAGGAAACAAGCTGACTGTTGCCAGACAACAGGAGAAGGGTTGAGAGCGGGGTAAAGAAGGTGACAGGATTAAGAAATACACATTGGTAGATATGAAATAGTCATGAGGATGTAAAGTACAGCACAGGGAATATAGTCAATAATATGGTAATAACTATGTATAAAGCCAGGTAAGTACTAGACTAATCAGGTGATCACTTCATAAATTATGTAAATGTATAACCACAATGCTCTACAACTGAAACTAATAATGAATGTCAAATGCAATTGAAAAATTTAAAAATGGAGGAAAACAGATGAAGGGAAATAAGAGGTTCAAATATCCAGCTATAAAACAAATAAGTCATGATGTGGTGTACGGCATAGGGAATATAGTCAATAATATTATAATAGCTTTGCACGGTGTCAGATGAGCTGGACATATCATGGTGATCACTTCTTTAAGTAGAAAAATGTTGAATAACTATGATGTACATCTAAAACTAATATAATATTGTATGTTAGATATATTTTAATAAAAATCTTTAAAAAAAAGAAAAAAAGAAAAAAAGAAACCGGGCATGGGAACATCAGAACAGATAATCAGGGAAAACCTCACTACAAAAGTGATATTTTCGAACTAAATGATGAGCAATTGTCAAGCTATGTGATGATCAGTAAAGTGAGTACCCCAGGCAGAGAAAAAAGTAAGTACAAGAGTCATAAAGTGAGAATGAGATTCCATATCAGAGAAAAAGAAAAATATGACTACATGCCTGAAGAAGAATCTAGGGAGGAAGGTTTGAAAAGTAAAGATGTTCACTTTTTATTCTTATTGGGTTGAGAATTCAGTGGAGCATTTTAAGAAGGGAAGTGACAATTTAATTTGCATAAAAAATGTTTATGACTGCTTAAATGGCAATGGATTTTAATGGGACAAGTGTGAAAACAGGAATATCAGTTGGGAAGCTGTTCTAGGATTCTAGGCAGGTAAGAATACCTTGGTTACAAGTCCTAGAGATTCGGAGAAGTAGATTGTTTGAGGTTATAATTTGAAACATAGCATATGTTGAGAGGTTAGATATGGGTGTGAAAAAAAAAGAAATAAGATTATTTTGTTTGGGACTTGAATAACTAGGTGTTACCATTTGCTGAAATGTAGAAGACTTGAGGAGAAACAGGTAGGTTTATGTAGAGAGGAAAATGAAGAGTTTGTTTTGGCTATCCCCGTAGAAGTAACAAGTAAGTGGCTAGATACACATATTTTAACTAAGTAGACAGGCCAGAACAGGAAATTTTTTAGTTGAGAAGTCAACAGCCCACAGAATGATAGTTAAAAGTCTAACTACAAGTGAGGTCACCTGGGAAAAAGAGTATAATTAAGGCAGAGTAAAAGAACCTAGTGCTAAGTCAAGAGGAAAACCAATAGTTAAAGGTTGAACAGATGAGAAGATTGTGAAGGAATCAGAGAAGGTGCCATTGGAAAGGTCCCTGGAAAACCAGGTAGTTGTGTATCACAGTAATAAGAAAAAGCAGTGTTTGAAGAAAAATAACGTGCTCACTATGTCAAAACATGTTGAGAGATCCTGTAAAGTAGTATAAAAACGTCATTAACTTTGGAGATGTGGATTGGTGGCTTTGCAAAGATGACTCAGCAGGGAGTGGATAAAGAAGTAAGGAATGCAGCCCAACCAAAGTACATTAAGAAGAAAATGAGACATGAGGAAGTAGAAATATAAATAATCCATAAATTTTGATGTGAAGGAGAACAGGGAAATGGAGTAGGATCTAGAGGAAGACCTGTCAAAAAAGTTTTCTGGTTTGTTCGTGTGTTATTTGAGATGGGAAATAAATCCTACTAGTTTCTACTACTTATTCTGTGATTACAATGTGCGAGATGCTCTTTTAAATGTATTCTCTTATTTTATTTACAATTCTCACAAAATCTCTATTAGGTGAGTACTATTGGAATCCACATTTTACAGATAAGGGAAGTAAGACAGAGAAAGACAAAGTAATGTGCTTCACCTAGTGAATGCTGGAGCCAGTGTTTAAACCAAGGCAGCTTGACTCCAGAGTTTACAATTTTAATCTCTACATGAACTGTCTGTCTCTCACTATACTAGTTATCAGTCAGTAGACAGAGAAAAATTGATGTTGCCAGAGAAAGAGTAACATCGCAGAAACAAAGTCTTTAAGAAAGCAAGATTGAAGGAGATCAAAAGAAAAATGGTGCAGATAAAGAAGGGGACACTTCTTGCACCCAAGAAAAAGGAAAAAGCATGGGAGTGGATGTGGATAGTTTGGTATTAGTAATATGAAGGCGTTATCGGTTGCACATTTCCTTTTCACCAAACTAAAAAATAACATCTTCTAGATCTTTCTCACTAAACTGTGAAGTAAGAGAAAGGGGTGCTGGTGTTTTGATACTGGAGGAGAAAGAGAAAATGTGGGGAATCACACAGAGGAAGAGTGGTAAGATCAGCTGGTAGGGTTGAGTGCCCTTTGAGACTGATGATCATGAACTTAAAGTTAATCTGAATGGTTGTGATTTTCTCCAGACTGATTTATCTCCTTGGGGATGGACAAAAGTTGTAAAGTTTATCTGAGTGAGGTTTAACCAGGCATGTAGGATGGATGTATACAGGAATACATAAGTTAGGAATATTATATTCTGCAGGGACAGATGCTGAGATGAAGTTTAGGTGGAAAGTTGTTTATTAGGAATCAACACCTGTGAAAGGAAGCAGGCCCATGCAAGATTCAGAGGAGAGAAAAGTTATCTGAAACGCAGACACAACAAAAAATGTGGTCAATCTGCTGGGGAGTTCCAGAGTAATATTTACCACTTGAGTTTTTCTATGTGATCACATCAGGTAGCAATGTCTGGATATCTTTGATATACCTGCCTTGCTCATTCCATCAACATGGACTGCCCTGGCAGGAGTGAGACTTTAGGCATAGTTATTCCACAGTTGGGGCTAACCCTGAAAGCACTGAGAGCAGGAACCTGCTTATCCTAGTCAGCAAGTCCTTCCGAGAAGAGAGATCTGGGCTGCTCATCTATGTCTATCAGAGAGTGCCTGGGTAAGAGAAAGAGTAACTGTAATAACAGTAAGGAAGAAAGGACAGCTATGAAAGAATGATTCCTTTTTTGTATTTTATGGAGTTTGATGTGGAAAGGATGGTGTAAAAGTATCAAATAGAGTTGAGCAATCCCAACTGAGACAGATTAAATCTGCCCTCAGCATTAATTTAGAAATAATCTCAGAGTCTACAACCCAGAGGCAGTCTTAGGTCCTCAGACCCACCTTTGCATATTATAACCTTCCTTCACACATCCAATAGGTTTGTTCTCCAAACTCCCACAAGATATTTTGAAGGTTGCGATGTTCCCTGTGAGAAATTTTAAACTTTCCTTTATCACAAAAAGTGAGAGCTATTTAAGAAAAGTGGCATACACCTGAGGTGACTTAAATGTGATCCTGAAACAAATTAAGGAGACAAATTAGATAACCTCCTAAACCAGCAGTCCCCAACCTTTTTGGCACCAGGGACCAGTTCTCCTATGCGAATCTAATGCCTGATGATCTGATGTGGATGGAGCTGAGGTGGTGATGCTAGCGCTGGGGAGCAGCTGCAAATACAGATGAAGCTTCACTCACTTGCCCACCACTCACCTCCTGCTGTGTGGCCCAGTTCCTAACAGGCCACGGACCAGTACCGGTCTGCAGTCCTGGATTGGGAACCTCTTTCCTAAACTACCTCCCTTTCTGGTAATATTTACGATTGTACTTTATTTTTTTATGTACACAAGTTTAGGGAAGTTTGAGAAAGCATTCTATTTGAAGATGATTTAATTGTAAATTTGGACTCACGTTTAGATTGCAGAGTAAGAAAAGAACATCAAGAAAGCCTTTACTTTCCTACCACATTATGGCAGATGATAGAATATACATGACATCACTCCCTCCTCCCCACAAAAATATCAGTACCTTTCAAGTAAATACAGAGACTCCTGGTTACGGACCCCATCACCTAAAGTAATTTCTGCCAACTCTACCTCCACTGTCCCTTTAACTGGAAATATTCATGCTACGCATTGTGACTGTGTCATCTATGAATAAGAGGTAAAACATGCTTTGCTGCCTTCTCTATTTTCTGGAAATTACATAGCTAAAAGCAATAGCTTTGGTTGCTAACAAAAGACTGTTTCATCTTACTCTGCGATAGTTTTGCACTTAGGAAAAAAAGAATTATCGTAATGACAAGTTTAACAGCCTAGGCTATTAGCAGCTAAGTTTAAACTAAGTCTTTACCCTAGTTACTATGTTTAGACTTGAAAATGAAAATATTATTTCAAGATGGAATAGAAATGCTCCTCAGGCTTCTCACATGGGAAAGAAATAGTTGCTGAAAAGAGTTCGAATTGGTTATGAATACAATGCAATTATCCTATTGAAAACATTGGCTGGAGGAGTATTTTTCTAAAGATAGAAACCAAATAGGCTGAAACTACTTCAGTGAGATATCTCCTCCCCCCACACGGACTCTGACTAGTTCTCACATGCACACAACCAAATAGAAGAAATTCAATATTCCTAATCAATCAGTCATTGCGAGTACTTATCACTCAGCACCTGCTCACTGGGCAGAGAAAGAAAGCATGATCAATTAGGAGTTGAGACTACTGCTACTACCACATTTGTGACCTTGAAGAAGTCACTTCTTCCTCTTTGAACCTATTTTCTTACCTGTAAATTAGATCCCCTTTCTTACCTGTAATTATATTCAAAATTTTGTAATATTCCCATTTGAATAAACAGTAGAACAGACATCTCTATATTCCTGTATGTAACTCTAAAAGCAGTCCTCACTTTGCAGAATGAACAAAGGGTCTAGTCAGCCAAGAAGGAAAAGAAGTCAGGCAGGCATGGAACCAACAATTTGGGTTGTTTGCTTTGTGCCAGACGTGATCCAAAGCACTTTACAAACCCTAGATCTCCTTTTATCCTCTCCAAACCCCGTGAGGTTGTATTTACTATCAGATGCACTGAAAAGAAAGGTCAGATTGTCAGAACACTAAACAAGGAATCTACTAGAGCATTGTAACACTGGGAAGGTCACAGTGACTTTATGATTCAAAGCATCCTCAAATGTTCTCTGTCACACATGCCAAACTTTCTCCTATTTACAGAGTAAATTAAGCCATGAGAATTTTATATGAGAAATTCATTTCTTTTTGTTTTAGTCTTTCTAGATATCTCCTTTAGAAATAAGACATTTCAAAACTTTAAATGTAGCATACAGGTGAGTCAGTTTGAATTGGAATTCTAACTCTGTGTTAATTCATGTAAGTAACCTGAGCCTTACTGTCCTATCTATAAAATGGAGAGTGATGCTGCCTTACATTTCTGTGAGAATTTAATGAGTTCATGTGTGTGAAGTATTTTCTTCCTTTCTCTACCTCTTTCCTTAGGGGCCAACACATTAACTCTCAAACATAAATTAATTGTCAGTGCACAATATTTGAACATTGTGTGAGGAAGGATAAGTTCCTAGTCCTTGAGGATACAAAATGTGGGTTATAAAGCAGTCATGTAAACAAGAACACTAACTTGTTATGCTTGAAAAAGTAATGCTTACTTAATAGTCTATTTACACTACTGAATCTCCAACCATCTTGTAGTTAGACTGATGTCTTTCTTTAATTTGTCCTAACTTGTAGATGTTGTAGTTAGGTCAGAATTAATCCAGAATTTCTATCTGGATCAAAAACAGAAGTGGCTGTCACTTTGGTCTAGGGCATTTAGAAGTGGGTGTGGATTGTCCACACTTTCTCTTTCCCTATCAAGTTAATCCTAGAAGCCAGTTGTAAATATGGTACCATCATAAAATGGTAGAGCCTTTTTCAGCCCTGGTCCCTGAGAGGCAGACCTTGAGGAGGAATGTTCCTTACCAATTGCATCATGTATACAAGAGAATAAGAAATAAGCTTCATGATGTGATGACACCACACTAGAAGCCTATGTAGGATACAGAAGGAGTAGAGATGAGGGAATTTTACCTAGTTTGTCTAATTCTACCTGGAGTGTCTGGTTGGAGGGTGGTGTCATTTCAGTTTTTTAAAGATAAACAGTTATGTTTACGAGGGAGCCCTGGGAAGTTAGGGAATTGGGGGCTGTTCTAAGTAGAGGTAACAGCACAAAGAAAGGCACAAATTGAATTTGCATGACACAGAGAACTGCAAGTAGTGATTAGATCTGGAGTGTGGTTAAGTCTGCAGTGTAGTATTGTGGTAGGGGAGCCTCAGTGAGAACTTACATCTCATGGATATGTATATTTCTATTCCCCCTGAGACTAGAGGGGAAAGAGGGAAGAAAAAAGCACTGATAGGGATGGAATCCCAGTAAAGACAATCTTTATCTACTTGATAATTGTGCCTCAGTTTGGCCTTGATCAAAAACAGAAAGAAAAATTTCAATTTCTTCACTGATATTTATTTTTGCTGATGTCCATGTAAACTTGCAACACCCATTCATCTCCACTCCAAGTGGTTTTCAAACTGAAGCTGCCAATTATCCAAAATGGCTTCCTATTATGGCATGTCCATACTTTATTTGGGGCTCCCTTATCCCATAAAACTCATTTAATGTATGAGCTTAATTACATGGAGATAGATCAAAGGCCTCAGAGGTGAAAGGCTCACCAGGGCATTAAATCTTGAACCACCGAACAACTGCCCCATCACTTGGCAGAAGTGCATTTTAAAATAGTGTTTGAAATATATTTAAACTGAAATAAATAAAACATATTTTCCTGTAAATGATGCCAAGTCCTGCCAATTAAACTCAGATCTATTAAAAAAAAAAATCTTTAGCTCTCAACAAATGCTGGCTGCTTTTTCCCACTAAAAGCAATTCTGAGCATTCATGCTCACACTTTTTCTCTGTATCATTATGCCATATTCCTCTTGTTAATATTTAAAGCTTCTGAAACTGTTTTTCCCATATGCTTTTGGACTAGAGTGCAAAACTTAAGTTATCCATTTTTGTGAAGCCTTGTAAAAAAAATAATCTCATATGATGCTTATTAAGGGAAGATATCACTAATATCTACATGCATGAAGTCTTTACTAAATAACAAGGGGGAAAAAAAAGACTTAGTAGAACGTCATTTTTCTTTATCATACTGTACTATTCACCATTAAACTTGATTAATAATGATACAACAATAATCATAATCTTTAAATGTGATATTCCAGGTGCTTTTCTAAGAGCTTTATATATACATACTATTTTACTGTATACTCAACTACTGTACAACTATTTCTCACATGACGACACTAAGTATCAGTGATTAAAGAAACTTGCTCAGAATGTCAGTTTTAGGCCCTGGGCTAGAATTTGTGCACACATCTGTCTAATTCAGTTGAAATCACTGTTATTCTGCCTTTGAATTTTATAGTTGGTTTAGTTAACCAGATATTTTGAAACCACAAAACACATACAGTATCTTAGCTTAGCTGCTGTAGATCCAATGAAAAGATGATTACTCTATTATTTGAATCATGGATCCCAGTTTATGGAGTGAAAATATAAAGTAATAAAATCAGGAAAACTATCTTCTCTAACTAGGGAGACTGATACAGGAGATTTTAAGGACAATCAAAACAGAGCACTGAAGAAGATGTGTTTTCTTTATCCCGATAGAGTGGGAACTTCAGCTGGAATCTAATGTGTTGGGTCTCAGAAGTGGCTGGGCATCTGTGGTAAATGTTGAGACAGTCCTAACCAAAGTTAACTTTCATAAGATGTTTCCTGCCAAGCCAGGCACAAAAAGGTGGACATAATCAGGAATTCATAATTATCAGAGGAGAGACATAAATCTGACTATAATACAAATGTTTTTTTAAATTTATCTCCAAGCATAGCTCCCCTCCTTAGACTCACTGCTCGGTCCTACTGAGAATGTGGGTGAGGAAGAAGGAGGAGAGGTAGACTCCATATAAAACATGGAAGTCTGATTTCACGTGATATAAATGTTGGCTCTCTTTAATCAATTCTCCACAGTAGAGAAGGACACATCCCACTCAGTCCCAGTTTATAACAATTTACTCTTGGAATGAAGACATAAGACCTTAGCAAGTCATGTTCTGGCTCTGACAGACTTCTCAGCATTGGGCTGCACCATTCTCTTTCTTACTCTCTATACTTTAGCCACCTTGGACTTCTTCAGATCCTGAGAAGCTCTAAGCTCCAACTGCCACAGTCTTTGGACAGTTCTTTCTGCTGTGATAATTTATACCTCATTCTCACTCCACCCATCCCCACTTTAGTTTCTTTTTACTGATCCTTCCAATCTCATAATAGCTTCTTCTTTCCCTTTAGAATCCTTTCCACAATTAGAATTTTTTAATTGTGTGTGCCATTATTGAAATATATTTAAGGTCTGTCTCCTCCACTAAAGTGGTTGTTTTTGCTCACTATTTCATATTCAACACCGAGCATCTTGCCTGGAATGAGTCAACAGTCCAAATGGACCTTGGTACTCAAGGAATGCTGCTGTTGTACCCTATAACAGGATGTAATAATGTATTATAATGCAAGACAGTCCTCCCTCTTTCACAAGAGAAAATCATGCAGCCCAATGATCATTTTTCATATACCATCAAAATATAAGATGGGCAGGAGTAGGCAGTGCCCTGGAGCCTCAGACTGCAAACCTCTGCAGAAGCCATGGAGGTTTCTGGCAGTATCCAGCAAACATAGAAACACAGTCATGGAGACCCAGGCAGGAGGCAAGTAGAAAATCAGTAGCACCACAAGGTAACTAACCAAACTTATGCCTGAGATATTTGCCTGAACATATTTGAAATACCTTCTGAGAATTCCCATAACATAATTCTCTAGATTTTTCATAACTTAAATTTCCTGAGTAGACTGAGGTTCAATTATTTAAAATTTCAGGAGGAAGGGTATGTCACTTTCTCCACTAATCCAGACCAAGAACATGGCCCTGTTAAAGAAAAATAGTCAGTCATTGCTGACTCATTAGAGATTAGAGTGTAGGCGCTGGCTCTTTGCTCATAAATCATGTTATTCAGGAAAACCAGGTAATAATGGTGCTTTGGGATTTCTACATTTGGCATTTGTTCTTATCTCTTGTTTTATTATTTCTTAATTACTATTCTATATTTTTAAATATTCTTCATTACCTACTGAGCCTCAATACTTAGAATAATATATTGTTGCTGACCTGGTTTATAGTCATAATCCTAAACCTTTCCATCTGTCTATTACTTGGAAACCACATTAATTAAGATACCAATTTCATAAGTATCTAAAGTTTTAAGATACTGGGCATATTACCCTAATATACTTCTTAGAGTACTCTGGTATGATTTCTCCCCATATTGTTTTTGCAGACAACAATTTTACACGTTCTTGGCTGTGGTTCACTACCAAGGAGCCAGAGTGTGGTGCTGGTCCACAAGCATTCTCTTTGCTGAGCTAATGCAATGAGAAATCAAGTCTTTTCACTGCTTTCAGGACTCAAGCCTTCTGTTCCTTCTCCTTATCCTTTAAATTATTACCAACTCCTGTTGTTCATTTTTCCAAAATGCTTTTATGGGCCCTTCACCCTGTGCTCTTCTCTTCTCCATGTCCTTAATCCCAGCAACATCTGCTGGCCCTGAAAATCTTGCTGGCTAATATACCCAGAATGTTAATAATAGTTCTAACATTCATATACTTGGTGACTCATGACCAATCAATTTACTTTCAGCTCTTGTTCTTTTAGTTTGAAATTCAGGAATTAAAAATGCATTACATGTGAGTTCTGGAGACAGGGATAGCCTTCTGTTAGGTGAAATCGAATTTCCCGTTGTTTTATTTTTAGTGATGTTCCCTGCATTTTATTCCTCCAGCCCATTTCCTTAATCTCCCAATTTTTGTCAGGGCCTTTGCCTTTTCTTGCCATTCTTCCGAGATAGCTAATTCACACCCATGAGCCATATCTGAAACCTATCGTTTCTGTGCAGCCTCACAAATGTGGTATCTGTAGGTTCTGGGCATCCTCCTCTGAATGTACCACAGCCACTCAAGGCAACACTTTTAAAATTGAATCCATCATTCTTGAAACTACAACCAGCTCCTTACCCACAGTAATATTTTAATGAGTACCACTAAGTGCTCTCAGTTCTCCAAGATTCTTTTTCCTGCTATCTTCAATGTCCAAACAATTGACTTTTACAACCTGCCATTTTAATATTTGTATCTTTTTCTTCCATTCTATCTCCATTTCTCCCCTGCTTCATCCTATCTTCAGTCTTTCATCATCTCACCATAAAATTTTTACAAGACACTCAAAAGATTTCTCCCAACACCTACATATACCTTGCTCGTTCAATCCATTCTTCTTGATGCTTCTGAAATTTTTTTCTAAAATGAAAAATAGAATAAAAATATAAATATTTCCCTGCCTAAATTCATGTAGTAACCCTATATCATACTTAGGGGTAGGGGGAACTCAAACACATTAACACAGCATTTAGTGTCCTTCTAAACCTGACCTTTGCCTACTTCCCTAGCTTCATGTTTGCCCAATTCTCTCAATTTCAGAAAGGCCCCCACCACTCAGCACAACTTTCACTTTTCTGAATGCACCATATTCTCTAATGCCCTTGTCTGAAAAACATTTACTCCTTTTTTATCTAAGTAAATTCTGTTCAGTTCTCAATATCTATGCTTCTTCCAGAAAGATTTCTATATTACTGCACATTTCTTTCAGATTGGCTTCTACCAGCGTATCCAGCATAAGTCATAATAATTTGTCACAAACATTACAATCATCTGTGTATGTATCTGAATTTAAATTGGAGAACACTATCTATCACAGCAAATACCATGATTTAAATTGCCTTTAAGTAAAATCTTTACCTATGATATTGATAAAAGATGTTAGTTTTTTCAATCTAATTTATGAATTATCTGCTGTCAGTTGCTTATTAACTGGGAATGGCTTCTCTCTACTTTGGCAGTCCTGTGACTTCCTGCTCTTCCCAGCTGGCTCTATGTTCTGTGTTCTACCTGCTCAGTGGTGGTGGGTTTTGGTAGCAAAATAGCTTCTTGGCTGTATAAAAAAAGAATATCTTCTTTCCTCAGAGAAAAAAAATGAATTTGAGATCTACTCTTTTGCATCTTTATTAAGTATCATCCATGACTGTTTCTGTTTGGTTACTTCCTGTTCATTAATCAGAGATGCTACTACTACTGGCACATGTAACTTACCTCTAAGAAGTCTTTTTAATTTGTATATCTTTTACTATGAGCTGCCTCAAATTTTTCAAAAGTACTATTGAATTTAAAAAATACTAAATGATATAATTAACATAAGCATTTAATAAGTAGTAACCAAATAAATGAAGAATCTTACCCTGATTTCATTTAATGCAGTTTAAAAATAATTCTCCTTTATTACTCAATACAAATTAATAGTGTAAAAGAGGAGTTTTATGCATTTTAATAGGTGTGAAAACATCTAAGGCCTTTAGGCACCCTTCAAATGGTGCTACCTGAGAGCATCATTTTTGCACTATAATATAGCTCAATCTGTTTAGGTATCACTTTGGTTCAGATCAATTTCGTCCATGTGATAAAATCATCTTTAATTCTCCTTTTTGAATGCAAGTTATTAAAAGGTATGAATATCAGAGTTAGGATACATGGGTATGTCTAACACATCTTTGGTTTATTTAAAGAGATTTTTGTTCCTTTTAGTGATACTGTGATCCAATATAATCTTATAATAAATGTTTAAAGTTGTATAGACTTTTACTTGTGCTTGAGAAAAACAAATTTTCAAGTGCCAGTCATGTCTATTTCCTGTAATCCTAAGGAGAATTCTCATAAGCAGTGAGAGAACCTAAACATGGTACTCTTTCATTGTCCAGAGTATGTGGCAACCAAAAATCACTGAACAAAACCAAACAGAATAATTGCGATTCTAAAAATGGTATCCCAATAACTTCTCTTTCAAAACATTTTCTTTCTTGTCTGAGCTGTGAGGAAAGCAAGCTTCCAAAGGACACTAACAATTAATTAATGAGCTAACGATTTTCCAAACCACTTACTATTTTTCTGGTGACATTATATATGCATTAATTGAAGTCAAATATCTTTCTGAAGACTATAGGATGACCACAGATTTTTATATAAAAGGAAAGAGAAATCTTCTCTTTCATAGTAATAAACAGAATATGTACAGTTTTCTGTGATCCACAGGAAAGACAGTGAGAATAGATGGAAATAAAAGAAGGTGGTATCTTCTACTCTTGAGTGTGGGCTTTGGAGACAAGAAAATAGATTTGAATCTGGGCTTTGTTACTTATTAGTTTTAAAACCTTCGACAAGTCATTTAACTTCTCTGAATTTCATCTACAAAATTAAGATAATAGAACGTGTACAACTATTAAAATGTTTTCTTTAATGAGTACTGGAAACTATGTATATAAAGCACATAGCACAGTGTCTAGTATGAATCAAATGCTCATTAACTGATGGGTGGCACTCTTCAAGGAGAGAATTCTTTCAGACATCTACTGTGTTGGAATGTTGTTCTTATCCTTTCTACTACTGTAATTATCACAGTTGTATCAGTAAAATAGCCAAGGACATAAACAATATCTAAAATGAAAAACATTTTTATCCAGATAAGCCTGGGACACACAGAATGACCAGAAGTTTATAATTCCAAAGTCATTCTTTGTCACCCTTCTCCAAAAAGTTTAGGCAAGAGAGAGCTGTTAACCTTGATTTATACTATATGTGCTGAAAGAATGATATTCACATCTCATTTTTTCAGTCAAACATTAAGTGAAGTAGGTTACATAAAGCTGAATTAAAAAGCAAAGTTTATAAAGCCTCCAGTGATTTCCTAAGAAACAAGATAGTATAACTTCATTAAGGATGGAAATGAGGCTCCTTAATCCCACCGCTTCAGAAAATGTTCTTTTAGTGCACAAAAATGAAAAGCAAGGGAGAAATAAACACTTAGACAAAGATAAAGGAGAAAGGAGGTGGGGAGAGGGAGGGAGTGAGGGAGACACACACACACACACACACACACACACACACACACACACACACACAAATAAGGTCTGTCATTCTCAACAGTGGCCTCTATTCTATGACCAGAAGAATTCTGTTAACTTCTATAAAAAAATCAAAGGAGTTTAAAATCATTACACAGAGTTATGTGCATATAGTGGTCTGTTAAATATGTTTTTTTGTTAACATTTCACCGTTTCTTCTCTCTCTCTCTCTCTCTCTCTCTCGCTCTCTCTCGCTCTCTCGCTCTCTCTTGCTCTCTCTAATTACAGATACTCACTTTTTTACAACCCGTTTTTGCCTTCTTCCCTTCCTCACCAAGAATAACCAATATTTAATAGGTTTTCAATCCTTTACTCTCTCTTCTCCTTCTGGACCCCTCCCCTATGATGCAAATGTTGGTATGCTTGATGTTATCCCATAGGTCCCTTAAATTATTCTGATTAAAATTTTTTTCTTAAAAAAAAAAAGACTAAGCAATATTCTGATGTTAGTTAATTGATTTACTCATTCAACAAATATTGAATAACTCTCTACTATGTGCTAGACATTTTTCCAGGTATTTGGAACACATCAATGAACTAAATAGACAAAGATTGCTGACCTTCCACAGCTTACACTGAAAAGTATGAGGCAGATTGTAATAAACAAACAGCTGATAAGTACATCTTATATTAAATGAGATAGTGACCAATGCTGTGAAAAAATGAAACAATGGAGCAGAATAAGAAAGATTGGGAACTGGGACAGGGGCAATTATAAATTGAAAGGTAACATTAGAGCAAAATTTGAAAGAGAATAAGGAAGTGAGTTTAATGGATACTTTATAGGATGAGGGAATAGGCAATATAAAGACCTTATGGAGGTTTCCTATTCATGATAGCAACATTCCTATTCATGAACCTACCTTCTGCCATGGACACAAGGAATCTATAACAACACACAGAGCAATTTCCACTAAATAAAATTCAGAAATGAATGAGTGACTCCTACACATCAGACAAACATTAATACCCACATAACCCACATCAAAATGGGAAAGAAATGCTGAGACATAGTCTCAACATAAATCATACCCCCATATAGCACATACTATTAGGAGGGAACTCCCAACTCCTAGCTTCTCCCTGAGGAGCAAAGGGTTTGCGTCCCACATTAAACATCCCATCTTTTAAGACTCCCACATAAGGGACTGGCCTCAGAACACCTAGTTCTGAAAGCCAATAGGGCTTGTGTCCATGAGACCCACAGATTTTAACAAACAAGAAAGTTCTTAAGGAAATCATGAGAACTTGCTGTACCTGTCCTCCCCCAAACTCCCCCAATTTTGGAGAAAAGGGGCAAGCAAAAAACTCTCATCTCAGTCTTTCTCTGAAAGAAGCCTATCTGCATACTGCTACTTGCGGGTAAGTCTCCTAATTTAATATGCACCTAGGGGCTGACTGCAATCCTCCCTGGATTAAGGGGAAGATGGCAGACACCACCTCCACCTTTTCTCTTGAGTTCATTCCAAATTACCAATATTTCCTTGGGAAGGAGCTTGTATACATGTCTGGTGCTCCAGCTCTTGTGGCTGCTGCTCAAGAGACAGACCCTAACCAATGGGTCAAAGAAGAAATCAAAAGAGAAATCAAAAAATATCTTGATGCAAATAAAAATGGAGATACCACACACCCAAACTTATAAAATGCAGCAAAAGAAATTCTAAGAGAGAAGTTTATAGTGATAAATACCCATGTTAAGAAAAAAGGACATTTTCAAAATAAACTTTACCCTACAAAGAACTAGTGAAGAACAATTAAGCCCAAAGTTACTAGAAGGAAGGAAACAATGAAGATTAGAGTGGAAATAAATAAAATAGAGAATAAATACAGACTAATAAAGGATTCCAGTAAATTTACAGAATATAAAATCAATATACAAAATCAGTTATATTTCTATACACTAACAATGAACTATCAGAAAAAGAAAATAAGAACACAATCCCATTTATAATTTCATCAAAAAGAATAAACTACTTAGGAATAAATTTAATTGAAGAGGTGAAAAATCTATACATTGAAAACTATAAGACAATGATGAAAGAGATTGAAGAAGATATAAATATGTAGGAAAATATTATGCGCTAATGGACTAGGAGAATTGATATTGTTAAAATGTTCATTCTATCCTCAAACAATCTACAGATTCAATGCAATCCTTATCAAAATTCTAAGGCATTTTTCTCAGAAATAGAAAAACAATCCTAAAATTTGTATGGAACCACAAAAGACTCCTAATAGCAAAAGCAATCAAGATAGAAGAACAAGTCTGGAGGCATCACACTTTCAAACTATACAACAAATCTGTAATAATCAAAACAGTATGATACTGATATAAAAATAGACACATAGACCAATGAAACAAAATAGAGACACCAGAAATAACCTGATGTATATATGGTAAATTAATTTATGACAAAGGGCCAAGAATATACAATGGAGAAAAAATATTCTCTTCAATAAATGGTATTGGAAAAACTAGACAGTCACATGCAAAAGAATAAACTGGACCTGTATCTTACACCATACACAAAAATGAACTAAGAATAGATTGAAGACAAATTTAAGACCTAAACCCATAAAACTCCTATAAGAAAATATTGAGGTAAGCTCCTTGACATTGGTCTTGGCAATTATTTTTTTGGATTTGACACTGAAAGCAAAGGTATCAAGAGAAAAATAAACAACTGAGACTACATCAAACTAAAAAGCTTCTGCATAGCAAAAGAAACCATCAAAAAATGAAAAGGCAACCCATGGACTAGGATAAAACACGAAAATATTTGCATATATCTGATAAGGGATAAATGTCCAAATATATTTTAAAAATTCTCACAACTCAATAGCCTAATAATAATAATAAATTATTTTTTAATGGGTAGAGCAACTGAAAAAGAGATTTTTCCAACATGCACATGAAAGGGCTCAACTTCATTAATCATCAGGAAATGCAAATTGACACCTAAATAAGCTATCACCTCACACCTGTTAGAATGGCTATCATCAAAAAAATTAGATAAGTTTTGGTAAGGATGTAAAGAAAAGGAAACCCCTGTGTACTGTTGGTGGGAATATAAATTGGTGCAGCCACTATAGAAAACAGTATGGAGGTTTTGTCAAAATTTTTAAATAGAACTACCATATTATCCAGTAATCGTATATCTGGGGTACACCCAAAGGAAATGAAAACACACTATCTAGGAAATATTTTCACTCCTGTGGTCACTGCAGCATTATTCACTATAGCTAGGATATGAACATTACCTAAATATCCATCAACAAATGAATAGATAATGATACAATGTATATATATTATGAGTACTATTCAGCTATGAGAAAGAAGGAAATCTTGCTATTTGGAATAACATAGACCTTGAGAGCATTACTCTAGTTAAATAAGCCAGACAATGAAAAGATGAATACTGCATGATATCACTTATATGTGGAATCTAAAAAGAAAGAAACAAACAAACAAAAAATTCTGAAACTCATAGACAGAAAAGTCATTGCCAGGGGCCGACGGGTAAGAGAAATAGGTTGTTAAAAGGTATGGTACAAAATTTCAGTTGTAAGATGAATAAGGTCTGAGGATCTAATGCAAACATAATGACTAAAGTTGGTAACTCTGTATTGTATAATGGAAATTTACTGAGAGTAGAAGTGTTACACACACACACACACACACACACACACACACACCCTAAGACCAAAGTTTACTTTGCATGTTTTGAAAACAGCAAGCCGGGGCTACAGCAGAGGAAGCAAAGGCTATACATTAGAAAATTAAGTCAGAGAGATGATAAGAATTTAACCATATGAAGCCTTTTAGGTCATTGATAGAGAAATAGGGAGTCATTGGAGGGTTTTGAGCAGAAACAGGACATCACCTGACTTATGTTTTAAACAGAACATTCTGAAGTTAAGAATAGACTGAAAGAAAGCTCAGGTGAAAGTACAAAGACCAATTAGGTTGAATTTGAACTAATCAAGAGACAATGAAGATAGTAAAAGCTGTTGAATAATTAAATATATTTTGAAGCATAGCTAGAAGATTTCCCTATGGAAAAGGTGTTGGATGTGAGGAAAAGAGGAAACAGAATGACTTCTAAGACATAGACCCTCATAACTGGAAACTGACATGAATTGTTCCCATGATTTTTTTTTTACTTTTACTAAAACTGTATGTTTTTTAAAATAACTTTTGTCATATTGTAAGACTTTAAAAATGTTTATAAATAGAATTATATTGCCTTTTTTGACTTTACATTATATTTTTAAATTTATCTACCTTGATCCATGTAGATATAGTTCATTGATATAATTACTCTATAGTATTTTACCATATGACTAAACTACACTTTTTATATCACTCTCCTATAAGAGGTACTCTGGTTTTCTCTACTTTTTCACTGTTGCAAACACTGGCATAGCATCTTTTATATGTATCTCCTTGTGCATATATGAAAGAGTATGTCAATTAAGACATCAAAACTTAGAACTGCTGTGTATACATGTCTTTCAGCTTTGTTAATTCCAAATTAATTTCCACATTCAATAAACCAATATATACTCCCACCAGTAATATATATCAGTTCTCATTTTCCCACACCCCTATACAAGCTTGCTGTCTTCCAGTCTTATTTCTTGCCAGTATTATGAGTTGGAAATACCTTGTTTTAATGTATATTTTTCTGATTATTAATGTGACTATCTTTTAATACATATATAACCCTTTTAGGTCCCCTCTTCTATAAACTACAGGTTTCTATCTTTTGCCAATTTTTCTATTGTAAAGGTCAATCATTTTTCATATTGACTTCTAGAAGTTCTTTATATAATCTATAAAACTATATTTGCTTTTCTGATTTAGGTCCTGAATCCGCACTCAAAATTTATTTTTTGTATGTTGTAATGCAGATGTCTAATTTTATACTTTTCAATATTAACAAATTTAATTAACATTTATTAAAAAGTTTATTACATTATTGATATTTATTGCCTCCTCTGACAAAATATAAAATTCTCCCACCACTTTAATGAAATCTTATGTATGTAGTTTTTTTGTCTCTGTGTTTTTTCAATATTATGTTAAGATTTATTCACGTTGTTAACTAAAGCAGTTGTTTGGGTTTTTTCTTTTTTGTCACTGCTCTGTGGTATTTTCATGTATGACTATAACACAATGTATTCATCCATCATATTTTGACGAGCTTTAGTGTTTTTTTCAGTTTATGTTTATTACAAATAATGCTGCTGCTTTGAAGTTTCTTGTACATTTTCTATGTTGCATATATGTGTACATTTACCTAAGAGTAGAATTTCTAAGTTATAAGAAATGCAAATATTTAACTTTATTAGGCGTTGCCAGTTTTTCAAAATGATGAAGTTTACACTCCTCACAACAGTGTATCAGAGATTGAGAGCTTCCATATTTTCATCAACACAGTATAGTTAGAATTATTTTTAAAACATTGTTGAAAGTAATTAAAGATCTTAATAAAAGGAAAAACATTCCACCTTTATGTATCAGAAGACAATATTAAGATACCAATATTTCCAAAATTGTTTTACAGACTCAATGCAATCCCTACTAACTCCAGTTAACTTCTTTGTAGAAATTGACAGGCTGATTCTAAAATTTATTTGAAAACTCAAGGAAACTGGGAGAGACAAAACAATCTCGAAAAATAACAACAAAATGGGAGGATTCAAATGCTGTCAATTCAAAGGAATCTAAACAAAAGGTACCATTTTTAGTCTTTGCTGCTGTTATTTGAGCATTTGTTTTAATTTGGTACATCCTGATTTCATTGCATGAATTATATTATAGTAAATGCAGTGTGTCACATGTGCTTATTAACTAGATGTGTATCTTTTAGAAGATGACGAATTATATATTTTGAAACTGTGAAATTAAGATTCGCGGAAGACAAATTAGAGTAATTAATCATATTATCATGTGTCACTCAGACAAACTAAAACAAGACTTCAATAAAAGGAAAGATGGAATCTATTTACAAATTTGTAATTTAGGTGAAAATCTGATACCTGCTAAGCAACATTCAGATTTCAAATGTGACTCAGCATCACTTTACTCCCTTAATTGGACAACATCATTATAAAATTTTAGTAAGCAAGCGAAGCTAGTTTTGAAGAAAATATATTGCTACTTAGTGGCCTGGTTGTCTTTATATCTAAAATATGTTAGCCCCGGGAACACAATCATTTCTGCCCTTCATAAATCTAGTAAATAACCAAATCCTATTACGTTTTTTTCATCTTTTCTTTAGCAATTTTTAAAGATCTTTTCTTTGTTTTTCACCTACCAAATGTGGGCTTAGGATGTTGCAACCAACTGATCAAGGCACTTTCTCACTAGGATAATAAGTCTATAAATACTTCTGAACACTTTGCCTCCTTCATTCATCATTAAGGCCACTGCCAGATTAGTACTAGAAAAAAACTATTTATCCCTTCTTGAGTCAATAACATCATATGAAATATATGTTATTATCCTATAGTGCAATAATTTGTGTCTTTATGGAGATATCCACAAAGAATTTTTTAATTGGATATCAAACTTTCTGACTTTTTATCTTAAATATCCTTACAAAGTCTACTGCAATGTACTGTGGATAATCAAAGAATATTTAATAAGTGAATACAGCATAATACCTATGTTCATAATACATATGCCAAAGAATTCCAAACATAAGATTAAGATTAAACACCTGGAAAATCAGATCACAGAAATAGTAATTTAGAGCATTCAATTTGTGATATCAAGAATATATTTTGAGAGTTTAGTAAAGAAAACCCTCATGATGATATATTACTTGACCCTTAATGGATAAGATGATGATGAGAACTCAGAGGCCTCTCCTTGGGGAAAGTTCAAAATAAAGCTTGCACCCTATGTTCATGACTTCAAAACATATTACAAAGCTAATCAAAAAGATATGGTACTGGCATAAAAACAGAGTTCAATGGACTAGAATTAAGAACCCAGGAATATGAACAAAGGACATGAGTGAGAAGTCACACAGCACACCCTGCAGGCTCCAATTAAGCTGTTTGCCTCCTTCAGCAATCTCATACACCTGGACCCAGCCTGTGGGCAGGTCCCAGCCCCTGCCCACAGGCATCCCTGATAGTATTCAAAGGATAGAATATTTCCTAATAAAGGAGACAGGGTGACAGAGCTAGCTTCCAAATCTTTGCTAGATGGGCTGGGTGGGAAACAGAATAAAGCTCAGAATAAAGCCTTTCAAAGAAAATGCTCCTGAGACAGGCAAAGATGGTCTCTTGGGACAAATTTTAAATACCTCAAAGCTCCTGGGGGGGAACAACTGGACCTGTGTTCAAGCTGCTGCAGCCTTGGATCTTGACAGACGTTTGATTAGAGCTCTAGGGTTCTGCACCGGAAGGTGGCAGGCTACCTCAGGCCTTTTAGGTTCTGGAAGGCTATAGACTTGCCACCCGCATGCGCAGTTCACTGCCTCGATCTGGCTGCTGGAGGTTTTTCCCAGGCTCAGTATTTGGGCCAGAGCGTTTTCCTCATACCTGGCTGTGCATCTGGGGTGTGGCGCTGCCAGACTGTGACTCTGAACCAGGAGGAAAGGGGGGTTTCGAGGAGTCCACCAGCATTAGGCACTGCACGATAGGTGGTGTGCACTAAACCAGTGGTCTCCAACCTTTTTGGCACCAGGGACCAGTGCTCCTATGAGAATCTAATGCCTGATGATCGAAGGTGGAGCTGAGGTGGTGATGCTAGCGCTGGTGAGCAGCTGCAAATGCAGAAGAAGCTTGGTTTACTGGTGCATCGTTCACCTCCCGCTGTGCCACAGATCTGTACGGGTCAGCGGCCCAGAGATTAGGGACCCCTAACTATCAAACTCCTTATGGATGAGTCTGGGAGAAAGGGCCTTTGGCGCTGGGGCACTCACATGTTTCTCATCTTTGGACTCTCCTGCTGCTCGGTTAGATAGATAGATTAAAAAAAAAAAAAAAAAAAAAAAAAAAAAAAAAAAAACAGAATTTTTGGACAAGGCTGCAAAGATTTCCCTGTTTGATTCAGTCCTCAAGCCCTAAGTCTACAAATAGAGCTAATCATTTCTTGTCTGCAATACCTCTGTCTGCATCATTTAAAATAATTGCTAGTAATAGGATTGTTGAGTGACTTTAATATGCCAGACACTATACTAAGAGCTTTGCATATGTTTTCTTATTTTGTTTTCATAATCATAATCTGAAATAAATTCTATCACTTCCTTTATTTTCATCTATGGGAGCCTATAGTGTGAATTCATAATAAAGAAAGCATCTTTAAAAAAAAGAAAAAAACAACAACACAGTATCTTTCTTCTAAAGGAAACCACCAGTAGAAATGGGAAATAAGGTCACGTACTTTTTGCAAGAGCTTTTGACATTAATAAGGAGGTCAGCATGAAAGGCAGTGAGATTATTATTTTTCTAAACACCTACTAAATGCCTTCTGGAAACAACAAGAAATCACGAAGATTTGTGGTTGGACGGTATAAGGTTTAGAACTTTTAGTGGAGCACGGTTCCTGATCAGTGAGCCATCAATCTTTAGATTACTAATATTAAATCATACAAACTGGTAGAGACAAGGAACATTCATTTTACATTAGGAAGTTTATCAAAGATTACATTTCAAAAATAAAAGGTAAAAACCACGTTTTTCCCCTTCAGGTGTTGGGGGAAAAAATTGATAAAAATTAAGCACCTGCTCCTGGCTAAAAATTTTAGAAAGCAAAGAAAAACACTGTAGTCATTCCCACTGACATCAAGAGCAACACAATGAAATGGACTATTTCCATTATTATTTATGATTTTCTCGGAAGTTCTAACCAAATTTCATAAGATGTTAAAAAGAAAGGAGTGGAAAAATTACCATTAGTTGAAGAATATAATATTATGTTCCCAGAAACTTCAAGAAAATAAACTGAAATTTCCTAGAATCACTGAGAGTTAAGTAAGAATATTTTAAAATTAACACATATCTAGTTTTATATAAAATGATGATAACCATTTGGAAATATGAAAGAAAAACTTCAGAGTTACAACAGAGTTACATAGAACAGAAAAATATGTAAGACTTTCAGGTAGAAGGCTACAAATTTTCCAGAGATATATGAGAATTTTAAATTTAAATATGAAATGTAGTTATTCCATATTCTATGTGGGGAGACCCAACATTGCAAAGGGTAAAAATGAAATTTTTGCCTATTTGTTAATGTCAGTACCTTCCATTCTTTTCCAAAGTAGGTGAAAACTTCTATAATAAAAGAAAGGTTAAAAGTATACTGAAAGAAACTAGCTGAATGAGACACAGTTGTGATCCATTGCATACTTTGCCAAAAATTAATGATGAATAGAAACAGCTATGTAGAAAGATCATCCAAGGGTGTATGTGGGGTGGACCTGAAGGGACAGAGACTGGAATATAAAAGGCCAGCAAGAATGCAATTATGGCAAGAACTAAGAAGGAAGGTAGGAAGGAAAGAAGAGGAGAAGCATCTTTAAGAAAAAAAATTGATAGTATTTTATGAGAACAATATACAAAAATCTGAAATGGATGAGAACCTAAAATGACCACAAGTACCTATAGTGTTCATGTAGATGTGTAAGTTAACTATGATGATAGTGCTTGGAATGAAAACATGCAGCAAGTAAAAAAGCCTTCAAAGAAAGAGAGCAGTAGAGAAGAATGTGGCTAGATAATAAAGACAATGAGAAATGGAGTGTTGTATACTCACATATTGTAAGTTTCAAAAAAAAAGGAGAGAAGAAGCAATTGTGATCTATAAGACAAATGTGAGGATTATTGCTTAATTTAACAAAATGATTCTCTTATTTCAAAGAATATGACAGCATTTTCTATAAAATCAACTTAATAGAAAGAAAATACATTTAGACTCTCATTTAAAATGTAGTTGCCATGTGACCCTGAATAATCCTAAGTTTAAAAGTCAATCTGTTTTGTAACTCTATTAGATTAGAAGCTTCTTGTGAGATAAAGATAATTCTATTTGGACTTTATAAATTCTATAGTCTATGAAGCAGATTCATAATGAAGAAATCTGGCAATGCAAAGTCTCACATACTTATAAAATCTTCAAGTCATCATAGCAAATGCACACAAAGTTATTTAGCACAGGTGTTTCTGAACTTGAGAAACATTTAGGGAGTTCAAAATACCTGTGGTTCTCATCTGTGCTAATGTTAGTATACAGAGACATAACATTAAATGTTCCATATTTCTAAGTGACTCATTAGCTGCTAAGAATTTATTCTAGGAAAGCCAAACTTTCAAACATCTGTATTTATTTGGTAGTTTCTATAATTATATTTCTTCATTTAAATAAAATTCCAGATAATATGGACTTACATGGAAATTATATGAATGGATTAATATTTTATTTACAAAATATTATTTTGATATACCTCTATCATCAAGAGTATTCTGTGTTCCTAAAATATACACCTATCTTTGCACTTAGATGATACTGTAACTATTAATATTCATTCTAACTTCTTCACTATACTGAAAGACCCTTGGCACAGAGACCATCTTTTATTCATTTCTATATTATTATTTAATAAACAGTATCTGGCTATAGTAAGCGTTCATTTAATGTTTCTTAACTAAGTGGGTGAATTAATTAAGTTAATAATTTAAAAGTTGCATTCTCAAGTAGTAATTACAAAAAATTTAGTAAGAACCTCTAAGGTAAACTATATTAATTATTCAATTTACTAAATTATGGCAGTTCTATTAAAGAGTTTTCTGGTTACCTCATCATTTCAATTTACAAATATTATTTAGTTTGAACCCTAGTTTAGAAATTCCTTCTATATACTGTTTTTCTTGCCTTCAACATTTTGAGCAAAATCAATATGTTAAAGGTATATACTAAATTATTTTAAAGATACAAATTTTGTTGACTTTCTGAATTCATTATCTTGTACATCACTTTTAGTTAGAAAGCATGTGGGAGAGATAAAAATTTTGGAGATTTGAGTTATTCTACACTATGTGAGCCAAAGATTTTATGGGTGTCAGTGTAGAGAATAAGTGAAAGTACAGAATAAGGTTTCTTGGTATTTATATTGCTCTGAATAAATTTGCCTGTCTATATCACAGGATAGAGAACTTAAGGTTGAAATTCAGTTCAGTTCAATAAACGTTTATTCAGCACCCATATGGAAAGGTTCTGTGTTGGGTACCATAATCTGCAAAAATGTAAGCTCTCTTGAAGCTCAAAGAGGCATGTGAATTATAATTAAAGATAATGAGTATGACAAAAAATGTTCTATCTCCGTGACTATAAATGAGTTGTTTAATATCTATAATCCTTGGTTTTCTCATTTGCAAAATTAGGGAAGTGATCGAACCTCTTTCAGATTATTGTTATGAGAACAAAATAAAATAATGTCTATAAAGCTCTTAACATAATACCTGGCATATTAAAGTTGCTGAACAATTCAATTAATCTTAATTATTTTAAATGATGCAGAGAGAGGTATCATAGACAAGAAAGTGATTAGCTCTATTTAGGATTAAATTTTGACAATTGAATAAAAAAGGAAATAATTTATGAAAGAAGTGATATAAATTTATAAAAAAGAGATCACAGAGATCTAGTTACAAACATTGGCTTTTCCACTTACTAGCTATGAGATTCCACGAAACCTCTGAGATTCTGTTTTCTGACCTATAAAATAAAAATTATAACATATACCTCATAGTAAAACAATGTATGTGAAAATATTATGACACATAGCAAGCACTGACAAGAAAAAAAATTAAGAAAGAAGGAAGGGAAGGAGGGAAAAAATAAACAAGACTGCTAAAGGGTTGAATCTGTTATCTATTACTGTGTAGAAGAGTACTGCAAAATTTAGTGACTTAAAATATCTATTATTTCACAGTTTGTGTGGGTTAGGAATCCAGCTATAGCATAAGTGGGTTCTCTGCCTTTAAGTTATCAACTGAGTCTGCAGTCCTTACAAAGCCAACTGGGGAAGGATCCACTTCCAAACCCACTCACATGGTTATTGGCAAGATTTAGTTCTTCACTAGATATTGGACCGAAAACCTCAGTTCCTTGATGGCTGTTGGCTGTAAGCCACTCTTAGTTCTTTGCCAAGTGGGCTTCTCCATAGGATGGCTCACAACATGACAACTTGCTTCATAAGAAGGAAGAGCCAGGAAAAGACAGTGAGAGAAAGAGAGAAAACAAGATAGAAGTCACAGACTTTTATAACCTGATTTCAGAAGTGATATCTCATTACTTTTGCTGTAATCTATCTATTTAAAGCAAGTCATTAGACCTAGCCCTCATACAAGGGGAAGAGAAGGAAATTACTTTAGGATTGAATATCAGAACTCAAAGATTATTGCAGGCCATTTTAGGAGTTGCTCGCCACAGGTGTTCACACCAATGGCAGACATTTATAAATAAAGTGGTTAGGAGCATAGACTGAAGCCATACTGCCTGCATTCAAATCTTGGCTTTCATTACTTAATAACACTATTCAGAACAAGTTATTTAATCTCTTTATTCCTCTGTAAAAAGTAGAAGAAAATAATTCGTACATTAGGAATAAATAAATATATAAAGTATTTAAACAGTGCCCAAAACAAAGCAAAACCTAGTAATTGTTAGCTTTTGCTGTTGTCACCATCACTGTTGTTCTAACTGCAGAAAATGGTGGCAAAATGCACCAAGCCACAGAATGACAGAAAATAAAAGAGAAAAATGACTCAAATGAGTCTGTCTTTTCTTGCAACACATTTTTCTTAGGCATCTTGGGAAGACGTGTTGTCTGGATCAGGTTGGCAATTTGAAATGAGCCCTGCAAATCGGTGAGTGCATTATATTCTGTTGCAACAGGAAGTTACATGGGAGCAAGGAGACAAAATGTCTCCATGGCTTGGTAATAGGATGAGCCCTGTCACCACGGGCAAAAGTGACTTTTCTTGATAATTTGTCTGAGGCGAGCCTGCAATTTTAATTAAATATATCAAATCAGAATATTGCTTCCTCCCAACCCCCTCCCTCAGAATAGAAAATCTAGAAATATGGAAGAAGCACTTGAAGTTTTTATAAGTGATAAAAACTGTTAATTTTGCAGTGAATTTTTATACATGTTTTATCACAGCAGAGAAATTGTGTTATCTCCAGTTCCTCTTTTTTATTGCTGGTAAGCGTCACAGAATTACAACCAGTGAAACAGTCCCCTTTTCTCTTGAGCAGTAACAAATTTCCCAGAAGAAAAAATAATTTCATGTTATCACTACATATTAACTCAAATATTTGTGCATGTTGTAGAATAACATTTTTAATTGTCTAATCAGGAAAGTGTCTTACATGCTTAAAAATCCAGATATAGTATTTTTCTTTGCTAACAGGGAAGAACTCTTCAAATGAAATACCTTAATGCTCTCATTTTAAGGTGAGGTAAGTGAGGCCAGAGGGCTAAGAAACTTGCCCAATTTACACAACCATTGAACTATAATGGAATAATAATGCCCATACTTATAATGATAATGTCAATGCTAGATCAGGCACTCTGTCAAATCCTTCCCAAATTTATTTCACTTAAATCTCACACTAAGTAATTATTATCCCCTTTACATATGAAGAAACTGAGACTGGAAAATTTATTTAATCATTGGTTTAATTAATATTTTGAGCACTTTCTCTATGCCTTCGTGTGATGCACTGGATTTAAAATATTGAGACAACAGATCTCATTTCTGCCCTCCAGGAGTCTGTCTTAGCATAGGGACTGGGAGGGCAAATAAACAAGTAAACAAATAAATATATTCATTAAAATTGTAATAGGTGAAGAAAGCAACTAGAGAGCTGTGATTAAGACTAAGGGAGGGAGGACGATCAACCTGAAACAGGTCTCTTTGCAACAGTAATACTTAAGTGGGCCTGGAAGGATGAGAAGTAGTCAGAACAGTGTCCATGGGTATTATAAGAGAGGAGACAGAGGGGACAAAGGACCTAAGAGAGGAAAGAATCTGTTAAAAAAAAAAAAACTGGAAAAAGTGAAAAGCAGGTTAAAGGATCATATTCCTAAACCTCTGAGTCTACCTAAAAATCATGAGATAACAGTAATCTTAACAACGATCTTCAAAATCTTTAAAATTGACCATGAAGAGACGAAGAGCTATTTAGGCTGTTTCCTCATGAACACAAATTCCTAAGATGAAAGGGATCTTAAAGGAGAAAGGGGATTCCTTCCTTCTACAAGTCTCAAAGTGAGACTACACGCGCGAGCCAAAAACAGCAGCAGAGCCACCTCCCACTCTCTCCCTGAGGCGCTGCCAGTTGAAGGTAATGCTGGCTCCCAAAACCCAAAGCTGAACAATTGCCGTAGTGTGTGTGTGTGTGTGTGTGTGTGTGAGATGCTCCAGTGGCAGTTCTAGGTACAAGAGTAACAAGTAAATCTTATCTCAGGGTTGAAGAGAGAAGAGAATGAACAGTTCTTGGGCACCTCTCCCATGCCAAGGAAGGTTGTAGACCCTATACTTATATTATCTCATTCTTTTCCTCATAGCAAACTAAGACATAGGTCTTTTAAAAATGTAGCTCAGAAAATGGCTCAGAAAAAAATAAGACTTTTTACTCAAACTGCAAAAATTAAAATTTAAACGCATGCCTAATTTACTCCAGGGTATAGTTTTTATATTTTCTTACTACAATTGCATTTTCTGAGGTAAAATATTGGGGTAGAGTGGCAGGTTCAGAGCATGGATGGAGGAGGATTTCACTGCATATTGTGATATGCAAGCAGTCTTTGTCTTAGCAGTTCCTCGTTGAGTACATTACCAAGAATGGGTTAGTGACAGATGATATTCTACCCAGCTGGTTGACAACTGGATACATTTTGATATATCCTGATCATTAATGGGTGATTATTCCTGGACAGCCATAGATAAAATGTAGAGAAACCTTGAGCTATAATTTAGCATTTAAATAAAAGCTCCCTAAACTGCAATCTGTAAGCAAAGGCAGATACAACAAATCTCTTAGGATAGCCTCTGGAATAGGCAAACAATCTGGCACTGAATGCAAACACCCCCATACATCCCACATATGTGTGCTGAGTCAAGATGCTAAAGGAGTATAAATTCTTGCCCAGCAGACTCTGGGGCTCCGTGCTTGCTTTTAGAAATCATTTTGTGAGGTGCTGTTCCAATTCTCCTTTTCTACACTAATGGGCAGATTGCCTTACAAGTACAAATCATCAAAATAGACCAGGGATTTGACAGTACCTTTCATCAGCAATTTCAAATGCACTAGCTGCATGCGAAGGTGAAATGAATCAACCTGTTCCTAAATGCAGGTGAACAGAGCTACATGTTAGCTTCTGGAAAAGGCAAGTGTAAATGAGGCCCACAGTCTCCTGAACTAAAGAAAAAATATTTCAATGCAGAAAGATGTTACTTTTCTCCATTTCCCCAAGCAGTTCTTAAATTTTAGATTGGCTTTTTTTTCCCCCTCTTTTAGCTTTCTCACTCATTAAAAAAAAAAAATGCCAGAATATGTGTGTTAGATTTAAATACCTCTTAAAAAGTTATATAAGTAGGTGGCATTATAGAAATGCCCAATTGAAACTTTGTGAGTAAAAATAATAATAATTCAAAAAAAAAAACCTAACATTTCTGAGCCTCATAATGTGGCAAGCATTCTGCTATAAAATTTACATATGAGCCTGGATATAAAATGAAACTTCACTGTTGTCTGAGAATTTGGGCTAAAATTACACCTCTACAGACCACGGGAGATAAGTACCTCCGCATTCTGAAGGCAGCAGTAAAGAAACTTTATCAAATAGTCACCTCGGGTGCCCTAGAAGTGCCCCACCAGTCCTCAAACCTTCAGTTTATCACTCCATCTGACTCATAAGGTCAAGTAGAGGAGAGTTGCCAGCGTATGGGGGAGTGTGCCCACTTCTTCTCCCTAGTGAGAGAGGAGAAGTACCTTGTTCTATAATGCCCACAAACCAAGAGACTCAGCACCAAGATAAAAACCCACAGACATCTAGAATGCCTGGAAAAAAAAAAAAAAAGAAAGAAAAGATGGACATCTTTCTCCAAAGCTGGATGTTTGATGACCTATAATAACCCATAGGCCCAGCTCAGTGCTGTCTTGAGAGGACAATGTAGAGAGAAACATCTTAGTATTTTGGCATGTGTCTTCTGGAATTTTTTCCTAAGTCAAGATTGCACCTATTTTCCATCAGAAAATTCTGAAGGTGGAAAGATGACTAGAGATGCCTTGGAGAACAAAAAGAAGGGTAGCAATAGAATTATGGTGAATATTCATATTTGTTATTGAAAAAATAAAGCAATCACTTTGGGCCAGATGGATACCATAGAATATAATCAGCTTCAAGCCATATTATTGAGATTACCCAAGTCAAAGGGATACTATAAGTATCCTTGGGTAAACTAATGAGACAAGAGATAGACTGGTTAGTGGGTTTGACAGGCCAGATATAGAATTCATCATTTATATCAGCAACTGCCCAGTGTGAAAGTCTGTAATAGGCATTCAACCAACCCACATATTTATGTCTTACAAAAATATGAGCATTTAGCACAACACAGGAAGTAGCAGATAATATAAACAAAGATGGAATTTCATATAGGACAAGATAAATAAAGCTAACTTTGACCATTTTCCTCCCCTTTTTAACTCAAAAGCAGTTGAAGTGTGAAAAAGGATGGAGAAGGAGTAGAAAAATACTGAGGAATACTAAAAGGAGAAATCATGCTCTTTCTCCAATATAGATGAAATAGAATTGAAACTAAAGTTTAGAATTTAGATTTGTCTAGAGGAAACCTTTTATAATCACATAAAATTTAATCAAAATGGAATTTATTCTTATTAAAATGATCTAAGGCTATAAAGTCTTCCACAAAATATTGTTGAAATAATAGAAGTACAATAGAGCATGTTTCAAGGCAATCAAACAATAAAATAGTTTCCAGATTGAACCACACCATGTTCAGCCTACTCAATAAATCAGTCATATGTTACTTTATATTAACTTACGACATCCCTGCTATATAGGGCTGAGAGCAATAAAGCAATTCATTCAAGGTCACATGCTTTGTCAATGATCACTCTAGAGTTCACACTAAAGTCCTTCTGATTTCTAAGTCTCTTCCCATTACACAGTGAAATATAGAATTTAGGTTTATGTGGGCAAGTGGTTAAGAGATTGATTTGGAGAAGTAAGCAAGAAAAGTCATAAGGAGATTATGCATCACATAATAAGACTATTCTGTACTCGTATTCTTCTTTCAATAAAACAGGTATGGAGATTTGACAAGAGGACTGAGAATGGGGACAGGAATAGAGAAGGATCAGATGTGGCAAACTATGGAGAGCACATTCCACGAAGAACAAACAGCAAGAGCAAAAGAGACAAGTAGCTCTCTCTCTCAATGTAGTCTTCCCTTTTAACCAAAATGCCCTCACCCATTACATCAGAAGTTCATAATTATAGTGAAGATTTTCTGACCTTATCAACCAGAGTTAGGACTTCTTTCTCTGGTTTCACAGTCCATAGTACTTTACTTTAAACCTAATTGTTTTTCTTTAATTTTATGTCCCCTTCTCTGTCTTTACTTTAGATCTTGTTTCAACTGTAGTAACTATATGTTCTATTCATCTTTGAATATTCTATACTTAGCAGAGTATCTGAAACATAGTAGACTTGTTAAATATGAGAATGAAAGAATAGGGATGGGGTAAGAGGAAGGGTAAAGACATGAACTTAAAATTACTAGGTAATCAAATTCATCTGTGAGAAGCAAAATCTCCTTTAAGAAAGAATTCAGTACTAATTAATGCAGACTCTTATAGGCATATTTTTGAAAAAAAAAAAAAAGGTAGACGAGGTTTAGTTTTTTGATTGGTTGGTAAGATTAAGGTTTTTGAATCATAGGGCAACACACACTCTAAAGCTTGGATAATGTTATCTCCTCTGTCAAGGTAAATTTAAATTGAAAATACTCTGCATGTAAATATATTAACTTAATATTAAGTTTTAGAGTAGGCAGAATAATGTCCCTCCCCAAAGATGTTCATGTCTTCATTTCTAAGACCTATGAATATACTATGCTACATAGCAAGGGAGAACTAAATTTGTAGGTGGAATTAAGGTTGCTAATCAACTGACTTTAGTATAAGGAGAGTATCCCAAATCATCCAGATATACACAATATAATCACAAGGGTCCTTTAAAGTAAAAGAAGGCAATAGAAAAAGAAGTCAGAGTCAGAGAAATTTGAAGGTGCTATGATACTGGCTTTGAAGCTCGAGGGTGGGTCTATGAATTAAGAAGTTCAATCAACTTCTAAAAGCTTAAAAGAGTAAAGAAGCGGAATTTCCCCTTGAGCCTTTAGAAAGAAGGCAGCCCTGATGACACCATCACTTTAGCTCAGAGTTCCATGTCAGACTTCTGCCCTCTAGAACTGAAAGATAATAAATTTGTGTTTATTAAGCTAATTTACAGTAATTTGTTACGGCAGCAGTAAGAAACTAATACAGATATAAAGTTCACATTAATGTAATTGAATGGCAATGTTCAGTAGAAACCTAAAGACAAAAAAAAAAAAAAATAGTCATCTCCCATATCACTAATTGATTTGCAAAATTAATTGTGTAGAAGAATCTCAATCTTTAAAAAGTGTTTGCACCTCATGTGGCCATTTATGTGCATGTGTGCATGTGTGTGTGTGTGTGTGTGTGTGTGTGTGTGTGTGTGTGTGTGTGTGTGTATTCTCTTCATCAATGTTGGCCATTGCCTATCCAGAATTCTACCTTGTTCCTTATCTGTTGCACTGAATCTGAACTTGAGAACCTGGCTATGATGATTCCAGATAATGGTATCCTTTTCCTTGCTAAAATGCAGTCACTAACTCACTTGCTATTTTGGAATAATGCTTTTATTATTTCTAAATCAAAATTCGTATTTTTAACCAAACGGCAAAGCCATTTTCCATGGTTAGAACTTTTCCTCATTTTTTTACTAGGAAATAATTCTTGGAATAATGGGAATCTACTGTGTACATAAAAAAATATCAAGATATGTTCACAAATTAGGTCATGCTTTATTACTTTGTGTATGAAAATACATTTATTGGCCTACTCCCTTTCCATTCTAGGAAAATGTGTCCAAAGAAACTTGAAGAAAAACAAACACATCTTGGTACAGAGCACAACTCATCCAGGGTCTCTATACCATATGAAAAGGGAACATTAGGAGAGCTAAAAGGACTCATTACTTCTGCAACATCTAGGCACCTAATAAATGTTTCTATTTGTTTTGATGACTGAAAATTCAAACCATCCTAGCACAAAGAGGATATCCTGAAAAAAGCATGCTGATGTTTTTTTTTCTTCTGCTCAGTATCTCACTGATATCATTGTAAGCCCTCTATGATATTTCTTTTTGTCATTATAGCCCTCTGAAGACATTTGCTCTTACTCTAGACAGTAACCTGTAACATTCTGTCATGGTTCAGGTTGGTTTGTGGTTCTTTTGGGAAGCCTTATTAATCATTTAGGTTCCACAAAGTACCATCTCCTGAGTTGGGTTGCATAAAAAGGTTGGCAGGAAATGACCTGAATAAACCATTTTGTCTCATTCCTGCCTCTCACTTTCCATGTGTGGCCATTCTATTTTCCCTTTAAACATCTACAATGTGCAAGTTACAACTCTCCATCTTTTTCTACCAATAAGAAATGCATCAAATTTAAAACGTTAATATTTTCTATAACCAAGTGCCCACATTCATTCTATAAATAAATAGAATGCAATAAATGGTGAACCTTCATTGAGAAACTGTTCTAGAGTTTTTGGTAAGAGAACAATTTTGTGACAGTTAAATATATGAGCATTTTCTCCAATATGCCTCTGACCTTTACACTGAGACAGGCATTTTGGTGGTAATGAAATCCTTAGTCTCTATTGGCAGGAAAAACATCTACAAATGACATTTTTTCTATCACATAGTAAATTGTCCCAAATGCAGCTAAGCTAGTAGTACTTTTGTCAAGTACAAGTCTTAGAATTGGGCTTAAGCTGCCAATAAAACCTTTAAAAATAAAACAAATAAAGTAAAAACAGAAAAGCCATCCTTGGCATGTATTTAGCTTTATGCCATCTCCTCTGAGGTTCAAATACTAAAATATGCTTTCTGCCAAAAGAAATCACTCCCTTGCTATGAATGGAAGCTCAGTATAACAAATCTCATTGCCTTCATAAAGGCCTCTATAAGTTTCCATTGAAAAGAAGTCCATATAATAAATATCATTCTATCTGTATCTCTCACATGGCACTTTATAGTGTGATTACTTATGTGCATGCCTTATCTCTCCTATTAAACATCACTTTTCTTTTTGGAATAGGGACCTACAGTGATGGCAATGATATAAAAAATATGTTTGGGTAGTACGCTTAAGAGGCTCACTTTCAAGACTAGGCTGAACAATTTATTGAGCACCAAACCTTTGGGAAATCATTATGCCTTTTGAACCTCTCTTTACCTATTTCTATTGTAGATCACTTTAGTCAGAATCGGTGGGGTTACTCTGGTGTCCCTTACCATTTAATGATAAATTGCATTCAAGTGATCATTTTCATTACATAATTTTTATTATAACATCTAGCCTTATCCAAATAGGAAATGAAGAAATAGAACTGTCACTATTTGTGGATGACATGATTCTCTATATAGAAAACCCTAAAGACTCCACAAGAACATTACTAGAAATAATAAGCCAATCTAGTCAAGTTTCTGGACACAATATCAACATTCAAAAATCCATACTGTTCCTATACTCTAAGTATAGTGTCAGAAAAATAAGTAGAAAAAATAATTCCTATTGCAGTTGCAACAAAAAGAATAAAATACCTAGGAATAAATCTAATGAAACATATGAAGGACCTATATGATGAAAACTACAAGACCCTTATTCAAGGAAATCGAAGATGATACAAAGAAATGGAAAGATATTCTGTTTTCTTGGATTGGAAGAATCAATATAGTTAAAATGATCATATTACCTAAAGCATTATACAGATTTAATACAATCTCCATCAAAATCCCATCGACTTTTCTTAAAGAAATAGAACAAAAAAATCATCAGATTTGTATGGAAGCACAAACACCCCAAATTGCCAAAGCCATCCGGAGAAAAAAGAACGAGGCTAGAGGCATCACTCTGCCTGACTTCAAACTATATTACAAAGCGACAGTAATCAAAACAGCATGGTATTGGCAGCAAAACAGACACACAGACCAGTGGAACAGAATTGAAAATCCAGAAGTAAACTCACATTTATATGGGCACATAATTTTTGACAAAAAAAGCAAAAAACATACAGTGGAGAAAGGAAAGTTCCTTCAATAAATGGTGCTGGGAAAACTGGAAAGCCACCTGCAAAAGAATGAAACTAGACTGTTGTCTATCACCACACACTAAAATAAACTCAAAATGGATAAATGACCCGAATATAAGACCTGAAACAACACAATGTGTAGAAGAAAACATGGGAACTAAATTCAAGACCTTGGACTTAAAGAGGATTTTATGAATTTGACCTCAAAAGCAAGGGAAGTAAAAGCTTAAATAAATGAATGGGATTACATCAAACTAAAAAGCTGCTGCTCAGTAAAAGAAACTGTCAACAAAGTAGAGATAACCATCTAAATGGGAAAATATGTTTGCAAGCAATGCCTCCAATAAGAGCCTAATATCTAAAAGATACAAAGAGTTCATACAACTCAATAACAACAAAAAAACAAATGATCCAATCAAAAAATGGTCATAGGACCTGAACAGATACTTCTCCCTAGAGGACATACAAATGGCCAGCAAATATTTGAAAATGTGCTCAACATTGCTATCTATTAGGAAAATGCAAATCAAAACCATAACAAGATACCATCTCACATCTGTTAGAATAGCTATAATCAACAGGACAAGTAATAACAAATGCTGGAGAGGATGTGAAGAAAAAGTAATCCTCATACACTGCTGGTGGGACTGTAAATTGGTACAGCCACTATGGAAAACAGTATGGAGTTTCCTCAAAAAGCTAAGAATTGATTACCATATGATCCAGCAATCCTTCCACTTGATATTTACCCCAAAGACTTGAAAACCCATATCCAAAAAAGATAGTTGCACACCAATGTTTATAGCAGCATTTTTCACAGTGGCCAGGAAATGGAAGCAACCAAAGTGTCCTACGATAGATGACTGGCTAAAGAAGCTGTGGTACATATATACAATGGAATATTACTCAGCCATAAGAAGAGATGAAATACTGCCATTTCTGACAACATGGATGGACCTTGAGATAATCATGCTAAGCAAAATAAGCCAGACAGAAAAAGTTGAAAGTCACATGATATCCCAGTTACATGTGGGATATAAACCTAAAAGCAACAAAGAAACAGGATAAACAGAGACTCATGGACATGGACTATGGACTAGTGGTTACCAGAGAGTAGGGGGTGGGGAAGGAGGGGAGAGATAGACATGGTAAAGGGGATCAAATATAGGGGGTTGGGGGAGTGTGAAGTAAGTAAAGGGAATCAAATATATGATAGCTGAAGGAAACTGGACTTTGGGTGCTAAACACACAATAGAATATACAGATGTCAAATTATCATGTACACCTGAAAATTATATAATTGTATTAACCAATGTTACCCCAATAAACTTAATAAAAAATAAAATTAAAAAAAATATCTAGCCTTACCTGTTTTTAATAGTTGGTATATATAATACATACTGTTCTGTTACTACTGGACATGGGGAAAAATACAATTATAGCTTTTATATGAAATAATTTAATGTCAATTAAAACCTGAATTCCTCAGTGTTTTTGGGTTTATGCTGGTGGCCACAAGATGCAGGGTCTGCAAGGAACGGAGTATCGGAATCTCAGTTGTCTGAAGACAAATGACTCTGAATGAGCAGAGACATCCTAGTGCCAGGCCTTTAGTCCTATTATTTCTGGTTGTACTAGTGATAGGACAGACCTAAAACTTGGAGAAGACAAGCAAATTTTATAATGAGAGAAGTTGTTGCTATTGTTCTTGCAGTTATTTTAATCATTTTTGCTATGTTCAAAGTTGAGCCTATTGAGCTGGTCAAGGGAATCCTTAAATTAGTTCTTGTGGTTCAATTGACTGATAATAAAATGTCTTTTGCCTTCATAAGCCAGAGAGGTCTCTGTTTTTACTATGTGCCTTCTAGTTCCCCAAAAGGCCCTTTTTTCCTGTTAGGAGGGTCCAGGTAATATCATCCATGTATAGTATGTTTAAGGATACCTAGTTACAGAGTCTTGTTTTGTGTAGTAGTTAAACTAATGTTTGATTTAAAAATATGGCTTGTAAACTATTAAGTGTAAAATGAATTTATAGAAGTGCTACATTGTTTGTTCTTGTTTTTCTCATAATGCTTCATACCTAAGTAGTACTTTGATATGTTGGATAAACAGACATATTCAAATGCTGTTTACCTTTTCCTTATAATACGGGCATTTCCTTATAAAATGGACATTTCCTTATAAAACAGAACATTTATCATCATTTGACCTAGTTACCTTAATTATCACTTCCTTGACCTCCCTGACTAGGTTAAGTCTCCTGTTTTAAATGTTGTCATAGCAACCTGAATTTTTCCCTTCTAGCACTTTCCAGAAATCAATTACTTTGTTGAATTAATCAGTTTTATAATTATCTTTCCTACTAGATTATTGGTACCCTAAGTAAAATAATCATTTTTATCTTCTTATGACTAATAAGATCACAATATATTGTTAAATATTTATTGAATGAATAAATACATATACAATTTGATCCTCTGCAAAGTAGTAAAAAAAGATATAGTATGTTGCTTCCATTTTTGTTCCAGGATTTTATTAGCTTGTAAATCCAATTAATGCATTTGTACTTAACAACATGTTCTGTCGATCTGCATGAAATCTTAGTAGGAGAAAAGTTAACCTCCCAGCATGGCATGTAAACGTTCATGAACACATCCTGAACTAGCTTCCTCACACTTTGACTTCCCATCAGCCTTCCAAGTTTTTGGCCACACTAGACTATTTTTTATTCTCAAAACATTTCATACTGTTTTGTACTTCTGTGAACTAATTTATATTCTTTGTGAAATGAGGAGTGTAAATAAACAAGTGAAGTTATTTAGAGAAATCCTTGGTGCCCTCGTTAGATGCTTTGTCTCTCTCTCTCTCTCCCTCACTCCCTCCCTTCTCTTTAATAATCTCAAAGGTTTAGCTCAGATACCCTCTTCTCTGTGAAAGCTTTTCTTGACATTTAGCCCACATTTCCTCTGGAAAACCAAGCAGAATGAATCACTCACTTTTCCATGTTTCCATGGCACTGAGATGCTTTTACATTTTATCACATTATGTTATGGTCCATTGTTTCTCTCTGTCTCTGTCTCTTTCAGTAGAGGAAGCCTATCAAACAGAAGGGTGTTACATCCACCACCACAGTACACACAGGGCCTAGCACAGTGTTTGGCAGCACATAATGGATACTCAATAAATTATTGGGGCACCATCATCCATCCAGGACTAAAACCAAAGAAGTGTTGTTCATTTTAAACTCCTCCCTTTTTCTTATCCTTAGCTGCTTAAGCAAATCCCATCCCATTTTTCCTCCAGAAAAGAACTTTAGCCTCTCTTTCTCTCTGTTCTCTGTCTCTACCCTGACCCAGGCCATCACTGTCTCTCACTCCGATTACTGCAGTTTTCTATTCATTGGTCTCTTCATGTCCATGTCTATCCCTTCCAAACCATTCTCTGCACAGCAGCCAATTCACTTCCCTGTGTAAGACACCTCTTTATTTCACTTAGAATAAAGTAAAACTTTTTGCATAAACCAACCTTTACATTCTGCTTCAATATCATCAGTACTCAATGAAGTCTGGTAGCATTGGCCTTCTGTTGGCTCCTAGAATATGTCAGCTTTTTCTCTCTTAATGACTTTTTCCCTTTTCTTCCAGAATTTTTCTTTCCTTAGCTACATCTTTGGATACTTCTCATCCATCACATACTAACTAAAGGTCATCTCAGAGGACTTCCTGACCACCCACATCAAGTAGGTGCCTCTGATTAAGAACATAAACTCTGGAGCAAGACAACCGAAGTTTCAGTCTCAGGTCTGGCACTGACTCACTGGGAAACCTGGGACAAGCTACTTAGTCTGTCAGCCCCTTAATTTCTTTATCTATATAATGATATGCTACTAGAAATATTATAAAAAAGATATATTGATTTACTTAAAATGCTTAGACATTCACTTACATCAGGGGTTCCCAATCCCCAGGCTGCAGACCAGTCAATACCAGTCCATGGCCTCTTAGGAACTGGACCGCACAGCAGGGGGTGAGCGAAGCTTCATCTGTATTTGCAGCCGCTCCCCAGAGCTAGCATCATGGCCTCGGCTCCACCTTAGATCACCAGGCATTAAATTCTTATAGGAGCAATGGTCCCTGGTGCCAAAAAGGTTGGGGACCACTGAATTGTGAAAACAAAGTACAGCTTAATAAATTTTTTGAAAAAAGCACTTGACATATTATAAATACTCAATGATTATTAACTATTATTTACCACCATGTTTTATGTATGTGCTTTATAATATTTATTATAGCCTATAATTATTAGATTTGATTATTAATTAGCATTAATCACAGCCTATAATTATTCTTTCTTACTGAATTGGACAAACTGAACAGACCATTTCTTTCTTTGTGTTTCTACTGGACATGTCCAAACTTTGGTTGCAGTACTTATAGTATTTCTCTCATCGTTTAGACCAGGAAGTCTTGCAGCCTTATGTATCATAGAGGCTTATAAATATTTGTGAAATAAATGACTAAACAAATGAACTCTGATATATGGAACAAACATTCTAGCATAGGCTTCTATCTTAGGGATCTATTGCTGAGTAGCAGTATTACCACAAACTTACCAGTTTAAAGTAATATATTTATAACACATTTTCTATGGGTCAGGAGTTTAGGTACAGCTTATTTGGATCTTCTGCTTCAGGGTCTCACAAAGCTGCAGTCACAGTATTAACCAGGGTCATGGTCTCATTTGAAGCTCAAATGGGAAAGTTCTTCCAAGCTCACATGGTTGTTAGCAGAATTTAGTTCCTTACAGTCTGTTGGATAGACTCCCTCAAGATTCTTGCTGGATGTCAGCTGAAGGCCTTTTGCATGTGACCCCCTGCATTCAGCTGCTCAGAGTGTGGCAGCTTGCTTCTTCAAAGCCAGCAAGAAACGAAAATGTGTCTCTGCTAGATGGGCATTACAACCTTATGTACACATAATCATATACATCTTTCACCTTTGTCATATTCTATTGGTTAAAAGCAAGTCATATCCTGCATACACTTGAGAGGAAGGATTATACAAGAATTTGAACATGAGGAGGTAGGAATTATGGGTACTGCCTTATAAACTATCACAGCCTCCCTTTGAAAGCATGGGATAGGGGAAATGGTTCTGGAGTCTGAATAATGAATATAAACCAGGCCAAAACAGAGATATACAAAGCCAAACAAGTTAAAAGTTTTTCAGGTTCATTGTACATATTTGTATAGATAATCATGCTTATTTTAGATACAAAGGATATGCAATTTTCATTTCTTGTGCTGGGGAAATCATTATTATTTAATCACCATTTTCTTCATAAAATTATGTATTAATTTATGAGTTCATATTTATGTTTTATATCTACACTCATTATTAATAATTATTTTATTAATTTAATTAAAGAACACATTTCTAATTTCAGGAGTAGAGCTATAAGCATGTAATTTTCTCCTTTAAATAAGTGAGTTTTTTATAGAGAGCACAGACCAAGTTTATATCCAAGAAAAATAATTATTTGGCTCCTCCTTAAGAAATCCAAAGAGTTCATAAGTGACTAAGCATTTTAGAAATGGACCATCCAGACACAAGAAAGTCACAACCCCTTGCAAGTATTCAGGTATATGCTAATCTCGGTCATACGTTTTAAAAACAAAAAACAAAAAAAAAAACTTTTGTGCCTAAACGCAAACTGTTGTGTGATAATCACTGCAACTGCCAGTTTTTTACATTAAAGTTCAGAATTTCTGAATAATTCAGGAGAGAATTCAACGACCAAATAATGCAAACTTTGGTTAAGATGAAGTATTTTCATAGGAGAGAGTATTTTGAATTTAAGACTTCTAAAAAGATATTTGTCCCCAGGAACCTCTTATCAAGGCAAGTACAATGTTAAATATCCCTCCAGGTATTACTAAACATAGAAACAAACTCCAAGAAGTCCCTAAATAATGACTGCAGTTTAGAATATATGCTGAGCGTGAACAACACCAATGCGTCTATACATATTTATGTGTGTATGTTTTAATGATAATTTAAAACTATGAATTTTATCTGGAGCTATGTTAAAATTAATAAACTTCTTCACGATATGCAGGCCAATTTAAACATTCAAAGATTTCTTCCCTTGGTCTCCTGGATATTCAAATGTTTATATTATAAAGAACAGTTGGAACATAAAAATGTGTAGTTGAAAATACACTGGGCTTAGAATTAGGAGACCAGGATTTGAATTCCAACTCTTCTTCAAACTAGTCTGATTTTATCAAACTCCTCTGAAAAGTAGAAAGAAAGGAAGGAACTTGAAAAATCTCGAAGACCATTCTCTGCTCTAAAAGGCCATTAATACATTTTACACCAAAAGCTAGCTTGGAAATACTCCACCCTCACTTGTCAAATATGTAAATATTTATGGGACTTCAAAAAATGCCCCACGTAGGCATTTAAAACCTCTTTATTTGATGACTTCTATGACTCACGCTTGCATAACGACATGGTGATAAGAACTCTTTTTACTTATTTATTTACTTTTACGTCTGTCCCAAGTAAATTTTCTTTCCTTACTGTTGGCTCACCCTTTCAATAAAGCATCCTAAAAGGAGTTTTCCTCCTAATCAGCTCAGAAATAATTTTGGCTTTAAATTCCTTGGAGCCCATGTGGGATTATTATGGTTAGTCTTCTTCCTCCCAAAGCTCTTTTAGGATAATTCAGCAAAGAATAACCAGCAATGCCCATATGAGTGGATGCCTTTCTGGCATCTCCACTGTGGGATATTAAAATGTGCTTGGATAAAGCAACCATTTTAGTAATAAAGGTACACAAAAGACTTATTGTCAATGTATTGAAAATCATTCGATTTCATCCTCTAAAAAAAGTGGGTTTTTTTATTTTTTATTTTATTTTTTTTATATACTTGTCATCTGCTTTGGAACCCAAAGCCAAATAGGAGAACTTGACATAAAGGCAGAGAAAATTAGTTTTACTAATTGAATGGCCTTTGACATACAAAAAAAAAAGCAATGGTTGATACTCAATTTATAAATGAAAAATTATATACACCACCTGTGAAGATACACAATCTAATTATTTTTTCCTATACTAAGGTTAGTTAGATAGTATATTCCTAAACAAAAGAAACCACTAATTGATACACAGTAAAACTGCTTTTGTTTCAAATAAATTGCATGACTAACGAGTGAGACTTAAAAATACTGAAAGGCTCATGGTATATCCTCAAGATAAATATGAAAGATTAAGTAATTTTGAGAAAATAACTCCCACTTAAGAACCTGAATTCACAAGTTCTAAATAAAATATAAATAGCTCAACACTGATAATATGCATTTATATTTAGAGTGATCAAGCATTTCATTTTACACCTCCTGAGAGCACCCATTTTCACCCCAAATGTGCCCATGTTTGAATGCTAAAGTATATAATCAGTGTGTTTATAGATGTCAAGGTCTTGTGTAGTGATTACTAGTAAAGGTTACAAAACATGCTTAGGCATTGATTAGAATATCTCTGTTTTTACAAGCTACTTGTTAATTTTTCCCATTGTCAATTTTTAGGTAGAGCAGCACTGATTGTCAAAATTATTTATCCAGCATTTATGAGGAGAATCTACTCATTAATGTGGAAATAGAAGATCACAATAGTGGGTCCAACTGGATGTCTTTCTGGCCCAGAATTTTTTCTGTCATGGATGCTAAGGCAGATGTTGCAAACTGGCAGCCCGTATGCTGAAAAAGTCCCATAGATGTGTTTTGTGAGGTTTTAAACATTTTAAAATTGGCGGATTTCATATAAAAATATAGTTTCAGCTTTTTTTGAAAAAGCCAAATATCTGGCAACATTGACCCAAATTCCCACAAGGCAATAATAGGCAGGACTTAGATAACAATTCCTACCTGTGTACAAGGTAGTTTCTGGTCTATGACATTTCTCGTCATTTTCCTACACTCAAGCTTCTCTACTCATTAAATTACCTGTCTGGCTCCCACAGGCAATTGGATTTGCTACTTTGGGGTTAGAAAATGAGAGTAACAGTTGCCACAATGTTTGCCTCATCTCCTAAAAATATTCCCGTTTATTCCTATTTTACGAGACTTTAGAACTTTCAGTGGCATCTCTTTTGTTTATAATGCTTTTCCTTTAAAGGCAGTGTTTTGTTGGCCTTCATCCTATACTATTTTACTCTTCTCACTTTCCCTGGAGAAAATTAATCATACCTATGACCTCAGTTCTTTATGGATATCATATATTTATATATCATACACTTCTCTTTTAACCTCTGAGACAATATATACAACTAACTATATAGATGACATTTTTATTGGAACATGCTATGGGTACACCAACTAAAAAGGTCCCAAAACTTATTTATTATCTTTTTTACAAAATCTGTCTTTTTTTTATATTTCCCATTTTAGTGACTATATTATCTTCTACATGAAATAAATCCCTGATTCCTCTCTTTTACTTTTCATGTTTTGCTGAATCTATATCCATATACTTATTTTGCCATTGCTAGTCATCCCTATTTCTATTTTGTCAATATTCTTATTGACAATATTCTTACCTGTCAATTGGATTACTGAAATAGTATTTTAGTTAGTTGTTTTCCCTGTATATCATCTTTCTGCCATCTAAATCAGCCTTGACATTCCACCAGACTGATTTTTTCAAATTGCAGATATACTGTTTTATTCTTCAGCTTTAACTTAATTCAGAATGAAAGTCAAATTCTCTAATACAACAGAAAGAATTATTCCCAACCTAATGCTACTTAGCCTCATAGCCCATCACTCATCTATCTTGACACATAAAATAGTTCCCTGGAAAAATCATGCCGTTTTATGCCATTGATTGTGATATGGACTCTTTCCTTCTCCATAGAGACTCCCTTGAAGTTTCAACCCAAGCAGTAGCTCTAGGAAGCCCTATCCCTTTGTCCATTTAGAGGTTAATAGTTCTCATACTATGTGTATTTCTCCACCATAGTACATATCGTTATCATGGTATACTCTGAGATTTGTTTGTTTACATATATGACTTCTCAAATTAACTCTAAAGTCTTAGAACACCAGAATATTACCTTGTTTATATTGGTATTTAAAACAGTTACCACAGTGCTTAGCACATTGTAAAAACTCAATACTGATAAATATTTTTGTCTGTTTAATCAATCAGTATTTTAATATTAAATGTTAAGTTAATGGTCTTTGAAAATTGGTGAAACTTAATTGATTATGCTAGTTAATTAAGTCAATTAGCCCATTACATGAAAATGCTAGTTTACTGAGAGCTCTATTTTTGGAAATTTTCCTAAAATTCTTTCTTTTAAATTTTAAGAGAGGAGGATGGAGCAGTAGCTTTGCTAATAAAGTAAGATCTGGCAATAATATTTATGGGCCCCCTATATACACCAAAAGTGATTTTTATGGAGATAAATCTTATACCCATGCTCAGTTCTTATCTTTATTGACCAAACAGACCCAGCTAGTTTATGTTCACCTGTGTAAGCTAATCTCTTTATGGTCCTCTTAGGTTCTCAACTCTGGCCTTATGGTGATTATAACACCTCAAACTTTGGACTATGAACTTCACCTGATGTACTTATTTTCTTTATTCAAAAGATCTAATTATATAAAACTAAGCTGCAGCAAAATTTCTTTCTGTCCTCATTATTTTGTAAAATAAAAACCTTACACATGCGAATGGGGATAAGTGGTCATCTGAGCACATTTTTCAGAAAAACACTTTGAAAATGTAGCTCAAATTTGATTTGGTCAAAAACTTAAAGGGATGTTTATTCTTCTCTTTAAATTAAATTAAATTATATTAAATTTTTCTTTAACCTCGTAATACTTATAATCAAACATTTGTTGTCTTGAATGCCTTGCTATATTTAGACACCTACTGTAGACTAAGTAGGCATCTTTCTGGCAATAAAATTGATAATTAACAAACATCAGATCTTATAGTAGCCTTGGTGAGCAAATATGTGGGTGGAGGGAGTGAAAGATGAAAGGGTATCAAGAATTGTATCCAAATTTTCTTTGTTCCTTAAAATGATGTTATTTGGAAGGTTTTCAAAATAACATGAAATAAGTCTCTTAACCAAACCTGGTATTGCAGGCTGAATAATGCCCCTCTCCCTGAAAATGTCTATATACTAATTCCCAGAAACTATAACTATGTTATCTTATATGGCAAAAAGAACTTTGCAGATGTGATAAAGGAAGATTATCTTGTTGATTGCCATGCTACCCTGAACAAGCCCAATCCTGTCTGATCTTGGAAGCTAAGCAGGATCGGGCCTGGTTAGTACTTGGATGGGAGACAACCTTGGAAGACCAGGTATTGTAGATGTGCAAAAAAAAAAAAAAAAAAGAGGGAGAGAGATTATCTTTGATTATCCAGGTGCATCCAGTGTAATTACAAGGGTCATTATAAGAAAGAGGCTGACAGGTCAGAAAGAGTGAAAATAATGTGACAATGAAAGCAAAGATCTGAGTGACATACTTTGAAGATGGAAGAAAGGGACATAAGCCCAGGAATGCAGATGGCTTCTAGAAGCTGGGAAAGGCAAAGAAACCGATTCTCCCTGGGGCCTCCAGCCTACCTTGTCTTCACCTAGTGAAACTGATTTCAGACTTCTGGGCTCTGGAATCATAAGAGAAATAAATTTGTGCTGTGTTAGGCTGCTACGTTTGCAGTAATATTTGCAGCAGTAGTAAACACTTTATATATCCTGTTTTTCCTTAAAAGGTGTACTGAAATAAAACTTGTCTGACTTGAAATTTGGTATAAGAAATGTAAATGAACTACTTTGAATGGTACTATGATCCTATTTTACTTAAAATTTGAATATTAACTAAAGTAGCATTTGATGGATAACATAAGTGACACATGATGACATATAGAAAAATTTAAAGTAATATCATGTAGAATATATATTTTGAAGTGAATATCACTGCACTCTGTGTCTAGCTACACCACTTAATTAATGACATTTTGTACAAGTTATTTTCTTTCCATAAGCCTCAATTTTCCCATCTATAAATTTAAAACATTAACTACCCCCTAGTAATTGACAATTCAAGAATTGTCATAATAATTAGAGCTTAAACACACATAGTATATTTTATGTGCCAAGGAATGTTCTAAACACTTTCTATCAACACGATCACAAAAACTCTAATCAGGTGCTACTATTGTTCTTATTTTACAGAAAATAAAACTAAGGTGTTTAGTTACTTGTCTAAGGTCACACAACTAGTAAGTGGCACAAAATTCTAAACCAGTTTGGTACCATATTCTGTGCTATTAACCACTGTATTAAATGGGGGGCAGTGACCATACAAAGGGTTTAATTAGTTACATTATTAAAGTTCCTTGTGTTTGAACTTAAGAGTTCTTTACCTTTTTTTTTTTTTTTTTTAACCTAAACTCACTTGAAGGAAAATATTTCCAGAATTACAGAGGTCTTTGAATAATACCTACTAGGTTAATCTCCAAGGTCTTTACAGGTTCAATGAGTCTATGAAACGGTTACTGTTAGCCCCCAAAGAAATTAGTTGGTTCAAGTTCTTGCTCTAAGAAGATAAAATGAAATCCTGTGCATCTAAATGTTTTAATTAATGGACCACTTCTATACCTTCCAGATCATTGCATCTATAATTAAATTACCCAGGAGAAACAGTTTTTAAAAAGAAACTTCATTAAAAATATCATTGTTTCAAAGGATGAAAATGATTGTCATTGAAAAACTATTTGGTCATGAATTAATTCCAACTTGTTATTTCTGGAAATATTTTTATTTTAACACAATTTAAAGGTTTCACTTCAGTACAAGATGTAGAAGGAAGAATACAACTACCCCTAAAAGGTCTTAATGGGAATTTTAGCATTTTATTTTTATCTTCAGAGGAACTGAGAATATTTCTAAAGCAAGCCATAAAATGTTTCCCATTCTACCCAAAGCATTTGCATTTTCAGAGTGGCACTTTATTTAGCCCATGGTGTTCATGTTAATTTTCAGTGCTGTGAGCAAGCATGTCAGTGTATATTAACACCTGATCTAAAAAGGGAACACTGAGGCCTTACTCAAAGTATTAGTCACTGCACCTTGGGAATGCTATTGTGCTTCTGCTTTTGGCTTCAATGCGGAAGGAAGCACATGCTTTAATTCCTAATGAAACATGCATATGATCAAATTCATCACCAAGAACCCTGAAATGTCAAGAACTTTTCCCAAGCTCAGAAGGATTTTCTAGGCATCTTGTGTTTTTTTAACCACCAGTGGCCTGTGATACTAATTTCCAAACAGACTGCTGAAAAGAGAAATACAATATAAAGGAGAGAGGTCTTCTGTAAAGGTTTTTTATGTTTAACACTTTTATCAAGACTTTCAAACCTGACAGTCCCTAAGGTCTAGGTTTCACAAATCAAAACTTAAAACCTTAGTTCAGCTTATTTGTCTCTCCTACCTTCCAGGTCGTAAGTTATTGAGGGTAAATATTGTACTGTATTTACCTTTGTAGCATAAGCACTAAGTATTGATGGTAGTAACATCATAAAGTTACTCAACAAACACTGTCAGAGTGAAAATAAGAAAGAAGCCAGAAATCAAATCAAAGTTATTTTCTTAGGTACCTGCTATCTATTAGACATTGATTTACATTTTTTTTTTTGCCTGAATAAATGTTCAGCTCTCTCCAGCCTAAAATATATTCATAAGTTTTTCTCGACACTGATACCTTTTGAATTTACTTGGTTCCTTTTTTCTTTTCACTATCGAATTCCTAAAAAGAGTAGTCCATATTCTTTGTTTTTTTTTTCTTCAAAATATGTTCCCTTCTTAGCTCCTGCCAACTGTTTCCCCCTCTCAATTTTCTACTAAATTTTTTCTGCCCAAGTTCATCAATGACCTCCTGATTACCATTTGTTCATGTCCACTCTTTAATAATCACTTCATAACATTTCACATGGTTATGTGCACACATTTCCCTTGGAACTATTTCCTCTTGGCTCGTCATCCTTGTTCTCTCAGGCCCCTCCTCAAATTTTATAAAATAGCAATCTTTCTCCTGATGTCATTAAGGCTTCTGCTTCAGTCCTTTGTTCTTCTTACTCCATAATCTCTCCCTAAACAATATCATTTATTGTTGTTGATCCACTGACTTTTTCTACCAAGCTTCAATACCATTTTGTGGCAGAGACCATGAACTGGCTACTTTTTTGCCTCTTTCAGTTATAAAGACCAAAGCAACTATACAGCCTGTGAGATTTATCCTCAGATTCTTGCTGGAGTAGTTTTATGTTGTTTTCAGGCTATATAAGCAAATAAATACGAATTTAACATCCACATGAATATCTGAATGTTTCACTTTCACCTCAAGTATGCCTTCCATTTTCTTCTGCGCATGCCTTTTCTCTGTTCTCCTTTGCGAATTTGGATCTTTGAATTCTCTCCTTTTCAGTCATTGTTGTCTCAATTTCTCCTTATGTATGCTGAACGTTTCCTACTATCTTGTTATAGCAAATCTCTTCTTATTTTTAAGCTTATAATGCCCTGTTCCTAGTAAGGGTTGCACTCCTCTGCTTCTATCAGCCTCCTAGTCACCTTACTCCTAATTGTGTATTTTTTTTTGTCATTCTGTTTTAAGTGAGCTGACTTCTTTTAGTATTTCCTGTAGTGCAGGCCTCATGGTGGAGAATTCCCTCAATTTTTGTATGTCTGGAAAAGTTTTTATTTCTCCTTCATATCTAAAGGATAGCTTAGCTGGATACATTATTCTTGGCTGGTAGTTCTTTTCATTTAACATTTCGAATATGTGATTCCACTCCTTTCTGGCTTGTAAGGTTTATGCTAAATCTGATTATAATCTGAAGGGTTTTCCTTTATACATTACCATCTTCTTTTCCCTGGCTGCCCTGAGAATTCTTTTTTGTCATTGATTTTTGATCATTTTAATACAATGTGTCTTGGTGAAGGCCTTTTTGGGTTGAGATAATTGTGTGTTCTATTGACTTCCTGAATTTCAAGCTCCAGCTCATTCCTTAGATTTGGAAAATTCTCATCAACTATTTGTCTGAAAATACTTTCTAATCTCTGCTCCTTTTCCTCCCTTTTGAGAATTCCTATTATTCTTATGTTTCCTCTCCTGATAGTATCAGCTAGTTCGTGTATTTCTCTTTCATTATTTTTCATTCTTTGGCTTCTCTCTTCTTTCTTCTGATTTATTTCTAGATTTCAGTCTTCAATATCACTGATCCTTTCCTCTATTTGGTTGACTCTATTTCCCAAGCATGTTATTTCATTTTTCAACTCTCGCAGTGTGTTATCTCCAGAAGTTCTATTCAGTTCTTTTTGAGGGTTTCAATCTCCTTGCTAAAGAACTCATTCTGCTCATCTAGTTGTTTTTTCAATTCCTGAAATTTTTTATATTACTTGTTTCATATCTCATTGAGTTTTTTCAGAAGAACCATCCTGAATTCTGTCATTTAAGTCGCATATTTCTATGTCTATAAGCTTACTTTCTGGTGATTTTTCTCTTTCTTTCTGAGAGGCCTTATCACCTTGGTTGTTCATGGTGTTTAATGGACTTTTTCTCTGCCTTGGCATTAATGGAAGTATATTCTGATTTTTTTCCAGAAAGATTAATTATATAATGTTCCCTAGTCTGTTGTAAAGAAGGTGTTTTTCTTTTGGTTTCCCGTAGGTGGCATCTAAGCCTCTTGGATCTCTGATTTATATAAAGTCTTTTTTTTTTTCTTATAAATGTTTAATCATGCTCACTACCCTCAGTCTCAGTTCCTGTCAGTATTAGCGACAGTTTCAGTAGCATTTGTTCAGATTCCCCTGGGGCTCCACAGCACTCCGTCTTAGAAGATATGAGGGGAGAGGTCCTCTGGGTTGGGGAATGGAGGCTGTGGCTCAGCTTTGTTTTTGCAACTGCAGGCGGTAAAAATAAATTTGTTTGTTGGTTCTCTGCCATCCCCACTTTTCTGCCATTCCGTTTCTCTGCCTTCTTCCCTGATGACTGGGCCCTGCCACTGCCATGTGGAACTCACAGCTCTCTCAGGCAGAGCTGTTCAGGGAAGCCACTACTCCTTCTCCCCTCCCCCTCCTCCTACAGGGAGCTCCAGCTGCAAGAGGCAGCTTCTTTATTTCTCCCAATCCACTGCATGACACCCAGGGTTCTGACCTATGGTAGCTCTTATGCGCATATCCCACGCTCAGATGTGCTGGTGTGCAGTTTGGGTGTTTTTTGTTGAATTTTAGATATTCAGCTTATTGTTGTTTCAAAGGGAGAGATCTGGGGACATCTCTCACTCTGCCATGTTTCTGATGTCACTCTCAAGTATACCTTCCAAATTTAACTAATTATCTTTAACACCAGAGCCAATTTTCCATTCCAGATACCACTATTTCTGGCCATGCTGTCAGTATTTTTGCAATCACCCCAGCTTTGAATTCCTCTCCTTTTTCCTCTACATTGTCTGTCTCTGGGCCTTGTACATATTTCTTCATGCAAAATATTCTACAAATCTATTGCTTTCTTTTTTATATACCAACTTAATACAGAGCTGTACACACAGAATCACCCAAATAATAATCCAATTATGGTAATTATAATGATGAACATATACCCAGAATTCTTTGAGTCTTTGGAATTCATTCTATCAGATACCACTTTCCAACAGACCATTAAAGAATGTTCCACTTTTCTGTTTGTTTCTTTATTATCTTGAACAGCACAGGATTTCAGATACACAATTCAAAATCTCCAGCTATAATTGAGTTTCATTGCTTTATTTTAATTTCATAAATCTGGCTGTTTGGATCTTTAAATCAACAGGCCTTCTCCTAAGCATAAAGAGGATATCAAAGTAGAATACTGGCACATTTGAACAACTTGTAACTTCAACCCTAACTCCCCTATCTGTCTCAAATTTTAATTCCTGTTCAATTCTAAAATTTAGGAGATGCAAATATCATGAGATGTCTAAATCCAATTGCATTCCAATCTAATATAGCCTGATCATTTTTCCATAGCTCTGACCTTTTGCTTCCTGCTTCATTTGTAATTTATAATCTCTGTTTAGTTGTGTTTCCTATATATATGGCCTCAGGTAAACATTTCTCCTCTCTAATCAAGCATCTAGGATTTTGATTATCCCTAGATCCCTGCAAATACTGATGGACCTGTGGACAATTGAAACAGCACTTTCTAGACAATTTCAGATTGCCCCATTCATCCTCAGAGCTATAAAACAATCATACCGATAACAAAACAAAGACAGTATAAATGACGCAGAATAAATCTATTACCATCATCAGGAAAAGAAATCTAAAAACAAATCTTATAGTCTATGCTTGAAATCTGTAATGTGGGGAATGTTGGAGAAGAAAGAGTTTCCATATAGTCCTTTAAAACATTCAAGATCAGAGATTGTCTTAGGTGAGGATGACTCACTTTTTAAACCAAATTATGTAATTTAAAGCTTTTCAACATATAAGGCTAAAGCAAAGGCTCGAAAAGCAAAATCAGATCAAGGTTGAGGCACTGACATCAACTAAAAAGAATTTTTCACACAAAGAATACAAAAGGCAATGAGCTTTCTGTTTTGAATTGGCTACCCAAGCTGGTGACTGTGTACTGCAAAAGAGACTCATGTCATTAGTCCAGTACCCATACAGAACAAGTGAAATTTTATGTATGAAAAATTACTTGTTGTGACTATGGATTATAGCCATATCTAAGCTTGTTTTCTTGAATAGTTGTGTCATTGACTACGATGAATGCTAATAATTATTTGTATGTCTCTGAATTATTAGTTCATAAATTTCTTCAAAAAACACTGAACACATACTTATCCAGGCAATATGCTAGGTGGTAAGAATACAGAGATGAGTAAAGTATGGTCTCCTCATCACAGTGGGCAACCACATTAGCACATGCAATATACTGATAAAGTGGTGAAAAAGTATTATTGACTGATACTTGTGTTTGTGTAAGGTCTGGGTTTAGCAGATGTGTAACACAGTATTGCTAAGGGACTCATGTTTCCCCACATGACACTGATCCAGCCCAGTGGTTTAAATTGACTATTTCTATTTACTTGTTTTATGGGAACGTTAAGTTCACATACCAATAAAAATAAAGAGGTGGATGGGAACACATGTGGATGGGAGGAGAAAAAGTACTTGTTAATTATGAAGATTGTTCTTTCATCTATCATCTAACTATCTTTCTTGGAAGCAATGTTTTTTTTTACTCAGAATATAAAGAATCTCATCTTCATCTCTATATCAAATAGACTAGCTTTCTCCACTGGGTTATTAGATCCTGTAGATGAGTTCACTCAAAATATGTCTAGGGAGAAGAACTTGAATATATCATAAACTCTACATATATATATATATATACATATTCTAGAGAGAAAAATGGTCAAATTAATGTTCTCTTTCTTACAAAGTTGTCTGTGTGTGAATTTACTTATCACTCTTCAAGTAGTAGATATCTTGAATCAAAACAAAAATGAGTATAAAATAGTAATTAGCATTTGCAGGTGAAACTTTATTTTTGATAATGGCAGTGACAATGATGGTTATCACTAAAACAAAAGCCTTATAAATTTTGATTATATAACAACTCTTTTGTTCACCTCTTCCATAAAGCTTGCCAAATTATTTCAGTTTCAAGTATTATTTCTCTCTTCTGACTTTGTAGCATCGATTGTTTATAACTCATCATTGACAACTGTAGTTAGTAGCAACTTTCTTTGTTTTACTTCAAACTACTAAATATATATTCATTGTCGATTTTAAACAAGGGAGTTTGCTAAGCATTGTGGGGAATGTGAGTAAAGTGGCATATTTACAAAAAATTAACATAAAATAGATTACAAAATATGCTATAAAATATACAAAAGAAACAGTCACCTTTATAGGGAAAAAGAAAGCTACTGAGGAATCAAATTATACTTACAAAATATAGTTACTACAGGTACAAGATTCCATTTTCTGAGAGCTTTACTCAAAGCATATTTAGCCTTAAGTTAAACACAGTCATAGGTAGTTGGATCACATGAAATTTGGATTGACCAAAATTCATAGTATCTAAGAATGTTCAAATGCTGTCTCTTTCTAAGGGGTTTTATTTCAATAAATAGCTAAGTTAGTACCAAATATATCTGACCTTAAAAGCATTCAATTCATAGGCTGGCAAGGGACCTCTAAAATGATTGGGAATAAAAATCCACTTAAGTCATAAGTGAACTAATTGAAACTTTTATGCATGGTTGATAGAAGTATTAAGACAAGAGGAGAGAGTAGGTGGCGGGTCAAATTGGTCAAGTTTGTTGTAGGAGTTTTATGGAAGAGAAGGCGATGAAATAGTCTAGTCCCCAGAATTTCTTTGTAGCTTGACTTCCTAGTTCCCAAACTACTTTATAGTCTTTCATTATTTCTAGATTCCTTTAGGCATAGTTATCTGGGAGATATTTCTGCCTTTATTTCTACATGCATCATAATGAAAAATCCTCTAACATTTTAGGTTAACAACTATTTTTGTTCCCTGAATTAAAAGAATCCAACACACGCAAACAGACATATACAAATACATACACATGCACACATACAAACACTTAGACATTTATATGTACACATCCTCTCTCCCACCGTACCTTATTTCCTAATCCAAAGAAGAACAAGTAGAAAATTCTCAAGGAGCACATTAGAAGACAGAGAAACATTGAAAAAAGACAATTAAAAAAAAAGACACAACCACTAAATTTTTTTTTATTAGAAACTACTGAATGTAAAAACCATACTTCTTCCTGTTTTATGAAAATTGACATTTACAACCACAATTTTGAATCACCAAGGAAAACAGAATTTATGATTATTGGCATGGTTACAAAGTAAGGGAAAGGTATGTGCATAACACTTCAGCTACAATGCTATCAAACTATTACAAAATTAAGAATATTTCAAGACTTAAAATAATTAACATTAGTTGTAATTTTTAGGAGGACATCCTCAAAATTTTCCAGAAAAAAAGACGTTTTAATGTATTTTCTTGGAACTTATAATATCATTTTGAATTTTTACTCATCTCCCATGTAGTTATTCAGTGGGCACTATTTGTCTCTTGGCTCTCTGAAATGCATTTTAAGCTCTCTGAGCAGGAACTAATAAATGTTTGCATCATTCCTTTTGAGGAAGAAGTATAGAGACATTTTTTTAATATTCTCCTACAGAGATATAAAACCATAAAAGACTTATATTATTTTAAAACATACAACGCTGAAATAAACTCCAGTTCAAATATAACAGAGAACAATTTTTAATCATTAGATTATGCCTGTTCATTGACAGTGACACGAGGATAAGATTGGGAAATAGAATATCATTAAGTCAATGATTTAGATGAGGGATAATAATTTGCATTTGTAGTGCAGAGCACATTTCATTCACGAAGGGAATGAGTAACTAGATTTGTTTTCCTTCTCCATAAATTACTAGAATTCGAGTGGCATAGTAATTAGGAGTGGACTGATTGCTTTCCATGTTTGTATCTTGATATCCAGAGATACAGCATTTAATTTAGCACTTATGCAAGCTCCCTAATTTGAGTTTAAATTATGTTTCTAAGCTTTGAAAGATATAAACTTGAAGTCAATTGTACAGCAAACTATTTGGTCCAAAGGCATCAACTAGGTGCTTTGTTTATGCATAGTTTAGTCTGGGCTTTTGCAGGCCTGAGTGTTTAAAGAATCACAATTTATAAGATGAGGTCCTCTCTATCTCCTTAGTACTGTAAGAAATGAGTGAAATTAGAATACCAAAAGAGAGAAGAATTGGGTCCTCTATGCATAGGTAACCTTTTTTTGTAATCCAAAAACATTTTCCGAAAGCAATCAGAATATCTATACATTTTGAATTGAAATCAAATGCCTGATTTTCCAAGATGAGTTAGATATTTAAAAGACATCTGTGAACTTCTGCAGAAGGTTTCTCCCTGTACATTTTATCAAGACTTCACTTTGTATGCCAAAAATTACAAGAATTTTCAAATTTTAGGTTCTCTGGGGTCAGTCATTTGACATTACAAAACATATCAGCAAAAGTGGTATAAAGTGAGGTTTGCACACAAAAGGAGGTAATCATCTCTTGATGTTCTTGTTTCTCAAATTATTTCTTAGCATATCTGAAAAATAAAGAGCAGCTATGTAAAGGTTTGTTTTAATTTGCACTTTAGTTTCCATCAGATTTCCTTCATTATAATGTTACTTAACCTATGATATACCACTCATTACAGTAGAAAAATTAATACGAAATTCTTGTTTTACTAAAATAGAGCTTCATGACATGAGTACTTCTCGTTATTTTTCTCTCTCTCTCCAAATATGTTACACATAATTAGTCCCTTTTTTAGAATCATTATTTTCCTCCTTGAAGTTTGAGGTAGTAGTTTTCATAGCTCTGTGATCTGCTATTTGTTAAAATCATGATCAGAATAAATCTAAAGATGAAGACCTAAATTTGAATTTTTAACAATCATTACAAAAGAGTCTATTTTCTTAACTTCATTTAAAAAAAAGTGCAAATTTTACATTTTCCCATCCTTTAACGTTCAATGAAAAGACTACTAAGTATGGGAGGAAAAAAATCTAGATAATAAAATTCAAACCAGTAAGACAATAGTTTGAATTGAGTAGCATAACATTACTAAAAGGTGATAATTAAAGGTTAGTTTTTTTTTAAAATGTGATATAAAGATCATGCTGTATAATCTCTACAGAAATCATCCAAAACAAAACAGGAGAAGTAGAATTACAATTTGTTTCTTTTATAAAACTAAATTTTAATTCCCAACCTATAAAAAAGGTTGCAAATGCACTGAAAGTCAAACAGATAAGAAAAACACCTGTAGCTGCAGATTTCGGTTGAGGGTTGGGGGAAGGCATCAGAATATAATTCTCGGAAATAGATGACATACTATGAAGAGACAAAACTAATGACTCTGTTTTACACAACAGAAATGAAATCTACCAGTAAGCAGTGGAATCCTCACAAGACCCAATCTGGCACCAACATGAACCACAGGGAGATGTCCTGAAAGAAAACTCACAGATCTTCTCACTATTTGCCCCAAATAGTGCCAATAGCGTGCAGGTTAGATACTCTGTGAGCATAGCTGCCAATATATTTGGACACAGGTGAAATAAAGGCTTAGAGAAGTCACTCTTGGTCAGTGTTCTATCATGGGAAAATAATTTGAGAAATAAGAGTATTAAGAGATAATTACCTCCTTCTATATGTGAACCCTAACTTTTACCACTTTTGCAGATATGTTTTATAATGTCATATGACTGACCCTAGAGAATCTAAAATCCATAAGATCTTGCAAATTTTGGCATGCAAAGTCAAGTTTTCATAAAATATTTATTACATTTGATACCAGTAATGCAAGGGTTCATAGGAGATGACTATGAACAATAATAATATGTCAACCAGTTGGATAACCTAGAAGAAATGTATAAATTCCTAGAAACATACAACCTGCCAAGATTGAATAATAAAAAAATAGAAAACTGAACAGATAAATAATGGGTAAGAATGTTAAATCAGTCATCAAAAAACGTTCCAACAAAGAATAGTTCAGGACCAGATGGCTTCAGGTGAATTCCACCAAACTTTTAAAAAGAATTTATGCCAATTCTTCTCAAAGTCTTTCCAAAAACTTAAGAGAAGGGAACACTCCTAAAATTGTTTCACAAGACCACCATTACCATGATATCAAAGCCAGATAAGAACACTATAAGAAAAAAAAAAAAAAAAATATATATATATATATATATATATAAAAATAAATATAAAATCACCAAAAGATACCAAGAGTTTTTATGAAAAATAAACCAATACATTTGATCAAAATAATTCTAATAATGAAAATGTTATATCTATTAGCTATAAACATATTTTAGAGCTATAGTAATTAAAATAGTAGAATAATGATACATGAATAAACACACAGATCAATGGAACAAAATAAAGGTCTAAATATAAACTCAAATTTAGAAATTTTGTTTATGATAAAGATGGCATTTCACATAAGGAGATAAAAATTGGGCTATTCAAAAAATGGTGTTGCAACAAAGTCATATTAAGAAAAATAACTTGAATTTGGATATCAATTATAGAAAATATATCTTTATATCACATATTTTCATGTGAAACAATCCATAAACTTTCCAGAATAAAACATGAGACTTATTTTTTATAACCTTAGAGTGGAAAAGGTCCTTCTACATAATATACATAAATACAGAGGTGATTAAAGACAAGAGTGATAAGTTTTACTACACTTTTAAAATATGCACAATAAAAACAAAAAACCTTAACCAAAGTTTAAAAGTAAATTGCAAACAGGGAAAAATGCAACTCATGTCATAAGGGTTTCAATTATCTAATACATAAATAATGCTTATAAATCAATAAAAATAACAATAATCTGATTCAAAAATAGTCAAATGTTATTAACAGTTCTCAGAAAAGGGTATGCAAATAAATCCTATATATGTAAAAATATATTCACCTTTTCCCTTAAAAAGAGAAATGTAAATTAAAACAATAGTAAATTACCATTTTGGTGTATGGCAAAAATCAAAAAATTTCATAAGACATTGTGTTAAAGAGGATGTGGGAAAACCAGCACTCTCATTAATTGCTAATGGAAATGTACAGCATTTTATAGATTACTTGTCAATATTCATTAAAGTTTTCAAAATTTACATATTTTTTGAATCAGTACTTTCATGTTTAGGAGTACCCTGTAGGTAGAATCCCACATGGTAAAAATGATATTATATAAATAATATTTATTAAAATTTTTTATCATGAAAACATTTGGAAAAAATAAAATCTTTTAGACAGTGGATTAATTAAATTAATCAGGCTATATCATGCAATGGAATACTAGCTATTAAAAAGAATTAGCTCTTTCTGTATATCTATATAGAATAATCTCAAAAATAAATTGTTCAGTCATAAAGCAAGGTGAGAAAAACATGTAAAGAATGCTAAAATTTCTGTCTTATAGTATGTACACACATATTGCTTATACATTTGCATATACAGAAAACATATCTGGACAGAATACAAAAAAAAATAGTATCAAGGGAGGGAAACAGTGTGGCCTAAGAAAAGATATGGAAGAAATACTTCATCATATACCCTTCTACAATTTTGAATTTTTGCACCATATATTTATATTAACATATTTTTAAAAGAACAATTTATTAAAATGCATTAAACATAAAAATCATATGAATATATAAAGCAAAAGTAGTAACACTATAGGTAAATTTTGTCAAATAATATAAATTAAATGATAATCTCAAGTGGGCAGTTTCCTCCTCTGTATAATAATTTTGATCCCTGTGGATCCTTTCAACTATAAAAGTTCATATCTAGGTCTATGCTATGGAATATTATTGAGAATGCTACATGTATATTATATTTTTGGAAAATAAATAATGTGTAACATTCCAAGAGAGCAAATAATTATTTTCTTGTGTTTTGGAAATGTGAAGTAAGGCAGTCAGATTCAGTAAATGACCAAGTGAGTTAAAATTAAGATCAAAATTGCAGTTCTGAGCTTTGTACTGTTCACCCAGAATTTTTAGCTGGCTTCTAGTTATTTAAGTTCTAAAAGAAACATAACACATCTTTTCAGACATGTGAATTAAAAGGATTTATTTGGACATGACTAGAATGACCAATATTATATATCTGTTGAAGAAACAAATGAATAAATGAATAAACATATGGGTCGCAGATAAATGCACTTTAAAATTGAAAAAGAAAACTAATTAGTTAAATCAAAGAAGAGAGTTAAGAGTCCATTCAAGATCAGGATGCTGAATGAACAGAACACCATCCTGCCTCTCTAGAGGCCCTTGGGAACAAACCTCAAGTCTTATGTAAACCTTTAAATTCTTTTCATTGTTTCTATTTGTTGTCAGGATGAAGTCCAAATTTCTTAACATGGCATTCAATGCCTTTGCAGTAGGACCAGTGCTTACTTCTGGAGAGTCATTTCATGTAACTTTCCTTCTCCAATCCACACTTCAGTCATTTTAAATTTTCACTTCCTTGAATGTACTGTTCTCACTTTCTTCTGGATCTTTAAACTTAGTTTTTCCTGTGCTGTGCCTCAACCCAGTTCACTTTTCCTGTGGCTCATTCTACATTTTGGTCTCAATTTTAATGTCAATTCACCCATGAAAACTTTTTTGATTCCCTAGACTACTGAAGGTCTCCTTGCTTAGTGTCATCATCTATAGTACTATATGAATCTCTTATCCTAATACCACAGTTTAATAAAGTTATCTTTATAATCACCTTTCATCTCCACTAGCCTATAAACACCATAAGCATGTCAGTCTCATTTACTACTTTTTCTACAAAATCTAATGCAGACACACACACACACACACACACACACACACACACACACTATCCCACCTTCTTCTCTTAATTTTTTCCGTAGCTTTTTTTTCCATTTAACTTATTGTATTTTAACTTTTTTTCATTTTATCACTTGTCTTCTTCTGGTACTTATGAAAACTCCATAGGGCAGGATTTTTCTTCATTTTTGTTATTAGTCTACACCAGAGACTAATACAGAGTCTGGCACATAATAGACACCCAGTAAACATTTCTTATACAAATAAGTGAATAAATAATGGTGTTAATAATTGTGTTAAGAATGAATACATCATGCCAATATGCAGGTTTATAACTTAAGATGAGTTGGTTTGGATCCTCAAGGCTAACAAGTACCATACTCTCAATTAATATTTAGTCCCTCTTTGAGAGCTAAAAGGTGGTGCCACTTCATACCTTCATCTTATTCTACTTTAAAGTCAAAGCTTTGGTCTTATTCCTTTAGAACTTCCATTTGCACCAGTATAGTGCTTTGTATTTACTATACAAAATGTTCAGTAAACATTTGTGATAAAGTATAGAATAACCAATACACTTTGGGCACTGTTGTTAACTCTAGGAAATGCTGAAATAGAATGATCACCTATAGAGCAGTTGGGTGAGTGGAGGGTAGGGGCAGTGGGGAGAAGAAGGGATGAGATAATTCTAAACTTTGGCCCTGGCTGAAAGATTCCTTGAAGGCAGTTTATGACTTCATAATTCCCACACAAACATTGGAGAGGGTTAATGATAATGTAAGACTAATTTTGATTCTATACAGTTAGGGATACACATAAGCAAACATTTCAGTGGGGATTACAAATCATGTTGAAATCAAGAGTATTTTCTTTGGTGAAAAAAGAATTAGGGAAGAAAATTTGATTCTGAACTATCACACGAGGCACAGTAAAGATTCTTGTTTGATGCTTTAACCAGTTTTTGTTAGATAGTGAAAAGAGAACATTCATCACTAGAACCCAAATTTGGAGTATCTTCTTAGCAAAAGACAGAAAAAGAGTTATTTTTCTCACATATCCTATTAGCTCATCTAGTCTCATTCCAAGATTCCAGACACCTTGTTCCTTTTTGTTTGTTGTCCTTCTGAGAAGAAGAAGAGAGTCGAAGTTACTAATTTCAGGTCACAATTTGCTTTGCCCACTGTCGGCATAGAATATCTTTCTCTTAGTGTTTTCCCTTATTAATGCTTTCCCCAACTGGAAAAGAGTTAAGAGTATACATCTCTGTGAGACACATCTGCCTTCGGTAGCGTCTGTTTTAGAAGTCAATGAATTTCACAAGACCTTGCCCAGAAACAACAGACAGCACTTTCAATATATGCTTGGTATACTTATTTTGCAAGAAAAAATTTGAAGAGAATTTGAACTGAATTATTTGACTAAGAGTATTCGCAAAGTTTACTGACTTCTAAAGAAAACACTGCATGTTTTGTGGCACATCCAAAGGGTATTGAAGTAAAAATGATGAGACATTTTGCATGACTCTTATTCTTGATCACTTAAATTTTTTAATCTAAAGAGGATTCTTACCAGTAATTATTCAAAACCAGCTGCCATAGGAACTGCTGTGACCCTATTTCTATTTTTCCAGGGAACACTATGGTTCTATGTTGAATCCAGGTATTTAATTCGAATGCAGTACCAATATTACTATATTCCTAGTCACAAAACTAGCACTTTCTGTCAACTTCTCCATGTTTTCTAAGATACAACAATTGAAATAATTGACATTATGCAAGACTACGGAACCACATAAACAGCATATTTGTGTACCCCAAAGCACTATCACATTACTGAAAGATGACAATAAAAACAAAAAAGCATTTTTGTAAGTATAGATAAGATATATAATTTAGGTGCAATCTCTCTGACCATAGATTTCCATGCTTTGCCATTCTTCCCAAACATTTCTCTGGCCAATTTTCCCCAGAAAACTATTTCCAAGGCACAAAGAGAAATAACAGAGAAGTAGAACAAATACATCCATGTGTAAGTACATACATAAACTATCTAACTTTGAAAATGGACTAAGTAACACAGTCAAAACAGATGAAAATTCTGGAAGGAACTCTGTTTGTGAGGACAATTCCCAGGAAATGCAGATAGTATGCGTTAGAAATAGCCTGAAGGTGGAGGAGAGAAAATGAACCAATTGGCCCTGGGATACAGGATAAGATATAGCTTGGAATGTTAGGATGAAAGGCAAAATGTCTCAGAGAACTTAATGAATTCTAAAAATAAATTGACCTCTATCTCCCCATCGGGAAGACATTATGTAGCTTAAATGTTATAAGGCCCGTTTTCTCTCTAAGACGATCTTGTTCTCTTGTTTTTTTCATTCTTCAAATGCCACACCAAATCCACATAGCAGATTTTCCCTGAACAAGTTGAGAACTTACTTTTTTTTTCTTTTGCAAAAGTTTTACAATTCACTGATGTTGTGAAGCTCTCACTATATGTATTGAGGTGTTTGGCACTATATCATTGCTGTACCTCAAGAAGAATTTCAACACAGATATTTTAATGTAAAAATAATGCCTGAAGTAAACATCAAAAAAAAAAAAAAACAAGACCAAAGTTAGTTTCCTTTTAAAAACTGTGGAAAGGCTATCAGGAGTCTTTTCCAGTGTATCTAAGATACATTCTGTTCACTGCAAATAAGTAGGCAGAGCTAAAGAATTTCTAGAGATTAACCCGTGTGAGTAGACAAACCAATCCTGGGTCAATGATGAGGAGACTAAAAGAAAATACTAGGGCTATATTTTACTACTTAAAAATTCACCCCAAGATTTAATGTATTAAAACAACAAAGATTATTTCTCATGATTCTGAAGTAGCTGTGAAGTTCATAGTGGGCCAACTCAGATGGGGCTGATTAGTTGGAGGGCCTCACTGACATTATTGATGATTGACTTGATGTAACTACAGTGATGGAAATAACATGTCTCTCTCATCATCCAGAAGGCTACTGCAAGCTAATTCGCATGATGATGAGTTCAGTGCTCCCCAGAGCAGCAAGAAGACAAATTCCAAAGTTCAAGCACTTCTCAAGCCTCTGTTTGTCACACAGTTGCTAAGAACCCTTTGGCCAAAGCAAGACACGTGGCCAATCCAGATTCAAGGCATAGAGAAATGGACACTACCTCTCCTGAAAGGCACTACAAAACTGCATTGTTAAAGGGCATACATACACGAGGAGAAAAATCTGTGGTCCTTTGTAATCTACCACAGGTACCAGAGAAGAAAGTTAGCTTGTGAAACTGAGCTTGTTCTAGGTACCTCACAGAGGGCTAGTGATCAATAGTTTTAGAAGACTTTTTGTGGTTTCATGGAACCAGATATTTCCCTTGAATTAGAAAGATATTTTCCTGGCATGATTCATGGATATATTACAATTTATTATAATTCCAAAAGGAAACTTTGATGGGTAGATGAATACAAACACAGCCCAAAGTTATAGGAAAGGCAATAGAAACCTACTGGGTGGAAAAGGGATGCTACTGGCCATTAAAGACTAGCAATTTCTGGGTACTATAATCATTCTGTCTGGTGTTACTTGTGCTAACTTGTACATCCATCTAGTCTGAATAGTAGCTTGAGATGTTAAAAAAAAAAAAAGCTCACTATTAAAACAGACTCACTATTAAAATAGATTAGTAAACAAAAACAGTACTAAATATGTTTACTTGGTTGTGATACCTAAATTTGCTTTTATGTTTAGTAACTTATATCCTAGTGAATTCTAGGTTAGATTTGTTTGAGCCATTTTAGATCCTATATTCTGTAACCTTTAAAAGACTACTTAAATAGTAGTTTCTTTACCATCAACAATATAATTCATGGTTAATAATAATTTATTTACCATTAATAATATACTGTTATATGTAATTATATCAATGATATAATTCATAATTTAAGCCTCAGACCAATCTCTTATTTTTATATTGTTTAAAAGATAGGCTTTGTGAGTGGAGGACTTTCTCAGATTAAAGGCAGAGGATGAATAATAGCACATTCCATAATGGAACAAAGTGTTCCTTTAACATCTCAACATTCATAATAAAAGCCAGTCAGTTTAAAAATATTTTCTTTCTCTTCAAACAGATATTGTAGGATTAGCTACTTTATGAGTCTATTCCCACCTGATATAGTTCCCTTCTAATTATCTAAATTAATTCAATTAATAATACTTCTTAGTCTTGGAACTTCAAAGAACATTAACACTTTAAGGAAATATAATTAACCTTTAGTTTAGAGATATTTGCAAGGTTTTATCTCATTTGTCAACTCTCATAATTTAGTGGCAGCACCAGAACACTGTACTGAGAAGGCTTCTGAGATTATACCTGGGTTTAGGAACGACGAATACAATGTTTGATTAGTGATGTCTGCTATGGAAACTAGAGTAATGACAAGGTAAATACTATTTACTTCTCATTCCCTCTCTAAGTCAAATTTGTCATTTTAAAGACTGAGAAAAAGACAGCTCGAGGGACTTATCCAAGGTCTCACAGAATTTAATGATAAAGTCCAATCTAAAAACCAATCATTACTTCTAAAGCAACACTTATGTAGAGTGGACATTTGCCACGTTTTGGCTATCATCACTTCCCACTACTTTTATTAGTTCTTCACTGTGTGCCAACAGAGTATTTGCCTCTTATTGCTGCTCCTATCACAAACTATGCCTCTTATTGCTGCTCCTATCACAAACTATGGAATCAGGGACCTTCCTCTACTCCTGGCTGTACACAGAGCAGGCCAATGGGTGGCTTCGTTGATAAGGCATTTGTTATGGAACTCTTAGACAAGCAGTGCAAAGGATGAGAAAATATTGGGAGAGTCAAATGATTCACAATAAAGCAAGAGCCTATGGATTGGATGATTGCTGTAATGTGACTGTGACTGCACTTCTTGCATCCTGGCCTGCGACTCTCTATTTTCTAAGCCTTAGACTTCCATCCTGTTGTCAGTTATGATATTTCCAATGCATCTCTGTTTGTTTACAACGAAAGATGTTTCTATTGCTTCAAACCAGGAAAACTGCCTATTGTTTTATTCAGCTCCACAGTTGTGCAAGTATTAGTAATGTAATTCTTTCCTCAGTCAAGTCATACATTTATATTTCTAACCCCAAAATTGAATAGAATGAGTTTTGCTAAAAAAAAAATGTGAAAACTATGGTCATTTGACAATTAAAAACATTTATAACCATGTCATCTCAAATGGTGGAACTAGCACAATTATTCCATGATATTGGTCTTAAAATCTCATCAACATTGTTATTCTTCCAACAATAATAATGAAAAAAGCAAAAAATAAATACCTGAATTAAAACAAAAATTTTTACATTTCATGAGAACTGCCTGGGGAAAATTCTCTCACTTTTCTCAATCCTGTCCATGTTCAGAATATATCACATCTGCTAACTATAGGTTGTGAAAAAACATTTCTAAGATTAAAGACTGGTTTATAGACATTTGTTCATGTAAGATGTAGCAAACCCATAAAAGTCTTGCTACATACAAAGTCTGCACTAATGCATATTTGGCAAATATTCTACTCTTAAGCCCTGGTTTACTTATCTGCTGTCAGGAAGAAAAGGTAAGAGGACATACTGTCCTGGAAACTCATAATGTACTTCCATCATACTAGTATCCCTTTGAGGCCAACTCGTGCAGTATATATTACTCTTCTTGGCTATTTACATTAAGACTCCATTAAAAAAAAATTCCTTTAGTCCTTCTGTCCTTGTTAATGAAAAATGCTATATTAAGAAATTTCTGCTTGCTTTTCCTTTGTTTCATATAGAGACCCATGTGTGATCTGCAAAGCAGTCTGAAAAGAATGGCACAAGCAGTCAAAATATTTACATATTTCTTTGTAAAATATTTCATAGAAAGCTTTAACAGGCATAGGAAGCTATGACAAGCATGTTCACTTATCTGAAGAAAAACACTTTAAGCTAATTTCCTGGCACTGAGAGGAAAGCTAGTTAAGTGACATCTCCCTTTATGGAATGCAATGATTAAACCAATGAGTTGTGCTCTACCTTCTCCAGGAAGGTCAGTTTGATATGGAGCTGTTTACAGTAATGCTCAATATACTATACCTGAAATTACAGAACCTGTCACTAATATCAGTAAGTTGATCAAGGCTTAATGTTAAAGTTAAAACAAAAACAAAAAGAGAAGAAACCAAAACAAACAAAAAAAGAAAACCACTAACAATGACAAAATGCTATTGTATGAGGATATAATGGTATATATAAATAATTTCACACAAAACTGAGAAAACAGTCAGTGCTTAAATATGATTTCTTTATATTTGAAGATAAGAAATGAGATCTCTCAAAACAGGATTTTATCAATGATTTACCTATAAACTAAACGTAGGTTTTTTTTTTTTCTCCTCTCAAATTGTGAGAGAAACATAACTGGAGAATGCTGCCTTGATCTCTTACAGGATCTTTCTTCAAGAAAGAGAAGAATGAATGAGGGAATTTATTGATCCCGGGTGATATATGCCCAAGCTCAGAAACCTCTGTCTACTCCCCAGAGGAGCAAGCTCTAATTTTACAAGCTATGGAGAAGCCTCATGGATTCTCCTATGCTGAAATCATCAGCATTTCACATCAGAGTACACTGACTGCTTTCTCAAGTTTTGTGTGAAATTATTCATATATATCATTACTACATTCTCATGTTGAAGGGTGTAAAATGAATACTGGGCACTCAGAAGAGCACATTCCAGCCCAAATTCCTAACCCATCACAATGACCTGAACTTGACCTCAACTTCCCACTATTCCTTAGCTGGCAGTTGAAGAAAATTCCTTTCCTTCAACATGATTTCAGAAGTAGAATAAGTAAAAAGTTGATTGCATATGCAAAGTTCCCAACTTTGGAGAGAAGTGGAAACTTAGAATAACAGTACTGGATCTTCTTTCAATTGTGCCAGAAAAGGCTGGCTATCACAACCTCCCCACGAAGACTACCACAATATATTGCTTATTGGTGAGAGGTCTCCTTGTTAGCAACTCTGATCAGAGACTCCGTTCTAATTTATCTTAAATTGCTCATCTTGGAAATGCATAGACAATAATTCTCAACTAACAGAATTTCAATAGCCTCATAAATTCTACCTTTGGAAAATATCCAAACCAAGACATTAATTCACATTCTTCAACAACTTATACTCATTTATATAGAATAAGATGTCAAATTAGGTCCCTTACAAGACCCAGTCCAGACTGTTCAGCATCTAGTATTGATTCCCCGTCAGTAAAAAAGAGTGTGGTCAAGTGAGGCAGAGTTTAAAAAAAAAAAAAAAAAAAAAAACAGAGAAAAGAGAAAATCGTATTTCTCTGAACTTATCTTGCCTATACTCCTCCATTCTGCCCCAGAAATAATATGATGGATGGACTATCCTGGTCTGCAAAAGAGATTTGACCATAGGGAAACATCTCAACTCTGAACAAAATAAAATATTTTTATTAAAAAATTTATATTTATTAATTTGAAAAGCAGTGTGTGTATAGAAGCAATTTAAAACATGGAGAATAGAGTTTGACATCAGAGGTCAGGGCTCTACTCCCAGCTTTAGCAAGTCAAAGCTACGTTACTTAATTCCCTGAGTTTATTTCCTTATTAGTATAAAATGGGACTAATAAAAGTATGTACTGCATGCATTTGTTGTGAATGCTAAATGAGAGGTCAAATATAAAGTGCCTACTAGGTGTTTCTGGATAAGGTAAAGTATTAATGTTATTACATAGCTAGATGACAGAGAGTAACATGGGCCAATAACTATTGCTTATGAGCCTTTGTCTTAGCTGCATACCTGTACCTTCCACTTCCCTGGGTCCCTAGGCTTCTTTTACTTCATCTCCCCTGGATTGTTGTTTTTCTAGTGGTAAGCTCACTTATTCTTTGATATTTACTGACAGGCTTCTGTGTACTAGGCATTGTGATATGTGCTTAGAAGGCAAAAAGAGACAGACATATTATAGTCCCTATCTTCAAGAAGTGACCTGTCAGCTGTGCATGTGAGATGGGAAAGTTCAGAAAGGTGGTATAAGTATAGAAATGGGGTATCATCTTTTAGAATCACTGAATTATAAAGCTAGAATAAACAACAAATAATAATAAAAGCAATAATAATAGCAATAATTATATTTCATTTGTTATGTACCAGAACTTTTACATATTAACTCCTTTAATGCTTAGAAGCAGCCTATGATACTGTTCTTATCCTCATTTTAGAGAAGAAAATACCTGAGGTATAGAAAGGTTAAGCAATTTGCCCAAGGATATCTCACCTAGTAAGTAGCAGAGTTAAGATTCAAACCCAGTCAGTCTGGGTCCTGAGCTGGAGTCTCGCCCCCAACGGTATTCTGTCTCTTTGTTTTTGTGTTTTCAGTTAAGGAAGCTTGCACCCGATATGATAAATGATCAGAGCCCTTGGCAAGTGAGTGATCCGCTACAGTGGCTTTATCAGCACTACCCTGACAGGCTGCCACTAGACAAACAAAATTACCTAATTGCCTAGCCATCTGTAGTTAAAAGTGACATTAAATCCTCATGGCTAAAATTAGTCCACAGTGTGCTCATGATGGTTATGGAGCAAAGACAGGAAACGAAGCCAAAAATAAAAACCAACGAAGAAACAAGGTGTGGAGGCTTTGGAGTAACTTCATGCTTAGTGTATTAATGATCATTTGAAATCAAACATTTCTTCTATGGGCAACACACAGGTATATGTCTACAAAATGGGGGAAATTCCTACCTCTTAATACTGTGAGGATCCACTATCATGTGTTAGCCCTTAGACTGAAATGTAGTAAAAAAGTGATTATTAGTTTCTTTCTTTCCTTCATTCTTTTTTTACTTCTTTTTATTTTTACCACTTTCCTTTTTCTTCCTTTGTTCCTTTCCCTACTTTCCTTCTTGCTTTTCTTCCTTCCTTCCTTCTTTCCTTTTCTTTTTACCTTCTTTACTTTTATTCTTTATTCTGAATTACCATCTAGTAACTTTTCTACTTCCCCAAATAGTTTTTTGTTATGGCATCTAGTAATGAAGCTTTAGTGACAAAAAATGAGAAATCACTAATTCTAAAAACTGTTGGTAATTATTCATGGGACTACTAGATGATCTAGGAAAAATTGTGATCCTCTGATCTCATTTTAAATCTCAGAATCATGGTCAACATTGAACTATATTCATTCATGGTTCCCACTATAAAATATCTCAGGCTCTCAATATATCAGTATTTATAATTCTACACCCCCACCCCACTACTAAAAGACATTATTCAGTAAATAAAATAATTCAATAAATTTAGTATTTAAGAAATAATTTTAACAGTGCTATAATTGTAACCTTAAAGTCTAAAGGCATCAGAAAAGGAATATACTCTCAAAACTTGGACCAAGAAAGTAGCATGTCAGAGCTAGAAAAAATATACATTCAGTCTCAGAGGTCCTTTTTAACTTAATTTTGTATAGGCATTTTATGCAGAAAAAAAAACACTTTTTATAATATGCCATTTTCCTAGTTTTATACATACTTATTTAATGACCCATGAATGGATATTATATTCATGTTTTCATTTATACAAACAAACATGAGATCATTAGTAAGAATTTTCACAAAATTAATTTTTATAAGTTTGAAATAGCCTTGATTCCTAAAGAAGAGGTTATTTACTTGTTTTTATCTTTGCGTTCTATCCATTAGCTGTTTGTCTTATGAATGAAGGTATGAAGCAAATAAGTAATGTATTCATGCACCATCTCTTTGGGTGTATAAAGGTTAAGAAAAATTGATTACAAACAAATGAGATCTCTGACAAAGGCAGAAGAGTAAGGTGACCAGCCCCCCAAGTTAATCAGCATATAAATTAATATTGCTTTCAAACAAATAGTAGAATAAGAAGCATTGTCATCAATAATCTACTATACCAAGACATTATCCAGGATGAATACTAATGAGTACAAGCAAATTGTAGCTGGATGAGTAATATATAGTCTTAAAATGTTAAAAGAAAAAGTCTAAACATTCTCTAGATTGTAAACCATACATATTTTAAATATCAGATTATTATTATCAACAATAGTGCTATCAGTGATTGACTACAATTTACAAAGTGCCCCACACTATGTAAAGAATTTCCCATATCTTTTCTCTAGCTTTTACATTCATTTTGCAAGGTGAGTATTGTTACTTCCATTTCATCATTGCAGCAACTGAATCTCAGAGAGTTTAAGGACTATACTTGTAAATCCATGACAATGAACATTGGTCTCTCTTATTTCAAAGGCTAGACACTTTCCACAGTATAGAGAGAGACTAAAAATACTTTTTCAAAGGTATATAATTTTAATGACATAGGCTATGTGTTTATAATCCTGGTGCTCATTGATAATTGTTATCTTTGATTTATTTCAGGAGTTACATGTATTTTTCTAGAAAGTTTCATATTGTCTTTTAACCACCTAACTTTTGATGTGTTTTAGAAATGACTTTCCATAAAAAGGTCTGGGCAAGTGAAGGACAGAAATAATCATCTGAGGTAAAGACAAATTCCTCTTAGGAGGAAAGATTCTTTGATGGTGACTTCACCCTATTTCACTTCACGCAAAGTGTGTTTTCCATAGTCCTTCTTATTCTTCCTTTCTAACTGCCTTTCAATTCATTTTTGTTAAGGACAAGAATATATGGAAATCCTATCGTTTCAAGCCCAACCAACATGTATGATTATAAAATATTCTGAGGAAAAAGTAGCTATGCATGACTACTAGTTCTTAATTAGACTATCCTGCACGAGGGATACATAGGAAGTTTGCAAAGTTTGGAAATATTGACAATAAAATTGTATATGCTGTGATTGAGAAAAAAAGAAATTAAATATTTCTGTGACTGAATTAGCTTTCTCTACAAATCAGTTAAATCATACTTTGTATACTTCAGGTTGCAAGACTGTTTACTACATTCTTGAATAATATCTTAAAAATATATTTAATAGTTAAAAACTTAAATAACTTAAATGTCCAACTTGATACATTATGGTGTCTATCCATGCAATACTGTATTTTGTAGCAACTTGTATGGTAATATAGACATATAATCATAAGTGAGAAAGAGATCTTCCTTAAATTGTTACATAAAAAAGTAGATTATAAAAGTAAACACAGTATGAGTCTATTTAAAAAACATATTTAAAATCATGTATTTTTTTTTCACTGAGGGAACATTACTTTTATACATTTTGGATGTATGAATTGTTTTGATAGTTTTGTAAGTCAAAATGTATTGAATTTACATATTAAAAGAAAAAGTTAACGTGATTATATTAAAATATACTTAAGGGACATCTCATAAAATTCAGTAGATATTTTCAATACAAACTTTATTTTAATAACAGAAAAGCATGTTGGCCAATATTTACCATGGTAAAACAGGCAATGAACAGTATATTGATTATTGAAATGCCAAGATCATTCCCATTACAATGAGGGTAGATACTGGAATGACCACCATCCTCACAATTATTCAGCACTGTGAATAAACTAATGCAATAAGAAAACCAACCAGCTGTAAACAAAAAAGACAAAATCTCTATTTGCATAACATACTAGAGTCAATATGAACTCTAAAAAATATATAATAAATACTAGAAAAAACAATGAGATAACTGGATAAAAAAACTACTTTTATATATTTTTCTTTATTCTAACAGGCATTGAGATATGTATATTTCCAATATGAAATACATACATACATATATATATATATATATATATATATATATATATAATGCCTTGTTGACAACTGTGATAAAACTATAATGTGCCTTGTAATAAATTTAAAAAGTAAACTCATTGATGAAATACTGCCATTTGCGACAACATGGAATAACCTCAAGATAATCATGCTAAACAAAATAAGCCAGACAGAAAAAGTTGAAAACCGCATGATATCACTTATATACGGGATATAAACCTAAAAGCAACAAACAAACAGGACAAACAAGCAGAGACTCATGGGCATGGACAATAGACTAGTGGTTACCAGAGGGGAGAGGGGAGAGGGAAAGGGGAGGTAGATGGGGTAAAAGGGGTCAACTATGTGGTGATAGAAAGAAATCTAACTATGGGTGATGAACACACAATGTAATGTATATATATGCCTTACTGTTGAATTGTACACCTGAAACTTACTGGATTTCATTAACCAATGTCACCATAGTAAAAATAAAATAAATAAATAAGTAAAATGTTAATATATTTTGCAGCATTCAGATGCAATCTGGACCATCATTTAAAAGCAAAAACTGGCGATGATGACAGTGAAAGGAATAACAGTCAAAAAATTAATTAAATGTTAAAGAATATACTAATTAATATATTGCTATATTTTTCCTTACCTTTTATATTATATAAATATTTTCCTAAATTTACTATAATTCTCTTGTTTGGATTTTTATATTTTACATTATTATCCTTCTGAAATTTAATAATTTGTACTGCAATGTTGGGCTGAATTCTTTCATTTTAAGATGTATAATAGTTATGCCAAGACCATTGATTAATAAACTATGATTTTTCCACAAATACTTGGATTTATGTGTCTATCTTCAATTTACCTCTTGTTCTTTTGCTTTGTTTTGGTCTTTGCTTAAACTAATGACATACTGTTTTGATTTCAATAACCAGTACAGAAAATTTTATCTGTGATATAGCATTTACTCTCATCTCTTTTGTAAAAAATTTCAAAAAAATGTTACATATTTTTGTTTCCATATGTGTTTTAAAATAATCATCCGAGTTTTTTAAAAAATAAATTCTTAATGGAATCACATTAAATTAAGCCTCTCAATTGCTGTTTTATTCTGAGTTATTTGAACCCTCACCCTATATATAATGTTATATTATATTATATTATATTATATTAATTGTATTATATTATAAATGTAGTTTGAGAGTCAGTAAGTAGTTCAGAAAGGAGATATGAATGTAGATTTTGGGGTTTTTTAACCCAAAATTTAATGTTAATCCATATTAATTAACATTAATACATATTAACATGCAGAAATGTTTATAGTTTTATGATTTTTAAAAAATTTATTAATACTGCACAGACATCAGTTAGTCTTTCTGTTCTTTGGGTCATTTATTTATAACTTTAAAAATACTTAATGAGTTTACTTTTAATTTATTTTATTTTTAATTTTTTAAATTTTTAAACAATTTATTTGATTAGAAAAACATTTGAGATTTGTTAATAATATTCAGCCATTATGACATACATGGAAAATAATCCAGATTTCATAAAAAACAGCAATGATACATAACTGCATTAAAATTTTGAACAGAAAAATCATTAAAGTTAAAATAAAAATGAGACTATAAGAAATTATTTGAAAAAGGCTTAGCATTCCTTTCTTCACAAAAAGCCCATAAAAATCAATGTTAAACAATATTATTTAGTGTAGAAAAAGAACGTAAATAAAAAATTCACAAAGAGAAGGGAAGAAAAATGGCCAAGAAACTTCAGAAAGTTGATCAACTCAAGAGTAAACGGAAAATACCAAATCAACATTGAGATTCCATTATTAACCCTCTTTAGTCTACTGAAATTTTAAAATGTTGAACATATTTAATTCTGGAGAGGAAGTAGGAAAATAGTAATTATATATTGCTGGTGGGAGAAAAAAAAAATGTTGGCTAAAGCAATATAGCAGTAGCAAATAACATTTAAAGCATGTGCCTTGACTTGGAATTTCTATTTTGGCAAAGCTATACTATAAATAAAAGCATATAATCATTATAACAAACAAATCATTGTGGCATGTGATCATTGTAAGATATATCTACATATATTAGTTTTTACGGTTATTGTTATTTTTACAAAAGTTTTAATAAAGTCAAGTTTTTTATAAAGATAAATGGCATAATGTTGCTACTTAGCAGACAGAAGTTGGAGTTCAGGGCTGCCAAAGGTATTAAAATTTGAAGGGCGAAAGGCTAGATAGTAGGAGAAGTTCAAAGAAGAAACATAAAAATCTACATTCAAATCCCCCTTTCCAAGTGCTGACTCCTAAACTGAATATATATATTCAAATCAAGGGCCAACAGGGGATACAAGAGATAAAGGGGACCTGAGGGTGACTCCAAATTTTTTCTCTGATCAACTAAAGAGATGATATTGACATTGAGTGAAATGGAGAAAACCGAGTATAAAAAGTATGTGGATGGAGGAAGATCAGGAGTTGAGTTTTGGTTATATTGAGTAGGAGATGACTAGCAGATATCTAAGTAGAACTATCAAGGGCAAAGTAGAGAGTCAGGTACATGAAACAGAGATTTGGGGGAAAGATCCAGAAAGGATCCAATTCCCAGGAATTTGGGAGTTATTGACATATAAATTATATTAAAAATAATGAGACTGGATGAGACCCCTAAGGTAGAGCGTGTGAAAATTTTAAATTATTGTTCTCTGAAAAAGAAGACAAATGAGAATAAAATTTTTGTTGATAGAAAGTAAAATGGTTTGCTGTTAGAAGTCTTTTTTAAGATATATTCTCTCATGTCATCTGATAGTAAAAAATCACCTACCCATAATTTTTATACTAAATAATCTTTTTAGGAGATAGTCATCTTTGTAGGATGCTAGTGAATTACTTCATTATTTGACACCAGAAAAGTAAAAAGGGAAATAAAAATCAGGCATCTATCATGCCTTTTCTATCAAATTTTACCAAAAAGTAACCAAATATAAGAAAAGTTTTCCTTAATAGAAGTATTCCAATTAATAATATAGAGCAACAATAGAATTAGAATATTACTATTTGTCATCTCCTAATTATTAATGGACCTAAAGGCATTGAGAATCAATGGTTACTAATTTTATAAAAAAAAAAAAAAAAAGACAATATATGGCTCCTAATTGAAGCAGCCTAGTCAAAAAAAAGAAAAAGAAAAAAATACAAAAATAAATAAATATATATATACACATATGTGTGTGTGTGTGTGTGTGTGTGTGTGTGTGTGTGTGTGTATAAAACTTGAGTCTTATCAAGTAGAGATCCAACTACAAATTTATAGAAAATTCGAAAGTCTGAGGGATGAGTTAAATTGACTATGTAGGGGGAGGGGGAAAAGGCTAGGTTAATTTGAAATGACATGAGTAGTTTTGATAAAGAAGGCAGCATTTGAGTTGGACTCTGAATAGTAATTATGATTTTTAAAAAAGAGGATATTTAAAAGGGTTTTTCCTGTCAAGAGAACAACAGTCTGAGCAAAGACAGGGAAGATCTGATATTTGCGAGATGGTCAATTGTGTGTGTGGCTGAGGAAGAAGTTTAGCGGAATAATAAAACTTCTCTAGAAAGTATGGTTGGAAGTGCATGTGTTTGTCTGTTTTCCTTATCTTTATTTTATATTTTTAAAAATTAACTAATTAATTTTTAAATTAGAGTTGACATACAATATTATATTAGTTCCAGGTGTACAGCATAGTGATTTGGCATTTATATACCTTACAAAATGATCTCTAAAATTAGTCTAGTAAGCATCTGCCACCATACATGTACTACAATATTATTGACTAAATTCTCTATGCTGTAGATAATTTTCCAAAACTGACATGGAATTGTTATACAATAAACATATTTCTATAGTCATGTAAATTCAATTTTTTAAATATAATTAAATAAAGAGAGTTTTGAGCCAACTAATGGAAGACTTCCAATACCATGATCAAGTTGTTTTACTTTTTGCCCCCCTCACCAGTCTTGGTTGTGCAACTAAAGATATACTTGGCTGCAACTCTGTTCCATTAAATGTTGATGCTAAGGGTGGAACCAGTTATAAATTTTAGAAAAAATTAGGTAGCTTTTTCAGGAATCTAAAATCATTACCATAACTGATATGTTCAATATGAAGCCCAGTTAAAGAAATACAAAACTCCTACTTTATCTTCAGGGAAGTCTTCCAAGTATACTTAATGTTGATGCCAATAAATTTTAAAATACACTGTGAATGTAACCAGAGTCAATATTTGGTATAGGCTCCAATTAAAACAGATATTAGAGCTATTGCTTGATTTCCAAACTGTTCTTCATCCTGAAGATTAGAGACAATTTAAAACCAGACAATTGATAAAATACAGCCAAATGGAAGCAGTAAAAAATGCGGAATAGAGGATAAAACTGGAAGAAGTAGAGCTAAGATCTATTTAGAGAAATGGTATCAGGCCTAAGAGCAGTGTTTAAATCAAGATATCTGGGTCTAAGGATACCCAGACTAGATGAAGTTAAGAGGGTAGGATTGTCAGGAGACAAAAGAGATCATTACAACTTTTAAACCCAGTAAGCGTGCTGAGAACTCATTTTTATTTTTTATTTTTTTTCTATAAGGAAATCAATTTTGCTAATTTAAAAAGGCAATACCAGACTGAACCCTTACATTTTGTGTTAATATGTTTTATTTTAGGAAAATCCAGCCCAACTTTGTGTTGTCTCAACCATTCTTTACCATTATTAATCAATATAAATTTGATACCAAGTAATTAATACTTGTCTATATTTCTCCATGCACATGTTATATATAAAACATGAAATTATACATTTGCAATGTATTTCCTGTCGAGGGCACCATACATTCATTCATACAACAGATATTAATTGGGTACATACTATTTATAGGCTCTGTTTTAACTGCTGGGTATGTATAGGTGACTAAAGCAGACTTGACCTCTGTTCTCATGGAATACATTCCAGTTGAGAAATGTGAACATTAAATAAATGAACAAGGTAGTAGCAAATCCTAGGAGGAGGCTTGGAACAATGGGATGTGATAGTAACCAAGTGGTTACTTTAGATTAGGGTGGTCAGGAAAGATCTTTGAAGAGATGGCATTCAGTCTACATCCTGAATTATAAGACACAGCTAGATGGAACGAGTGCGACTCAGTGTCTAGTTGAAGAACAAGAAATAGGAACAAAACACGGGCTTTGTGATCTGGTACCTTGGAAATTGCTTGGGAAAACTACAGGTGTTTGAGTCTAAACTCATGTGTACTTTGAGCTCCTTGTTTCAGAAGCATCTCTAAAAAAGAAATATCCAGAGGGAGATTTTTTAAAAGTTTGGAATCTTCTGTAACAGAGAAGCATAAAGAACTACTACCAACTTGAAAGGGAAATATAGATTTCTGCAGAGGAAGAGAGATGGAGCCATCAGGTTTTTATTGTACAAACTGAGCTGCAGAGGTGAATTTGATACTGGCTACATCCCCCACATGCCTGAATGAAATAAATGAGAAATGTAGGAGATGAAGGTACAAATCCAATTTCCTTTTTTGCAACAAGAGTCAGTAAGTCTTTGCCACTTTCTTCATTTGAAAACTCATCCATATTTTATCTTCCTTCATAAACAATGTTTAGATAAACCCAGTGAATAATGGGCTTGAAAGCAAAGTTTTAAAGGTCATCTTGTGTATACCCCTTGCTTCAGGCAAGAGTGCATTCATGCCCACCCAAGAAGCAGTCTTCTCTTATGTCAGGTTTTGTTTTAGATAATGTTTATTTTTTCCAAGAGAAAGTGGGGTAGGGAGGAGAGTAATGAAGAGCGTGTTTGCCTTAAAAGCGCAAGCAGAGTTATTTTTAATGTAGGTGCCCTCCCCTCCCTGTAATGCCAGGGGCAGAGTATTCTCCACACGCCTTATACACTTACTTTCAGCTCTAAATGTATTTGTGCAAATCTCATGAATCATCAAGGCTTTTGAAAATATTTATAGGGAGAGAAACTCTACCCTTTTCATTAGAGTGAGTAAAACTCACATTTGTATCTCGCTATTGTTTAAGGAGAACAATGGATGGGTGGATGAAAGAGAATGTCAGCTGGATCAACAAACAGCTGTTCCAACAGAAGTCCTGCTATCCTATACAGTAGATCAGTATTAATTGCTGCTTTTTTGGAGTCTCTAAAGATGCTTGATCAGTACACAGCACCCTGTTTAACTAAAATCAAAAGTTAGAGCTGCCTCATCTCCAGAAAGAAAGCTGTAGGTTTTTAAAGCTTTCTTTATGTTATCTCCTGAGAAGACTCTACCACCTGCCAAGGCAATATATCCTAATGTCTTCTTCAAATGATCTAATTGAAATTTCTGCAGTTGTAACATAATCTAACGTCCTCATATCCAGACTTTGATGGAAGTAGGGACTCTCATTTTGCATATAAAAATGTATCCCTTAGCCTCTTGCAGTATTATTTTTTCTAAGCCAAAGAAATCAGATTACTTCTGAAGGCAGCATGGTATTCAGTAAAGGTTAAAGAAGTTAGTTCCGGATGAAAATTTTGGCTCTACCATTGACTAATTGTATAGGCAATTTATTTATGTAATTGTGAGACCCAGTTTACACAACTTCCTCAAAGGGTTGTGAGGATCAAATGTGATGATATATAAAAATTATTTATAACAGACATGCCTAATACAAATTAGATGACAATTTTTTTATCACTGACTATCTACCTTTTTTCTCTTATCAATGGATGTTTTCCAAGTTTATATAGAGAGTATCTATATTCAGTTATCAAAGAATCATAAATGATCCAAGTAATGGAAAGATAATTTTATAACCAATTCACACAACTAAATACTTCATTAACAATCATATGTGAATATTATAAATTCATATTTGCTTATGATCCCAAATGACCCACAAATCCTTTTTAGGAATCTTCTTAAAGCTTGTCCTGTGTAACATATATTTAGAGATTATTTTTTTCTCTACATAGTAATTATAACAGTATTAAAACATGTCTTCACATTTCTTAAATTTAAAAGGAATTTTCAACATAAATCTTTTTCTTTTGGATTCAGGGAAAATACTATTGGCTACAACAATAATGCTAGTCACCAGTGTCTCACCCAAATTATAAATATCAATTTTGGGGGTAGAATATGACATATCCTATGCACACAATGCCTGAAAATGTACTTTTAAACCAAGTTTTCTTGTACTTATGCCACAACTTTTTTTTCTTTTTTTCTTCTTCTTCTTCTTTTTTTTTTTTTTTTTAATCTCACCTATAATATGCCAGGCACTGCGGCAAGAAACTTGAATGACATATTCTGGGAACTTCAACTTAAAGAGGAAGAAAAAAATGCAAGCATGTAAGTTATAACACAACTTGGCAAATGTTAAAGCAGATGTACAAGCAAAGTGTCAAGGAACAGCTGAAATGGGAGAATGGAGATAGTCTAGATGCAGCATAGTATGATGAATTTACTAGCCACAAGATCTAGGTTATCAATTCACATCTGTATGGTTCTGTCTCTTCATTTGTAAAGTAGTGATCTTATGTCAGAAAAATTACAGAATTGAGGTTTCAAGGTCTGTTATGAAGTATTTTTCTTTCAGAGATCCCAGATCCCTGATAGTATAAGGGAATTTCAGACATTTTTCACCCTAAGTATTTTGATTCAAGATGATCTGAGTCTAGTCTCTGACTTTAAGATAAAGTGCAAAGTCTCTACCATGATTTCACAGCAATTTACTACCCTCTCTACTGCCTCATTTTTCACTACCTTTCCCAAATGAAGGAGGCAAAAACATTTTCATCAGGAGAAGAACATGTGCAAATAAAGTCTCAGAGACATAAAAAAAATCACAGCATATTAAGGAATATTTAGAAGTTTGAGTTGTCTAGGAAGATGGCAGCCATTGAAGAGCAGTAGGAGGTAGCTCAAGGAGGTAGGTTGAAGTATGATTAAATATCAAGGTGAAGAATAACACTGAATTTTATAGGCAACAGAAAACTAAAAGAGGGATTCAGCACTTCAGTTTTCGTTATGTTTTGTTTTGTTTTGTTTTGTTTTGTTTTGTTTTGTTTTGGACGGAAGCAATAATCCACAAGAATTTTTTTTTTTTTTTTTTGAAGATCACTCTGATGGTCATGAGGAAGATAGGCTGGAAGGGTTAACGGGTAGAGGCTGAGGTCAGTTGACTACAGAAGAGTTCCAGACAGTAATGACAAAGGCCTGATAATAATCTAAGTTAAATCAATCTCCTTATCATGGGGTCAAATAAGTGTTTTGGCAGTTACACACAACCACAAAATTAATTTTAGAATCTGTCACAAGAACATGTCTGGGAGGAACCAGAGAACACAATTCCTCCAACTTCCCATGTAATGTTTTAATTCTCTCTACTATGAGAAGTCAGGTTTCATAACGCAATTCTTGAATTTGATGATGACTGCCTGTCACAGTCCAAATTTCCAAAGATGGTACATAATCTGCTTAAATATTATTCAAAAAATTTTCTTAACTATGACATTAGCTGGGAGAGCCCTACTTCATCCACCTCTTGACAATGAGATGGAATCTCATTACTCTATACACTGCAGCTCAATTTTAAGTGCCCCGCACTTTGCCAGCAAATTGCAAAGTGTAGACTCCTAAACCAACACCAGTTTTAACCCTATTACAGTCTATTGTGGAGGCTCTATTATCTTCACTTGGTTTAGAAAGGATGATTATTACACACCACAGGACTCCAGAACCTGGGGCTCTTCACAGATAAAGAAATATAACCTAAAGTCTGCCACATTCAAGGCTCTGTCAGTTGCTGATAAAGCTAAGAGGATATAAAGATCATCACAGCCATTTCACTTCCCCTGAAGTAATAGTCAAACATTATCTAACAATAGGCTACTGGGATTAGACAGTAGATGGCTTGCTGAGATGGTCCATTTTAGCCCTGGCCCAGTCAGTATCTCTTTTGGCAGCCTGACTCTAGTAATGTCAGAATATTGCATGAGTCTATTAAGATTTACCAAGATATTTACTCTTTGCTATCTTTTAAAATAAAAGCCTTCTTTTTTAAACTTTTCCTCCATTTACCAGACATTCTCTCCCAATAAAGCACCTACACACTCCTCAGGCACAAATGTTTATTTAACATTTTCTACTACTAACCTTCACAACAGGTATAGATATTTGACAACATGTAACTGAAAGATTTCAGTGGAGCTTAGCATATTTTCTCAAGAAGCAATTGGTAGAAGTGGAAAGGAAACAATATACTTTTCAGTAATCAATCTACCTAACTGCCTGCATCTCTTACTCTCTTCTCTCCTTCTTCTTCTGGGATGTTGCCATGGTACCAAATTACATGTGGTGTGAGTGCTGCTGTTTACAATTTAAAATGAAGTAAATAGCTATTATAGAAAATTTGGGGGAAAGTACAGAAAAGTAGAAAGAGCACAAGAGAAAAATTAATCTCTAATAAGTCAATAATCACTATTTTTCATACAGTATTTTTTTCCTATGAATACAACTTTGGAATGTTGCTGTATTTTTTAAATTTGTTTTGTTTTTAGTGTGTTTACATCAGTCAGATCCATATTAACTTGTTATATATACTCAGGAATCTTTTGGTTGCAAGTGACAAAAATCCAAATTGAATTAGCTTAAGAAAAATAATTAGAAAAAAGAAGAAAGTTTATTAATGTAATTTGGAAGAACAAGGGTAGATCAGGTGTTTTTCTTAATTATTACAAATAGGAAACATTCATATAATGTGACAAGAAGAGGGAGAGTGTTTTGATGCCTGCCCAGCTTAGGACCTCCAAGTAATGAGGGACATCCTGGTTCCCAGGGAGAGACTGCATCCATTGCTATTTTGGGGTAGACCTTTCCTCTCCCTTAAAACTATGAGCAATTGGGGAAGAGCAATTTCCTCCCATCCCCTCAAAAAAGGGAGCTTTTGTTTCTAAAGGCATAGCTAGGAGGAAAAGTGGATAGTCAAACAAAAGATGAGTATTTTCTAATGTTATGAATCCTTAATTTTCCACAAAGCAAGAATATTTCTTATCTTAGGAAAAGGGAGTAGCAAGACTTCATGAAGTTCATTTCAAAGTATACCTCTGTCCCTAAAAGATTTCATATATCTTTTCTTATATGACTTGTTATGCAACTTCTGCTGTGAGTCTCTATATTTAGTGAACCAATGCCACAGATAAAGATGCTGTATTTCTCAAGTGTGTTGGGGCAGAAAAGAAAAATTAAAGGTCAATTATTCATCCACAAGTAACTAGCCAAAATTTACATACCACTTGGCCTGTTGCTGAAGGTTTAGGTTGTCTCCATTCTTTTACCATTTTAAATAATGCTACTTTGAACATAAATAATTTTCTAGATTTAGAATTATGTAAGACCAATTTCTAGAAGTAGAATTACCGGTTCACAGGGAATAGTTCTTTTTTAAGACTAATAGTACATACTTCATGGCATCACTGAAACTGTATTTTAATGGTTGCAGTCTTCTGATGCTGGCCAAAGCAACTGGTTTACTTTGGTATTAATTGTCCAATGGTCTGCTTGTATCAGCTCATGTATTTACAATCGTTAGCACTAAGCACAGTGCCTTGTATATGAAATGCATTCGACAAATGTTTCTCAAGAAGAGGCTGATGCTAAGAGTCCAGGGATTTTCTTAATTAATCTGTGTTCAGGATGAAAGCATGAAGAGGAAATTCCTTTTATATACAAGCAGGACATTGAAGACAAATGACTGAGAGAGTAAACTAACAAACCTCATTCATTAAAGTATAAAGGGTAATTTAAATTTCACCTGCCTGTCTGCCTCTTGCAGAAGCTTAAAGTACTTTACATGCCCAAAGAAGATTAAGCAAACTAGTATTTATGGGAAGAACCACTTGGTTCATATAATGAAAATAGCTCCAGCTCTGGAGTCATAAGACTTAAGACTAGTTTCAGTGGAGGTTCTTAACCTTCCCAAGTGTTAGTTTCATTATTTGATCCATAGAGCTAAGAATGCCTGCCATGGCTGCTTCTTGGAGCTGCTATGAGGCATGAATAGCCTTATGCATGAGGAAGTTCTTTGTAAATTGTAAAATTATCCACAAAAAAATTATCCTTACCATTTTATTGCAAGTTCATAAGAGTTTCTCTTAAATAATTTGACATTGTCAATCTTTCTGTGTAGCTTATGATGGGCTCTCTCTCCAAAAAAAAGGCACATACTTTAAAAAATTATATACGATTTTAGGGAGTTTATATGAAATTCTCAAATTCAAGGGTGCGTGGATCTAAGCTTGAGAATTCTGGGTTTAATATATTATAATATTTTAAAATTATAAGCTATTTTAAGTGTCCAAAAAGTTCAGAAAATTATATATATATAACAAACTTCTGTATATCCATCATTGACATTTTAAATATGTTAACTTTGTGACATATTTACCACAGATATTTTGTTAAGAAACATCATTAAGATATCGTCAAATCTAAATGTGCCACTGCATTCTAGAGTGTTTCATGCAAATACAGTCTAAAGTGTTCTCCTTACTCACAATTCACTTGCCCTCTAGTCACACAGACATACATGAGGAAAAAAGAAGAAAAAGAGAAGCAAGCAGTATGCTGGTAATTATGGATGATGATTAAGAAGAGAGATCACTGGAAGAGCTAAAGCCATCCAGAAAATCCTCATGGAAGAGGTTTCATTTCAAGTGACTTTTAACAAAGGGCAAAGGTGTATGGGTAAGAGAAATCTGCAGACAGCAGGAGTCAGGAAAGGTACGTTTACTGGCACTAGGCTGAGTCTTGGACATATAGTATAAATAAATTAGACATGTTTGTTAATCTTCAGAAACTCCTGCTATAGAAGAAAAACATAAATAACAAATAAAGAGACTAGAATAAAATAAACTCTGGTACTTCTTCTGGGAGTGAGCAAAAAAAGGTTTTCTAGGGAAAGAGTCATTTGAGGTTAGTTTTGAAGTGTGAATAGAATTTAAGTAGAGATAATAACATTTGGAAAGAAACAGCAATCTGAAACAATATGCTACTACTACTGGAACAAAATAGGGGTACACGGCAAATGAGGCCAGAGCCAAAAAGTAAACCCACAGTGCTTTTCTAAGAAAAAAGCACTTCATCCTGAAGATAAATCCAAACTTCCTTGAGGATAAGAATAACCCAATGTTTTAGTAAATATACAGATTCCCAGCCCCCACCTCCCAAGATTCTCATTTAGAAGATGGGTAGGAATCTCTTCTGTCTACCATTGTCCTGGGTGATTATTACTTTCAGGCAAGTTTAGAAAGCAATACTAGAAGCAACAAATATTCAGCAAGGGATTTCAAGCTGAAGAGATAAAGCATAGTTACTGCCCTCGGATGCTTATACTCTAGTAGGGAAAACGCACATACAGAATTAACTATTGTTGAGTAATTCACACTAGGAGAAATGGATATTATACAAAAATGAGGAAGACACATCTAACTGAAGCAGGAAGAGTCAAGAACTGCTTCCAAGAGGAAAGGATACTTGAATGTGTCTTGAAAGTTGGGCTAGGGGACCAGGGCTTGAAGATGTTCTAGACATTAAAAAAATAAAAAAGTATATGGAAATG